>OY744516.1:107265263-107285263 GCA_963556195.1 Sepiola atlantica | reverse complement strand
ACGGTTGCTGAAACGTAATTGCATTTTCGTAGGCCGTTCTAAATATCTATATATATTATATATTTTACGCCGCAATAATTCGACCCGTCAGTGTAAAGAAGCGACGAAAATATCTTCTGTGAGTTGCGTCGTCAAATTAATCTCTAAAACCATTTGCCACAGCGGCTGCGTTCACTTGGGGCAAACACGATGAAGACATGAACAAAATTACAAGGACAAAATGGCGGCTTGATTACATTTTCGGCGTCATTTTTCTCTTGCGAATTAACTGATCGGCTCGATAAAAGCTGATTAAAACTAAGCCAACAAATATTCTCCTTGATAAAGTCTGTTGCACCTTGAGGAAGATAATACAGAGAAAAAAAGACAAGAAAGACAAGAAAGACAAGGACGAAATTTTCTTTTTTTTTTTAAGACGAATATTTGGTACAGTAATTATACATGTAATTAAGATATCGCCGATCTCAGAAAGATATTTTGTTCTATTAGGAGTGGAACTGTTAGGAAAGAAAAATAATCTCGGATTTTACGATAGAACGAAAATAGATAAATCCGTAAATAATATCTAGTTTGTTCGTCTACCATATTATCTTTGATTTTTTTTTTTTTTTTTTGCTTTTATTCTCATAGTATAACATAACGTCGGGTGGTCAGTCCCACTTAATCTATTAAGCTTGACAATTTGTGACGTAATTAGTTATTTTAATGGCGTCACCGCACGTGTCTGTTTGTTAGGGGGGGTCGGAGTCCTGCATAGAGCTAACGAATATCGTACCTCAGGATTGTTTGGTTTGCATGAAATCCTCCTCGTTGGTCGCAGCTATTCGTTAAATCTGCAAGAGTGCAGCTTTTTACTTGTGACACCGAGCGCAGCATGGCCCAGCAGTTGCATACGAGGTCAGGGATGGTTGAGCACAGAACACACAAATGAATCGCGCAGAAGCAACGTTGCCACTGGGAAATGACAGACTGACTTATCTCCGCTGTTCTCCCTATTTACGTAACTCTTCTAAATTAAAGATGTAAAATGCGTTCGTGCCAATGGAGAATTAATGGAAAATCGAAAGTATACGATAAAACTGATTTATATTTTTTCATTAAAATTCTACTCGATAATTTTCTGTAATTGTTGGTGTAGATACCTACTTTTGCCTGATACGTAAGTATATCAAAGAGTTTTCCTGCCATATTTCACCTGTGCATGTCTACCTACAAGCACCCATTTTTTTTGCACAATCCCGAGTATTTACGTTCTATCACTGAAACTAATTTAACTAGCTCGAGACTCTTCGTTCGCCGATATTTTTCCATTTTTTTATAAGTTTCAAATACTTTTAGTTTTTTCTTCAGGGTTTTAGAGGGCATTATATGGGCACAATCTTCCATTTTAAAATTCGAATATTTCAGATTTGCATTAAATTTTATCTATCGTCAGTTAAGCAAGATTCTCTGCGTTTCAATTACTTCTTAAGACCCTTTAAGATTAAGCCTTAAATCGTAGACATTTTCTAGAATCAAATTCATATAATGGATTTTGATCAAAATTGGAATGAGGATTCTAGACATGAGATTTAGTAGCATTATATCTTGATTGTAATGTTTTTAAAGAGGGACATAAAAGTGGTGCAAACTGTTCTGTTCGGGAAATAAATTTGACCAGTGCTGTGACGGGTATCCTTCTAGCATACATATAGAATTATCTTGTATGTACATGGGAATGAAAAAGACATACTAATCGACAATGACAAAGGAGGTGATTGTTGTAAGGCCCAAGAGCCACGAACTATCTCGATAATTAAATAATTGCACACTTTCTTCGCTACTACCATGAGTGCAGCATCTGTCAGCTTAGATTTGATTAAATATCGCGTGAATCACGCGCAGACCTCGCTCAATAGTAAAAGGGCCAGTAAACCATATGTTACGACCGACGTGCTAACATATGGATGTGACAAACGGAAACCATTGCCAACTATACAAGAACAATTAATGGGAATCCACGCATCTCTATAAGAAGCTATGTCCGTCCGTCTGTCTGTCTGTAAGTTTTCTATAACATCTTTATCGCTAAACGTGCAGATTGAATTGACGCATCTTAAAAATATACATTCCTTTTTAAAAGAGTAGATTAAACTCGAGCATTTCATTTTTATTCGGACTGTTGGCTATATACCATATAATAGTGCATATACCCTAGTATTGTATATATGACATTGTATTGGCTATATACCGTAGCGTTGGTTATATAACTGTTATGGTACCTTACCTATACGGAATACTTGGACTCTTCCACTCACCATAAATACTGGTAGCACCTGATTTGCAGTGTTGGAACCACACCAGTCTACACTGGCAGTCAACACTGACGTACAACCACTCTTGTTCTCTGTCGTATTATACTTTTTTCAACATACTTGTTTTCTCTAAACTCACAGTTCGTGTTTTCCTTCCGGACCCTTTACAGGCTCACAACAACTGGAGACGAGGTATACTAGGGGATTCTTGAGAACCTTAAAATGGACGCTACAACTGGCGACAAAGTATATTAAGGTTGTTTTTTTTGAGAACCATAAAAAAGACAAACATTGAGAAATCAACGCCAAATTCACCCGACAACGTCCTAGTTCTAAAAACTGGCTTTACCGGCGGACAAAAAGAAAAAACACGTAAAAGACCAATTTATTTTCTCTCATTGAAGAAAGGTCAGTGATTGTTTTATTACTATTCCGGCACTGTGTTAATTTTTAACAAGAAGGGGATACATGTTTTCTTTTCTCTCCAAAAGAGAAAAGTCCTACCGCCGAAAGAAAGAAATTAAAACCTATTTTTTCTGCTGACTTAAGTGCTGACCACAAATTTTACGATTATGTGGAAAGCGTACAAATAAGATTACGTTTAGCAGGGTAATATAAAAGAAAGAACGGTACTTCTTTAGCATAGTTGTGAATGAGAATTTATTTGTTTTCAATTTTGAAAACAGGGGCAATCAATCAACCGGAAGTAATATAGAATTTGAACTTTTTTATCCAAAACAATCAATAAAGCGAACAATAATAACAGCAAATAGTGTGTGTTTTTTAAATTTAATAATGTAAAATTTTATAAAACGAATAATCAACAGTGATTTTTTTTATAATTTAAAACTTTATAAAAACGAAGAGTTGGTCTGATTTTTTTATCAAACAGTCAACATTGATTTCTTTTTGTATAATTTAAAACTTTGTAAAACGAAAAGTTATCATTCAGTCATTTTTGGTATAATTTAAAACTTTATAAAAACGAAGAGTTTGTCTGATTTTTTTTATCAAACAAACAGTCAACATTGATATTTTTTGTATAATTTAAAACTTTATAAAACGAAAAGTTATCATTTAAAAATTATGGTAAAAATAATTTTTACTTCCGGTTGATTGGGTAAGGAGTGAATGTAACTCTTCAAAATTGATTTCTAATTCACAGCTAAACTAAAGAAGTGCCAAAAGAACTTCTACAAGCCGTACTTTATAAAGACACATTTAAAAGGTGGAAGATTTTAAAACAGCTCGTAAAATTCCAAATGCAACAAAAAGCTGAAGAAAGGCAGCGAGAACAGCAACTAAAAATAAAGAAAGATTTCAAAAGCTTCTTCTGGAACAAATAAGAAGCCGACGAAAAACTACTAGAATAAAATAAAAAATTACTGGAACAAAGAAAAGAAACCGATCAAAAGATTGAAAGTATTAATGCAAACAATATTGCATCAGAGTCAAAATGCTGAGAACGAATATGCTTTTTTATCAGAATGCCGTTTGGAGTGCAATTGACAATTTTACTTATTCCCCAGATTAGGATAACCTATTTGCTTCATATTTCAGAAGGCATGAGGATCTATACAAAATAGATTGTGAAAATTGGACAGACTCTAAAAAAGTTCGCCTACTGCTCCGAAAATAAGGCGCTACCGAACATACCAAATTCGTGGATTATATTTTACCCCGAAAAACTAGCGACTTGACTTTTGCTGAAGCGGTTACACTTTTAACAGAATAATTCAGCCCAAAAACTCCACTATTCCACAAACGGTGGAAGTGTTTGAATTTAGTCAAAAAAGATGTCGAGAACTACGCAACTTTTGCGTCAATCATTAATAAACACTGTGTCAATTTCAAATTGGCTGAACTTAAATGTTTAATTTTCGTGCAAGGACTTGTATCAGGAAAAGTCTCAGAAATCAGACGCAGTGTTCTAAACAAGTTAGGAATGTAACAAAATTTAACATTAGAGAAATTAGCCGAAGACTGCCAGAGATTTATAAGTGTTTAACAAGATTCTAAAGACATTATAAAGTGGGGAATTGCGCAGATAATATAGGTACGTCAGAAATCACAGTTCAACTCTCGTTCAAAAACAACTCCAAACAAAAAGAGGGAGTATTTTCACGCTCCTACAAAATCAAGCTAGTCCAATAAAAGCAGGAGGAATTTCCGCCCAGCCCCTGTTTCCGTTGTAGAACCTTCATTTTAAAATGGATTACCCATACTGTTTGAAAACCTGTCTAACTTGTAATAAAGTCAGACACAAGAGTTCACATTGCAGAGCGAATAGAGGAAATAACACTCGGGTGAAATCCAGAAAAACGAACGGATAGGACGGCAGAATTATAAGAAAATATGTACAGGTAAAAATTCTGAATAGTTCAGACATGTCGATATCAACATTTATACATAGAGGTTAGATAAACTGACCATGCTAAGAACCAACAAAATAGCCGGAACGGTGACTGGTTAAAAAATGTAATTCGAGGGTGAAATTATTACCGACATTATTTTAAACAGAACTACCAAAATATAAAAATGTTCGTATTAAACAATTTATTTGTCACAGACTTGATGTCGCGGTTCAACCTATGGGGGTTACCAACCAACATTTTTTGGCGCAAAAATAAAAGATCTGACGACCGGGTCAGAAAAACGATAGAAAGGATCTGTTTCAACCATTAAAAATCGTATGAAATGGACTCAAAGTAAAGTGTCTTCAGACGTTAAAGCACATAAGGACACAAAATTCACGCTGCAATTAGCTAACACTAAACTGAAAGAAATTAAGTCAATTTGTTTGGGTAACCAGTTGGAAATTAAAGAGAATGAACTCATGGTTCCAGAGCTGGAACCGCTACGCTAAAGTTGCAGCTCAAAAATGTCTTAGAAGAGATAAACACTATGAAAGATAAGGTGACTTGTCTTAAAGTTTAATGTCGAAACAAAGAAGAATTTTTAAGTTTAAAGATGTGCTCCAAAATCAGATGTCTAGAATAAAAAAAGCTGGAGGATATTAAATCTGAATTTGAAAGAAGCACTCAATTCTTGCATAAAAGACACCTAAATGAAATTAAGAAACGACTGTCGAGTGACACTGACAGCATTCCCCAGGAAGAAGAAGTTATGGATACCATATACGATTATTTCGACATACAAGTACCCCAAGCAGCCCTAGAAAAGCGACAGTCTAAAAAGAAACGGAAGTCTCCGGATCTTATCGTGATCAATCCTAAAAAGAGACAATACCGATACTCTTGTGGATGTTAGGCTTGGGAGTGTGGTGTTATGGTACCTTTCCTATACGGACTACTTGGACTCCTCCACTTACCTGGGACCACCTGTTTCTCGGTGTTGGAACCACACCATTCTATATTGGCAGACAAGACTGACATACAACCACTCTTGGTCTCTGTTGTATTATACCTTTTTCAATATACTTGTTTTCTCTAAACTCCGAGTTCGTGTTTTCCTTCCGGACGATTTACAGGCCCACAACAATAACATAGTATTTTCTATATATTTCAGTATTGGTTATATTACATAGTATGTGGTATATAACATAATATTCGTTATATACCATATTATTTGCTATATAACCTAGTTTTGGCTATATAATGTAGTATTTGCTATATAGCATATTATTGTCTGTATACCATAGTAATAGCTATAACAATATTATTTGATATTGGCTATATGCTAGAGTATTGGTTATAACCTTATATATTGGGTATATACTTCTGTATTTTCTATATAATATAGTATTGCTTCTATAAAATAGTATTGCCTATATATAATATGGTATTGTCTATATAAAATAGTTTTAAAATAGTTTTGTCTTACTTTATATCATCAATGCTTTCTATAAGTGTGGCAATATTTATATGTGGGTGTCTAAAATAAAATTTAACAGGGTATTTATTTCCACATAAGCAGACATTTCTATTAGTTGCTAAAATTAGTGCTACCAGGAAGTCTGAAAAAAGACGTGGAGATTAAAAGAGAAAGATCTTCCTCTTTGGCCTTTGAGTTTATCGTGGTTGGACGGGGTTTCTTAAGCTCTTACTTCGTTTGCCTCCCCGAATAAATGTGTAAAAGAATAAAACATCAAATAGCGTGACGCGATTGAGCAAAGCTATTGTTGGCGTTAATCTTTTATTTCGTCACATTATCACAGCTACAATGAGGAAGAAATACACAGAATCTGTGGCTGCTACATCACCACTACTACTACCTTTATAACTGGACTTCACTCTCCAATGAACCAACTACTGGCGTGTCAGAGACGAACAGCTGTTTATCTCGACGGAGAAGATAACTGACAACATGTGGGGATCGAAGAAAAACCCCACGCTATACTACATAAATATCATTATTTACTTGCCTACGAAAAAATATCACACACAGATTTGCTTTTATTAATATAAATTAGTTATTAGTGTTGGGAGAAAACATATTACATATTTTCATGCAAACATTTATTTATAATAATCAGACTATTTTATGGAAGGCGCTATACGTATATATAAGTTTCCCTAACTCTCCTCATCACCCATCATCATCTTTTTTTAAAACGACTTAAATTCATACAATGTTAAAGCATCATCATCATCTAGTCGTGGTTGTGTCACAGATTCTCTTGACTATCACGCCATCTCGCTCTATCCTCCATCACACCTGGTAGATCTTCATAGGTGCGGTGTGAGTCTTCTGTTAGTTTTTTGATGTAGGTTCTGTGCCGTCTACCCACTGAGCCACATCCCTGTTTTGGTATCCACAGAAGAACATCGCTAATGATTTCATCTTTAGCCCTCCAAAAATGTCCAGCAAATCTGGTTCTTCTCTCTCTCTCTCTCTCTCTCTCTCTCTCTCTCTCTCTCTCTCTCTCATCAGGGCTGAAGTCTGAGGGAGGTGCCAATAGAGTTGCTCTATCGTGGGGTACTATCTCTAGGAGATGTTAAGTAGTCTGGTGCATACACCATCAATTTTCTTTTCCAATCTTTTGGTGAAAGTCTAAGTGCTATTTTCATGTACGAGTACCGATGCAACAATGGCTTCAAAAAAAAGTTGACTTCCAGATCGCTTTCATCTTGTTCACTCCTGCCCAGGATATTCGCACCTTTAGTTCACACTCTTTGGGATTTTTCTTCACAACTTTACAACAAAGATAGGTAAACTCGTCGACATTTTTTAGACAAGTCCCATTTATGGAAGAGATATGTCACTAGTTCGGTCTAATAATACATAACAATCAGTTACAATAACATATACGTATACTCTCAATGTATTATCCAAGTCTTTTTCACTCGTTCTTTTTCGCATTGTTTTTCATATTCGTTCTTTCTTCTGCCGTTGGCTGTTTATCGATAATAACTGTTCTTTTATTTTGTTTTTATTTTTAACGCATTATCAAACGGCTTTCCTAGCGTCACTAATTTAAATATATATACATTACTAGCAGGAAGACCCGGTGTTGCTCGGGATTCAATAAGGATCACTACTATGCACTTTTTTCACTATGATCGTAACATCATATTACTTTGTTTTCTTTTTACTGCCCCCATTCTCCCGTTTCGCCCCCTAATATAGTCGGAAGAATCTGAAATCTTCTAAAACTCTCTAAATTAATATCTCATACATATGGTTGTGAATTTCATTAAAATAGGATATATGTATTTGATGTTTTAGGGCGGTTCTGGCACCATGGGTTATTTAATAGTTGGGGCGCGTACATATTCAACACATAGAGGATAACGTAAATATTCTGGACCAAATCGTCTTCCCAAGAAAATGTTATACATATGATTTAAATTTCATAAAAATTAAATATATTATAAGTTTTAAAGGGATTATACCCTCATAGACCCCCTAGGATCGCATTTAGAGATGCAGGAACTCCCCATTGTCTTTGTCGGTAAATTCTATTTCAGAATACACTTTTAGATTTTATATAGATTCTTTAACCTTTCTTTCTATAGGTAACACACAAACATCACACATACACGCACACATACAGACATTGAGTTTTAGCTATCCAGCGGTGGCCGAGTGGTTCTAGGTGTCGGGATTTGAGTTGTAAAATACTCGTAGCCCGGGGTTTCGAATCACACGACCAGTAGTGAATAGTTATATCTCTATGCTTATGAGTCCCGATTAAAAAAAAGACGAAACGTATACGTACATAAATATATATATATATATATATATATATTATATATATATATATATATATATATATATATATATATACACACACACAGTCCGAGTCCGAGTTAGAGTGTGGGATAGCATCATTTGCAACATCATAATAAGAAGAGTTTACTTTAACAAAAACCTTACCCACTTAACTATTCAAAAATAGATAAATATTCTTAACATAACGCTTATAAGTAGATTTATATTATTGTGTAGCATGTTAGAAAAGTGAAATTAGCTGTTTTAAAGGCAGGTGGAGACGCAGAACTACTTCCATTATGTTCACATGCTAATTGTACATGTGAATACACCTATATTTAGGGTACACTCCTTGTCTTTGATTTTAGGGGCAGACACACACAGAGACATATATATATATATATATATATATATATATATATATATATATATATAGAGAGAGAGAGAGAGAGAGAGGGGGGGGAGGGAGAGTACTAAATATACAGAAATTCTTCACTTACATTTTATTTTCAAAAACAAAATATATTATTTGATTTCATATAATTATGTTTAAAAATAATCGGGGAGAATTGAATTGAAATCTCACACTCGGTGTTTTCAGTTTGATAACTAAGCAATTCGGACATTTGTTAAATCAACTTTTAAAATAGCACTTATAAGAAAAATCGGATATGTAAAGGATAGAGAGAGAGAGAGAGAGAGAGAGAGAGAGAGAGAGAGAGAGAGAGAGAGAGAGAGAGAGAGAAAGGCAAATAGGCAGAGAAACGGAGAGGCGTTATTTACTAAATATACCACAATTCTTCACTTCCATTTCATTATATTAAAAAAAGGGAAAAAATGTTTCTTTTGATTTTATTTTATTTTAATTTGGGGGTAGAATCGAAATGCACACTCGATGTTTTCAATCTGAGACTTCCCAACTAAACAATTCTGACATTTGTAAAGTAGACTTTAAAAATTACACTCATAAGAAAAATCGGATGTATGTATTTGAAGTTTTAAAGGGGGTCACTTAGAGGTGGGGAACGTGGATATTCGGCATATAGAGGGTAACTTAGAGATTCAGAACCACTTATATTGTCTTCCCGGAAGATGTTATATATATAATATAAACTTCATCAAAATAGGATATGTTTGAAGTTTTAAAGGAGGTTCAGCACACCCATAATTACATTATGTTAGGAGAGCACTTAAGGATTCGGGACCACTTCCATTGTCTTCCCAATAATTTGTTTATACATAGGATTTAAATTTAATAAAACTTGGATATATGTGAAGTTTTAAGGGAGTTATACCCTCATAGACCCCTTACAGATGCACTTATAGATTTGGAAATACTTCCATTGTCTTCCCCAGTAAATTTTACATAAGAATACACTTTTAGATATTATGTAGATTCTTTAACATTTCTTTTTATAGGGAACACACAAACATCAAACACACATATATTGAGTTATAGAGAGAGAGAGAAGATATAGTGCACACGCACATATCTAAACACACACATACACACAGACATTGAATTTTATATAAAGAGACATGAATATTCTACGGCTATACCCTAATTGTCACTGGTGGTTAAGTGTTATTAGACTGAATTAGAGTACAGGAGAGATGAAAAGGGTTATTCGGGGCATGCGTCGTGTAGGGGTCATTAGTATGATGATTTATTTGAATGAATGGCTGGTGAATCTCTGTCCCATTTGAGAGTTCTTGATAAGGTGCAGAAACGTATCTCTGATTTGATTGGGCCCACCATTTCTTCTTCTCTACACCCTCTCTCCTCTCTCCTTTCTCACAGACGTTATGTTGCTAGTCTCAGTCTTTTCTATGAATATAATTATGGTATGTGTTCTTCAGAATTGCTTCTTTTGTTCTAGCTCGTTTGACTCGTTGGTCTAGTGGTCTCCATTGATTCGCTGTTTTGATACCTCATTGTAATACAGATTCCTATTCCAGTAGCTCCTTTCCAAGAACTAGTTTTGTGGAACTCTCTTACTGCTGACTGTTTTCCTCCTACCTATAGCCTTAGTCTTTTCAAGACTAAGGCCAATAGGCATCTCGTGTCTTTTCGATAATTATATTTCGTTCTTGTTAGCTCCTTACATCAAATGGCTTCATGCCTTGTGTGGAGCGATTTCCATAAAAAGATGATATCAAATTGCAACGAAATTGTAACGAAAGTTCGATTTCATCTCTTGAAGTAAGTCATAATCTACTTAAATAACTTTGCAAATTTCTGCAGAGCTAGTAATCTGTTGGTGCAGGGCCCGGAGAGTATGGTGGGTGACAACTAATTTGCCATACATATTTTCCATGAGAACTTAGGTTTCTTGTACAGTGTAGGTCTAGCTTTATCATGATGTGAAATTACTGATGTGCGATTTTGTTGTAAATATGCTTTCAAACCTATTAGATGCTTACAAATAGAATTCGACTGTTATTGTTTGGTTAGCTTCCAAAGGTTCGTGATGAATTATTTCATGTATATCTCACCATACACTTAACAATAATATTCATGAGGTGCCGACTACTTTGTAGTTGTTGCGCTGGTGGTTCTCACTAATGTTTTCGCTTAACATCAGTGTAAAGTATCAATTTCTCATCTCCAGTAATAAATTTTGCAGCTCAAGAGAATGCAATGGCGCACAGGAGGCAACGCGTTGTCTACGATTATCAACGGAAAGACCATGCGGTACTATCTATGTGCTTAATTCTCGAAATTTATCGGCCGAGTTTACATCAACAACGGCTTCCACTGCATCAAAAACTAAGCCTCTTCGGAATCTTTCTTATGATGCATCCTGCATGCTGTAGACCCCGTGAAAACGATTTCCTGCGTTCTTTCAGCTTTATACCTTCACCTTAAGCGTTATTTTCTTGAAGTTGAGATGGGAGTCAATAGAATAGCTCCAATTAAGATAAATTTGGCAAAACCAAAAGCAACAGGAAATATATTGGTTTCGGCATAATCTATATACTACTAAAACTCTGAGGATATTTGTCATCTTGCTTGCTTCATTGTTTTCTTTATTTAGTGCACACGTCAACTGTATGTGAATGCGTTAGATAGTGGTGAGAAGGGCGAATAACCTAATTAAATAGCGATTGATGAAATCAGTGGTGAGAGGAATGAAATGGTGTCAAAAATTAAAAGACAAAAGTGAAGAGAGGCGAAATAGAGAGAGAAGGATAGAGGTGAAAAAAGCGAGAGAGTGAGAGTTGATCTATTATGATATCACAATGTATTCTGACTTCATGAAATCGTTTGACTTTGTTATCCTTGTAAAATCTTAATTATCAACCAATGTCAAAGTTGAGAAATTATGAAGTGAATTGTTATCATTTCAGCTTTCAAGAAATCCAATGTTTTCTTGACTTTCTTGTCTTGTTCATAAGTTATGAGCGTGGTAAATCACTATATAATTAAATATATAACTCCCTAACTGAGATTGGCTGATAATCACGTCTCTTTCATTTAAAAAATTTCAATTTTAAAGGGCATGTTCTAAATGTGCGATTCAGCACTGATATCATATGTACTTGGTCGTCGCTGTTTCCCCGACATTATTCTCAAACCAAAACGGCCCGATTACGCCATGTTTCAAAATGGCGACCCGGATGGTGCACTGCACAGGGTTCAATGGTCTTTAAAGCACTTAATTTGGCGCTTGAGATTCACAGAACACAGATGTATTGCTGTTAAAGTGTGTATAACAATGCCGGCCCCTCAACGATCGTCGACCCACAAGACGGTTGTTTGTCGTTTTCTTCAGTCGTTTTGCTGTGTCCATTCTAACCTTGGCGATCGCCGAGGGCGCAAAGCATTAGTCTATTCTATTAGTGTAGTCGAAGCTAATAACAACACAAACACACATAATAAAAGCACAAACACAAATATATACATTGTGTGTTTGACTAGTTGAACACGTGTATGTGTGTGTCGTTGGGGCCCCGCCGCTTGCGTGTACATCTGAGTTAAATTCCCATCTTTCAAGTTTAGAATCTCAACTAAGACCAATTCCGTCTGCTCGTCTCGAGCCCTGACTAACTCGCCTCATTACCCTCTCGTCTCCTCTGTTTCGTCTGTACTGTCTCCTAAATATATCTACTCTTACCGGAAATCCAAGATGTATAGTCTTCTCCAAGTCTACCACCGGAACTGGCTACATCCGCTTGTTTTCTCAGCTACTTTCAGCTAACCTCCCAGAAGCTAACAACTAGTTGTCACAGCGTCATTCATCTGGGAAGTTTAAATGAATCCGCCGGCCTTTTTATTGTCATCACTTATCCTCATCAATTTTCGTAGTGTGAACTATTTGTCAACTCGCGTTTTCCGGTAGTCCAACCTGTGTGGGAGGACAGTACATAGTATCACAAGTGAGCTTCAATGTCAAATGTTGATAAATTATATCTAATAATATATAGAGTGTCTCAGTATAAACGTGATCCGTCTACACGCTCAGAAAACATTGGATTTTCTAATACTGAAATGATAACAAATAGAATGAATGTTCATTCAGTATTATTTATCTCCTCTTCAGAAGGTTAGGCATAAGGCCAATTTTATCTTACTCCCACAAGGTAAGATGTGACCCAAGCTCGGGTCGGGAAAGTGGGGCTTGAAAAGCCAGCGCCCGAGAAGGTGAGCACTCTGGCCATTAAAAGTGCCCCGTCGGCATTCCCCGGTAGGGGTGCCTCAGGCAGTAAGCAATAAACTTACTCCTCCCCAAAGAGGGGAGGCAAAGCCTGGGAGGGAGGACCTCCTAGAACTGCACAGAACAACCTCACAGACCGGCGGGATCAAGCCCCGAAGGACAAGACGACACCGGTCTATAGGGTGCAGTCTTGTTATAAAAAGAGAAATTCTGCAAGACATTGTCCAAATGTTCGCCTTCGCGCTGATATCCTATTTTATTAACTGTCACTGTCTCCCCAAAATCATGCTCAAATCAAAATGGTCCAATTATGTAATGTTTCAAGATGGCGACTCAGGTAGTGTACTTATCATAGTTCTTGCAGCTAAAGAGACAGAGAGACGTGTGCTTCATCATTGAACCTACCATTTGGGGTTTACTAACTCTACCAATGATAATTATGCCATCTACTTGGATGATTTTGAAATGTTATTCTATAGTCTATCAACCCTTAGAAGTACATAATAATAGCATTAATATTCGTGGAGTTATTAAATGAGTCACATTTATACATGGACGAACTGTGTATAAAAAATACTGACCCAATGGGTCACGTGTGATGTAGTTTCACATATATTTGTTAAGCTACACACCTGTATAACTAACTAGTTTGAGAAAAACTGGCCGATCGTGTGTTATAACATTCATTTGTTATTTGAGGCCGTCCATAAATATCGGATTCTGATATTCATAAATTAATGTTTCTAGGGTTAACATGTTTTCGCCAGTTGGTTGTTTCATGTCCGGATTTTCTGGATTTCTGGATTTGTTTTTACTTTGCGACATTTCGAGTGACATTTATCGGAAACTATCGTTAAATCGCGCGTTGCTCTTTCGTTTCTTTATTTGTTCCTTTTTTCTACTTTTTTTCTCCTTTTTTCTTTTTTCACTTTCTCTTTTTTCTTTTCTCTTCTTTCCTCATTTACTCTTTTTTTTCATATTTTTCTCCTTTTTCTTTTTCGTTTCTTTTTTGTCTTTTCTCTTTCCCTTCCTCTCTATACCAATATTTTATGTGAATGCTTAAAAAGAACGTTAAAAACGGTATTTTTCACATAAAGCTAGAGTAATAGGAGAAAAGTAGAAAATCCCATTAGAATTTAACAGTTTAGAATTAAAGCTACGCGTCAGGATATGACCTCATAAATATGAAGTCGGCAATAACACAGCGGATAAAGCTGATAAAATCCTTCTCTTTTTTTTCTTTTTTGTTCTCTTTTTACTTTTTCTTGTTTCTTTTCTCGTCTTTCCTCCTTTATTCTTTTCTGTTTCTTGTTTTTTTGTTCTTTTTCTTCTTTTATTCGATTTTCGTTTTGCTATTTTCGTCTTTTTCTTTCTCTTTCTCTCTATACCAATATTTTATGTGAGTGCTTAAAAAGAACGTTAAAAACGATATTTTTCTATATAAGGCTAGAGTAAGGAGAAAAATGAAAAATTCCATTAGAATCAAACCGTTTCGAACCAGGGCTGTGTGTTTCCATATGACGCCACAGTCAAGAAGTCACTAATAACACATAACATATAAACTGATCAAATCTTTCTCTTTCTTTCTTTATCGTTTTTTAATTTCTCCTGTTACTTTTCGTTTTTACTTTGTTTACTTTTCCTCGTTTTCATTATTTTTCTTTTATTCCTTTTTAGTTTCTTTTTACTGTTGGTTTTCTTTCTCTTCATAGCAAGACTTTGTGTAGATTTGCAAAAATAACGTATTTCTCAACATAAGGCTAGAGTGAGGAGAAAAGTGAAAATTCCTATTAGAATTTAACAGTTTAAAATTAGGGATACGTGTAAGGGTGTGACGTCACAAACATTAAGTCGCTAATAACATGTAGCGAATAAGCTGATCAAATCTTTCTTTTTTTTCTTTGACCGAGAGAGCGATAGAAAGCAGTCATGTTTTGGGGGCAGCTGCTCCTTCTTCCTATACGAGATGGGTTGGAGATATTATGTATACTGGTATATAAAGCATTGTTCCTATTTACTTGCCTCCCCACGAGGGCAGAGTTAGACACAAGGTCGGCTTTTAATGTTGGGAAATTCAGCTTCTTAAAAAGAGGATTCTGGATTGGAACAAAAATAAAAATTGCCTCAGTTTAGAAAGACTTCTCTTTCACTAACCGAGCACAGAACAGATTAAGTGTAGGATAATACACTTTGCTTTTAGCCAAAAGGACAAGTAAGCATACTATTGTGTTGTTAAACTCGAATAATTTTCTGCTGTCATTTTTAATTACTATTAACCTCCAAGGATTTTGTGCTGTCATTTTTACTAACCTTTAAAAAGGAGACTACCGCAACAAGAAAAAAGAGAGAAAGAGACAGGGAGACGTCACTCCCCATTGAGCAACAATATACGACGTGTCAGCAAAACAAGACTTCAGCTGTCTACTACAAGACGCCGGACAGGGATATTTTTTACGATCTGGAATCAAAGAATTGGTCCACTGTAGTGCTCTCTCTTTCTCTATTTTTATTTTTGCTCGGCCTAAAGGTATATTGCAACAAGCATAAGGGGCGACTGTAATAGAGGCTAGATTTATAGGGTGCAGCCTGGAGGGGTTGATCAGCAAGATGTTTCTTCACATTAAATTTAAACTTCTGCATGTTGGTACGGTCGGTGAAACAGGCAGCAGGGAAGGAATTCTGAAAGCAAGCGGTTAGATGAAAGAAGCTATTAAAATAGAAAATCTTCCTGCTTCTAGGAACCTCTGCAATGAAGGAGCGTGATTTTGTTGCTTGTCGGTTAGTTCTGGGGTATTTACGTTGAGGGGGTACAAGTGCAGTACGTTTATCAGAGCACATTCCGTGAGACTACTTGTAAACCAAGCACAGGGATGCAAAACTGCGGCGATGCGATAGGGGCTAGAGCTTAGCAGACAGTGCGGGACTTATTGGGTTAGAAATTCTGTTTTTGCACCCTGTCCAAAATGATGATGATGATGATGATGATGATGATGATGATGATGATGATGATGATGATGATGATGATGATGATGATGATGATGATGATGAAATTGGACAGAAGTCCAGGGGGAGTTGAAACTGATAGAAATCCCACAAACTGCCCCTCTCCCCCCCCAAAAAAAATAATAATAATAGTGATGATGATGTTGCTGATGATTCAACCACTAACATGCAGATGAACATACATCGCCTTTATCCATTGTGTCATGTGACCACATGGACACAGGGCTACAACCACTGTAAATAAATTTCCTTTCTTCCTCTGCGCACCTAAATCTAAACTGAACTTCCATGAGCAAAGTTTCTTTCCGAGAACTAATAGCAATTACTATTAGGTTGCACCAGCCTAGATGTAGCAACAATACTCCCTGCATAGGCGAATTGCGACTTTATAGAGACATAGGATACTAGCAGGTGTGAGAAGTTTTCTAGCCGGGAAAAGGGAACCTAACATTTTGCGGCAGACTTATCAGCTTATTCCATGTACATATCCCGCTTTATGCTAATTGAGAATGTCAGACTGAGGAATGTAAACGTTTCAATCTTGGGAAGGGTGTTATCGGCCACGGCAATCGGTTGTTGGAAAACTTTCTTATAGTTGTTAAAGGAAAGGAACTTTGTCTTGGTAGCATTAAATGTGACCATCCATTTTTGCCCCCATTCAACTACAGACTGGGGGTTATTTTCAAAGGATTCAGTCATTGCCTTGCTTGTGTGGGTATTCGATTTACTCTCTGTCTGGGAATAGCGCATGGTTTCTCTCTCTCTCTCTCTCTCTCTCTCTCTCTCTCTCTTTCTCTCTCTCCCTTTTCTCTCTCTCTCTCTCGTTTTTCATATGACAGTGCCTATGCACAACACGACAGGCCTCCATGAATGCTAAAACATCAGTTTGGCCATTGCTTCGTCGTCACTAAACAAAAGACATATTCGTAGTTAATAATTAAAAAAAAACGCGTGATCTACTTTTTCCTTTTTAAATCCAAGAATCCGCTAAATAACTTGTATTGTGTTTACATTAAACTAGTCCACACATTTTCTGTTGGCTTTTAATTAAATGTTGGCTTCTGAGTCCAAAAATATAGTTTTCTGTATTACATCAACTAGTTTAACTACTATAACATAATTAGCCCTATTCCCTTTCCTGGGGACCACTTTACATAAGACGAAATAGGAAACATATACTTTTCCTTTCGTTGGAGAATTCTCCTCGCATTTCTAAAGCATCCAGTTCAGCATTAAAGACTCGACAAACACAAAATAATCTTATATCGCTCACTTTATTAGACGTTACACTATTTTCTCACAGTCTTTTATATACCGTGGAGGGTTCCGATCGCCACCCTCTCTTTTTAGTGATGAAAACAGGTCCTCGCTGTTTAGTCCCAAAGCTCACTCTGACGTTTTTTTCTTGATTCCAATTTCTCTTAGTTTGTTTTTTTTCAGTTTTTTGGGCGGACTGTTCCTAGTGCTTCTACAATTATTGGTATTATCTTGACTTTCTTCATGTTCCATATTCCTTTCAGTTCTCTGGCAATTTCTGTGTATTTACTTTATTTTTCCATCTTTTTCATCTTTATCCTGTGCTCTGCTTGGACGGCAAAATCTACAATTTGGCAATTTTTTTACTTATTGATTATTGTGACACTCGGTCTCTTTGCTTGTATGAGTTTATCTGTTTGTACCTCCATGTCCCAGAGGATTTTGTGATTTTCGTTTTTTTTTTTTTTTTTTTTTTTTTTTTTTTTTGTTATTGTTGTTGTTGTTGTTGTTGTTGTCGTCGTCGTCGTCGTCGTCGTCGTCGTCGTCGTCATCATCATCATCATCATCATCATCATCATCATCATTATTATTATTATTATTATTATTATTATTATTATTAACTATCTGAATAATAACCCATCACCTTCGTTATTTTTCTACTTAAACGCTGAACTTCTTTAAAAAAAAGTGCTACTCATAAAATTTTTAACAAAAAATTATCCCATAAAATAGTACCTTCCTTGTAGTATTCATGTATAGAAACAATTTTTTTTTTAATTCCTCATCTCTACATAAATTGGTGCAAGGGTGTTCATTATTTGTCATGAAATAGTTTATTAATTTATAAATTAAAGAAGACAATAATAAATACTTATAATAAGTTTTTTTTATAATCGTGTGAAAACTTATAATGGCACAAGGGTGGGTGCAGGAGTTTTTTGGGGTTTCTCAAGACATGAGTCCTACTAGTTAACAACAAATAGTAGGTAAAATAATAAATAATAAGCTGACCAGTTATATTCCTTACAGACAAAGGACACAATTGTGCTTATTCATAGAGTAGGATGTAGATATGAAAAATTGACCTGATAGAAAAAATTGGGTGTGGTTTTGAAATCAGACGATATTCGTCAAAGTCAGTTTCAAAATAAAACTCAACCGAAATTATGTTCGAAATTGTTATCAGTGTTAATTAAAAGTGTCGGATTTTTTTTGGTGTTTTTACTAATGAGTCACGACTTAAATGCCACTCACGACTTAAAAGCCACTCGATGATAAAGGTTAATGAGATGGACAGGTTGACATTTGAATTATGATGGATGTTATGAGAGGATTGAAAATTATGGATGGAATGAATAAAATTTGAGGACTGATGCAGACGATTTATAACAAGTGTTTATTGGCATTAGTTTTTTAAGATGAGCATGTTGTAGCCATCAGGGAAGCAATCCTCATTCAGTACGATTTGCTGTCACATATAAAACGGATGATCTCTAATTGTCTTACAAAATAACCAATCACAAATCAGGCCAAAGAAAGACGGAAAGCTTTTTCACCCTCTTTTTGAAATAGTCTCCATAGTAACAGGACGCACTCTAAATCCGTCCTCTCCAGATAAGTTGGTATTTTAATAAAGCCGCAAACACACTTAGTTTGCACAATATTTCTTGTGATAATTGCAATACATATATCATTTATATCTAATGTGTATGCCATCTTCAATACGTTTTTTTCAGTCTATCTTCCTGTGTTCTGCAAACAACAACTGATTAATTTCAACAAATCACTTAACACAAGATCTCTCTCTCTCTCTCTCTTTCTATATATATATATATATATATAGAGAGAGAGAGAGAGAGAGAGAGAGAGAGAGAGAGAGAGAGAGTAGAGGGTAGTGCAGCAGCAGTGCAGTTCCATTATTATTTTATTATTTTATAATATATATATATATATTTATATATATATATATATATATATATATATATATATATATATATATATATATATATATATATATATATATTTATTATAATCATAAAATTATCAAATTATCAAATAATAAAAAAAAAACAATTGTTGAAAAAAGTTTTTTACAAATGTTGGTAGTCTCACTTTTTGAAATATACATTTTTCTCTCGTTGGAACTGCACTGATGCTGCACTACATTCTACTCTCTCTTTCTCTTTCTCTTTCTCTTTCTCTCTCTCTCTCTCTCTCTCTCTCTATATATATATATATATATATATATATATATATATATGGATAATGAAGTGATGAAGTGGATAAAATTTGTATAGTTTGCAGATTTATTAATTCATCAATGTTCAAACAGGGAATACACATACAAAAGTACCATTAAACGATGGATTTTCAAAGATAACGCTCTTATTGTTAGAGGTTCTGACCAATAACAATACAATATTAATTAATTATTGGAGGTTAATAACTGGAAAATGCAAAAGTGAAGAATTTTGAAAAATATAAAAAGGAAAAATGTCTTCATTTAAGTCCCGAACACATTAAACATGCCTCGAATTATGCGAAGTATGTTGCATAAAATTCGAATGATACAAAATGTTTAAATAGTTCAAACAAAGAAGTATATAAGTTTCAT
>OY744516.1:107112763-107262763 GCA_963556195.1 Sepiola atlantica | reverse complement strand
TCAAACTCTAGATGAATTGTATTATTTAGATTTTTCGGGATACTGTTCTCATAAACGTTTCGGCCGATGTAACCTCCGACTTCCATAAAAAGGACACATATTTAGAACAGTGGGAAATAAAAGTGAAAGTAATTTGTTTTCTAAGAAAGACTTAATATCCCTGATTGAAAAGAAAATCTACTAAAAATCAGCAAAAAGAATTATTAGATCTTCATGAAATTTTCAATATTTATTAATGAATGTAATTATTTTATTTTGAAAAATCTGTACATTATTTTACATAACTTAAATCATCTTCATTTTAAAACAGTTAGTTTTGAAGAGAAACCATCAGCAACACTCCCCCCTAAAGCCCAACCCTCATTCTCCGTGGTAGGGGCGGTAGCAACATTGTACTGTTAGAGCTACCCGGCTAACAGGGCTTTGGTAAAAATCCAGGAAGAGTCGGCATCAGGATCCGTCGTCATCTGGTCATCTCTGCCTCTGCGTGTGGCAAGCAAAGACGTGTTAGGCGTTGAACCACAAATCAATGCACCATTTCTTTGTGTGTTCTGGGCCAAATCTTCACCAACTTTGAATGCAACCGCTGATCCTTGCTGCTCTCGGTTTCGGGGGTAAAAACTTGCAATCCTGCAGGGTAACGAATACCAGTGACATTGCGAGGAGGACTTCATGCAGACCAAACAATCCTTAGGCATGATCTTTATGAGCTCTATGCAGCATTCCGACTCGCCTAACAAACTAAATGAACAAACAAGCAGCAAAAGGAACGAAAAGTAAAACAGTGTTGAAAGGAACTAACCTTCTGCCACTTATGAATTGTTCTTGTGATCGAAACAAATAAAAATAGGTGTGAAATTTGGAGTGTGTGGAAGAACCCTTGCAGCAACGTTACCACTTTCACTTCACATCAACATCACACCTTGTATGGAGTACTGTTGTCATATTTGGGCTGATGAATGTCTGTCTCATTGCTAACTGACGGGTTGATCGGGGGTATTTACGTAGAGGGGGCACCAGTGCAACACATTATTTGGAGCACGTTCCATTAAAGTACTTATAAAACATGCTAATCTGTCTATTCATTATAAATTTCAAAAGTGTATCTGTAATTTGATTGACCACACCCTTTCTTCTTCTCTGCAGTCTCTCTCTCACAAATGTGATGTTGCTAGTCCTAGTCTCTTCTATAAATACTATTATGGCATATTTTCTTCAGAATTATGTGATCTATTCCTTGCTTCTTTTGTTCCAGCTTGTTTGACTAGTTGGTCTAGTGGTCTCCATCAATTCGCTGTTCCGATACCTTATTATAGTACAGCTTCCTATTCCAGTAGTTTCTTTCCAAGAACTGCAAACTTGTGGAACTCTCTTTATGTTGACTGTTTTCCTCCTACCTATAGCCTTGATCTTTTTAAGAATAAGGACAATAGAAATCTCTTCTCTTTGCGATAATCATCTTTCGTTCTTTTCAGCTTCTTACATCAAGTGGCTTTATGTCTTGTCTCGGGCGACTTCCATAAAAAAAAGAACTTCCAATGGTACTGACATTATATTTTCTTGGTATTCATGGTTAAAAGACTGCTTCAGATAGTGGAAGGTTAAATTCGATTCTAGATTAACAGCTCATGGAGAAACCCCATTTCCTTCTTGCACAATTTTTCTAATATGGTTAATAGATTTATAAGCAGTTGAATATTACACATTAAATGTTTACAGCAAATACCTAGTGTTTTCAAAAGTGCTTTAAAAATCTGCCAGATTGGTTTTTTAAGGACAAATGTAGCTAAGTTGGTTTCGTTTATTCGACTTTAAAAAATTGTATTTGGCCTTTTTTATTTGGTTTTAATTTTGCACTTCTTTTTGATTATTTTACGTTTAGCTTATTGCTGTATTGTTTCTGTGTCAAATCTTTGTAAGATCTACAACCGTACATTTGCCCTTGTAACAGATGGGCTCCCTCTACCGGGCTTGAAAACTTCTCACACCTGCCAGTATCCTATATCTCTACAAAGCCACCATTCAACCATGCATGGAGTATTGTTGTCACATCTGGGCTGGTGCACCAAACACTAGCCTCTCTCTCTTGCACAGGGTCCAAAAAAGAGTGTTTAATCTAATCGGCCCCTCACTATCAAGCATGCTCTAGCCTCTGTCCCATCGTCGCAATGTTGCATTCATGTGCTTGTTTTACAAGTACTTTAATGGAATGTGCTCCAACGAATGTGCTGCACTGGTGCCCCCTCTACGCAAATACTCCGGATCAATCCGTCAGTCAGCAAGATCCCACCCCTTCACTGTTGAGGTCCCCAGATGCCTGAGAACTTTCTACTCTAATAGCTGTTTCCTCGTACTGCTAGCCTTTGGAATTCTCTTTTACTTCCTGTTTCCCTGACCGTACTAACATGCAGACATTTAAATGTAATGCGAACAAGTATCTCACGGTACAACTCCCGATATAAGACTCCCCTAATTCACGGTAGCTCCCTACGTCTCAGTGGAATTGTGCCTTGTTTGGGGTGAACTTAAATAAAGAAAAGAAATAAAGAAAAAAAGAAACTCACCCCGGGGGGTCAATCTGACTTTTGTGTTTTTCATACCAAGTCAAGGGTATGTCCTCGACAACCAATCCGTCAGAGTTTGGGCCATGTGAGTTAGATGGGCTGAGGTATGGTTCTGTGCAGTTATAGGAGGCCCACCCTCCCAGGCTTTACATTATCTTTCTGAGAAGGAGTTACTAAGCGTCTCAGACCGGGGAATACCGACAGGGCTTCTCAGGCATTTTTTGTTGGTCAGAGTGCACTTCGTCTTGGACGCTGGTTTTTGAATCCCCAATTTCCGACCTTGTGTCACATCTTCTCGCAGTGAAAGGGAGATAAATACTAACGGGAGTGTGGGAAATAAATAAATTAACAAACAATAACAGTGAAGACTATAAATATTGAGTATTCACATTTTATCAAAATTAGGCACCCATGGGGTTCGGGAATCCGAACGAATCCTCTAAACACGTGGGTGCCAAAAAGTATTTTCTGCGTTACTTGGACAGTATGCACACGTCGCCAACAAAAGGAGATAAAGAGGCCTGGTTAGCAGAATATACATTCATTAAAAGTTTTTCTTAACAAACAATGATAACGTATAAAAGAGACTTACAAGGTAAATTGTGCATATAATTAATACAGATACAATTGAATGCACATAGTTGTTATAATAAGAAAGTCGTGCGAAGCTGTAGGGTGGTTCCTGGCCATGGTAGGGTTATTTTTAGACGACAGTCGCATTTTTGAGGAATTTACCAAGAACCATGTTGACCATTCTTTTTTTTTTATTGAAATCGCTCCAGACAATGCATGAAGCCACTTGATGTAAGGAGCTAAAAAAGAAAAATACTACTTCAAGGTAAAAAAAAACTAGCCAACGATAAGTATTAGATGGATAGATTCCGATCCAGAAAACAGCAATTCTTCCCCCTTTGTCAGTTAATACAAAGGTGATAAAATATTAATCTCATATTATATGGACAAAATTTGGATGCTCAGCATGTGTGCATGTTAAAATGGAAATAATTGAAAGATTGAGATAAATACCGTTCATGTAATTAGCGCTTGTTAACTGGTGATTCTTCTAATCACCAGTTAACAAGCGCTAATTACATGAACAGTATTTTGTGGATGAAAAATCAAGGAAAACATGATTAGATGACAAAACATAACTACTAGCAGGGCTACCCGGCCATATAAAACAAAATAGAAGGGGTTTTAAAGAGTGTCTAATATCTTTATATTCAAATTCTATCTCTCTACCTCTCTCAATCCGTCTCTCATTCTTTCTCTTTTTCCCTCCCCCCCCCCCGTTTTTCTACATCTTTTCCCACTCCTCTTTCACCTCCGCCTATTCCTCTCTATTGAAAATAATAATAATGACGACGACGACGACGACGACGACGATGACGATGATGATGATGATGATGATGATGATGATGATGATGATGATGATGATGATGATGATGATGATGATGATGTAAGTCACTAATCTCTCTTATATATAGTAGATAACATTGGAAACTGGCCCAGTTTATCCCCCAAACAAGGAAAATATATTTTTTTTAATTTTAGATATTATTCAACCAGGACAACGCTGATCAAGAATATACCAACTTTGTTGGTGTTTCTTTTATAGGTTTTTTTTTTTAACTTTTAGCTGGACATACACACACATGCACACAAACAACTGCCATTTGTATAATAGATAGCTTTACAAGAATATCAAAGTCATTTTCAGTCAATAAGTGTTCAATTAGAAATGTTTATGCAAACTCGTGTTTGGTAAAGAAAGTTAAGTGAGAAAGTAGAACGGGTCTTAGAGATTATATGTCACTATGTTTCTAGTGTAAGTAATAGACAGTGTGTCACTGTGTATGTATGGGCCTACCTTTGTCGTCAGTGTGTGTGGGGGAGTAGCAATTTGTCTCCGTTCGTCTTCTCTTGTTAATGTGAAATGCTGTGCGTGCTTCTAGTTGTTCTTTTCACCATTCTCCCAATAAGTGATACGTTTGAAGGGAGATAACTCTGTCGACCTTACAAAAGAAAACAGAATGGAACAGAGTTAACAAAATATTTCTGATTATTTTATTTTCATTTGTTATTTTACTTGCTGCTATAGGGACTTGTTGCTAAACCGCCTTTCCTTGCTGCCTCGTCTTAGCCCGATAAAACGTTTCCCAATCCGTATTTATTCTACTTGTGAAAACGATCTTTCTTTCACCGATTCACAAACTAAGTGAACCTGTCAATATTTTAATGGGCAACATCCAGCGAATCATAATAGTGGAATTTATGATTTGAAATTAAGATTTATTTTCAAAATGTCAATTACGGGTTTCAGGGGACGTACCACAAAAAAATAAAGTAATAGCGTGTGGAAATGCGGCAAAGGAGATGTGTATTGGTGCGACAAGAAAGATGCGTATTGATTAGAATACGATTGTGTGTAATGTTAAAGTTCTTAAGATTTTTGCTGACTCCATCAACTATGTAAAGAGATCTCCCTTGTTCGTGGGGAGAGCGGGGGCTTATGAAAAGTGCGCTGAACAGAATTTAGGTTAAGCTTGACTTGTCAGTTTATCTGAAAAGTAAACAATTGTCATTTGTGTTTTAGTTAAGGAATGCGCGAAAAACAAACAATTTGGATATATACTAGGTGACGAAATGAAAACGTTAGAGAAGACTTTGTTACTGGGTAGCGAAGATGTCCACATCGCTTGCTTTCACTGGGAGGAGGCGTCGAGGCCCCCATAGTACGTAAAATAGAAGAGTGTGAGAAAATGAAGGTGTCGACATGGTAATATCAGATAAAGTAAGTGATGAAAATTTCTTTTTGTGTTTTCCGAGTCTTCATTAATAAACCAGCCTTACAAACTTTCACATGTGTCCTCCTCCCCCGCAAAAAATAGAGGGGCCAAACCCATTACAATTATCGTTGCCCTTGTTTTACAAACAAGTCACCGCTTATCAAGGTCCGCAGGCCACTCGAGGATAAGGATTATTTAGCTTGACAGCTAGATGGTGAAACACTGAGGGGATTAGTAACGATGGTTGTAACTGATCAGAAATTGACTATTTAAGAAGACGGCTCAGCAAGAATCTGATTGCATTGGACTTAAAAACGGCAATGTTATAGTCAGCTGGGAAGCAGTCCCGTGGTATTGTGTTCCACAGACAGGGCAGTTCTAGGAAAGAAACTTTGCTCATGGAAGTTTCGCTTAGTTCTAGGTACATAGTGGAAGAAATGGAATTTCTTAGCAGTACTTGTGGTTGACGAGTTTTTGTTGTGAATGTTTCACGGGGGGGGGGGGTCGATAGATTGAAGCTCAGTCGAGCACCTGCCATGAAAATAACGATAGAGTGGAAAAAGACTAGCAATGAAGAAAGAATTGTAGCTGAAAATTAACAAAACATTACATTACATGTTAAGCTCATTTAGTTTATAGTAAACTTAAACTATTTTAATATTCAATTAATTATAACCAATGTACTTTTGTTGGACACATATGTCAAAACAGCATTGGTTGAAATATTTTTTAGATGATAATTAATCATTTGTATCATTTAGTTTAATCTGTTCTCATATTGGTTGTTATTTCTTTTAAATATTTATTTGCAGAACGTATACAGAATTTCAACATTGACCCGTGAAGCAATGGATAAAGGCATTAATTAACAATAACTTCTAAGTTGCAGTATTTTAGGTGTTAATTGGTTTGGTTGTTTTGTTTTACGGCATATCAACCCTTTTCGGGTTATTTAATGCCCAATCCGATCATTTTAGCAAAAGTGTGTATGCTTCAAGTTCTTTATATGTTCAAGTATTTATTCATGGTATTTGATTTGGTTGTTTTGTTTTACAGCATATCAACCCTTTTCGGCTTATTTGATGCCAAATCCGATCATTTTGGTAAAAGTTTTAATGCTTCAAGTTCTTTAAATCTTCAAATATTTATTCATGGTGTTTCGTTTAATTGTTTTGTAGGGGAAAATTGTTGTTTTTGTTTTGGGCTTTGCAGAACATGATTGAGTTTTGCAAAAGGGAAGGGGGAGGGAGGGAGGGAGGGAAATTATTGTTTTTGTTGTTTTTTTGCTTTGCAGAACATGATTGAGTTTTGTAAAGGGAAGGAATAAAACAATAAAACATCTATATTACAAGTGATAATAACTAAGAATAACATTATAATAAATACTACTATCCGGTCAGGGTTGACGGAACGAGAACAATCTACTCCAGTGTATTAAATAAAGGGTTAAGTTCGAAATTCCGTTTAGGTTCTGGCATTAAAATATCCCAAGTTTAGAAAGATGCCTCTTAAGAATGTCGGAGGTGACATCGGCCGAAACGTTTTGACAATAACAACTAAGATAAGAATAGTAGTTCGAATAATCCAAATAATGCAAAATTGTAAAATAATAATGCAAAATTTGTAAAATCTTTCCGTTTTATATCCTAAATAACAGAAAGAGACAAGACAGTTTAATTCGGAGGGGGGGGGGCAGGATTTTTACCCTAGATCAGTGGTTCGCTTTTCCTCTTACTCTTTTTTTGGTTGATCCTCATTACCAGAACTGTTGATTCTGGAGAAATTCTTTTCCAAATTCATTTCAGACGGAGGGGGTTGTCTGACTTGCTATTTGCTTTCTCGCTTTCCCTTAACACTTTAAATGGTTTCGTCCGGTCCGTTTTTTAATCGTTAACTTACATCTAAACTTTATATACAACTAGAAGAACACCGGCCCCAAGATAGGTGAAATTAATTCCTGAACAGAACAGTCTTTCTCCACTTTTATGCTTCCTTACGAAGATTAAAATCCAGATGTAATGTTACTAAACCTTATGTCTAGAATCCTTATTCCAATTTTGATTAAAATTCATGACATGATTTTGACTCTAGAAAATGTCTAGAATTCAATTTAAGGCTTAAAATTAAGGGAAATTAAGAAGAAATTGAAATTCAAGGAATCTTGCTTAATTGGTGCCTAATAACTATGAATCAAATTAAATGCAAATCTGAAATATTTGAATTTTCAAATGGGAAGTTTTGCGGCCATATGATACACCCTAAAAATCGTTTAAAATACTTCAAAAAAAGAAGAAGAAGAGAATATTTATTAATTGATATCTAATACCTATTGTTAAAAATTTCACAAAAAAATCAGAAATATCTGAATTTTTACGAAAGTCTTTCACCCCATGTTTACTCACCTTAGCATAAAACTAAATTAAACTAAATACAGCCCGCATTTGGACCCATTACGCTTAGCAGTTGTGTTGTTAACTACATTTGGAGTGAAACCTGTACATACAATTATACAAACAGGCTTAACTTTATATAGATAGAGATTCATTTTAATTCTGTGTGGATCACCAGTAATGTTAAATATATCCCCAGGATCTATGTGGACCGATGTAAAGAACCACTAGATAGATAGAGATATTAGCTATTCCTTCTGGACCGTGTCAGTGACTGTATCTGACCATTTAAGTTCGAACCGAGTCTCAGTCACCTGCTTTGTTTTCTTTCTGGTCTGTGTTGAGTGAACAAAAACGCCATTTTTAATAAATCTCTCTAGATAAAGTGAGGTATGTGTATATCTTTATATATTTGTATGTAGCGGATTCACTCCTAAACTAATTAACCAACGATTATGATTTTTGGCACACAGCTACTGGGCGTGGAACACAGCTGCTAGGTGTGGAATATATTTAGTTTAACTCAGTTTTATGAAAGGAGTTTAAAAAGAGGTGGAAACACATCGTGAAAATTAAAATGCCTACGATTTTTATGAAATTTTAATAATAGGTATTAGCCGTCAATTAATAAATATTTCCCAAATGTCAGTTTCTTTGGAGTATTTTAAAGAGTTTTATTGAGAATAATGATATGGACATAACAGATTCAAATATTTCAGATTTGTATTGAATTTGATTCATATTCATTAGCAAGATTCCCTGAATTTCAATTTCTTCTTAAGACCACTTGAAGCCTTACCTTTTCGACGTTTTCTAGAATTAAAATCATGTAATGGATTTTGATAAAAATTGAAATAAGGATTCTAGACATAAGGTTTAATATCATTATATAAACGTGGTGCAAAACTGTTCTGTTCAGGGAATTAATGTTATCTGCTCTGGGACGAGTATTCTTCCAGTTAATTTATTAAGAACAAACCAACAGTATCCGGCCGAGTTGTGTGTTGCGTCATTTATTCCTAGTACTTCATGCATTATGTTCCCTTTATCATGTGAGGCGATTTTTTTTTCACAATAATCTGCTCTAAGCTTTGCGTCTTACTAACTGATTGTTAACTGCAAACTATTTTTTAAAAAGCTCTATCCTACACTTAAGCGTGGTTGACTAATCAAAATCTTCGGTATCTCCTTGTCCCATTTAATATCTAATCGAAAAAGAAATATATATTAGACGAGCCTAAGATAGATAAATAGGTAGGTAAAAATGGAATTATATAGATATCATCGTTAAAAGAATCGTAATTGAACAAAAACTGGCCATTATTGATACTGGATAACCCAATTCTAGTACACCTTTTTCTCTTTCTCTCTTTTGTTTCGATTTCTCCCTTCCCATTTCCTTTTGTTATCTTGCATCATTCTTCCCCTCCCTTTCTTCGCATAACACTAGTTACACTACAAAAAAATCTACCAGCTTTATGATTAACAACTCCAACTCCCCTCAAGCTCTTACCACTGCCTCCACATCCTGCTTTCACACTCTCCCTTATCTAACTTATTCCTTCACCCCCACCTATACTACATCGCCCATTTTCTGTATACTTAAGCCGACTTCAACTTAATAAAATTCATTCCATGATGAAGACCCGTCACCAGGTCGAAATATTAAATATACTCGTTGCAGACGTGGTCGAGCAGTTTAATTCCAGACATCCAGCAGAGCATTTTGATTTTCATAACAGCGAATCTTCGCTCCGCCTTCCTCATTGTCAGTAAGCAATCTGAGCTGTATAAAGTGACGGGTCTCATAACAGTCTTGTAGATCTTCGACTTTAGACGATCACTGATTTTTTGGTCACAGAGGTGGTGGTGCGCCACTTGAGCCACGTTGCCTTGATGAGCGCAGCAACTTTGCCGAAGATGTTGCCGTCATCGCTAAGCATCGAGCCGAGATACATGAAGGCGTGACTTTGTGGAAGATTATGATTTATTTTCAATAATACAACACAACACTATATGTTCTTAAATAGTCGCTTTCTTCAGAACGGGATTTCTTGATAATCTTAAATCGTACACAGCAAAAAACCATAACAACTTCCGAAAAAAAAGGTTAGCTTAAAAAGAAAGAACAAGTGTAGATTCAATGATTTGCAGATTCTGAATTACGAATCGCTTTTACACCTCGTCTCTTCCCAGGATTGCATAATATGCATTTTGGTGTGCATATATTTTTACATTTTACCGAGGTATTTAACATTGGATCTACACTTGTAGTTTTTGTCTAGTTTTGATCGAAGATAACATTTTTTCGAACATTGTTATGTTTTTTTTCTGTGTACAATTGAAGATTCTCAATAAATCTCTCTGAAGAAAGCCACTGTTTAAACCAACGCTACATTAGATAACTGAAAATAAACATCGTTTGGAAACATCTAGAAACGACTTGGATAACATTATGTGGGCATTTTCATTTGGAATATTATTTGATAATAATTTAAATCTTTAATATATTTATATATAATTATATAAGTATACACTTACATAGATATATACTTATAAGTATATATATATATATATATATATATATATATATATATATATATATACTTATTAATTATATAAAGTATAAGCACTGATATAAGCCGTCTAAGCTAAATGCGAAATTCCTGTCCACGTGATCTGTTGAACACTGTTACGACGACTGACTATATTGTCCGCTTCAGAGTTTATTTCTTAGCTTGTCGTGTAGCTGTTGAAATTGGCCAATTGGTTAGAGCGCTTGGATTTGGATTAAAAGTGACTCGTGTGCAGGGATTCGAATCGGGCGATCGGTTGAACAGTTATCTTTCACACTGATGATTCCATTAGGATGAAACGTATACGTATGTGGATAATAATTAAAATACATTTTTATTATTGAATAACTACCTATATATATATATATATATATATATATATATATATATATATATATATATATATATATATATATATACGATTAAATATCGATATATTACAGCTTGTGTAAGTTGATGAAAAATCTTTTTTGTAAACTCAAAAAGAGTTTTCTACTTTATTTAAATTTGAATGCATATATATATATATACGATGATTTTATTTACACAGACATGTACAAAATCTGCGACACTGGTATGTCGATGTTATCGATCAACAGTTACTATAAACTGAGATCTCATCAGGCAGAGTTAGAATCCGATCTTAACCTCATATCATAATATCGGCAAACATTATCTTATTATTTAATATTATTATGATAATCACTACCTCCTATTATTCCTAATATTTCTTAATTATTCTATTTCTTTCCTAAACTATTATTTTTATAAATTCTTAAATATTATTGACCACCATTATCGTTGTCGTTGTTGTCGTCGCTGTTATTATTATTACTATTTTTATTACTATTATCATCATCATCATCATTATTATTATTATTATTATTATTATTATTATTATTATTATTATTATTATTATTATTATTTTTAATTTTTTTTATTATTATTATTAATAACGCCGGCATTTTCTAGTTATTCTTTAGTTATATTTTTTAGTACTTTTAAATTAAATTAAACTATTATTATTATTTTTATTATCATTCATTATTATTTTCATTATTTCACCTCAATTATTAGGGGTATCTATTATTATTATTATTATTATTATTATTATTATTATTATTATTATTATTATTATTATAACTACTAATCCTGTTATACTTAACGAATATATTTATTCGATTTATTAATTTATTCATGGTAAGCTAATAAACTCTAGACAAATTATAAAGACAATATAAATCCTGAATTGGCGACACATTTGATCACCGCCCCACCACCACACTAATTACACGCATCTGATCGGTTTGCCCGCACGCACGCATACACACATATACACAATATTATAGTTAACTGGAAAAATACATTTATAAACTCGGCTTTAAAATAACTGTCTGTTTTGTTTTTTTTACACTTGATTCGTGCATGTCTACCTCCTTCCTTCTTATTTTATATTTCCTATCTCTTCTCTCTTGATCTGAATCAACAGACGTCCTCTTTCTTCTCCTTCTTTTCATTTATGTGTGTACCTTCCCATCACCTCTCCCTTCATTATATGCCCCTCTTTCTACCTTATATTTTTATTTATTTATTTATTTATTTATTTGCCCTGTTTGTTTCAGATTTTAGATTTTAGATATTTTGTTTTTTGTTTTTAGATTTTTTAGAATTTTTATTTTTATTTTTTTAACGGCCTCAATTTTTGAAATGTTTAATTTCTTTTCTTCTTCTTCTTCTTCTTCTTCTTCTTCTTCTTCTTCTTCTTCTTCTTCTTCTCTTTCTCTATCCCTCCATTTAATTCTCTCCAAATATGATCTGAGGTTAAGATCGGATTCTAACTCTGCCTGATGAGATCTCAGTTTATAGTAACTGTTGATCGATAACATCGACATGCCAGTGTCGCAGATTTTGTACATGTCTGTGTAAATAAAATTATCATATATAAAGCTCTATTTTGATATTGAGCACTTTTTATAAACCCGGTTAAAATTCTCTGGATTACCACCCTGTGGATATTTTTTACCTGGATTATTACCATTATTATTATTTTGGCTCCATTACTGTTGAGCACTTTCCAAACCGTGGATTATTAATTCGCATACATGGAAAAAAAACAATTTTAATACCTCCTTAAAAAAACATTCCGACTACCAACAAACGGAACTATCTTCTTATACTTATTATGAAGATTGAAGAACTTTTGAGGCGGATGAAGTAGAAAGCTAGCTTTTTCCTGGAGAGATCTACATGCAATGAATCGAGGGATTATTATGGATTTAAAAATCAAGGAACTGCACCCCACGTTGAACAGCTTGACGGGTTCGAAATGGATTTAATTAATATTGTTAGGGACATCATATTTCACCACAAAAAAAAACATTTCAAAAGAAACTAGACAAAGTAGTTAAGGAAATTGATAGATCAGAATATATACTAACTAAAGCTGATAAAACTCAAAACTTCTACAAATTAACCACACAAGAATACTATAAATTACTTGACAATTACATCACAAAAAACTACAAAATATCTAATATTAATTTAGTCCATAACATCAATACTGATAGTAAAGTTATCACAGATAAATTTAAGATCAGCGATAGAGTAAGTAAACTAAAAGAAAAAGAAGCATATATTCTTCTCAAAGATCACAAACCTGACTTCCAAACTAAACCAACCACTAGACTTATTAACCCCACAAGACAAGAAATAGGGAAAATTAGTAAAAAAATTTTTAGAAAGAATAAATAAGCAGATAAAAACATTTTATAAACTTAATCAATGGATAAATACTGCAGATACAATAAACTGGTTCCTTAAAATAGTAAATAAAACTAATTGCTCGTTCATCCAGTTTGACATTATTAATTATTACCCATCTATATCTAAAGAACTTTTTGAAAACGTTATCGATTTTGCCACACTTCTATCTGATATTTCTGTAGATGAAATCAATATAATTAGAAAATGCAGAAATACAGTACTAATCTGTAAACATGAACAATGGACTAAAAGCAATCAATTTGGATATTTTGATGTTTCTATGGGCTCCCTGGACTAAGCGGAAGTTACTGATCTAGTTGGTCTTTACATACTATATAATCTCACAAAAAACATTAGGATTGAAGATATAGGCCTATATAGGGATGACGAATTACTAATAGTAAAGAACTCAAATGGACAAAAATGTGAAAGAGTAAAAAAAATTATCCTTAGAGAAATGAAAAGATTAGATCTCAAAGTAGAAATAACATCTAACATTAAAATAGTTAATTTTTTAGACGTAATATTCAACTTAAATAAAGAAACTTATGAACCGTATACTAAAGACAATGCCAACCCGATCTATGTCCACCCACTCTCTAACCACCCAAAAACCATTATTCAACACATCCCCAGATCAATCGAAAAAAGAATTAGTGATAACTCATCTAATGAAGAAATTTTTAACAAACATAAGGACTTTTACAATAAAGCGTTAAAGCAAAGTGGATACAAAAACACCCAAATTAAATTCACCAAACCTACACCTCCCAACAACAGACGCATAAATAGGGGTAGAAAAATCATTTGGTTCACACCCCCATATAATAACATGGTTAAAACCAAACTCGGTTAAAAAAATTTAGACTTAATTAATCTACACTTCCCTCCCAACAATATACTGCATAATTTTTTTAATAAAAACACACTCGAATTAAGCTATAGCTGTGGCGAAAATTTAGAAAAAATAATTTAAAAAACATAACAATAAAATTCTAAATGAAAAAACTACCGCAACGAAAACAGCAAATACCAAGGCCTGTAACTGCACAAACTAAAAAGAATGCCCATTACAACAAAATTGCCAAATAATCCAATCAGTATATCAAGCAACAATCTCTACTAAAGAAAACCCAACCCTGAAAAAATTCTACATAGGTATGGCTGGTAATACCTTCAAAGAAAGATATACTGGACATAAGTGTTCTTTTAATAACCCTACATATAAAAAAGAACCTAACTTTCTATATATTACTGGGAACTATGCAACAATAACCAATCACCAACAGTAACCTGAAACACAATTAGAAAAACTAGCACCTGTGGTTCCCTAAACTCACATTGCTACCTTTGCCTAACAGAAAAACTTGAAATAATTAAATTTAGTGATAAGGGGCAAACTTCTAAACAAAAAACAAGAAACATCAATTAACTGTAGGCATAATAGATTACACCTTCTTAGTAATCCACTTATAACCCCTTAGGCTGTTACTATATAAAAAAAAAAATTTTAATTAAAAAAAAAATTCACCTACCCATCAACTGATAATTTTGTCAACACAACTATCATATTATACCTTTTTTATTAATTATTATTTTTATTAGTAGTAGCATTATTGTTGGTAGTGTTATTATTAGTAGTATTATTTGTAGTAGTACTGTTAGTGGTAGTGTTATTGGTGGTAGTGGTATTATTATTATTATTATTATTATTATTATTATTATTATTATTATTATCATTATTATTATTATTATCATTATTATTATCATACCTACAACGATTAATACTAATTGTCATCTTCTGTATTTTTCTTTACCATTAAATATCCCCTTATATGTTTATCCATTTATTGATTAATATTTCTATATTGTTTAGATTATTTTTAGATTATCATTATCAATTATTTATTATTACTATTATTAATATTTTAAACTTAATTATTTGACATTGAATTATTTTTCATTTCTGTACTTTTATCAAGATGATTATTGTTGTTAGTGGTGGCATCATGGCTGCTGTTACTATCATAGCTATTGTTATTTGCGGCAGTAAAATTAACAGTATTACTATTATTAATAATATTGATATTGCCATGTTTTACCGTTACCTGACTTTTGCTTCCACTGTCATTAATGATAATAATGATAATGTCATTATCTATAACTTTATTATTTTATTTCAGTTATTATCATTACCATTATTATTATTATTATGATAATTATTATTATTATTTTTTTTATTATTATTATTACTGTTTTCATCTTTATTATTGCCATCATTATAACTACTACTACTATTTGTACTGTTCTATTATTATTTATTCATTTTTCACTATCATTATTACTATTGTTAAGATTACTGGGATTACCACTCTGATTACTGCTGTCGATAAAACCACTATTATTACTATTTTTATATGATCAGCATTATTGCAACCATTAACCCATATCATAATATAGGCAAACATTATCTTATTATTTAATATTATTATGATAATCACTACCTCCTAGTATTTCTAATATTTCTTAATTATTCTATTTCTTTCCTAAACTATTATTTTTATAAATTCTTAAATATATTGACCACCATTATCGTTGTCGTTGTTGTCGTCGCTGTTATTATTATTACTATTTCTATTACTATTATCATCATCATTATTATTATTATTTACTCACTAGGAGTTATCACACTGGTCATCGTCAGTGATCGACCACTGCCAACAACCTGTGGTATTCCCTGGAGTCTGAGTGACAAGTCTCCTCAGACTTCCAGTATGCTCCACTTCTTTTCGCTCATCACCGCTGATGACCTTGTGGTATCGCAACAGCCACCTACCATCGATTTCCCGCTGATAAGGGCCATTGGTACCCTCTGGGGCCCGAGTGGCAACAAGCCTCCCCAAGGTCCCAGAGCTGTCCGCGCTCTTCCAGTGGAGGTCTGGTTTGCGCTTTCCCTCCTCGACCCTCTGTCCATAATTTTCGTGGTGTCAGCCTATGCTTGCGCCTCTCTCGTGCGGTTGTATTTTCCCCGGTTTATTATTATTATTATTATTATTATTATTATTATTATTATTATTATTATTATTATTATTATTATTATTAATAATAATAATAACGCCGGCATTTTCTAGTTATTCTTTAGTTATATTTTTTAGTACTTTTAAATTAAATTAAACTATTATTATTATTTTTATTATCATTCATTATTATTTTCATTATTTCACCTCAATTATTAGGGGTATCTATTATTATTATTATTATTATTATTATTATTATTATTATTATTATTATTATTATTATAACTACTAATCCTGTTATACTTAACGAATATATTTATTCGATTTATTAATTTATTCATGGTAAGCTAATAAACTCTAGACAAATTATAAAGACAATATAAATCCAGAATTGGCGACACATTTGATCACCGCCCCACCAATTACACGCGTCTGATCGGTTTTCCCGCACGCACGCATACACACATATACACAATATTATAGTTAACTGGAAAAATACATTTATAAACTCGGCTTTAAAATAATTGTCTGTTTTTTTACACTTGATTCGTGCATGTCTACCTCCTTCCTTCCTATTTTATATTTCCTATCTCTTCTCTCTCGATTTGAATCAACAGACGTTCTCTTTCTTCTCCTTCTTTTCATTTATGTGTGTACCTTCCCATCACCTCTCGCTTCATTATATGCCCCTCTTTCCACCTTATATTTTTATTTATTTATTTATTTATTTATTTGCCCTGTTTGTTTCAGATTTTAGATTTTTTGTTTTTTGTTTTTAGATTTTTTAGAATTTTAATTTTTAATTTTTTAACGACCTCAATTTTTGAAATGCTAAATTTCTTTTCTTCTTCTTCTTCTTTTTCTCTATCCCTCCATTTAATTATCTCCAAATATGATCTGAGGTTAAGATCGGATTCTAACTCTGCCTGATGAGATCTCAGTTTATAGTAACTGTTGATCGATAACATCGACATGTCAGTGTCGCAGATTTTGTACATGTCTGTGTAAATAAAATTATCATATATAAAGCTCTATTTTGATATTGAGCACTTTTTATAAACCCGGTTAAAATTCTCTGGATTACCAACGTGTGGATATTTTTTACCTGGATTATTACTATATATATATATATATATATATATATATATATATATATATATATATATATATATATATATATATATATATATATGAAATTCTTTAATAGATAGATAGATAGATAGATAGATAGATAGATAGATAGATAGATAGATAGATTAAACCCATTTTATATGTGTTTTCAAAGGTGGACAAACAAGATGGCTTCTTAGAGCGTTGGAGATGGAAATGGACGACGTCATTTAAAGCCGTTGTGTCCAAAATAGCCGGACTAAGAAGTTGTAGATTAGCAGGTCTTGCTGTTGTTTTGGGGCGTCGCATTGACCTTCGTAAGTTAAGAAGGCCTGTGCACTGAGTCGGGTTTATCTGCTGACATCAGAACGATTGGTCGATGCTAAGCAGATAAACAAGACACTTCGAAGAGAAAGGTTGTTACACGCCAACACATTAACATGTGACTATGGTCATTTCTGTGTGAAATTATTTCATCTTTGATCTAGTAATTATTTGGTATTTAAAAAAGGATACCAATGATTTTATTCATGTCATTTTCATGGTTGGAGATCTCATAGTGATGTAAAAGTAAAACTATAAAAAAAAACTCATAGACTAAAATTCAAGATGGTTGACAAACCTGTCTTGATAGAAAAGGCTTAAATAAAAGAAATACTTGCTTTTCTCTAAATTTGGAAATTATTTTTAACACAATAACAAGTCTGTATAAAATTAAAAAAACTTTTATGATTATCCATCGACTGTCATAAAATAATATATACTAGAAATTCAGTTCAAATTTGTTTCTTTTTGTATGAAAATCTTTATTTTTTGCGCCAAAATGTTGTTTATGTGTGTAATAAAATTCTAAAACAGTTCAAATATGTTTGGTGCTAGACGAAACAATGATTAAAACATTGAATTAATGTTCTGAACACTTTCAAATATTTTTATTTCAGGACAAGAAATACAATTTCAAACTAGTAAAATTGACAATAAAATAACTTTGTTTATATATTTATTTCCAAATAGTTTTGCATTTTTTATTAAACTTACAAAGTTAATTATGTAATCAATTTTTAATTATTTATCCATTTCATTTTTTTATATCATTTACCGTTTGTTTTTTGTTTTTTTGTTTGTTTATTTCATTACTGTGTGTTCTCTATTCTTTATGAAAGGGTTGGGAGGGTCTTAATAACTGTTTTTCTTTGTTTTTTGTTGTCCCACTCATCACTTTCAATGAATTGTTACATATATATGTTTATAAATAAAATTAAGATTTTCAACACATTGAGGATTTTGACCCTTAGAGTAAATGTGGTATCATGGTGACTAATGATTCTAGCAAAGAGTAGGATAGACAGAGGATGACCAACGGCATTCAACTCTCCACACTTTGTATGGCCTTGTGCCTAATTTGTTTAAAATTTAAATTGTATCTATATATTTTTTGTAATAAAATAATAAAAAGTGTAATATCTGTGTTGGTACTACACTTTGACTTTTTTGTCCTCAGCCATTAAAGGTGAATGAGAAGTTCTTCTAGACTGAGGCAATTTTAATTTTTGTTCTAATCCAGAGTGTCCCTTTTTGGGAGCTTTCTTTTCCTCACATTAAAATCTGACTTCCTGTCTAACTCTCTCCTGTCCTAAAATTCCAATGAAACAACAACAATAACACAACTTAACAATTCATTTTTAATTCTTGATTACTTTTTTATTTATATTGAACTAGCGGGGCTACCCGGCGTTGCTCGGGGTCATAAAAACATAATTGAAGAAAAATTGCGTATGTAACATCTTTATATTAAAACTTCTATTTCTCTCCTTCTCTCTCTATAGCTGTCTTTTTATCTTTCTACTTTTCTCTACCCTGGTCGCTACTTTTAAATTTTGCCTTTTGCGAAAGCTGTTTCTTCCCCACCATTTCATCCTACGTTTCACAGGGCAATAGTATGACTTATTTCTATAAAAAGTACCACCACTGTCTGCGCCTTGTATATAGGTACTTATAACCGCCCCGGTGTTCATACTATATATTTTGAATCCCCTCATGATATCCTTCATCATTTTAACTCCCCTCGTTATATTCATCATTTTCGATCTCCTCATACTATTAATCATTTTCAATCCCCTCATAATATTCTTCATCATTTTCAATCTCCTCATACTATTAATCATTTTCAATCCCCTCATAATATTCTTGCTCATTTTCAATCCTCTCGTAATATTCCTCATCATTTTCAATCCGCTCATGATATTCTTAATAATTTTCAATCCTATCATGATATTCTTCATTTTTTCAATCCTCTCATGATATTCTTCATTATTTTAAATCCCCTCATGATATTCTTCATCATTTTCAATCCCCTCATGATATTATTAATCATTTTAAATCCCCTTATGGTATTCTTCATCATTTCCAATCCTGTCAGTCTATTCTTCATCATTTTCAATCCTGTCAGTCTATTCTTCATCATTTTCAATCCTCTCATGACATTCTTCATCATTTTCAATCCCATCATGATAGTCTTCATCATTTTCAATTCCCTACTGATAGTCTTCATCATTTTCAAACCTCTCATGATAGTCTTCATCATTTTCAAACCTCTCATGATAGTCTTCATCATTTTCAATCCCCTCATGATATTCTTCATCATTTTCTATCCCCTCATGATATTATTCATCATTTTAAATCCCCTCATGGTATTCTCTATCATTTCCAATCCTGTCAGTCTATTCTTCATCATTTTCAATCCTCTCATGACATTCTTCATCATTTTCAATCCTCTCATGACATTCTTCATCATTTTCAATCCCCTTATGATAGTCTTCATCATTTTCAATCCCCTCATGATAGTCTTCATCATTTTCAATCCTCTCATGAAAGTCTTCATCATTTTCAATCCTCTCATGAAAGTCTTCATCATTTTCAATCCTCTCATGAAAGTCTTCATCATTTTCAATCCTCTCATGAAAGTCTTCATCCTTTTCAATACTCTCATGATAGTCTTTATCATAGCTCTATATAGGATATTGAGCACTTTTCTCCCGGACAACGCCGAATACTTTGAAAATCAAGGAGGCCTCATGAGCACTACTGAAATCACTTACGTATCCTCTCTCCTTCTGATCTGCGAAATAGTCCAAAGGGGAACAAAGATGGCGTTAAAATATTTTCCAAAACCTATCACTACAGTAGCTCTATCTAGGACATTGAGCACTTTTCTCCCGGACAACGCCGAGTACTTTAATAATAAATGAGGATTCCTGAGGACTACTGATATCACTTAGGTATCGTCTCTCCTACTGATCTGCGAAATAGTCTAAAGGGGAACGAATATGGCGTTAAAATATTATCCAAACCTATAACTACAGTAGCTCTATATAGGACATTGAGCACTTTTTTCCCGGACAACTCCGAGTACTTTGAAAATCAAACAGGCCTCCTAGTGACTACTGGAATCACTTAGGTATCCTCCCTCCTTTTCATCTGCAAAATTGTCCAAAGGGGAACGAAGATGGCGTTAAAATATTTTCCAAACCTATCACTACAGTAGCTCTATCTAGGATATTGAGCACTTTTCTCCCGGACAACGCCGAGTACTTTGAAAATCGAGGAGGCTTCATGAGCACTCCTGAAATCCCTTAGGTATCCTCTCTCCTTCTGATCTGCGAAATAGTCCAAAGGGGAACGAAGATGGCGTTAAAATATTTTCCAAACCTATCACTACAGTAGCTCTATCTAGGACATTGAGCACTTTTCTCCCAGACAACGCCGAGTACTTTGATAATCAAGCTAGCCTCCTGGGGACTTCTGAAATTACTTAGGTATCCTCTCTCCTTCTGATCTGCGAAATAGTCGAAAGGGGTCCGAAGATGGCATTAAAATATTTTCCAAATCTATCACTACAGTAGCTCTATCTAGGACATTGAGCACTTTTCTCCCGGACAACGCCGAGTACTTTGATAATCAAGGAGGCCTCCTGGGCACTACTGAAATCCCTTAGGTATCCTCTCTCCTTCTGATCTGCGAAATAGTCCAAAGGGTAACGAAGATGGCGTTAAAATATTTTCCAAAACCTATCACTACAGTAGTTCTATCTAGGACAGTGAGCACTTTTCTCCCGGACAACGCCGAGTACTTTGATAATCAAGGAGGCTTCCTGGGGACTACTGAAATGACTTAGGTATCCTCTCTCTTTCTGATCTGCGAAATAGTCCAAAGGGTAACGAAGACGGCGTTAAAATATTTTACAAACCTATCACTACAGTAGCTCTATCTAGAATATTGAGCACTTTTCTCCCGGACAACGCCGAGTATTTCAAAATCAAAGAGGCGTCCTGAGCACTACTGAAATAACTCTTATTGATTACCCCATCCTTTTCAGCGTAGATGCTGTTAAAATAGTATCCAAACCTATCACTACAGTAGCTCTATCACGGACATTGAGCACTTTTTTCCCGGACAACTCCGAGTACTTTGAAAATCAAAGACGCCTCCTGGGGACTGCTGAAATCAGTTAGGTATCCTCCCTCCTTTTCATCTGCAAAATTGTCCAAAGGGAGACGAAGATGGCGTTAAAATATTTTCTAAACCTATCACTACAATAGCTCTATCTAAAATATTGAGCACTTTTCTCCCGGACAACGCCGAGTACTTTGAAAATCGAGGAGGCTTCATGAACACCCATGAAATCCCTCAGGTATCCTCTCTCTTTCTGATCTGCGAAATAGTCCAAAGGGGAACGAAGATGGCGTTAAAATATTTTCCAAACCTATCACTACAGTAGCTCTATCTAGGGAATTGAGCCCTTTTCTCCCGGACAACGCCGAGTACTTTGATAATCAAGGAGGCCTCCTGGGGACTACTGAAATTACTTAGGTATCCTCTCTCCTTCTGAACTGCGAAATAGTCGAAAGGGGAACGAAGATGGCGTTAAAATATTTTCCAAATCTATCACTACAGTAGCTCTATCTAGGACATTGAGCACTTTTCTCCCGGACAACGCCGAGTACTTTGATAATCAAGGAGGCCTCCTGGGGACTACTGAAATCCCTTAGGTATCCTCTCTCCTTCTGATCTGCGAAATAGTCCAAAGGGAAACGAAGATGGCGTTAAAATATTTTCCAAACCTATCACTACAGTAGCTCTATCTAGGATATTGAGCACTTTTCTCCCGGACAACGCCGAGTATTTCAAAATCAAAGAGGCCTCCTGAGCACTACTGAAATAACTCTTATCGATTACCCCATCCTTTTCAGCGTAGATGCTGTTAAAATATTATCCAAACCTATCATTACAGTAGCTCTATCTAGGACATTGAGCACTTTTTTCCCGGACAACGCCGAGTACTTTGAAAATCAAAGAGGCCTCCTGGGGACTACTGAAATCAGTTAGGTATCCTCCCTTCTTTTTCAGCTGCAAAATTGTCCAAAGGGAAACAGAGATGGCGTTAAAATATTTTCTAAACCTATCACTACAGTAGCTCTATCTAGGATATTGAGCACTTTTCTCCCGGACAACGCCGAGTACTTTGAAAATCGAGGAGGCTTCATGAGCACTCCTGAAATCCCTTAGGTATCCTCTTTCCTTCTGATCTGCGAAATAGTCCAAAGGGGAACGAAGATGGCGTTAAAATATTTTCCAAACCTATCACTACAGTAGCTCTATCTAGGACATTGAGCACTTTTCTCCATGGTAACGCCGAGTACTTTGATTATCAAGGAGGCCTCCTGGGGACTACTGAAATTACTTAGGTATCCTCTCTCCTTCTGATCTGCGAAATAGTCGAAAGGGTAACGAAGATGGCGTTAAAATATTTTCCAAAACCTATCACTACAGTAGTTCTATCTAGGACAGTGAGCACTTTTCTCCCGGACAACGCCGAGTACTTTGATAATCAAGGAGGCTTCCTGGGGACTACTGAAATTACTTAGGTATCCTCTCTTTTTCTGATCTGCGAAATAGTCCAAAGGGTAACGAAGACGGCGTTAAAATATTTTCCAAACCTATCACTACAGTAGCTCTATCTAGGATATTGAGCACTTTTCTCCCGGACAACGCCGAGTATTTCAAAATCAAAGAGGCGTCCTGAGCACTACTGAAATAACTCTTATCGATTACCCCATCCTTTTCAGCGTAGATGCTGTTAAAATATTATCCAAACTTATCACTACATTAGCTCTATCTAGGACATTGAGCACTTTTTTCCCGGACAACGCCGAGTACTTTGAAAATCAAAGAGGCCTCCTGGGGACTACTGAAATCAGTTAGGTATCCTCCCTCCTTTTCATCTGCAAAATTGTCCAAAGGGAGACGAAGATGGCGTTAAAATATTTTCTAAACCTATCACTACAATAGCTCTATCTATGATATTGAGCACTTTTCTCCCGGACAACGCCGAGTACTTTGAAAATCGAGGAGGCTTCATGAACACCCTATGAAATCCCTCAGGTATCCTCTCTCCTTCTGATCTGCGAAATAGTCCAAAGGGGAACGAAGATGGCGTTAAAATATTTTCCAAACCTATCACTACAGTAGCTCTATCTAGGACATTGAGCACTTTTCTCCCGGACAACGCCGAGTACTTTGATAATCGAGGAGGCCTCCTGGGGACTACTGATATCACTTAGGTATCCTCTCTCCTTCTGATCTGCGAAATAGTCCAAAGGGGAACGAAGATGGCGTTAAAATATTTTCCAAACCTATCACTACAGTAGCTCTATCTAGGATATTGAGCACTTTTCTTCCGGACTACGCCGAGTACTTTGAAAATCGAAAAGGCTTCATGAACACCATTGAAATCCAGTAGGTATCCTCTCTCCTTCTGATCTGCGAAATAGTCCAAAGGAGAACGAAGATGGCGTTTAAATATTTTCCAAAACCTATCACTACAGTAGCTCTATCTAGGACATTGAGCACTTTTCTCCCGGACAACGCCGAGTACTTTGATAATCAAGGAGGCCTCCTGGGGACTACTGAAATCCCTTAGGTATCCTCTCTCCTTCTGATCTGCGAAATAGTCCAAAGGGAAACGAAGATGGCGTTAAAATATTTTCCAAACCTATCACTACAGTAGCTCTATCTAGGATATTGAGCACTTTTCTCCCGGACAACGCCGAGTATTTCAAAATCAAAGAGGCCTCCTGAGCACTACTGAAATAACTCTTATCGATTACCCCATCCTTTTCAGCGTAGATGCTGTTAAAATATTATCCAAACCTATCACTACAGTAGCTCTATCTAGGACATTGAGCAGTTTTTTCCCGGACAACGCCGAGTACTTTGAAAATCAAAGAGGCCTCCTGGGGACTACTGAAATCAGTTAGGTATCCTCCCTCCTTTTCAGCTGCAAAATTGTCCTAAGGGAAACAGAGATGGCGTTAAAATATTTTCTAAACCTATCACTACAGTAGCTCTATCTAGGATATTGAGCACTTTTCTCCCGGACAACGCCGAGTACTTTGAAAATCGAGGAGGCTTCATGAGCACTCCTGAAATCCCTTAGGTATCCTCTCTCCTTCTGATCTTCGAAATAGTCCAAAGGGAAACGAAGATGGCGTTAAAATATTTTCCAAACCTATCACTACAGTAGCTCTATCTAGGACATTGAGCACTTTTCTCCCGGACAACGCCGAGTACTTTGATAATCAAAGAGGCCTCCTGGGGACTACTGAAATTACTTAGGTATCCTCTCTCCTTCTGATCTGCGAAATAGTCCAAAGGGGAACGAAGATGGCGTTAAAATATTTTCCAAACCTATCACTCCAGTAGCTCTATCTAGGATATTGAGCACTTTTCTCCCGGACAACGCCGAGTATTTCAAAATCAAAGAGGCCTCCTGAGCACTACTGAAATAACTCTTATCGATTACCCCATCCTTTTCAGCGTAGATGCTGTTAAAATATTATCCAAACCTATCACTACAGTAGCTCTATCTAGGACATTGAGCACTTTTTTCCCGGACAACGCCAGGTACTTTGAAAATCAAACAGGCCTCCTGGAGACTACTGAAATCAGTTAGGTATCCTCCCTTCTTTTCATCTGCAAAATTGTCCAAAGGGAAACAGAGATGGCGTTAAAATATTTTCTAAACCTATCACTACAGTAGCTCTATCTAGGATATTGAGCACTTTTCTCCCGGACAACGCCGAGTACTTTGAAAATCGAGAAGGCTTCATGAGCACTCCTGAAATCCCTTAGGTATCCTCTCTCCTTCTGATCTGCGAAATAGTCCAAAGGGGAACGAAGATGGTGTTAAAATATTTTCCAAACCTATCACCACAGTAGCTCTATCTAGGACATTGAGCACTTTTCTCCCGGACAACGCCGAGTACTTTGATAATCAAGGAGGCCTCCTGGGGACTACTGAACCTACTTAGGTATCCTCTCTCCTTCTGATCTGCGAAATAGTCGAAAGGGGAACGAAGATGGCGTTAAAATATTTTCCAAATCTATCACTACAGTAGCTCTATCTAGGACATTGAGCACTTTTCTCCCGGACAACGCCGAGTACTTTGATAATCAAGGAGGCTTCCTGGGGACTACTGAAATGACTTAGGTATCCTCTCTCTTTCTGATCTGCGAAATAGTCCAAAGGGTAACGAAGACGGCGTTAAAATATTTTCCAAACCTATCACTACAGTAGCTCTATCTAGGATATTGAGCACTTTTCTCCCGGACAACGCCGAGTATTTCAAAATCAAAGAGGCGTCCTGAGCACTACTGAAATAACTCTTATCGATTACCCCATCCTTTTCAGCGTAGATGCTGTTAAAATATTATCCAAACCTATCATTACAGTAGCTCTATCTAGGACATTGAGCACTTTTTTCCCGGACAACGCCGAGTACTTTGAAAATCAAAGAGGCCTCCTGGGGACTACTGAAATCAGTTAGGTATCCTCCCTACTTTTCATCTGCAAAATTGTCCAAAGGGAGACGAAGATGGCGTTAAAATATTTTCTAAACCTATCACTACAATAGCTCTATCTAGGATATTGAGCACTTTTCTCCCGGACAACGCCGAATACTTTGAAAATCGAGGAGGCTTCATGAACACCCATGAAATCCCTCAGGTATCCTCTCTCCTTCTGATCTGCGAAATAGTCCAAAGGGGAACGAAGATGGCGTTAAAATATTTTCCAAACCTATCACTACAGTAGCTCTATCTAGGACATTGAGCACTTTTCTCCCGGACAACGCCGAGTACTTTGATAATCAAGGAGGCCTCCTGGGGACTACTGATATCACTTAGGTATCCTCTCTCCTTCTGATCTGCGAAATAGTCCAAAGGGGAACGAAGATGGCGTTAAAATATTTTCCAAACCTATCACTACAGTAGCTCTATCTAGGATATTGAGCACTTTTCTTCCGGACAACGCCGAGTACTTTGAAAATCGAAAAGGCTTCATGAACACCCATGAAATCCCTTAGGTATCCTCTCTCCTTCTGATCTGCGAAATAGTCTAAAGGAGAACGAAGATGGCGTTAAAATATTTTCCAAAACCTATCACTACAGTAGCTCTATCTAGGACATTGAGCACTTTTCTCCCGGACAACGCCGAGTACTTTGATAATCAAGGAGGCCTCCTGGGGACTACTGAAATCCCTTAGGTATCCTCTCTCCTTCTGATCTGCGAAATAGTCCAAAGGGAAACGAAGATGGCGTTAAAATATTTTCAAAACCTATCACTACAGTAGCTCTATCTAGGATATTGAGCACTTTTCTCCCGGACAACGCCGAGTATTTCAAAATCAAAGAGGCCTCCTGAGCACTACTGAAATAACTCTTATCGATTACCCCATCCTTTTCAGCGTAGATGCTGTTAAAATATTATCCAAACCTATCACTACAGTAGCTCTATCTAGGACATTGAGCACTTTTTTCCCGGACAACGTCGAGTACTTTGAAAATCAAAGAGGCCTCCTGGGGACTACTGAAATCAGTTAGGTATCCTCCCTCCTTTTCATCTGCAAAATTGTCCAAAGGGAGACCAAGATAGCGTTAAAATATTTTCTAAACCTATCACTACAATAGCTCTATCTAGGATATTGAGCACTTTTCTCCCGGACAACGCCGAGTACTTTGAAAACTGAGGAGGCTTCATGAGCACTACTGAAATCCCTTAGGTATCCTCTCTCCTTCTGATCTGCCAAATAGTCCTGAGGCGCTCATACCGGCGAATGCCGACATTCCCCCTCCCCAGATTTCGCCTGAGGCGCTCATACCGACGAATGCCGACATTCCCCCTCCCCGGATTTCGCCTGAGTCGCTTACACTTCAACACTGCTCAAAAAAGGAGTAGATAATGGATGGGATGAGGGCATCATGACAACGGAACCGATACGACCCTACCTCCACACTTCTCAAAAAAGGAGGAGATAATGGATGGGATGAGGGCATCATGACAACGGAACCGATACGACCCTACCTCAACACTTCTCAAAAAAGGAGGAGATAATGCATGGGATTAGGGCATCATGACAACGGAACCGATACGACCCTACCTCAACACTGCTCAAAAAAGGAGGATGTAATGCATGGGAATAGTGCATCATGACAACGGAACCGATACGACCCTACCCCTACACTTCTCAAAAAAGGAGGAGGTAATGCATGGGAATAGTGCACTATAACAACGGAACCGATACGACCCTACCCCTACACTTCTCAAAAAAGGAGGAGGTAATTCATGGGATGAGCACATCATGATAACGGAACCGATACTATTCTACATCTACACTTCTCAAAAAAGGAGGAGGTAATGCATGGGATCAGTGCATCATGACAACGGAACCGATACTACCCTACCCCTACACTTCTCAAAAAAGGAGGAGGTAATGCTCACACCGGCGAATACCGTACCCCCCCCCCCCCAATTTTGCCTGAAAGGAGGAGGTAATTCCTATCATGATAACAGAACGGCCACAGGGAGGGAGGGGGGGGGAATATTATCGTCTATTAATAATTAAGAAAGAAAGTGTGAGAGGGAAAAATTCACAGAAAGGAAAACTGCCACTCTCTGACGTCATGATGACCTGATATAACCGGACACAATTTAGGGCAAGACCGGGTACATCCGGCAAGGGATTATGGGACAGGTGCGGATGTGATTGAGCAACCCTTGTTTCACTACACACTCTTAACGTAGGATTCCTATGTTGTTATTGATGCAACCGGACAGAAGTTATTGGATGATCTGATACAACCGGACACAATTTAGGGCAAGACCGGGTACATCCGGCAAGGGATTATGGGATGTTTACAATGACTCTGCATTTTTATCGGATTAGTACATAAATACATTAGATTATTTCGAATTTACTACATATTAACGTTGAAATTTCGTGAAAAATACGAAAAAAACTGCTACCTTTTGTCGGAAAGTGGTCCGGTTGACTGTCAGCGAGTGAATCGATTTTCGCGATTTTTAGATATTTTACATCCGGGATTTGTGCGGTCCTGTAGATGTCAACTTTTTGACATGTCGTCGGGTAGTTTTTGAGGAGATACTGGACATACAAACAAACAAACAAACAAACATACAAACAGACAACTGCCCTTTATATAAGAGATAAAGTTTAGTTTCAGTATAAATCAAACTGTGTTCCTTTCTTTGCTTTTTTGTTAAATACAACTTTTAAAGTTTTCTAATGCTTTTTTAAGCTCTCATTCATTTCGACAGTCTGACTGTTCGACAGATCTCGCTTGCTACTTACTAGTATGATGTCACTTTTCAGTGATCAGGCCTTACTTACGAAGGTCATGGCCTAGCTCATAAATTGACAGAAATGCGGGATCACTATCGACAGAGAAGAAAGGGATGTCATTACAAAAAGAATGGGTAAGAGCCCTTATTTATGTGTCCCGCCCAACAAGAGCAGAGTTAGACACAAGGCCGGTTTTTACTGTTGGAAAAATTTAGTTCCTCATAGTTGGGGGGAGGGGGTTACTCTCTGGATTTAAAAAAAACTGAGACGTGAGGGACTACTGTGATAAGGGGTAATATTTATAGGGGCGTTCTTAGTGGGGGAGTTGTGCAGCAAGATGCTTGTTCACATTACATTAAAATGTCTGCACGTCGGTACGGTCAGGGAAACAGAGAATTCCAAAAGTAAAAAGTCCGAGGCAAGAAGCTATTTGAATAGAAAGTTTTTCAGCATCTTGAAACCTCTACAGTTAACGGGTTGGATTTTGTTCGTCAGTAAGTTCGTCGGAGCACATTCCGTGGAAGTACTTTTAAAACAAGCTCAGGGATGCAACATTGCGGCGATGGGACAGGACCTCTTAGGTTAGAAATTCTCTTTCACACCCTGTAAAAGAGGGAGAGACTAGTGGTTAGCGTTTTCTTTCTTCTTACCACTGTGAACTTGTATTGAACCGATTTTACCTTTGCGTTACGACACGGCCACTCTTTCTATTCGAATACAATACTCAATGTTTCACTTGGTTCCCTCTGTCACAGTACATCAACCCTCTTCAATGTATCCAATGTTTGTCATAGTGATCTACCTCATTCTATCACTTAACAACATGCTGAAAAAGAACTGACAAACCATAGTCACATATTAATTATGTAGGAAGAAAGCTATCGATGATAAAAATCGAGAAAGAGACCGACTTCACTTTATTATATAGAATATTAGAACAATACCTATAAGGTGGCATGCCTTTCGCTTCCGGTTTTCATCAAGCTCTCACTCCACACCCTACATATTTTTATTTACTTTATTGCATTCCTACATGGACCTTTCTCTACACTATGGTAACACAAAGAAAGAGAGAGAGAGAGAGAGAGAGAGAGAGAGAGCAAGAGTCGCTATGACCAATCCAGAAGCAGTCTTCTTAGCCAACATATTACTTCTGTACTTTCTATATATATACACACTCTTGTTGTCTTATTTAGGTTCGGTTCTTTAAGGTCACATCGATATAAATGTACATAGTAGAAAAATGTGACCCATAGAGATCACCCATTGAAATCGGGTTAGATTTCTTTGAATCAGAAAACAGTGAATTTGCAAAGCCAGTAAAAAATAAAATCCAAAATCCAAAATGCGTCTTTCACTCTTTCTCTATCTTTTCTCTTCGGTTATGGTTTAAATGGTATCAATAGTTTCTTTATTGTTTATAATAGACGTTTCCAATCATTTTATTGTGTTCTTTTTTATTATCTCAGACTCTTATAATTAATACACACACACACACACACACACACACATATATATATATATATATATATATATATATATATATATATATATATATATATATATATATATATATATATATATAATACATGCATATCTAGGCAGCATCTTCTCTTGTAAGCAAGTATTGTGGAATATAAGAGACAACTCATGTCTAGATATCCTTTGGTAGATCCTTTCAATAGTCCGAATTAGGACCTTAGTTTCGGAGGGGAATTGGCTGATGAATTTGCCATCATTTGCATTTGTCTCCCAAGTACTTTCGGACACACCTGAGTCCATCTTCGGGGAAATGAGGTTAATCAGGTCTCGACCATGTGTTAGTATTTATAGAAGGTTTTTAGCGGGAATTATGTACTAAGTACGAAACTATATTGGAGCTATAAACATTTTAGAATATTATTACTGATATTAAAGTTAATATTGATATTAAGAATATTATTACTGATATTAAAGTTAATTCTATTAATTAGGGGTTTTCCCCCGAAGGTCGACCCAGATTGGTCCGAAAGTACGTGGAAAACAAGTGCAAATTATGGCAAATTCATCAGCCAATTCCCCTCCGAAACTAAGATCCTAATTCGGACGGCATTCGGACGGCATTCGGAAAGGATATCTAGACATGAGTTGTCTCTTATATTTAACAATACTTGCTTACAAGAGAAGATGCTGCCTAGATATGCATGTATTATATATATATATATATATATATATATATATATATATATATATATATATATATATATATATTGGCACGATTATGCTTATATGAATTGGAAAGGGTAGACACATCTTTAAGAAAACGTTTTTTGAATTGTATTGCAGAATTTTTTTTTAAACCAAGAAACGTTTTATTTTTTTTTAATATATATTTATTAAATGAATAAAATCATTTTTCATAAATATATGTCTCTGAGACTTTCGCCGTAAAACGGCCTTGACTGGGGCATTTTATATTTTTGTCTCATCCGGAGTGATCCATTTTGGGGAGTTGGATATCCCCCATATAAAAAACGATCTTGTGTTTAACTTTGACCTCGTGCGAAAGCAAGTAACTAGGGACTTTATGACTAATCTTGCTGCAATTCCTTCATCCAAGTAAGGTATCTCATTCGTTCGTGGGGGGGGGGGCACGATGAAGGAGAGAGACGGACAACAGAGAACGGGATGATTTATAGACATTATCATCATCACGATTGTCCAAAGACTGAAGAAGTGGAACCGGGAGTAGATCTGCTATACAACAAAATGTATTCAAATGCTTGCTGTAATAAATTAATCAATTTAATTCGAAAAAGTAATTAATAAGAAACATAAATTAATAATAAATTTAATTTATCAATGAAAAAAATATGTAAATTAATCAATTTTCTACACTCGTAGAAGGAGACGATGGAGATGATGAATATAAGAAGAAGAAAGAGTAGAAGAAAAAGAAGAAGAAGAAGAAAGAGAAAATGATGATGATGATGATGATGATGATGATGATGATGATGATGATGATGATGATGATGATGATGATGATGATGATGACGACGACGACGACGACGACGACGACGACGACGAAAAAGAAAATAATAAAGAACAAGATGTAAATGCTGAAGAAGATTAAGGAGAAAAAGAAGGTGAAGATAAAAAAGAAGATAAAAAAAGATTTTTTAAATTCAGAAAATGATAATGATGAAGATGACGAAGAAAAGAAGGAAAAGAAGATGATGAAGATGAATAATTTGAAGAAAATGAAGAAGATAACGAAGATGATAATGATGATGAAGATAACAAAGAAGAGTAGGAAAAGAAGATGATTAAGATGAATAATTTTAAGGAGAAAAAGAAGATAACGAAGGGGAAGAAAATTAAGGAAGAAAAAGAAAAAGATGATGATGATGAAGAAGAAGGAGAATATTTCACTCAATAAAAAGAAACATCAATCATAAGCGACAATACAAGATGCCTTCTACGTGACCTTTCATACTGCGGCTGCTCAACCGGCAGAAGTCATCTTTCCACTCATCCCCTCCCCCGCCACATTTATCTCAACCCCCACCACCACCCCACCCCGTAATATCTTGCTGGTTCTTGGTTTGAAAAGCTGACATTAGCAATTTACGCTCAACCTTTTCTGTCAATACTGTAAAGGGCAGCAGAGACAAAGGTGGCGTTGTTTTGTTTGTATACATATTAGCTATGACTTAAATAGTAGAGTAGACGTGACGCTAAATCCTTTGTAGTGCAACTAGTCTAGAACAAGGAACAACTCTGAAATAGCAGGATTAGGTGGTGCTCCATCACATGGCACAGGCTTCATTTGTCTAGTAATAACTTGTTTATGGAAATCGCTCCAGACAAGGAGTGAGGCAATTTGGTGTAAGTAGCTAACAAGAACGAAAGATGATTATCGAAAAGACAGGAGATTTCTATTGTCCTTATTCTTAAAAAGACCAAGGCCATAGGTAGGAGGAAAACAGTCAGCAGGAAGAAAGTTCCACGAACCTACAGTTCTTGGAAATAAGCTACTGGAATAGGAAGCTGAATGAGATATCAAAACAGCGAATTGATGGAGACCACTAGACCAACGAGTCAAACAAGCTGGAACAAGAGAAGCAGAGAATAGATCACACAATTCTGAAGAACACATGCTATAATAGTATTTATAGAAAAGACTGAGACTAGCAACACCATGTCTGCTTGTGAGAGAGAGGGTACAGAGAAGACGAAAGAGTGTGGCCAATAAAATAACATATATGTTTTTGCATCTTATCAAGAACCCTCAAATGGGACAGAGATTCACCAGCCCAAATATGACAACAGTACTTCATACGTGGTCTGTGTTTCCGAAAAAAATGACTTTATCGACGAAATATGCCACTCTAAGTAGAAGAAAGGTAGATTAAAATGAATATGACGTAGGTCGTTCTTTTTCTTTTTTTTTTCTTCATTGTTTTTACTAATGGGTCACCACTTATCAAGGCCCGGGGCCATTCGAGGATAAGGGTTAAAAAGGGTCGTCTGTTGGACTATGATCGCCATCACTAGAAGGCCCGGAAACAATGTGTGGGATGGGCAGAAGATTAATTAAGAAGAACTGATTATCCAAAAAGACGGCTCATCAAGTATTTGTTTACATTAGACTTGAAAACGGTCAAGCTGTAATCGGTTGAGAAGCAGTCTTCTGGTATTTTGTTCCGTATATCAGGTGTTCTTGGAAAGAAACTTTGTTCATGGAAGTGTCGTTTCGTTTTTGATACAGAGAGAGAAAAGGAGTAGGTCCTTTGCTGTGGTTGGATTGATTTACTCCTCTCCAGGAGTTAGGCACAAGGCCAGTTTTTATCTTACTCCCACAAGTAAGATGTGACCCAAGGTCGGGTCAGGAAAGGGAAAGTGGGGTTTAAAAATTGCCTGGGCAGCCCCGTCGGCATTCCCCGGTAGGGGCGCCTCAGGCAGTATGCAATAAACTTACTCCTCCCCAAAGAGGGGAGGCGAAACCTCGGAGGGTGGACCTCCTAGAACTGCACAGGACAGACCCATAGACCGGCGTAAATCAAGCCCCGAAGGCCAAGACAATACCAGTCTATGGGTGCAGTATCCATCGGAACAGATACTACACTTTGATCTTAGCCAAAAGGCCAAGAACGTGTTCTTGCTGTATTGATTTACTCCTCTCCAGGAGTTAGGCACAAGGCCAGTTTTTATCTTACTCCCACAAGTAAGATGTGACCCAAGGTCGGGAAAGTGGGGTTTGAAAAGCCAGCGCCCGAGAGGTGAGCACTCTGGCCATTTAAAAATTGCCTGGGCAGCCCCGTCGGCATTCCCCAGTAGGGGCGCCTCAGACAGTAAGCAATAAACTTACTCCTCCCCAAAGAGGGGAGGCAAAGCCTGGGAGGGTGGACCTCCTAGAACTGCACAGGACAGACCCGTTGACCGGCGTAAGTCAAGCCCCGAAGGACAAGACAATACCAGTATGGGGTGCAGTAGCCATTGGAACAAATACTACACTTTGATCTTAGCCAAAAGGCCAAGAACGTGTTCTTGCTGTAGATGTCGTACGGGGGAGGGGACCATTTATTGGAGATCAGTCGAGCGCCTACCATGAACATAACGATACAATAGAAAGAGGGTAGTAACCTATCTTCAGTGTGAAAAAGGCTGTAGGAATGAGAAAATATTATCACCCACTGAGGAATAACGAAATAACTGAATTATTATGATAGAATAAAATGATAGAAAATAAATGTAAATAAATAGATAATTGCTTTAAACAGAAAACTCGGACATTATTCTAAAATTATCACCGTTTATTCGCTGTTCAACAATTGCCGAGTGGTTCAGGCGTCGCGATTTGAGTTTCAAAATACTCGTAATCCGGGGTTTCGAATCGCATAACCGGTAGTGAATAGTCCTATCTCTATGTTGATGAGTCCCGATTATAAAGGGCATAACGTACACGTACATAGATAATAAACAATAACAAATATAAATATATATATATATACCAATATTTTTTTATATAAATATTTATTATTTTTACCTACAGACACATGTGTTTCATGCTTATGCAATCTTCAGTGAAGGAGATGATAATTACTGCCTGTCAAAGGATTCGAACCCAGTTGAAAAGTCACTTTTGACTCTTCAGCCTGGTATTCAACCCACCGCCAATTAACATGGGAAAGAAGAGAATTTCTATATCATGTCGAATCGGTGGACATATACAGTAAGCTTAGTCATATAGTGTTGAACAGCAGAGGCCGGAACATCGCATTACACATAGGTTAACAGCTTATTATAAATTCTCCATGAGCCCCAATCCTTATTGACAATATTTTCTATATAAATATTTATTATTTTTAGCAATAGACACATGTGTGTCATGCTTACGCAATCTTCAGTGAAGGAGATGATAATTACTACCTGTCAAAGGATTCGAACCTAGTTGCAAAGTCACCTATATATATATATATATATATATATATATATATATATATTATTTCATGTATCAACATAAAATGTTATAAGGAGATATAATCTTTTATGTATCAATTTTCAGTATTTACTTCAACAGTGCTTAATACGTGAGTAGAGCTAAGTAGTAAGTTATGAAAATATATTTATGGTAATTAAGTTACACAGAGGCTTCCGCGTTTCATCCCCGTAGGGAATCGTCAGGCTAAAATGCATGAAGTTTGTGTTACTGGGTGTTTTTATATATACACTTGGTGTTTTGTCTAGCTAGTTAACCAATCAGATTCTGAGCCAATCGTTGGGCTTCTCACAAACAAAGGCTCGGTTGATTTTACTTCCTATTCCCTCCCTCACAATATTTACCATTTTGTCAGTGATACCAAAATTTTTCATTTTCACTAATAAACGATAATGAGATACCGTATCAAATGCCTTGCAAAAATCCAAATATATGATATCCGCACTATCCTCTTCTATCAAATATTCATTTATAATGTCAATACTGTCCCAAATATTAGATAATGTTGATTTACCATGGACAAAGCATGTTGGTTACAAATTATATCATCCTTTATAAAAGTTAATATGTGGTTTCTGAGCCATAGAAACAACGAAACACGTGTCTGAGGATAACTATATTTATTCACAGCAAAAACTTGTCCTCTACCACAACGAGAAAATACTTTCCTTTCTCCCTTCATGTGCATAGCGGAAGGACAAATTTTACTGGACTGGGCTTCTTTGTAAGGTCTTCTTATCTGTGGAAGACATTTACTCGGGATTGCTTCCTTACAGATTACAACATAGTCGTCTTTATATTCAATATCAACAGATACTTGCCATAACCTGCCTCATAAGTAATGAAACTAAGTCCGTACCATTCAGTGTTCCTCATCTGTTGGTTGAAAATTATTCCATTTCATTAACCCTTATTCTCGAGTGGCTCTTCGCCTTGATAATTGTTGCCTCATTAGTATATATATATATATATATATATATATATATATATATATATATACTATAAATAGTTATTTAAATATTAAAGTCTTTTTCACCTGAAGACTATATCGTTTCAGGTTTTTACACTCATCAGTGCAGGAGTGGCGGTTGCAGGCGGTCGCATAGGCTCGAACGCCGTTCGTAGATTCAGTCTAGAATCACGAGACAAACGCGCTGGACTATGCGGTCGCGAGAAATCGACACAGACGTTAATTGAAATTAAGGTACACTCACCCGGGAGGCGAAGAGAAGTGTTCGACACTCGTGCGGAACTCGCTTATCACAGAAATGACAACAAACTTTTCAATTTAAAACAGGGCTCTACTTTTAAACCATTACATCTTAAAAGGGGATTTTAACTATAAATATTTATTTAAATATTATATATTATATATAATATTAAATATTATATATATATGTATTATATATATATATATATATATATATATATATATATATATATATATATATATATATATGCATAATTCCTGTTCACGTAATCTGTTGAACACTGTTAAGACGGCTGACTATATTGTCCGCTTTATATGAAATGAATATGGTTTACTTCTCGGCTTGTCGTATAGTGTTGAAGTTAGCGAATTAGTAAAAGCGCTCTGTCCGAAGGTTCAAATCGTGCGATAGTCAGAACAGTCACTTTCTACACTGATGATTCTATTAGAATGAAAAGATACGTATGTGGATAATAATTAAAAAATATTTATTATTAAATAATTGTATATATATATATATATATATATATATATATATATATATATATATATACGTATTATCTACTCTCTCTTCTCTCTCTCTATCTATCTATCTATCTATCTATCTCTCTATCTATCTATCTATCTCTCTCCCTTTCTCTTTCTCTCTCTCTCTCTCTCTCTCTCTCTATATATATATATATATATATATATATATATATATATATATATATATATATAAATTTTCCTCTCTTTCCTGTCTCTCCCCTCTCTTTCTCCAGTAAACTAACAATGCGCAGCCTCGATCTGATCGTCTGACATCATTCGAAAGTTATATTTTCATTTTCTTTGTATCTTTCCTCATTTTGATATTTTTACTTTAATTTCTTTTTCACATTCTTTGCTCGTCCATAAATTGTTTTTTAAATTCAATTAAACTTTCAAATGGAACTTTTTGTTTTTGTTTTTGTTCTATTTTTTTATCTGTTTCAGTATTTTTTCTTTGTTCTTTCTTTTCCTTTCTATAATTTACAGTGATTTATATTCGCGAATCATGTTCCAGTAAAGTTTTATTTTCCATGTTTTCCGTTTTGTCTTAGATGAGCCTAGCCTTTTCTATAGGAGGCTTTGTCAGTCAATCGGGCAACCGCTCGTTGGTCTGTCGCGCTTAAATTCCGATTAGCATTTGTGTTGGTCTGTCACACTTAAGCATGAAACATGTTCATCATTCTATCGCACTTAACTTCAAGATAGCATTCGCGTTGGTCTTTCACGCTTAAGTTTGAAAAAGCATTTTCGTTCATCTGTCATGCTTAAGTTTGAAACAGCAATTTCGTTGGTCTGTCACGAATAAGTTTGAAATAGAATTTTCGTTGGTTTGTCATGCTTAAGTTTGAAATAGAATTGCGTTGGTTTGTCATGTTTCAGTTTGAAATAACATTTTCGTCGGTCTATCACGCTATACTTTAAATGGTGTTTGGGCTGGGCTGTGACGACCAAGTTTTAAACAACATTTCCGTTGGTCTGTCACGCATAAGTTTACAATAGCATTTTCATCACTCGACGGGCAGGTTGAATGAACGCATCTTGAGACTGGATTTGTTCTTAGTTTTCCATTTGTTTTCGTCATGAAATCATGTGAAACGCAATTCGGTGACGCTTTTTCATTCGTAAGAAAATGCTTTGTTTTAAACTTTAAAAAGTTTTTTTTTTAACTTGAATTCGTACATAAGAGAAATTTATTGTCTTTTACGAATCTTCAGATTTGATTATTCCCCTTACTGTGTATTCGGGTAGATTGAATTTTTATTTCTACGTTATATATATATATATATATATATATATATATATATATATATATAAGGTTAGTTGAGATCAATAAAATTTTGTTCCAAGAATTCAAAACCAACTATTATTGGGCGTACGATCGTTTCCAAGACTTTTGGGGGGGAAAATATTTGATTTTTTATTGTTCTTTATGATTCCAAAACGTCACTTCGTCAGCGTCTTTTATAACATCACATACAGTAGTCTCTTGAGAAAAAAAACATCAGATGTCAGTACTAAAAGATAACACCAGTGAAAGGACTTCTGAAATAGCAAAAAGACAGAAAATTGAATAACAAATCAAACATTTAAAACATTCAAAGCATTCACTATATAGGTTGAATCGAGAATAAATTACATAAGAGAAAAAATATATACGAGAGAAAATACATAAATAAATAAAAATATAAACAATAGTAACATTCAACAATATTAATAATAAGAAGAAAAATACTGATGATAATAATAATAATGTTAGAACACAATAAAATAAAATGTAATAAAACTAGATAATGTAAATATGAAAGAAAATTGAGAAATAAAATAATAAAGGATAAATGAGAATAAAATAAATAAATAAATAAGAATTTATTTTATTTTGAATAGAAAACAAGATATAGTATAGATTAAATTAATGAAAAATTAAAATAATTAGAAGATAAAAAAGTATATAATAGATAAATAGAGTTACATCGGGAATTAAATATAATACGAAAATATAATTCTATTTTTAAGAAGAAAATTTATCATAATTAGAAAAACGTAAAATAATGATGATTAGTAGATGAAAAAACTCATATATAAAAAATACCAGAGAAGAACAAAAAATCCAAATTTAAAAAAGAAAAAATATTCCGATTAGAAAAACACAAAGTAGAAGAAAATTATTTAAGTAAAATCAAGAGAGATATAAAAAATAATAAATAAATAAATGAATAAAGAAATAAAGAACATAGAGAAAGAAATTCAATTTAAATAATGAGAAAAATTATTATAAAAATAATCATTGTTAATTAGAAAAATATATAATACTAATTAGAAAAAAATCATAAATAGCATAATAGTAATAGGAAAAATAGTAATTAGAGAAAATAACAATGACAATAATAATTAGAAAAAGGAGAAATAGTATCTACATTCACGTGGACAGATAAATATATATGTATATACCAGAAAAAACAAGCGCTTTGATATAGAAGACAAATGAATTATTTTTATATTTTCATATATAAAATTCTTTTTATATTTACACATAGAAAATATTTTTTTACAAACAAAACAATGAAAAAAATTTAATAAATCAACAGGCAGTAATTTGAAGAAACAAGAAAACGAGAGGCCACTTATACATAGATTAAAAAACGTTAAAAGGCGTCCATTAAAAAAAGACAATCATTAAGCGGGTAAACGTTAATAATTATTGGAGAATGTCATTACAAGATTATTAAAGTTTTATCTCAATATATAACTGCCATTTCCACGTGAAAGTCATCGAAAAGTAGAGTGAGCATTAAGGAACTCCATGGAATTTCAAAATTCTGGGTTATTATTGTTAAAATCACCCCAGAATCCGTCCCCATCCGGGTATGGATAAGTATTCCAAACATTTTATTCATACAAACATTATTGGCTACATATGTGAATACATATTTCAACTGTCGTTTCTTTCGAAATACAGCTTCCTCGGGCCACGTACAAATTGAAAATGTTACCGAGAGAGAGAGCTGTTCTCTTTCATCAGCATTTTAAATTTTTAAATGACAAACTGATCTCCTTATATAGATATTTTGAACGTAAAATGCTACGAATATATATCCTAGCTATTAAGTTTTTTTAACGACCACGTGTTTGGCTATATTTTTCCCTCGTAAATAATCAAATTCTGCCCAGATTAACGATCGTCTGCAATCCTCAAGGTGTTTGTTTCACCATTCACCTAACATAAACCATTAACCCTTATCCTCGAGTGGCCTTTCGGCCTTCATAAGTGACTCAAAAATTTAAAGAGAGTATCATGATTAACAGTAAATTATGAAGATTGATGTAAAAATCACCGTGGAATTTGTACGGGTTTTGCTAGTTAATATTAATTCCGAAAATATTAATGTTTATTTCTGAATAAATTGAAGTACAACGCCATTAAGGACACTAATAGAAACTTTCATGCTATACATAATTAAATATTATTGGGACACATGTCACAAACTGTGTTCGTTTTTCATTAAATTGAGTTTATCACTAATGAAATATTCAAAATTAAATTTCTATTATAAGGTGATATGGTTTGCCTCAAGCATTGTGTGTCATGTGTATATAGAGGGGTTTTAGAAGGCTATCACTATGCAAGGTAGAAAATATGACAGTTTTTTAGAAGGGTGACAAATTACCAGCGCTTAAGTCTTCACGAGTTTCAGATTTGAAAACCCACTATTTTTTTTTTTGTACTTCTCTGACTAATTCTTTTTAAATGTCAGTGATTTTCACTGCTTGCCGAAGCACTAGAATGGCTTCACGAATCCTGTAAGTCTACTTAAGGCTCTAATGCGATCTCTACAAAAAGCTGACTCGGTATGAAATGTTCTGCTTCTGAGAGCTAAAGATCTTCGTTTCGAAATACAATAGCATTATTTAATTTATTTCATTATGCCTCCTTGGGCATCACTTATTTTTATCTTATTTAGAGATTTTATTAAAATAAAATAAAAATTATATATAGAAAAATACTCTGAGAAATAAAAGAGGTCTGAATATATTTATTCATGTAGGGTTTATATATGTTAAGGCTAATTTTGAGGCTGACAGAAATTAATTTAAGAATTTCTTCTGTATGTGCTGACTCTGTTTCTTTATGATTAGAGATAAAAAATAAAACTTATTGTTGTCAATTGCTACACCCTTTTCTTTAGCAAATTAAAGAATAAAATAAGTAAATTATATGTTATACATAAAACAAATTGGGTACAGTTTTTCTAGATTATTAATATTAGTATTTACTGTTTTCTTTTGCATATTACAATTCTTAAATTCATTAATTGACATTTTTATTCTACATTTACATTTATCGGTATTATTATTATTATTATGATTATTAATAATATTATCATTATTATTATTATTATTATTATTATTATTATTTGTACTCACTAGAGGTGAAAATATGGCAGCATTGAGAAGGACAAAAACAAAGGGATTTAAAACAAAATTTTAAGTAAATCTTACACAGTGCAATGCAAAATAATATTATCAGTGCTTAAGTCTACAGAAGTTTCAGGAGATTTAAAACAACCATCATTTGATAAAAAGGTCTTACCACGAAATATATCATGGAACATGGTTACACACATTAGATCACTGTGTAGAAGTTCAGACTAAATTAAGTAAGATTTACTAAATAAAATTTAAAAGAAAAAAATCACTTTGGTGTTGTCTTCCTTATCAGCACCGTAATTATTTCCACTTTGTTCATTGTGATAATTTCTATAATCCCTCTAAAAGTTCTATATTTAAACATCAAATACCGACATAAAATGGACCTCTTCTAATAAAAAAGTCATTTAAGCTTTATATTTTCAAGTGATGTAAACGCACCTATGCTGTCCTCGGTATGCGTTTGTTTTGTAGAAAACGTGCAACCCTCGGACAGCTAACATAAACTCTTATCGACAAGCAAGACTCTGAAGCATAGTATTATTTAGACACATGTTTATTGCACATCGATAGAGGTAAAAACTGAAAATAATTTTTTTTAAACATTGTTTCAGAAACACGTAAATACAAAAATGGAGACGAGGCAGGACGCGGAGTTGCCTAAAGTCTAATGGTGCCGCAAGCTAACAAATTTACAGAATAGAAAATATTAACAGCATAAAAGATAATACGAGAAAAGAGAAATATAATTATGCTGGGAAATAAGCATGTTACACGCAGTAAATGGAGATTTGCACGTGATTAAAAAAAGTAAACAAAGTTCGCTTGGATAAAAGTAACATAAAAGGAGAATAATACTAGCGCTATTTAATTCTACTTTGAGGGAGAATAAATGCAATATTTCTTACCGGAGATGGCTAAATTGTCGAAATATTTAAAGGGGTAGAAATCTCTCCATTCAAGTCGAAAAAAATGACGCTAAACAGAACGAGAACAGGGCACACCGGAAGCTTCTCGCCCGATGTCGGGCTAAAAGAATATCTTCAGAAAAAAAGAGCTGGTAAAAGAAGATAAATGCTAAGGGATTTATTCTACGCTAGACAAAACAGCACCTCTTTAATTAAAATTTATATTTTATTGAACTTACGGGTTAAAAAATTAAATTTTTTAAACAGTTTCATTTAATTATTCAATTATTTTTTAAATGAGATTTTAATAATTAGATCTAAATATTATGGTATCGTTTGGTCATCTTAAAAAAGACACTTTCGGCTTGCTTATTGTGTGTATGTTGAATGCATGCAAGTAGCGTGTAGAGGTCAGGTCCAGGGCAAACTATATGATTACATGCCCCAAAGACTCAAGTATAAGTCCTGGTACTAAGAAATATTATGAGAAAGGGAGATAGTTTGAATATGATTGGATGCCCTCCACTCCAATTTAGATGTCCATGGACCACCGTCCCTCCACATTTGCATGCTACTGGTGTGTGGATACTTCAAAACAATCTATCAGCATCATTATCAGTTTTTTTTTATTATTTCTATATTTACGCAGTGTTATCCTGTGGGTGATCGATGTCACCTGACTATTTCGGTTGGCTTCCGTATAAGACCATGTGTGTACCCCTCGGCGATCGCTGCCAACCCCAACGTTGTGTGCTGTGGTTTTCTTATTTCTTCGTCGTTCTGGCAGTGTCGTCCTGGCGATCGCCGAGATAACGTGCACTAGTTGAGAAAGACAAACAGGAGAGTAGTAAGTGGACCGTGGGTTTACTTTCGGAAGCCTCGTAACTCTCGCTTCCCTTATTTTGTCCTTAAGTCCTTACATTCTATTGCGATGTTTCTGACAAAGGGGGGAGAATTGCTGTGTTCTCGGTCGGAATCTATCCATCTAACACTTATCGTTGGATATTTTTTACCTTAAAGTAGTATTTCTTTAGCTCTTTATATCAAGTGGCTTTATGCCTTGTCTGAAGAAATTTCCCTAGAAATATTTAGAAAACGCAAACTCACAAGAAAGTACACCAACTCCGATCAATTGTGTATTAATCAGTCATTCTCTGAGTGTGTGTGATACTGTCAGCGTAGAAAAAGACCTCCTAACGTTGTCTGGTGATAGCTGTCTGTTGAGGCATGAGTGTCGTCGCTCGTCAGCTCATCTCAGGTCTGCGCCCATCTGCTCAAATCTGCTCGCCTCTTCTCCGAATCGCAAACTGTTGCAAACTAATGTAAACTCGTCAACTGCCGTAGACTCATAAACTGCCGTAAAACTGTTGTAAACTAGAAAACTGTTGCAAACAACTCTGACTCCTAAATATATTTAGTCACACCGGTAATCCTATATCCGGTCTTTTGTCTTATCGCCCACTACTGAACAATAGAAACTAACTACTTCAGCGCTCGCTTTTGTGTGCCTTAGTGAATCATTTCCTTTCATTGTCTTTTACATATCCTACTTCCGACAGTTGTTCCCCTTTTTGTTAACTATTTCCTCGGCTCTGATGGGAGACGTCTATAGTATCACATCCACACTCTAAGATTTTTCTTAATATTTCAGCTGTTTTTATTAGTGCTGTGCTTGGTATTCGTGTCAATTCTCCCTTCGATTCCAATGTTTCCAAGTCTTTTTTCTAGTTCTTTTTAAATTAGTCTTAGTGTTCCTATAATTATTGGTATTGCTGTAAGTTTCTTCATGTTCCACATTCTCTTCAGTGCTCTGGAAAGCTCCATGTATATGTTTTAGTAGTAGGTCTTCATCGATCAAGGTTGACCATGAATAACATCCCAGTTGTCTGTTTGGCTGGAGCGTCGACGTCTGTGGCTGTAGAGGCCGATGCAGAAGTGACAGTCTCTGCAGTAAAGGTTGCATGTGTGTTCTGCCCCTTGTCCGCTGGAGCCAACACTTTGCTTTCTGCGGGCCAGCCTCTTTGTAGTGACTTGTGTCAGCTTATCCTCTTCTGACTTGAGGTGTTTCGTCTCTCAATTAGGATCGGTTTGCTGCCACGCTCTCCCAGGACTCAGTTAATGTTCACAGCTTCCATATCGGGCTTCAGAGCTGTGGCTCCTTTCAGAGGTCAGCTCTCCATACAAGATATCTTTGAGGATGTGTCCAACTGGCATATGGTGGACGTAGCCCAACCAACATAGTCTGCATTGTCTAAGCAGTGTGAATATGCTGGGCAGACCTGCTTGAGACAAGACTTCAGTATTGGGCACCCTGTCTTTCCATGTTACTCCAAGGATGCGGTCGATGCTTTTTAAGTGGAAAATGTATCTTTTTAGTTTTTCTCTTTCCTAGATTTATACCCTGTGAACTGTTGGGACAGCGAAATTTACTATTTGGCAATCTTTTTCTTCCCAGTCTTCTTGCTGGGATACGTTCGTCCGTATGTACGAGGGGCGTTCAATAAGTAATGCCCCTGACTCATTTCCCATAGCAGTAAATTAATGAAACTTAGCACAGTTATTAGTCTTTCTCTACATAGGAACCACCCAGAGTTATGCATTTCTCCCATCGTTTGATGCAGCTCTGGACACCGTTTTTGTAGAACACCACAGCTTGGTCCTCCAACCACGTCGTAACTTCAGAAATCAAGACTGCATCATCTGGGAAACGCTTTCCATTTCAAAAACAACTTCATGGCTGGGAAGAGATGAAAGTCAGAGGGTGCAAGGTCAGGAGAGTAAGGGGTATGAGGGAGGATTTCATAGCCACACGCCAGTGCTTCTGATCTAGCGACATGCGAGTTGTGGACCGGGGCGTTGTCCTGCAGGAGGATACCTTTGCTGATCTTGCCCCGCCTCTTGATTTTGATAGCTTCTCTTAATTTCATCAAAAGTGAAGCGTAATAGGCTCCTGTAATTATGGTACACTTTGCCAGGAAATCTGTCATCACTACTCCGTCCTGGTCCCAGAAGACTGTGGTCATGACCTTGCCAGCAGAGGGCTGCACCTTTGCCTTCTTTGGAGGTGGTGAGTCCAAGTGCTTCCACTGCATTGACTGGGCTTTGGTCTCTGAATCATAGTGATGGACCCAAGTTTCATCCTGTGTAATCAGTCTTTTGAAAAACTTTGACTCATCTTCTTGGCACATCTCCAAATTCATCCTCGAGCACTCGATGCGTTCTTGCTTCTGGAAATGTGTTAGCAACCTGGGAATCCATCTGACAGACACCTTATGCATATGCAAATGATTATGAATGATAGTTTCCACAGACCCTGTACTAATCTTGACCTATGGGCTATTTAGCGAATAGTAATGCGTTGACCTTCCAAAATGACAGCCTCAACTTGACGGACAGATGCCTCATCAATGGCAGAAGAGGGACGACCAGGTCTGGAAGCTGTTTCCACAGACTTCCGACCATGTTTGAATTCACGATACCAGCGTTTTACAAGGTCATATGATGGGGCTACATCACCATAAGTTTCTTTCATTTCATCAAAAGTCTCCTTTGGTGTGCATCCTTTCAAATACAAAATCCGGATCACTGCGCAACACTCAACTGGTTCAATTTCACACCTGACTCAGTTCAAACACCTGTAAATCAGAAACCACAATTAGTTCCAAGCTGTTTTTTGCAACATAACCCATACAGATATAGATCATTACACATACAAAATTTCATTTAAATCAGACAATTGGAAGTGGGTCAGAGGCATTACTTATTGAATGCCCCTCGTATTTCCATTGTTTTTCATTGTCCTATACTGTTTCTGGTTTATAGTCAGTTTATGAAGTTTCTTGCAGTTTCTGTTCCTTAGATTCATGTGGTAGTGTGTTCCTCCTGTGTTTTTTTTTCTTCCTGTTGTAACATCCATGTGACTGGTTACCATTCGTAACTTACGCGTGTTGTTTACCGTATTCGAGGATTTTCCTTAAGATTGCAGCTGTTTTTATCATTGCCGTCCTTTGTTTGGTCTCAGTAATCCCTTCGATTCCAATTTCTCACAGTCTTTTTCCCAGTTTTTAGGACTGTTTCTAGTGCTCCTACGATTATTGGTATTATACTGACTTTCTTCCTGCTTTATATCTTTTTCAATTCTTTGGCAAGTTCTGTGTATTTGCTTCGTTTTTCCGTCTCCTTGATCTCTGTAGTCTGCTGGAACGGCAAAATCTATGACTTAGCAGGATTTTTCCTTCTTGTTGACTATTATGAGATCCGGTCTCTTTGCTTGTATGAGTTTATCTGTTTGCACCTCCATGTCCCAAAGGATTTTGTGATTTTCATTTTTTAGTACTGTCTCTGGTTTATGTTTGTACTATTTGTCCGCGTGTTCGAAATGCAGTCGTTTGCATAGTTTCCAATGTATTGCTTTTCCCACGCAGTCGTGTCTGTTCCTGTATTCTGTTTGTGCTAGTTTGCTGCATTGACTTATTATATGATTTACTGTTTCGTCTCTTTGTCCACACAGTCTGCATTTACTGTTTTCCTGGGTTTTATCTATTTTAGCTTTAATGTAAGTTAGTCCTAATCGCATTGTTCTGTGCTGCTGTCAGTAGAGATTCCGTTTCTCTGTTCAAGTGTCTTTTTCTTAGCCATGCCCAGGATTGTTTGTGGATCTCTTCTCTTATCTTTCTTATGAAACGTCCATGTAGTTGTTTTTCTTCCCACTTTTCTTTTTTCGTCTTTTTGTTTCATGTTTCGTGCTTCCAGAGTTTTCATGGGTATGGTGTTACTTGATACGGTGATCAGCCTATGTATTTCTCCAGCTCCTTTTATGTGTCTTACGCACAGTATTCTATACTTACCAGTTCTCTTACCCCTTCGTTTCTTTTCACGTAGCGACTGTCAGTATCATCTTTTGGGTGTAGTGCATTGTACGTAGTCATTAATTTTCTAGTCCTATTGTCAAGGTGTCTGAGTTCTTCTTTAGTACAGCCTATGAATGGTCCAGAGTATCTTATTAGTGATACTTGTATCTGACATCACGTTTCCGGAGTATGTAGTTGATAATATGATAAATAGTAGTAGTGATAGGCAGTCTCCTTGAAAAATCTCTCTCTTTATTTTTATCTCAGCATTATTATTATTATCATTATTATCATTATTATTATTAATTATTATTATTGTTATTATTATTATTATTATTATTATTATTATTATTATTATTTGTACTCACTAGGAGTTCTTACACAAGTCATCGTTAGTGATTGCTCACCGACAACAACCGGTGGTGTTCCTTGGAGTCTGAGTGGCAACAAGCCTCCCCAGATTTCCAGTACTCTCCACCTCTTTTCGATAACCCGTGCAAATGACCTTGCGGTATCGCAACAACCGCTTACCATTGATTTCTGCTGGTAACGACCATTGGTCTCCTCTGGGATTTGGGTGGCAATAAGTCTCCCCAAGGTGCCAGTGCTCTCTGCACTTTTCCAGTGGAGGTCTAGTTAGTGCTCTCTCTCTCTCCTCGGTCTTCCCATCCTCCTTGTCGCTTCCAGACTATTTCTTGTGGTGTATTATTATTATTATTATTATTATTATTATTATTATTATTATTATTAGGACAGCTACTTGCCGCTGCCGGCGGACATGAACAAAAATAGAAGAATTTAAAAGTATCTGCAACATCTTTCTTTTAAAACTTATCTTTCTCCATCTTTCTATTCTCCACCTCCATATCTATATTCCCCTCATCTATTCTCACCCACTCTCTCTCCTCTCCATCCATATCTTCCCTTCTCTCCCCTCCCCAGTTAAGAAGGATTTCTTCTCTCCGACCGAGGACAGAACAGATACCACACTTTGATCCAATCACAGCTGCCAAGAAAATGCATTTTAGTTCGAGTTTCACACCAACGGTCGATAGCAAAACATCACTCTGAATATTAGCCATCCCTCCAACTAATTTTTTCCTGTTGAAACAAATACGTCCAGGAATATATCAGCTTTGTAGTTGTGTCTTGAGTAATTTCTGACTTTTACGTGGACACACACACAAACAGAGAAGTGCCTTTTATATAATAGATCAGCAGAGAGGGTTTATGAACAAATCTGGTTTGGCTAGGATCACGATAACCAATCTATCGAATCTGAATTGTACGTCGTTGTGGCATATTTTTCTTTAAAGTATTCATGTTATTGACATGAACATACAAAAAAAACAAAACACGTATAAGTTTAAAACTGAAAACCGATTTAAATGTCAAAAGGTTAAATCCAATCTTTGAGGTAATCGGCCTTTCAAATCGACATTTAAATAAAAACGAATAAAATCAGATAACGATAGAATTTTCTTTATGTAAAGAAAAAAAACAAAAAAAACACTATTGAAGAAATGAAATCTCTAAGATGACATCACATTGGAATTGTCACCGAAAAATAAGAGACATTAGATTCTTAAGATGCGTCCATTCATTATGCACGTTTAGTGATGAAAGTACAGCATAATCACATTGACACACATGTTCTTGTTAGATCACCGAAGTTAAGCTACGTTGAGCCTGGTCAGTACCAGATGAGTGACTATTTGGGAACAACAAGGTGCTGTATGTGGAAAGAGGACGATATCTCTCTTGCAAAGATGGCTAATAATATTGGTATTTCCCTCCCTTCCACCACGAGAAGATGTTGTTAAGTTATCCCCCTTGTATTTATATATAAGAGTTTTATTCCTTTGTGATAATGTTCTAGAGTGATCTCCCTTGATTGTTATTGGTGGTGTTGGTTATTTGGCTGGGAATACAAAGATGGCGGTTAGGACAAACAGACGTGTGTCCATGACTGGATTTATTTAATGAGTAAGCTAACAGATGTGACATAAGGTCAGACGGTGAGTATTGAAAAGCCAGTGCACAAGAGATGCATGCACACTAGCCGTCAAAAATTAATTGAGCAGCCTCGTTGGTATTCCCCAAAAGGTGCGCCTCAGACGATCAGCAATAAACTAACCCCTTCTCAAAGATAGAAGGTAAAGTCTAGGTGATTGGATCTCCTAGAACTGCACGGAACTATACCTTATATCGACAGATGCAAGGTCATCACCTACTCAAAAATGACTCGGCCTATGCTGGACTGATTGTCGAGGACGTACCTTCGCTTTGATATGAAGAAAACCTACTCAGGCTGTGCCAGGTAAGTATTAATGTATGTCCCTAGATTTCTAGATCAATCAATTAGCTAAACAAAGTAGTGATGAAAGTTACAACATGATATATCATAGTCTGCAGGATGCGGAGAAAGCAAAAATATTCAATAAAAGGCAGTCGATGTGAGGTACCTTATGCATTTTTATGAAAAGGAGTAAGTGTGGTTCTACATAACTTTGTGATAGTAATGTGTCTAATAAACTCATTAGATCACCGAAACCGAAGTTAAGCAACGTTGAGCCCTGTCAGTGCCAGATTGGTGATCATTTGGTAATACAGTGTGATAAAATGCCTTGTCGCCACTCGTAGTGTGACAATGAAAAACAATGATGTACAGTGTCTACCCTTAGTTATTTCTCATAGTACTCTGGCCTTTTAATTTGCCTTGATGACAATATCTGTTAATTGAGATGGCACTAGCAGTCAAGTTGTCAATTGAGTTATCTCCCCTTTGCAGATTGGCTGTTTAGAGTTTCTGCAGCTAGATGGCTCTGGTTGGCAGTCAATTTGCATAAGTGGTGGTGTTATAAGTATAAAAGCTGTACTTTTTGGATTGAAGAGTGCAGTTGATTTTCAGAGAGCAAAGAGGAGTGCCTTTGAAACCCTATTTTTATTTTTCACTTATGGATAGATTACATACAAAGAAACTGTATGTGAGAGGACATCGTCAAAAACGTCGTCAAAAATAGGATGAACAGAAGAATTAGTCAACACTGAGTGCAGAGTATCAGTGATCCTGTACATGGCTGCTCTACTGCGTGAGATGGTGTCTCAAAAAAAAAACACCTGGTGGAAGAGTGTTGGTGGCTTCACTACTGTACTTTCACAAGAAAACCATGAAACAGTGTAAGACCATGTGCACCCCTCTTAACAATCGCTGATCCCAATACTGTGTGCCGTGGTTTTCTGTTCGTCGTCATCTTTTATCTTTCATTCTCGTTCTAGCCATGTCGTCTATTCCATTTATTTATTTTAGTTTTCACAGTGGCAGAAAGTGGAATTATTAGGAAATGTGTTGAGGACCAATGACGACACCATCGAGAAAGTTGAATTTAAATTTGAAGTCACTGAAAAGCGACCGAGAGGAAGGTTGATGCCTTGCACAGTGCACATTGCAATAATCTCAGTAAAACCGGCTTTCACCTGAACCAAGCCGGTGATCGTGCCCAGTGGAGACAATGGTTTATTATTGCAGACCGCGTCGTAGCTTAGGACTAACACAAAGAAAAAGAAGAGGAAAGTTGGATTATGGTAATTACCAATGTGCCTCAACGCCACAATAGACTACTCTTCAAATATGCGTGTAAATTATTATTATTATTATTATTATTATTATTATTTACTCACTAGGAGTTATCACACTGGTCATCGTCAGTGATCGCCCACTGCCGACAACATGTGGTATTCCCTGGAGTCTGAGTGACAAGTCTCCTCAGACTTCCAGTATGCTCCACCTCTTTTCGTTCATCACCGCTGATGACCTTGCGGTAATCGCAACAGCCACCTACCAACGATTTCCCGCTGATAAGGGCCATTGGTCCCCTCTGGGGCCCGAGTGGCAACAAGCCTCCCCAAGGTCCCAGAGCTGTCCGCGCTCTTCCAGTGGAGGTCTGGTTTGCGCTTTCCCTCCTCGACCCTCTGTCCATAATTTTTATTATCATTATTATTATCATTATTATTATTATTATTATTATTATTATTATTATTATTATTTACTCAATAAGAGCTCTCACAAAGGTCATCTTCAGTGATTGTTCACTGATAATAACCGGTGGTGATCCCTGGGAGTTAACTGTTACTAATAAGCGGAATGTGCTAAAAGGAATGCTGACATTCTAAATGCAATAAATTGTAAGCTATATTAAAAAAAGACTTTCTTGTCTTCGATTTTTCGTTTCTGCTACAATACCTTTTGATTGGAGGACCAGCAAATGTTACAGATGATCCGAGCGAACTTGTGATGAAACAACTTCCTTCACGCCCTTCGTCTAACTTTAACCGTTTTTTAGGTAATGAATTGGCATAATATTTTAGCTCTCCAGTAGTGAGTGTTGGATATTCGCTTACTTTCGAGTATAGCATTTCACTCGATGCCATTGCGGCAACGTACGTGGGTGTCTGTCTGCCCCACCGTGATCGCCCCGTCACCACCATTATTGTTGTAAGGCTGTTCATCATCACCATCGCCATCAGAACAAAAGTATGTGAACACTGTGGGTGAGTTTTCAACCGTTTATTCCGACATAACGCACTTTACCTAATTTCTGTGTTTGGTAAAGAAGGGAGAGAGACTCCAGGGTGAATTTGAGAAAGATACTATATCAATTTGTCCACCTGTGTTCAATATCCTACTTACCCCATGACGATCACTTTTTACATCCGACTCTGCTGGTGACAGGAACAAGAAGATCAACAAAGCCTCCTACCGTTATGACCTCACTTTCGACTTCTGTTTTGGCTCTTACCCCCTTCAAGGAGCCCTTCTACTCTCTGAACCCATCACTATCTAACATAAGGAAGGAATGACTTTATAACAATTGACTGCGTTCTCACCTCTACTGGTATAAATGTTTAGGAGCAAGAGGTCATCACCTTCAGTGGTTGGAGAACATCCTCAATCAACAGCAGCTACACTCATGGCAGACAGGCTTGGCAGCAAACAGTATAAGACCTCAACCCGGCTAACAGGGATCTGATGAAAATCCAAGAGTTGGCATCAGGATCCGTTATCCTCTGGTCTTATCTGCCTTTGTATGGAGGACTTTATGCAGACCAGATAATCCTGAGGCACGATCTTCGTGATCCTTATGCAGAAGTCTGACTTGCATAACAACAACAACAGCCGCTACACTCCGGTAAGTCACCCCTCCTTTCTTATTTTCTACATAAATTACTACTTTGAATAATTTTATTTTACGACGAGGGTAAAATAAGATACAGAGTCAGTTTTTAATGTGGGAAGAAATTCAGCTCCTCTAAAAGGGGCACTATCACAAACAATGATAAAAGTTGCATAATAAGAGCCTAACTCTCTCATTCTTAAATGGAAACAATAGCGGATTAGTTAAAAGAGCCTCAGAATGAGCAACAAACTCACTGAATGATTGACGGGTGTGAGGTTAGAGTATGATTTCGGTGGGTGGCAGAAGTCATGAGACATCATTTCTGCTGACAAGTATCGTGGTCTATTTCCAGCAAGATTTTAAAATGAACGGGTTCTTGGGGGGTCGAATTATGAAGTAGCATAGCATAATGGTGGCTTAATGCCTGTCTGTCTGTATGTTTGTCTCTCTTTCTCTCTCTATCTCTCTCTCTATCTTAGCCATGTGTGTAATTGTATCTACATATCTCTCTTTTTATTGCCTATAATTGATTTCTACATAAATATTTCTCCTGTGAATAAATCCTCCATTTTTAGTTTCCTGTAATCGATTGAGGGCAGAGACGACATGCACGGGTTCTTACATAGGCGTGTATATGAAACACAATATCGCAACACTCCTCTGACTGAATACAGCACAGATACTACACTTTGATCCTAGCTCTTTTTGGTTTTATTCCATTGCTTTGTTTTGTTTTTTGTTTTTTTTTTTGTTTTTCAAGAATTATAATATTCGATATGCATGAGTATAGAATTTAAATTAATTTTCTGAGCACGCTGGGTGTTGCTAAAATTCACTGTGTATTATGTTGACTTACCAGCCCAATTCACTTAATGGTTAGATGTTCGCGAATGGGTAAGGAGACCAGGGTTCAATCCTCAGTCGAGTCATACTAAAGACTCAGAAAATGGTACTTTATGCTTTCTTGCTAAACACTCAGCTTTATAAGATGTGGAACAATGATAAGTGGAATAATCCTGGGAAAGGAGTGACGCCCTCCCATACACTTCAGTGAAGTAGATAATGAAAAGGGAGCCCTCGGGGAGCCCTCGACTATGGTCGACCACTTTGCTCTACTTTTTATGTTGACTATGTTGACAAGTAAAAGACAGTTTAAAAAACTGTGGTGGACAAAGACATTTCATTTATTAATACTTTGCCTTCGACAAAGACCTTGTCTTGACAAGTAAGACATAAGATTGCATAGAGAATATATTGTTCTCATATGGAGAATAATATAATCTCCGAGTGTGTTGCTCATCTGTCTTGTTCTTCGGCTCAAAAGCTTGGAAACCGACGAAAGAGAAAGAAGCATCAATCGACGGAAATTATACAAGGATGTTACAAGTTGTATGGACATCAGCCGGAGAAAACACCTAACCAAGGAACGCTTGTATTGACACGTACCTCTTGACTCAGTCTCGCTAAGAAAGAGAAGACCTTGGCTTGCTGGTCACTCCGGGAGAAGTAAGTCAGGGCATGCTAATTATTCTTAGAAGGTGGACTGTTTTATACCCGAAATTGGTGTGTATAGAGGGTCATACTTATCTGAACAGCATTAGTGTACAACTAAATGTGATAGATAGTTGAACTTCACTTGCTTACTTATAACTGTATAATGTCCATAGTTAAAAATTGTGCCACACTCACACCCTACTATATTTTATTTGAATGCATTATATTATATTAATTTATTACAAAAAAGTAATACTTATTAAGAATTAGAAAGTTTAACAATTAAATTCATTTTCCACACACATGGGAGACGCATAAAGCCACTCATATTTTTCACTAAACCACCTTTTTTTTCTCTGAATGGGCCGAAGGAACAGTGGTTCCTTGGCATTTCAAAAATGATTCAGTCTGTGAAAGTTGGCTGATGATTGTATCGCCTAAATACCAGTCGATAACACATTCTCGACAATAAGTTCAACAGAAACTACCCCTTTCGGTGGCCTTTATCTGTCGGAATGAAGTATTATGTCTTGGGTAGTCCTAGGCGGTCAACCCTCCTAGGTGTTGTCTTCCCTCTTTGGAAAGTGGTTGGTTTATTTCCAATTGCCTGAAGTGCACCTGTCGGGGAATGCCGACGGGGCTGCCTGGGCTATTTTTAGAAGCAAGCCTGGCTCTTTCGCTGGGACACTGGCTTTTAATCCCACCTTCTAGCCTTGTGCCACATACTGCTGCCATGAAAAGGAAGTAAATAAAGTGGTTCATTGGCCTTTTGGCTAGGAGCAAAGTGTAGTGTCTTTTCTGATGCTACATTTAGTATATTCTGTCCTCGCTCAGTGAAGGAGAAGTCCTTCTAGACTGAGGCAATTGTTTATTTTCGTTCCAACCTATAGTGCCCCTTTTGGGGGACCTGGATTTGCCCCACATTAAAAACCTACCTTGTGTCTAACTTTGCCCTCATGTGGAGACAAGTAAATAGGAACAGTGGTTATTTGTTAACTAGTCCTTAGTGCCGCAAGATCTTTTCCCCTCCTCCATCATTAAAACTGACCATGTGACATATCTTGTATTTGTGGGAAGTAAATAACAATAGATATTAATGAGAGTTTTTTTTGAATGCACACAGATCTTTTCTTTTCTTACTGTCCGTCCGTTTGTTAGTTGACCAGTCTATTCCAACGCTCTGTCACACTTCAACACTAAACGCGCAGATTAAATGGATGCATCTTATTTTAGACACGTCCAACCATCTCTAAACGAAGCTTTGGCCGTCAGTCGATCTGTCATGCTTAAGTTTGAAATAACATTTTCGTTGGTCTGTCACACTTCAATTAATAACATTTTGTTGGTCTGTCACGCTTCAATTAGAAATAACATTTTGTTGGTCTGTCACGCTAAAGTTTGAAATAGCATTTTCGTCCATCTGTCACGCTTCAATTAGAAATAGCATTTTGTTGGTCTGTAATGCTTCAGTTATAATAGCATTTTCGTTGGTCTGCCACATTTCAGTTAAGATAGGATTTTTGTTGGTTTGTTGTGCTGAAGTGAGAAATAGCATTATCAGGCTTCAGTTAGGAATAGCATTTCTTTTTTAGGGGTTTATCGTGCTTCAGTTGGAAATTACATTTTGTTCGTCTGTCACACTAACGTTTGCAATAGCATTTTCATCCACCTGTAATGCTTAAGTTTGAAATAGTATTTTCGTCAGTCTGTCATGCTTAAGTTTACAGTAACATTTCCGTCGGTCTGTCACGCTTCAATTACAAATAACATATTGTTGGTCTGTAACGCTTAAGTTAGAAATAGCATTTCTGTTGGTCTGCCACGTTTCAGTTAAGATAGGATGTTTGTTCGTTTATCGTGCTTAATTTACAAATAACATTTTGTTGGTCTGTCACACTAAAGTTTACAATATCATTTTCGTCAATCTGTCATGCTTACGTTTGAAATAGAATTTTTGTCTGGTATGTCAGATTTAAGTTTGAAATAGCATTTTCTTTACTCTGTCAGTCTTTAGATTGAAATAACGTTTTCTTTGTTCTGTCATGCTTCAGTTTGAAATGACATTGTGTTGGTCTGTCATGATTCAGTTTAAATAGATTTTTGTAGATCTGTCATGCTTAAGTTTACAGTAACAATGCCTGTTAGTCTGTAACCCTAAAGTTAAAAATGTAATGTTTGTTTGTTACACTTCAGTTCGAAATAATATTTTTGGTTGTCTGTTGTGCTTTAGTTAGAACTAGTATTTTGTCGGTCTGTCAAGCTTAAGTTTGCCATAGCATTTTCATCAGTCTGTCACACTTAAGTTTTAAATAGTATTTTCGTTGGTCTATCATGCTTAGGTTTGAAATAACATTTTTCCTGGACTGTCAGATTTAAGTTTGAAATAGCATTTTCTTTTGTCTGTCAGGTTTAAGTTTGAAATAGCATTTTCTTTGGTCCTCCACGCTTCAGTTAGAAATGCCATTTTGTTAGTCTGTCGGCTTCAGTAAGAAATAGTATTTTTGGGGTCTGTCATTCTCCAGTCATAAATGGCATTTTGTCGGTTTGTAATAATTAAATTAGAAATAACATTTGTGTTTGTCTGTCGCGCTTAGAAATGTCATTTGTATTGGTCTGTCGCAGCTTACAAAGATCTGTTGACGCATCTAAAAATGCTACTTCAAACTTAAGTGTGACAGACGGATCAAAATTCTACTTTAATCTTAAATGTGACAGACCGACGACGATGTTATTTCTAACTGAAGCGCGACAGACCAATGCCAGTTAGATTTGAAATTGTATTATTAGATGGGTTAACGGATCTCTGTACGATACTCAGTTCGCCCGTTGGTCTATCCGTTTGTCCGTCTGTCATGCTTAAGTTAAAAAAAAAATTTCATCGATAAACGCACAGATTGAATGGACGCATCTCAACAATATCCGTTCTTGTTATTTTAAACCACTTTTTTGGCCCTGAAGCCTCATTAGATGCGAATGATGTAGGCATATTTGAGCCGAGAGCACTCTTACTGTCTTGATCTCAACAATGCCTGAGCTATATTCAAATTAATCCGTGTGGTGTGGGGAGGAGGTCGTATGATAATAAGACGTTCATTGGTTGTTCTCGGCGGGAGAGTCCATTACAGACTCTAGACAATAGTTTTGTTTTTTTTTCATTTTGAATTTGATTTGATCATCAGCAGAAGCAGCCGAGTATCGATGACTTCTGAAGAATCTCTTTTCACTTGGCTCCCCACAAGGGAGGAGGGGGCAAAGTTAGACACAAGATTAGTTTTTAATGTGGGAAAGATTCAGCTTCTCGAAAGGACTTACGAGGGTTCCTCTTTACTTGCTTTCTCACGAGGCCAGAGTTAGACACAAGGTCAGTTTTAATGTGGGGAAAACCCAGCTCCCCCAAAAAGGGGCACTCTGGATTGGGACAAAATGAACGATTTGTCCTTCACTGACTGACAACAAAACAGATACTACCCTTTGATGCCAGCGAGGACTTACGACTGTTCCTTCAGCTATTTATCCCAATGAATTTAACAACTGAGAATATCTTCAGCCATGACCCATGAGAAAGGGAAATGGACAATGTCCATACCCCCATCGAGGGCCATACAACACTTCACTAGTTACACAATGCCGATACTGATCACGATGGAGATCAAATCCAATATGACCACAAAATTAACATGTGGAGAATCCAGGTAAAGTCATTCTGATGATCACGGAAGAAGGAGTTTCCAACAATCTCTGGCTTTCCCCTGTAAAACATTCACAGCAAAAAGGCTCGTCTAGCTATAACCACGGCAAAGTACTTTTAATGCAGATGCATAGATCTTTGGAAAATTATCTTTGAATTGATCTGTAAAATTTATTACGTGTTGATATATAAATATTTGAAAATGGCTAGTGGAATATCCGAAAGCACTAATTGAATAAATTATAATATAACCATTGAAGCATTAATTGCAAATTTTCTTTCTTTCATCAGTTGATAAAAATATTCGTACACATAAGAGAACATGAAAAGCTACTAAAACCACAAAAACTAGAATTCTTCGTCTGTCTTATATAGCAGAACATGTCTAAATTATAATGTAGAAAGGCACTAACAATTTTCTATTAACACTCATAGCATGTTTTTTTTTTTATATCTGTAGAAGTTTATAAATTGTTCCATCCAAATGTATTTTGGTAGCTCAATAAGCCACAGAATTATGACTGCTCAAATTTTGTTGAAATTTTTTTTAAATGCCATCTTGTATGCTACTGGTCCAGAAAAACATGCAAAAATTACACAAAAATGCAACTTTGACTGTACATATAAGATTTATTTCATCAGCTAATGCATTGTATCTAAGTAATATAGAGCAGTAAAGATCAAACTAGATTTTCCTTTTAATAGTAAAGAAATAAAAATGCTAAGATTTGGACCATGTAAAAACAGATTGAAACCCAATTTGATAATAGGGCAAAAAATTAATTCACTAAAGTTTTCAACTTCGACTTTTTTGTGAAAGACAACTTAAAATCCTATATTAAACCCAACATACTGACGAGTGGCCCTTTTTCCTTAAGATGAGACTGTTTTTTTGCATGAATAGAGACACATGTCTTTTGTGCTATTGATTCAGAAGCCAATTTTCACAGTGTATAACTAAAATGCAGGCTTTGAACAAGTGAAAAATTCTTTACAGATGTAATGTCATTCTGTGGTAAATAAAAATTAATCCTAATGAAAGCAATAATTATTAGATCAAGCCAACCTAAACATCGCACAAAATCCTATTACCCCTCGAAAAGAACTTTGATTGTTCTTATAAAATTTATTTAAACAACTAACACATTGAATGTTCTTAATATGATTCATAGCACATTAGAGATTAAACTGATTTTTTTTTAATTGTAAATCAATAAAAAAAAAACCTCATAGTTTAATCATGTAAAAAACGTAGTATTCGTCATCATCCCACTGACAATATCATTAACCCTTATCCTAGGGTGGGTGTTGTCCTTTGTAAGTGATGACTCATTAGTATAAAAAATCTTCTAAAAATTATCCCCGATTTCTATTATGCTGAGCAAAAGGATTACATGTATCACCACAGTCACATGACGCTAGTCTGTCGTCAGCTTACTCATCAGTTAAGCCAATTACTATGGGGGTATATGTGTATGTGTGTTCACAATGTAAAAACTATGCAAACAAGAAGCCAAGTATATATTTCACACTGAAACTAATGTAAAATATTGGTGAGTACCTTAGCTAGTATAAATATTAGTTGAAATATATTTATTCGGGTAGATCTAGCCTAATGTGTCAACAGGATATATCCTAGACAGGAGGGGTCACAGTGAGATTACATGGTTTACTTGACAAGTAATAATCTCGGTTTATGAGAATAGGAAGCGGTAGAACTTAGGCAGAAATGACGTCAGAAGACGATTGAGTGAGAGAGTGAATGGTGATGGTTGCAATCTTGGAGTCTTTTATGGAAGTTTGGATCGACAAGACGTGTTTTAAGATGGCCTGATAAGCAATAAATAACTAAGCAATGATCTTTTAAAATAAGTCCTCTATCTTTCTGTGTGGGTCTCTCTCTTCATTTTTCTACCCCTTTCTCTCTCTCTCTCTCTCTCTCTTTCTCTCTCTCTCTATTTTCGACCTCATTTGACTTTACAACCCACTAGACGACCAATTCGTGACCGATTGAATAAATAATTCTTCTTTATTAAGATGTGTTGAATTAATTGATTGCAGAATTAATTTGATAAGCATGAGATAGTTTTGATTAAAGCGGAAACAACACTCGCTTACAGGGACCAGCTAGAAGATAAAATATAATTTTAATAACTTGAATTGATTGAATAATTGCTGTATGAGACATTTTATAAGCAAATAAGTCTTGTTGTACAAATAAATGTAATAAGTAAAACCTTTTTATTAATAACATAAGCTGATTTTTTCTTTTTTTCAGTTTAATCAGCATAAAAATATCCATGTCAGCAGTAAATCTGAAGAGAAGTGTCTGAAAATTCTTTTTCATAATTTCACAAGCGGCTGGTTCTGTTTAGAGCATAAACAGAAAAATGACTACAGGTCTACGAACTGCCTAATTATCCTATTTATTATCAGAAAGAAAACTTAAGCGAATTAAATTAGATTTGGGGCAATAATATAGTGGGAAAAAGCAAAACAGGCTAGTCCAAATAAAGTAGCGATTTGGGTTTGACCTTGAAAATCCGACTGAAATAAGTATATATATCAAGGGAGGCGCGATAGCGCTCTATCCTTTAATAGACTTCAAAAACGACCTATGCTAGAAATCTCATTTCTTTGATCAGTCATAACTCAAAAACCAATAAACCAAATTAGTTAAAACTTTGCACAAAATTTTCATAAGTGTGTAGAATTTCAGCATCATAAGTCAAGGCAACCCAGAGATCCAGCAAGGTCAGGAGTGATTTTGTGTTATCCGTGTGTACGTACGTACGTGTGTGCAACCCTGAATCTCATCAACTTTTTGATAGATTCAGCTGATATTTGGCAGAGATAGAGGTTCTATGGTCTAGTTGATGGCATTTTAATTTCAGTTTACCATATACCTTAGTTTTCCAGAAAATTCAAAAAACCTTAAACATTACCATTGTCTTGAGGCATAGCCTTTACAAAAGTAGTGACATTCCATGATAAATCCCAGTATACTGAAATCATATGCCCTTAATAGAGTTAAGATGAAAATTCATATACACTAAATGTACAAAAGCAAGGAAATTCCCAAATTTTTACACTTTTATTGTCATTAAGGGTATGACTACATATCAACCAAACCATTTCATTATCACATAACTACAGTATAAATATCTATGCATGAGTGGATAAAGTGTGTGAGGTGCGGTGAAGAAAAATTCCTACAAGTAAAATACATAGCCCTGTTGTGCTCGCATACCCTTAATGACAATAAAAGTGTAAAAATTTGGGAATTTCCTTGCTTTTGTACATTTAGTGTATATGAATTTTCATCTTAACCCTATTAAGGGCATATGATTTCAGTATACTGGGATTTATCATGGAATATATATATATTAGATGATTTGTCTTTATAAAATATATGTATTTCTTTATTAGATGTGTTTGCACATTTACAAAGTAAATATTTTTGCCATATCTTTTACAATTTTAGTCTGTGACCATTAGTCATATTAGTATTATTCTATTGATTCTTGTATTCTTGTATTGTTTTGTTTGTTTGTTTCCAAGATTGAATCTATAAGCAGATCTGCAACAGTTCAATTCCGGTCCATCCGAAGCTGCCACCCCTTATAGAAGTGTATGTCAATTCAATTATCGTCCGAGGGGCCAAGACAGATTACCTGAATTAACCGAACAGGAAGTCTTGGATGTCTTCAAGGAATCCGTGTTTACTGTGCGTTCCAACCATCGGTCGGATAATGACGAGAAGCAATCTTTGGCGCCGCAACTGCTGATCCTTTATTACATGTTGATTTATGAAGATTGTCTTGTACTCAATATAGAAACACTTGGTAAGCAAAGACTACGTTCGCGTTTTTATATTGATTCTTGTATTTTTTTTGTTGGTGTCACCCTTTGGTTAATTTTTATTTGTCAACATCATCATTTGGTTGCTATTATAGATATTCATTTTTTTTTACTCTTTGTTTTCATTAAATGGCCCACTCAGGTTGATATGCCGTAAGCCAAACCAAACCGAAACAAATTGATATTTACCTGGTTCGTTTTTACAAAGAGGTTCATGTCACGATCTAAATTGATTTGAACCGATGTTGACATTTTGAAAAGTGCAAGCTCGAGAAGCTAACAGTTCTAAGAGAATCAGATTCAGAATAATTTGAATTGTTGTTTGTTTTGTTTTTAGAACACATAAGAGAAATGTATCTTCAATAAAACACTCTCAACAAACAAATAAAGATTTCATCATATATATCTGAACTTATATGAATAAACAAAGTTGTTTTATAAGTACTTTAATGAAATGTTCTCTGATGAACTCGTGGCACTGATATCAGGAAGCACAATCAGGTGCTGCATTGTGTTTTCCGGGGTGGTGTCTGATCCGGAATTTGTACATCAGGCTTCGTTCTTTGCAGTTTAAGAGACGAGGGTTTTAATGTTTTCTAGAGCGATCAGAAAATTCTTTTGTCAGTGGTTGGTGGTCCATTGTCGCCAACAAATCTGGGCATCCGAGTACGAACATACCACAGGACTCTAACCTGTAGATAAACGCCAAGGCTTCTTTTTCCACTGGTACGTAACGAGACTCTGTATCATTGATAAATCGGAATCAAACCAGAATGAGCTTCCAGTGACCCTCATCGCAACTCATGTCTGCTTCACCAGAGGATGTGCAATGCTTCTGAAACAAGAAGTATGCAATCCCTGTTTTGCTATAATCTGTTGTCAGGCCCGTAGTTCTGTTGATTTCTCAATTTTCTTTATGATCACTCTCTTTGTCTTTTGAAATACGTGTTCCAGTGTCTCATCCCAATAGAACTTTCAGTTCTTTGTCCGTAATAGTTCCCAGAAGAAGGCCATCACTTCAGCTTGTGAAAGGGCATATGACACCTGATTCACAAGTCTAAACCAGGACCTAACGCTGGTGATATTCGTATGTGTAGGGGAGTGAAGGATAGCTTCAGTCGTCTTTTTTGTGGGTTTAACACCGTCAGCAGTGATAAGAAACCCATCAAATTCTACCTCCGTTACAGTGAAATGGAACTTGTCAGGGTTAATCACAATACCCTAATCCGCACAGTGGCTGATGTAGGCGACTGTGTGCCTGAATGAGGTCTCTATCGAATCATCTCATAGGAGGCTGTCATCTATGCACCGAGTTTTCCATATCATATCTACTGTAATGTCGTCAAACCGACGGGTATGTCCATCCCCTGATCCATTGAATCCTTGAGAGGCCCAACAATACCTGTATCTCCCCCACTCAGTAATGAATGGTAGTGTCCCATGGACTGTTTTTCTGGTATGGGCAGGTATCCCAGAGACTTGGTTGAATGGGGACAGAGTGTGGTGCGTTTCCCTCATGGTGGCATCATTCAATTTTCATAGGTCCACTGTGCGTCTTGGAGACCCGTCTTTTTTTGGTGCAACCACCATCCTAGAACACCAGATAGTCGGTGTGCCTACCGGTAACGCTTCTATTATGCCCAGTGCAACGTCCTGGTCAAGATCTTCTTTCACCTTCTTCTTCCAATGATGATATTGGCACGTGAATTGCCGGGGACAAATGTGATATCCTATAGTTTGCCTGCCATAGTTTGTAATGGTTGGTGTGGGCATATGTTGAATGCAATCGACTTGAAGCGTTCCACTATGAACCGTTCTAGTTGGTGTCTGTTGGCTTCCGTTGGTTGGAATGGGATAGTATCCGATTTTGATGGAACAGATATCCTACATGGGGCCGTTTAAAGGCAACAAACCTAGATCCTTCAGAGCGGTTTGCGACAAACAAAACCCAAATGTGTTGTCTGAAACATATACCACCTGTTATGTCCCTCTTGATCCAACTTTTATGTGCGGGAATAAGACGCCTATTACATGCAACTGGTTGTCTGTTATTCCCCGTATTCGGTAGGTAGTTGGCACTAGATACCCATCCAAGTATCTAAGGATTTTTTTAAATCTCGGGTCCACTCGGAAATCTCTGGGTTCAGGTGTCTGCTAAGGCGAGGATGTGACGGCTATGATGGTTTATTTGACTCTTCAGTACGCGTTTGAACGTAGCATGAGTTCTGGGCATCATGGTTACTTCCACTGTCACTGATAGAGGTGGCCCGTCAATCTATAATGATGACATATCAGCTTAGACGTTGCAAAATCTCTCCGATTCATTGATCCATTACGGTGTGAAGTCTTTCCATACACTATACAGAGCCCAGCGTATCATGCAGTCGCAGGGGTCTCAATTTCCCAGGGCCGTTGTTCCTAGCCCGACCTTTGCATGTTGAAGAATGCAAGTGTTATGCAAGTGAGGGGTCGACAAACTAATCTGTTGAATTTCTGCTCGAGGGTGGTGAGTGTAGCAGCCTCCACTAATACTTTATATTTTACTTTGGTGCTCCGGGTTAGCGCGCGCTCGGCTACCATCTGCCCAGCAAAAATTTTGCCTAAATAGTCCACTTGCTGCCTACAACTCTGTTATATATATAATATTTTTGTTCTATTTCTAGTTTAACTTACCTGTGGTTAGTCGTCATTACCTGGTTATGTGGGTTGGTTTTTGCACACAAGGGTTTTCCTTAATATCTCAGCTGTTCTCACAAGTGCTGTCCGTTGTGTCGATCTTGCTTTTGACTTCAGTTTCTTCCTTTTCCATGTTTTTCGGAACTGTTCTTAGTGCTCCTACAATTATTGGTATAACAATGACTTCCATCATTTTCTAGATTCCTTTCAGCTCTCTGGCAAGTTCCATGTACTTTTATTATTATTATTTTTTTTTTTTTTTTGTACTCGGTGGGAGTTCTCACACATGTGATCATCAGTGATTGCTCACTAATAATAACCAGTGGTGTTCCCTGAAGTCTGAGTGACAACAATTCTCCTCAGATTTCGAGTATTCTCCACCTCTTTTCGATAACCATTGCAAATGACTTTGCAGTATTGTAATAACCATTGATTCCTCACTGGTAACGACCATTGATCTTCTCTGCAATTTGGGCGGCAATAAGCCTCTCCTAAGATTCCAATACTCTCCGCACTCTTCCAATTGAATTCTGATTAGTGTTCTCCCTCCTCAGTCTTCCAATTTTCCTTGACCCTTCACAACAATTTTGTGTGATATCAGCCGAGGTTTGTGCCATCACTTGGGGGTGGGGGGGGGGGGCAGTTTATAAAAATTTCTAGCAGTTTCTGTTTCTTTGAGTTCATGTGGTGGTGTTCTTCCTGTGGTTTTGTTTTTTTCCTATTGTAACTTTCATGTGACTGGTTACTGTCTGTAGCTTATATTGGTTGGTTTCCGTATTCGAGGATTTTCCTTAAGATTTTAACTGTTTTCATCATTGCTGTCCATTGTATAGTCTCTGTCTTCCCTTTTGATTCCAATTTCTCCTCGTCTTTTTTTCAGATTTTTTGGGATTGTTTCTAGTGCTCCTACAGATATTGGTATTATATTGACTTTCTTCATACTTTATATCCCTTTTAATCTTCGTGTATTTGCTTTGTTTTTCCGTTTCCTTTATCTTCACTCTGTTGTCTGCTAGAACAGCAAATTTACGATTTGGCAGGATTTTTCCTTCTTGTTGACTATTATGACATCCGGTCTCCTTGCTTGTATAAGTTTATCTGTTTGCACCTCCATGTCCCAGACGATTTTGTGATTTTCATTTTCCAGTACTGTCTCTGGTTTATGTTTGTACCATTTGTCTGCATATTCAAAATGCAGTCGTTTGCATAGTTTCCAGTGTACTGCTTTCCCCACGCAGTCGTGTCTGTTATTATTATTATTATTATTATTATTATTATTATTATTATTATTATTATTATTACCCACTTGGAGTTCTCACACAGGTCATCATCAGTGATTGCACATTGTTATTAACCGGTGGTGTTCTCTGGAGTCTGGGTGACAACAAGTCTCCCCAGATTTCCAGTACTCTCCACCTCTTTGATAACTATTGCAAATGACTTTGCATTATCGCAACATTTGCTTACCATTGATTTCTCACTGGCAACGACCATTGGTTTTCTCTGGAATTTGGGTAACAATAAAGCTCTCCAAGCTCCCAGTACTCACTGCACTTTTCCAGTGGAGTTCTGGTTAGTTCTCTCTCACCTCGATCTCGACCCTTCACAATTATTTTGTATGGTATTAACCGAGGCTGATGCGTTTTTTTTTTGGGGGGGGGACAGTTTATAACCTTTGTAGCAGTTTCAGTTCCCTTGGTTTAGTATGATATTCTTTCCATCTTTTTGTTTTACTTATATTGCAATTTCCATGTGGTTGGTTAGTGTTCGTTGTTTATATGGGTTGGTTTCCGCATTCAACGATTTTCCTTAAGATTTCAGCTATTTTCATCATTGTTGTCCATTGTATAGTCTCGGTTTTCCCTTTCATTCCAATTTCTCCTCGTCTTTTTTCAGATTTTTCGGGACTGACGAATATTGGCTTTCTTCATGTTTCATATTCTTTTCAGTTCTCTGGCAAACTCCATGTATTTACTAATTTTTATTATTATTATAATTATTATTATTTATATAGTAGTAGTAGTAGTAGTAGTAGTAGTAGTAGTAGCTTGTACATCCTTAAGCATTCAATTAATTATGTTTGGGGAATCATGTAGTAGGCTTTTTTGTAGTCGATCCATGCCATGGCTATGTTTTTTTATCTGTGTGTGTTTTTTTTTTACCTTCCACAGGCTCTTGTGATCTATTTATAGCAGGGAATATGTTCCTCTTGTCGCTTTCCTGCACCCTTTCTGTTCCTCGGGCAGTAGTCTATAGTTATTAAAGGAGTGGTTTATCTGTTCTCTCAGTTTTGCCATAAAAATTTTCCGCATGTTTGGTAGGCAGGTTATTGATCTGTAGTTGCTTAGGGTAGTTTTTCTGGCTGTTTTTTTTTTTGTATTCACGTGGTTCTTCCTTTATTCATCTATTCTTGTATGTCTGTTTTTCGTGCCAGCATCTTTTCAGGTATTGACAAATTGAGATAATCTCGGAGATGCATGGTAAGTCTACATGAAAGTGTTGTTGTAGTACAACTGACGTAATAATAAGACAGATACATAAAAATAATGTAATGTTGTGATTTTTTTAAATTATTATTATTATTATTATTATTATTATTATTATTATTATTATTATTGTTATGGCAAACCATAAGAATACCTGACTCAAAGTCTGCAGCAAACGGTGTTCAGTGAGATTCAGTTCCTGATATTAAACTTCATCCGTAATATAACTTCCGGCGAGAGTTTCAGTTTCCTAAATTTATTAATTTATTTGTTAAGTAAAAGTACAGAATAGTAAACACAGCCTCCCCACTGTCCATGTTAAGAATCGCTTTCTAAATAATAACGTTACTATTTCAGCACGGTCGGAAAACTGCAGATACTTATTTAGAAAGCCATTTTTGGGGAGGTGGGGTGGGCTTTGTTAACTATTCTGTACTTTCACCTAAAAAATTAATAAATGAATTAATGAATAAAAAAATAGTACAAAACCTGAAAAACCAGAAGAGTAAGCGACCCAAAACAGGAAGTCTTTAATATCAGGAACTTAATCTGACACCGTTTGCTGCAGGGATTCTTCTGGTGTGCCTTATTATTATTATTATTATTATTATTATTATTATTATTATTATTATTATTATTATTATTATATAATTAAACAACACCCATGCACATGCATGCAGAGAAATATTTCAGTGCAAATGACAACATCATATAAAACAACAGTGTCTTTCCTGTATGGTTTCATAACAAAATGTCCAAATGTAAACATCTGAAATGAAAATAATAACATTTTTGGTCATTTTTTGGTAATTTCTTACAGGTCTGAGGATTTGAACTTAGCAGATGTTTAACATGATGTTTAAAATTAAACATGTAGGTTTATTTTACTACCTATTTTAAAATTACATAATGCAAATTTAACTGCGTTGGTATTTCTTGCAGTTCTCTCCAGATGGCAGCACCAATGCACCCCATTCTTAAAGTCCACTCTTCCAAGACGTGGCAACTTCATAATGCCAACTAGAACTCTGGTGCCTAGCAAGGCTACCCACGGTAGATAGCTCTAGCAACAAACGGTATTAGGGGTGCAACTTGGCAAGCAGTGCTCTGGTAAAAATTCAGGAGGAGTGAACATCAGGATCCTTCATCATCTGGTCATCTCTGCCTCTGTGTCTTTTGCAACCAAGAACGTGTCAGACTTGCAACCAGAGATCAATGGAGTGGGGATACAACGTTTCCTTTACACATATACAACCACCATTCATTTTTTGTGTTCTGATCAAAACGGTGATTTCGCGGGCCTTGCGTGGGAAACAAAGGGGTCTGGGCGTGACTCGTTCTCGTGAGAAGCGAATTTGATTCAGTTTGTTTTCAGAAGGCGAACTGATAAGACGTGCGATTCACAATGTAAAGATACGGAATATTTCCCTAAAGGGAAGACAAGCGCGAGAATCCTTCCTCACCCTCTCTATAAGGATAGTTAAGAAACTTTAATAACTAACTACGATAACGTGGGATTTGCTCTCTCTCGTCTCTCTCGACGTGATTAATTTACCCCCAGATAAAATAACAACGCTTGAATAAATGAATGAAAGTTAAAAGCAGAGTTTGTCTTCGAAGATTACGACATGGCTTTTATTGCAGACAAGAACGACAGCAGAGAAGAAGGAGTTCACCCACAGACGACGAGTATACGAAACGCGTACTGCCGCGGTCCAGGCAGGAGTAGTAGCAACGATTACGACTTTACGTATTATAAACTTTATTACAAACGGGTAATACAACATTAGCTGGGCCCTTTTAATGAGTAAATAAAAGAAGCTGTCATATATATATATATATATATATATATATATATATATATATATATATATATATATATATATATATAATTACTTGTAGCTCCTTCTTAGCTGGGCCCTTTAATGAGTAAATAAAAGAAGCTGTCAAAAGCTTTAATGCATGTTTCTTCCTGTTGAACAATGTTATGACGGCTGACTATAGCTGTCCGCCCCCTTTGACACACATATAGGGTTTATTTCTCATCTCGTCTGTAGCCATTTGCGGTAGCATCATTAATTAGCGCCCTCAGAATTAGAAGTAAGTATTTATCAACTGTAAAACGAGCGTCCATAGTGATGAGATGTTGCATGCGAACGTGAAAATTTGCATACCGAATTAAAAACGATAATGTCTAACAGTTAAAAATGTGTTACTTTTCTTTTCTCAAATTAAAATATTTAAAACAGAATGAAACAAGTCAATAATAAAAATACTAAAATAAAATAATATAATAACAGAAAATAAATGATAATAATAAATCACAAATCAAATAAAGTAGAGGTTAAAATAAAGAAAAATTAAAATAATTTGACGATAAAAAATATGTAACATAATGAATACTAAAATTATAATTATTAGAAAAAGTATACCATGATAAGAAATTATATATATATATATATATATATATATATATATATATATAAATGGAGAGATAATAAAGATAAGAATGAAATGTTATCTTTAAAATATATCCTACCTTGTCAATGCTTAATTTACAAGATATATATATATATATATATATATATATATATATATAAGGAAATGAGTGATGAGAATAAAAATTGGAATAAGTACAATATTTATTAAATTATCAAATAGTTCAAACAAGGAATATATAAATAAACTTTTTTTCTCCTTAATCCATGGATTTTCAAAAATGTATCCTTTTAGAGAAGAACATAGGAGGGATTAAAGAGCTAAATGTATATTAATGTTTAGCACAGATTTCAAAATATAAAAATAAAAATAAAAATGAAAATATAGTTTTATATATATATATATATATATATATATATATATATATATATATTACTTGTGTACAGAAATTATGCTTTATGGTACTCACTATTTATCTAGATATATTACTAAAATATTCATATAAAATCTCATAGAATTGCGTCTGTAATTCAATGGTTCATACATAAATTACCAGAATTTATGCTTTGTTTGAAATCATAGACTTTCTATTTATCTAGATATAATACAAGAAAATTCATATAAGATCATAGAATTACGTCAGTAATTTAATTTTTCATAGATAAATTATTATTATCATTTCTAATGATCTAAAGTAAAAGATACATACCGTTGACTTTTATTATAGAGTGGAGGATTTTTTGCCGAATACATTTCAGGCGGAAAGGGTAAGTCTGATGTGGTTGCCTGACTTGTTATGCGCTTTATAATTTCCCTCACCACTTCAAATGGTTTCGTTCAACTGCTAGGAAAAAGCATGAGTTTTATTCGCTTATTTTTGCGTAATAGAATGAATATATACAAATAAATGCACATAAGTCTTTATTATAGAATTTATGATATATATATATATATATATATATATATATATGTGTGTGTGTGTGTGTGTGTGTGTGTGTGTGTATTATACAGACATCTACAAAAGGCGCTACATTGGCTTGTCGATGTTACAATCTTTAGTTATAAGAAATTAAGATCTCCGCAGACGGAAAATCCGATCTTTTACTTAGGTGTTTATTATTGAGATATTCTGTCTTAGGAGATCTTAGTTTCTAATAACTAAAGATCGTAACATCGACATGCCACTGTAGCGGCTTTTGTACATGTCTGTATAAAAGAAAAGTAAAGTGATATTTTCCATTATTTCACTGCCCAGGTTCGAGATTCGATTAATAAACAACAAAAAAACTATTTTGTTTATAATTTTCGCTGTTTGTGAATAAGAAATATTGTCATTTCTAATCGATTTTTACGTTTTTATATTTACATTTTTGTTTTGCTTACTATTGTCAGGGAGGGAGTCGAAGGATGTAACGCCCTCACAGTTCAAAGTCCTCTTCCCGCTACCCCATTCACCGTTTATAATAGCTACTTCTTACCATATTCACCAGTTGCAAATCATATGGATTGACATTACATAATCTTTCACATTTATTTGCATAAAAATATTTGCATAAAGAATGTTTTCCTCAATAATTACTTACCTTAAAGCAATTATTGATCATTTAATAATCTTGATTTGTTTTAAAATTAACTTAAAAATACACCTTGTATACGCTTAACATATAAAAAGTTGTCCTATATTCTTATGCTTCCGTGTTTCCGTAAGGTTTCAACGTTCACTCAGCTTCGAAACTTATTCTAGTGATTCGTGATTACCAATTAAACTAAATTTCTTGTAAATTTAAAAGACATACCTTTAAAACTTAAATACATTCTTACAATAGCTGATTTACTATTAACTAATTAAACTAGAAAAAAAACTTAATTCTTCATTCTCCAAATTGCGCATACCAACACATTCGATATTAAAACATTATAAGACTGACAACATAATACGGATTCATGCAAGTGGACATTTTCGTAATGATATTTCACCTTCCTTTTTATTAAGATATATAAAATTGTTAGTACAGGGAATTAGTCGATAAGCATGTTAACAAACTAGTTAAAATAATAATTATATTCAATTCTACCAAGACAAAGCTCTTTTCTTTAACAATTATAATGAACCTTTCTAATCACCGATTGTCATGGCTGATAGCACCCTTCCCGAGAGTCAAATAATCAAAATCTTCTGTTTAACATTCACAGGCAACATGAATTGGAATAAATACATAGAAGATACTGTCAAGTCTGCAGCAAAGAATTTAGGCTCTCTCTACTGGACTAGAAAACTTCTCACACCTACCAGTATCCTATATCTCTATAAAGCCACTATTCACCCATGCATGGAGTATTGTTGCCACATCTGGACTGGTGCCCCAACTACTAATCTCTCACTCTTGGACAGGGTACAAAAAAGTGTCTAACCGTACTGTCTACCAAGCTGCAGTCCCTGTCCCATCGCTGCAATGTTGCATCCCTGTGCTTGTTTTACAAGTACTTCCACGGAATGAGCTCCAACGAAGTTACTGCACTTGTGCCCTCCCCCAATGTAAATACTTCTCACCCCGACCAACCCGGCTAGCAGCAACATCTCACCCCTTCATTATAGTCCCAAGAAGCCGAAAAATATTCTATACAAATAGCTTCTTTCCTCGAACTGCTTGCTTTTTGAATTCTCTCCCTGCTCCCTGTTTCCCCGACATGTACAAACATGCAGAAATTTAAATGTAATATGAACAAACATCTTGCTGCACTTATGATGCTCACTATAAATCTAGCCCCAAATCACAGTAACCCCTTACCTTTCAGTTGAAATATGCTTTGTTTGGGGTAAAATACAGTTTTGTAAATATATATATATATATATATATATATATAAATAATTACTATACTTCGAGTCATAAGCTGATTCAGGATAAATTATGCGTGATTTAATTTCTTTACTATTTATTTTTTATTTAAACTATCCGTAACTACCCTAGAGTAAAAGAAAAAATGACTGATTTGTTTATGAAGAAACGGAATATATATATATATATATTGAGAGAATTCAAGGAAGAGAACTCTGTATAAAATTGCGGCATGTTTAAACTAAAGCTCTGTCTGGCAAGGCAGTACTTTCTGCCAGCAGACATCATCGTTTGAAAAAGTTACAATGACTCACTGACTCTGACTAGCAACCTTACTCCCCATTTAGAGTGTCCATTATAAATCTGGCCCCTAGACACAGTGACCCTTTACACCTCAGTGGCAACATACCTTGTTTGGGATGAAATAAGGTGTTAAAAAATGGCACAGACACATCTTTAAAGCCAAGCGATAGTTCGATTATGAATCCGACCTTAATCTATGGTACAAAACAGCTATCGCCTCCTCCTCACACATCATATTTGACTTACTATTTCTCTAACTGATTCTAGCACCGCTTCTATCCACATAACCCTCCTACCACAGCCATCTCTTATCGATCCTGCTCATGTTCCTACACACACAAATACATGCCTATCCCTTCCCGTTTATGCCTACTATCTCCCTTTCCCCATTTCTCTGAACACTGCACCTTCGATCTCGACACCAGATCCTATTTAACGTTATTTTGTATACAATAGCATTTTCAGTAAAAACCATTTCTACCACAGATTAAGGTCGGATTCACAGCCGAAATATCGGTTGGCTTTAGAGACGTATCTGTGTCATTATTTCAACCAGTTTGCTTACATGCTTATCAACTAATTCCATATACCAACGATTCCATTTTGTCTGCAATTTTATTTCATCTTTTAAACCTCCTCATTTACATATATACGTCATCAATACCTTTCTCAAAAAATACTTACCTTATAGAAAATACCGATTATTTAATAGTCTTCATTTTATAATTAAGTAAAAGTTACATCTTACATATGCACAACAAATATTATCATTTCATCTATTCTCACGCCTTCGGGCTTCCATACATGTTTCAGCATTCCAATCCAAACTTTTAAAGCCACATTTCTTTCAGACTTAATTGCATTCTTTAAATAAACTGATTTATTGGCACTAAATGATTATACTAAATAATTAAAATTCCTACATAAAAATTACATGTTAATTCCTAAAATTGTGAATACAAATATATTCTACATTTACAAAATAATACAGATGGACATTTCCGTAATAATGATTTTCTTGTTAATCTATATAATAATATGCTAAGGCAATTTCATATTTGTGTGTATATATATGTATCTATGTAAATATATGTGTATGTGTATAAATAAGGTTTTATATATGTGTGTGTGTTTTTCTTAACCTGGATATATGTTTTATTTTGTAAAATTTTATCTAATACTTTCTAATATTTTTTTATTTTTAATAATTATTTTTTATTTTTTTCTATTTTTCTTAATTTTATTCAATTATTTTTTCCTTCTTTTAATTCTTTTCCTTATTTGGCATTTTTCTTAGTTTTATTCTTATACTCTTCTTTATTATTTTAAGTATTTTTATGGTATATTTTTTCTTATAATTATAATTATATTTTTTAATTGTATTTTAATTTCTCTGTATATTCTATATTATCGACTTTTTATCTTTAAATTATTTTAATTTTTCCTTATTTTAACCTCTATTCTAATTTGTTTTCTGTTAAAATTTATTTTATTTCATTTATTTATTTATTCATTTAATAATTCTTATTTATTTATTTATGATTATTATTATTAGTAGTAGTAGTAGTAGTAGTAGTATCATTATTATTATTATTATACTTTATTTTTATTATATTTTATTCTTTGCAATTATTATTATTATTATTATTATTATTATTATTATTATTATTCTCATTATTTTTATCTTCTTTGTGTTTTTTTTATTTTATTTTTATCAATATTTTTATTTTATTTTATTTTTCTTCCTAGTTCATTCTGTATTTTTAATATTTTAAATATTTTAAAAGTGAATTTGCTCTTGCTTATGTATTTTCTTTTCTTATATAATCTTTGAACTTACTAATGGAGTAATATATGGTTGCGTAATAGGAGGTTATGTATCATATACTTACTGAATATACGTTTTTTTTAAATAATACTGAAATTTGATATTTTTTCTTAAATGACTTCTGTATGTGATATTGTCAAAGGCACTATTTGGAGTCATCAAAAGTATAATACAAAATAATTTTTTTCCAAATTATCTTCGAAACGATCGTACGCCAAATCAAATAATCGTTATGTTTAAATTCTTGGAACTAATATAAACATTCTCTCTCTCTCTCTCTCTCTCTCTCTCTCTCTCTCTATATATATATATATATATATATATATATATATATATATATATATATATATATATATATATATATATATATATATATATATATAGCCGTCCCTTTCGTATTTTTTCAGGTATAACAATAACATTACAAAAAGAACAGATAAATAAATAAATAAATAAAACTTGCTAACAGATAAATAAATAAATAAATAAAACTTGCTAGGGAATAAAATGAAGACCTTTTATACACGAAATAACATCGATCTCCCTTAAGTCTTAGTTAATCACTATCCCACACCGGTTTTTTTCGGGGACCACCTCAGAGATCACCGTTTTCTGTCATTGTTGACGCCATTCCTTGTCGGGCGTGACTACAATCGTTTCAGCTTGCCGATGATTCCACTGGGCACAGAGATTTACTAAAGATGTCTAAATCTACCCTTTTGGATGAAACCGCGGTACATTGCTGAATTATGTAATATACAGTATCTAAATAAATTATATTAGCTCTCTTATATGATCAAGCACTTTATTTGATTTCTTTTCATATACAACCTGACACACTATATATATATATATATATATATATATATATATATATATATATATATATATATATATATATATGATTATTTTTATTTACACAGACATGTACAAAATTTGCGACACTGGCATGTCGATGTTATCGATCAACAGCTATTATAAACTGAGATCTCATCAGGTAGAGTTAGAATCCGATCTTAATCTTAGGTCATATTTGAAAAGAATCTGTACATGTCTGTGTAAATAAAAATAATGATATATAAAAGCTCTATTAGATATTGAGCACTTTTAATAAACCCGGTTGAAATTCTTTGGATTTCTACCCTGTGGAGGTTTTACCTGGATTATTATATATATATATATATATATATATATATATATATATATATATATATATATATATAAGTTTAAAAGGAAACAGCAATAGACCTGAGAATAACGTTTCACCCAACTGTGGCGTGGGCTTTATCAAGAGCGAAAGATGCTACAAGTTATCTCTTGATAAAACCCACACAACAGTTTGGTGAAACGTTGAGTTCTCAGGTCTACCGCTGTTTCCTTTTAAACTCATATCGTTGGATTATTTTATCCTTTCAACTTGTTCATATATATATATATATATATATATATATATATATATATATATATATATATATATATATATATATATATATATTAGTAGAGAATGGTAGTTTGCTTGAAGCATTGCTGGGTATAGTAGTAGTATGTTTTTTAAAGGCTGTGGGCAATGCAAATTCCGGGTAAGATGCAAGTTGTAAGGAACAAAAACAATAAATCGAATACGAAATATGACTTACTATTTATTTTTCCTAAAATCTTACATAACAGCAAGAGTGTTACTAGCATCTTACCCGGAATTTGCATTGCCCACAGCCTTTAAAAAACATACAGGGTGACCCCAAAAAAACGGGCCCCAAATCTAATTAGGCCCCGTTTCTTAATGTTTCGTCCGAATGAAATGAATTTTGGGGCATAACTAGTTTATTATATTCACAACATCATATCAAAACACTAGGGTATTTGGCCTTTTTTTCTCCGTTCTACAGCATGTGTTCTAGATGGACTCCTTTTAGCTCCGTGCATTTCTTGGGGCGCAGAACGAAGTTGTCCATGACGTTCTTACAGACTGAATTGGGAATGGCTCTCATCTCCTCCCTGATGGCTTCTTTGAGTTCCGTGATGATTCTGGGTTTCCTTGCGTACATTCTGTCCTTAAGATAGCCCCAAAGGAAATAATCTGGGGGGCTTAGGTCCGGGCTATGGGGTGGCCCCTCAAAATTAGTCTTGAGACTAATCACTCGGCCTCCGAAGTTCTCTTTCAGCCAATCTCAGGACAGGTTTGAGGTGTGAGAACTTGCTCCATCTTGCTGGAACCAGAACTTGGTCATGAGCGACAGGTAGAGGGTCTGGAGCTAACTCTTGAAGGTTTTGAGGACCTCCACATACCGCTCCTTGATGACTGTCACTGCTGCGCCAGATTCTTCGATGAAGATTGGTCCGATGATGCCTCTGACCGAGATTGCAGCCCACACCGTGCAATTAAAAGAGTGCAGGGGCTTGGTGGCTACTTCATTGGGTCTGGAGGACCCCCAGAAGACATTTGTCTTGGAGTTCGCCATTCCGTCAAGATGGAAGTGGGCTTCATCTGAGGTCCAAAGGAGGTTAAGGAAACCTGGTGTCTCCTCGATTTTATCGAGCATCTTGACTGCCATAGCGCTCCTCTGCTTCTTATCTGAGGCTGTAAGGGTCTGCAGCGTCTGTATTCTGTATGGGTATACCCTGATATTGTTCACCAGCACTCTCCTGCAAGTCTCACAGGAGATACCGAGGGACTGACTTCGCTTACTCACAGAGCGTTTCGGACTCTCCTGGAAAGACTCTCTCACACTTTCGACCAGCTCGGCTGTTCGCTTCTTGGGACGTGCTGGGTGGCTTGGACGGTTCTCACTGGCAGCGTTGAAGTTCTCCACGGTCCCATACTTCTCGAAGTGGTCCACCCAGTTCTGAATTCTGCTTTTGGGTGGAGCCTTTTCACATCCGAACTAATGCATGAAACTGTCCTGGGTTTTCTTAAATAAGCCTGTCTTGTAGTAAAATTTAACACAGTGTATTCTTTGTCCCAGCTCCCACTGAGGTCTTGGTGTACTCACGGTCGTTGATTCTGCCATGTCCTGTAAAATAAGGGCAATCGGTGAATAAATAAAGGAGATATCACACAAAGTGTACACGGGGCCCGTTTTTTTTAGTCACCCTGTACTACTAATATATATATATATATATATATATATATATATATATATATATATATATATATATATATATATATATATATAAATATATATATATATATATATATATATTTATATAAATATATATATATATATATATATATATATATATATTATGACTTTCTTCAAGTAAATACAATGGTTTATGTTATAACTACATAGTATTCGACTAGAGCTCTTAATTTAACATCATGTAAACTTTTTTCGTTCAAAAAAACATTCCACACTTCATTCAATAACAGTTATTCGCAGACAACTGTTTCTTCCCATTTCAAGAACATGATATACAAAATATCACTGATAGTCATGTGAAGGCTCCATCAGTGTTTAAAAATTCCACAGCCAAGCTGAAAAAGGTAAAATGCATCCAACATTCATTTAATTTATACATATTTGCTTTTCATAAAAGGAAGGTAAGTGGGTGTTAATGTATATCGTCTCCAATATTTTAAAATGATAAGTCGAGTGGGACCTGCTCATAACAGATAAAGAATACGTTTTTAGTAGGCCCCACTGTCCTTATAATTTAAAAGTATTGGAGACGATATATATTAACACCTAGCGACATTCCTCATGTAAACAGAAGGAAAATCTTTTCTGGCCTTAGTGTTTTCCCATATTAATTATATATATATATATATATATATATATATATATATATATATATATATATATATATATATATATATATATATATATATATTGTTATGAACACTATATGACTACGCTTACTGTATATGTCCGCCGATTCGACATTATATAGAATTTAAATTCTCTTCTTTCCCATGTTAATTGATGGTGGTCTAGGGGTTCGAATCCTTCGACTGGCAGTAATAATCATCTCCTACACTGAAGATTGCATAAGCATGAAGCACATGTGTCTGTAGGTAAAAATAATAAATATTTATATAAAAATATTATATATGTGTGTGTCACACAAGCGTTGGTCACTATAATCCTGTGGCTATGCTGGTACTTTTGGGGCATGTGATCTTTATGCAGAATAACCAACGAGTGCATGTGCAGCAGAATCAAACACAGGCAAGAAGTGGCTCTAATTATGGCATCCCATACGATCTTCACAATATCTGTCAAATCTGTGATATTATCTGTAAAAGTCTTGCAGGCTTAAAAAGTCATAATCACACCTCACTGTACGGTTTTACATTTCACATTGATATACAAAAAGTGGTCACACTCGCAAACGAATAGTCAGCCACTATATATATATATATATATATATATATATATATATATATATATATATATATATATATGCAAAAATTGTTAAAAGTAACAGAATTCGTCTGTTTAATTATACCTTTTTTATTATTTCAATTTTTCTGATGGTCTTTTTTGTATTAAAATCATAAAAATTAAATGTTCCATACATATTGTAAACTCTAGCTCAATTTACCAATATCTACAAAAACATAACTGTCCTCCCTCTGATTAAAGACAAATTCTAGTTAATAACGCTAAAATTATACATTCCGAAACCAATTTTAATAAAATAAAAATACTGGAAGCTATCTACATAAAAACACAACAACCTAAAATTAACAACATCACATATGAAACCAGTGGTAACATTTTAAAATGCTTAACGTAATGGGATTTTGTTCTCTGATGCCATCCAGCGTTGCTAAATTTAAATCGTCAACGACTTCCTGGAACAATGCGAAAAACGTTCTATGCACGTTTCTCCGCTGTCTTTTTTAAATTCTCTTCTTTCTTCAGCTTTTTTGTTAATTTGCTTTTGAAACTTGAGGATGATTCGACGAAGAATCGAAAACGTTCGTGAAACCTGTGAAACCTATGGAATATTTATTAATTTTTTTTTGTTTTTAATACAAAAAGACCATCAGAAAAATTGAAAAATAAAAAAGGTATAATTAAACAGACGAATTATTTTTAACAATGTTTGCATAAATGAGAAAATGCTGCCTAAATACACAATGAAACGTCCTATTGAGGGCCAGGTAATGCCATATTCTGCATACTCTTTACAACTTAGGAAGTTGATAAATACAAAAACAACGCTGTTTCTATCGCCAGTAAAAAGAATAACAAACTACGTAACTTTATAATATATATATATATATATATATATATATATATATATATATATATATATATATATTATTTGAGTATCCGATGTCATCCTATGTAAAGGGGTTTCTCTTCTGGAAAATTTTGAATGTAATTTGTCTGTTTGTTTTTTGTCTTTTTTTTATGATTGTGTGTTGGCAGATCTAATCTTTGTTCATCAGTATATCCCTAAGGAGGAGCCGAAGAGGTTCTGAAACAATTGTCGAATACTCAAACTATGTTTATTTTAATATAAAAAGCTCTTATATATATTGAGCACTTTTGAAAAGTATTGGTTTTGTTCATTTTGTTAATATTTTAACTTAATAAATTAATATATATATATATATATAGAGAGAGAGAGAGAGAGAGAGACAGACAGACAGACAGACAGACAGACAGACAGATCAGTTGTTGTTTAAATTTCAGGTCACATCACCCCCTTTGTATCCGAAGTTTTCGGCAATTCATCCGGCATTTTGAATTGTCCTTTAGTTCCAGTCGGTTAATAACAATATTGGCCTTCACATCCAGACAGCCAATCGTTGATAACTTGAAACAGCCTCGTCTATCAAAATGTCACGCTAGCATTATATTAGAAGGGGTAAGCGTTTCAAACCTTAATCATTAAAGAGTCATCAAGTATTCATTCTATATTCCCATAGTAGTTTTTATATATATATATATATATATATATATATATATATATATATATATATATATATATATATATATATATATATGGAGGGAGGCGTGGTCCCCTTTATGTAACAGCGCGGACCATAGCTTATTAAGATATTGTGTCTTAGAGAATATGCTAAGATCCACGCTTACATTTAGATTGTTGAAGAAATGTTTAAAAGAGTAAAAACAGATAAAACATAGAAAAACATGTATGAAAGTTGAATGAAAGATAAGGCATGTATAAGGTTGAAGGAAGAATAAAACGTAGTTTAAAAGTAACACAAAATATTTATATATGTACGAATCTTACATTGTGGTAAAATGTTAGTTTGAAATGTTCCTTGAAAGTCAGTTCTGAGAATGGTAGAAAGCCGTGTGTGCGACCATATTTGTATGTGTGTATGTGTGTGTAGTGTAGCCATGTGTGAGGCTTGGCGTTAATATGTCGAAGTGTTTTTTTCTTATTTTTAAATTTTCTTATCTTCCTGTTTTTGTTGAGGATGGTGCATCCTACCGGATGCCAGACATTCACCGGCTATTTCAGACGCTCTAGCCTAGAGATCTTTTTAAGATTCTAACCGTCCCTTTAAGTGCAATTGCTTGTATTTCTGTTGCACTCGGTTCACCGGGTATACTCGCCAGATAGCTTTTGATTTTTTTTTTCATTAGTCCTGTTGCTCCTATAATTACTGGGATGATGGAGATTTTGCTGAGATTCCAGTTTCTTTTCATGTTGTACATTAGACCTTGGTATTTCGTAATCTTTTACCTTTCAGCTCTGTTTAATCCTGCATCATTAGGGACACTGACTTCAACTATGGGAGTTGATAAGTTGTTTAGGCATTCGTATGTGTGTGTGTGTGTCTTTGTCAACAGTGTGTGATTGCACGCATGCGTGTGTGTGTGTGTGTGTGTGTGTGAGTTGAAAGTAGCCGCTGTGCGTAAGTGATGTGTCCATCAACCTCCCTCGCACCCGAAGGGGGGGGGGTAGTAGTTGGAGCGAAAACGCTGTTGGCTGCTCGCTGGAAGGAGGAGAACGAGGAAAGAGAAAGTTTGGCGCTGCATGATGCTTTTTATACGTTTGACCAGTGGTTTGCCCGACGTAGTTCTAAGCAACCCACGTGATCAACATTTTTGGCTTTTTGCGCCTATTAGGATGTCAATCCCATATATATATTGTTGTGAAGTTGTCCCACAGTAAATAATAAATAAAGGAAGTCAAGTCGAGGGTTGGTTTAACAAGTGTATTAACAAAGTAAGAAAGTGACTAGCTCTTGGCTAGACAGTTACAAGACTGTGCTTTGTCTTCAGTGTCTCTGGTGACTCGCACTATTTATAGTGACAACCGGTGTAGTTTCTCCTGTGTAAGAACGGCCGGTGTAACATATATATATATATATATACATATATATATATATATATATATATATATATGGTATGTTAAATTCCAACGACCAAGTCTTTATTCATTTTTTCTTGTCGAATTTCAAAATAATTCAATGTTACTTGACAATTGTTTCATGCACAAACAAACAATCGGGGATATAATTACCAGAATCTTTCGTTCATGCAACTCATCAGAAGACAAATAGATCACTTCCAAAAGAAAATCCTCAAGTAAAACAAATCAAAAAAACTTTTTATGTGCATTTTGCACCGATATATATATATATATATATATATATATATATATATATATATATATATATATATATATATATATATTATACTACTAAAACTCTGATGTTCTTGTTTGTCACCGTGCACACTTTTCATCTGCACATGAATATTTTAGATGGGGGGAGGAGAACGAGTAACTGTAACGGTGATAAGAAAAGTGGTGAGAGGAGGTGAATGACATAAATAATTAAAAGAGAGAGAGGAATGAAGAGAGGAAATAGAAGAGGGGAAGAGAGAGAGAGAGGGGAAGATAGAAAGGGGCAATACCCTGCTTACTGACCCTGCTACCTCAACTGTTCTACATCTACTAACCCAAGAACTCACCTCCATTCTCTCAATATGACCAAACCAACGAAGATGTTCTTCACATCTCCCTATCCTATCCATATTAAATTTATCTCTGAGGTGATATGATCTAATCCTGTCTTTAAGACTCACATTACACATCCATCATAGTATTCACATATCATTTCTCTCCATGCAACGCATGTCCTCAACCCTCACTTTCATGCATCATTATCACACTGTGCATACATGCCTGTTAGACTGTTGGTCGACAGTGGTAATGCTCTGCTGGTTAATAATGGCAGAAGTTCCCTGATCTTACTTCATCCACTCCTAACTCTTGCTATCACACCAACACCAACTCCTCTCTGTGATCTACCAAGGTAACAAAACTTTAGAACAACCACCATAGCCTCGCCATCCAAATATACACTCTCCACAACTAAGTTCTCATTCGTTTCCATTGTTTTGTTCACACAAACCGGTTATCATCTCTCAACCTACCAGTAATTCCACTGCATGTCTTGTGTACCCAATGCTTACAAGTACCACAAAAATTTGATTTGTACCCAACTCCCTATCCACAAACTGAACAAGGGAGTTTTCCTCTTTCTGAGGACTTTCCAATACTACAAACACTGATCATCACTTTAGTCTTGGTAACATTCACTCTCAAACCTTTACTTTCTATAGCTTTCCTCCAAGTCTTTAACTTAACAAGCAGGTCTTCAATTGTTTCACAGGCAAGCACTAAATCATCAATATGCAGCATTTCTTCCGGACAACCTGTAAAATATCCCTGGACAATGCTTCTAAGATACAAATGAAAAGCAACGGACCCTGATGTACTCCTACTTTAACATTAAAGCTGTTATTCTAACAAGACTTTGAGCATTTCTGTACATCGCTTGAACAACATTCACCAATCATTGCTTATCCCTGATTTATGCAAAGCCCACCAGACAATATATCTTTGCACTTTTGTTAAAAGCTTTCTCCAAATCCACAAAAGCAAAATACAGGGTGTTTTTTTTATACCAAGATACTTCTCTTGCATTTGTTTCAAGATAAATATAGCATCCGTGATAACTTGCCCGAGCATAAAACCCAACTAAACTTTCTTAACTATGTTAGTACGTAATTGAACACAATGAAAGTTTTCTCCATAGACAATGGGTAAAGTAGCAACTTGTGTTAAATGAATTGTTTACGATTTGTATCATGTGTTATGTATTCAATAACCCAAAAGTGTTGATATGCCATGAGACAGGTCAACCAAACCAAACTAAATTGATATAAGGGAACGAATTTGCGTTTAGCTTTATATATTTAAATAACCTGAAGAAATTTTTTTTTTACTAATGAGTTACCACTTAGCAAGGCAAAAAGCCACTCGAGGATAAGGGTTAAAGAAATGGATGGTTTGTCAGTTTAATGATGAGGAATATTATGAGAGGATTGAAACTGATGAATGGAATGAAAATAATTGGATTCCGTATGAGGATTTTTTGTACTAATAGATCACCGCTTGTCAAGGCCCAAAGGCCACTCAGGGATAAAGGTTAATAAGTTTGTCAGGTGGACGGTGGAGACAAAGACCTTGAGGGTCAGAGACGATTGTTGAAATTGAGCAGAATTTTATTATTTGACCATGTTGTAGTCAGCTGGGACGCAGCCCTGTGGCATTATGTTCACAGTATGCTCCACAGACGTTTAGTTTTTGTAAAGAAACTGCTCATAGATGTTTTTTATGGAAATCGCTCCAGGCAATGTATGAAGCCACTTGATGTAAGGAGCTAACAAGCAGAAAGATGGTTATCGCAAAGACAGAAGATGCCTATAGACCTTAGTCTTTTCAAGACTAAGGCTATAAGTAGGAGGAAAACAGTCAGCAAGAAGAGAGTTCCACGAGCCTATAGTTCTTGGAAAGAAGCTACTGGAATAGGAAGCTGTATTACAATGAGGTATCAAAACAGCGAATTGATGGAGACCACTAAACTAACGATCCAACAGAGCTGGAATAAAAGAAGCAGGTAATAAATCACATAATTCTGAAAGACACATGCAATAATAGTATTTATAGAAAAGACTGAGACTAGCAACATCACGTTTGTGTGAGAGAGTGTGCAGAGAAGAAGGTGTGGCCAATCAAATTACAGATACGTTTCTGCACCTTATTAAGTATCCTCAAATGAGGCAGAGATTCACCAGCCCAAATATGACAACAGTATTCCATACATGGTCTGATAGTAGATTTGTAGAGATAGAGATTAGCCTCAGGTATGAGAAAGTGTTTGGAGCGATAGAGAGAACCGACTTTACGAGAAGCAGAAAGAGCAATGGATCTAATGTATGAACTCAAAGAAAGATTTGATGAGAAAGAAAGACCAAGAAGTTTCAAAGTCGATTTCTTCTCAAGAGCAGAGCCATCTATGAGAATCTCAAGAAGAAAAGGGACACAGTTCCGCTTAGTTCCAGGAAGAAAGAAGGAAGAAAACATTATTTACAGTTGTTGTAGTAGTTAGACGGATTATAAGTATTTCTGTAATATTTAATTAAAAATTGATTTTTCTCTTTTCAGTTTGGAGATCCATTTCTTCAGATCACAGTTGCAAGTGTTTTGCTGTATGGAGCAGAAGGCTGGACCCTTACAAATGAATGTGCAAAAGGTTAGATTGTACCTATGCCAGAATAGTAAAAACAGTCCTAGGTGTCACTTGGAAGGATAGAATAAAAAAACAATGATCTATAACAAACAAACAGGGAGTAGAAAGACAGACAGACAGACAGACAGACAGACAGACAGACAATGATCTATAAATACTCGTCGAGTCGTCCTCTTACGTAATCAAATCCTTCCCTTTTCACCCATAGTGTCCAATCCTTTTATAGTATTGTTCATCATCCAATTGACAAACTCATTAACCCTTATCCTCGAGTGGTTTTTGGGCCTTGATAAGTGGTAACTCATTAGTATTAAAAAAACAAACTCTTTTGTATTTTTCATTCTGTTCTTGGATATGAAGATCCAGTTCTTCAGATCCACATGCTAGATGGGGTTGAAAGCTGGACCCTTACAAATGAATGTGCAAAAGGTTAGATGGAAACCTATAATAGAATGTTAAGAGCAGTCTTAGGTGTCACTTGGAGGGATAGGATGACAAACAACGATCTATATGGAGAACTGAGTAAATTAAAAGCAATACTCAAAGTGAGATGGTTAATATTTATTTAACGTATGTCAAGGAGGAAGCACGAGTTTGTATGTGGGAACCAAAAAAGAGAATAGAGGAAGACCAGCAATTACATATGTGGACCAATTAAGACAGGACGCCAGTTTGTCGACAGAAGAACTAAAGAACGTGATGGAAGACAATGAAATATGGAAGATCCTAGTCAATGATGTCCGAGGGAAATAACTAACTAATTAAAAATACCTAGCAAAGATTATAGATGAATTATTAAAATTTTAGTTTAAAGAGAAACTGGCAGAGGGTAAGGGGACACCAACAGACAGACAGACAATGAAAATGACTTCATCAGAAACAATTGATGTGGGAACCAAAACAGGGGTGGGCGAAAGAGAAAGGCCAGGAATTATATATGTGGACCAGTTAAGAAATGACACTGGTTTGTCGACAGAAGAACTAAAGAACTAAAGAACGCAAAATATGGAAGAGTCTAGTCAATGATGTTCCAGAGTGATCTGAATAACTAACTAATTAAAAATACTGACAGACAGACAGGCGATGAAAATGACTTCATCAGAAACAATTGAAAAACAAAAGAATTCAAGAGTTTATTTTCGAAAGTCTATTTCTGAAGTTTAAGTCCCAATTGAATTAAGGTTTATTTTGGATTGATAAAATTAGTTCCGGTTTTTGAAAGTGGTTCATGTATTTTTGGTCGGTTATGTTTCTCTCAGGCAGTCTGCGTGTAATTTTTCCTTGGAAATAGCTTAATTTTAGCTTGAGGTAGCAATATTTTGGATGCAAGTATTTGCTGGCACAGCTGAGTAAAATTGGTTAGTAAGTTAGATTTTACTTTTAGTTCATACAAAACTGCAATACATTGAAACCAATCAAAAACATACTGCTACATATACACACACACATGCATACACACACACATACATATATATATATATATATATATATATATATATATATATATATATATATATACCGAGGAGAGTTTGAATTACCTACTAAACATCATCCTTGAGTGTCTTTGGTCTTTCTGTACAAGGGTTTGTCAGGACAACCTGACATGAAGATACTTCACCCTTCAAGTAAACCCTGACCAAATATTCAAAATAACATAGTATTCATAGCCCAAATAAGTTCCCCCTGACACGGCTTTACACTGGGTCGTACAAGGAATGGTGCACCTTCTCCAACTAATGTTACTTCAAGTAAAGCACTTAGCTGGATACTCCACCAGACTAGATGAATCTGGTAAGACCAAGAGTCCACAAGAAAGCTATACTATCACATAGTTAACTAATCAAATGGGGAGATAAAAAATAATATTCTTAACTTCTTTACTAATTCAACGTTTGACACGTAAAGAACTTTAATGGAATATTTGAATATCTATGTATATCATATAGAGATCAAGTCTTAGCCACAGGAAGAGGCCTCTTGATTTCCGAGAACTTCGATTAAAGTAAAATGAGACAATATACAGGGTGTTTCAAAAGTCTTGGGAACATAACGATTTTTAATAACTCAAAAACTATTAGGAGTTGAAAAATGAAATTGGTACCGTTGGAAAGGTTAAAGTTTCAAGTTTTGTGGGGAATCTTCAAAGTTGCTCAATATGAGCACCATTCGTCACACGGCAGACATCTAGTCGATAGTCCATTTCCTGCCAAACGCGTTCCAGCATCTTGACGTCAATGGTTCCCACAACTGCCGTTACTCGAGCCTTTAGTTCGTCAATATCTCTTGGAAGGGGCGGCACATAGTCTTGTTGCTTGACAAAGCCCCAAAGGAAAAAGTCACACGGGGTAAGATCTGGAGACCTAGGAGGCCAGGGCATGAGAACGTCATCACCTCGCCCAGATCTCCCAATCCATCTACCAGGCAGCCTTGTGTTAAGAAACTGCCTTACTCTAAGACTCCAGTGTGGTGGTGCACCATCTTGTTGAAAAATGAAGTCATCAGATTCTGCTTGTTCCAACTGAGCCATTAACCAGTCTTCCAGCATGTTGAAATAGGATTCACCAGTGATAGTTGCCTCTTCAAAGAAGAACGGTCCATAGACACCTTTCTTGGAAATTGCACAAAACACGTTCACTTTTGGTGAATCTCGCTCGTGCTCAAGAAGTTCATGAGGATTCTCAGTACCCCATATGCGAGTGTTATGCTTGTTAACTTTGCCATTCAGATGGAAGGTCGCCTCATCGCTAAAAACAAGCCGGTCATCAAAGCCGTTATCTTCCAACTTCTCTTGCATTGCAATGCAAAAGTCACGGCGAAGTGGCTTATCAGTGTCCTTCAACTTTTGGACCAACTTGAGCTTGTAAGGTACCATTTGCAGTCGTTTCCTTAAGACACGCCAGACAGTTGCTGGAGCAAGCTGAAGTTCCCTGCTGGCTCTTCTCACTGATTTACGGGGGCTCCGCTGAAAGGCTGTCCGAACTTGCTCAACCGCATCTTCTGAAGTTGAAGGGCGACCTGTTCGCTTACTTGGGCACAAACACCCATCTTTCACAAATTTAGCATGCCATCTGACAATGGATTTCCTTTCAGGGGCTTCTTTTTTAAATTTCCTGCGAAATGCACGCTGAACACATGTCCACGATTCAGTCTTTGCAAATTGGAGGACGCAAAATGCCTTGTCTTGTTTAGAGAACGCCATTACTGCACCTGGAAAGATAACACGAAAATCATTAGTATGACCAAAAACTTGATTAAGCAAGCTTTAAAATGGCACCAGTTTCATTTTTCTACCTGGAATAGTTCATGAGATATACGCATTTGTAATGTTCCCAAGACTTTTGAAACACCCTGTATATATATAAATATATATGCTAGCTTATGTGTTTTTGGACAAACCAAGTTTCAGTACGTGTTCCCTGCCTAGGCATGGTGCACGCCGACCTGAGGTCTTATCAGACCCCATCCCAGTTAGCAAGTCTCTTAGCTAGTGGTACAAATGAATCTTGACCCCTTTTTTCTCATTTAGAAACCTGTCTTTTTTTTTTAGGCTCTTGAAACAACCCGAAAAACAGTGAGTAGCTCATACCTAGATAGATTAAAGAGGGTCCTACTAACCACCACAATTAGCATTTTATTGTTCAGCAATCCCTCTTGTTTTTTAGCATCCCCCACCCTCAACCGATGAATTTGTACATATATTTTTTTATTGGGGATAATGTTAAGTAAGTTTTACCCATAGAGTGAATGTGGTCTTTTGGTGACTGAAACTAATTTTGAGAATAGACCAAGAGGTCGACAGCCGACCCCCATCCCACCCCACCCAATTTCGACTTTGTGCCATATCTTATTTTATAAAGAAGCTTTACTATACTGTGAACTATTTTGTAAAATTTTAAAGATAAACAAAATCTAATAATGTTATGTATGTGTATCCGTTTATATATTTGTATGTACAGAATTCACTCCTAAATTAATTAACCAATCATTATGAACTTTAGAACACAGATTCTAGGTGTAAGGGGTCTAAATGTGGGCTATATTTAGTTTAATTTATTTTATGCAAAGGGGGCAAAGAGCAGATGAAAGCCCTTTATGAAAATTCAGATACCTCCGATTTTTGTGAAATTTTAACATTGGGTATTAGACATCAATTAATAAATATTCCCCAAATCTTAGTTTCTTAAGCGTAATTTTTCAGGTCTTAATAAGAAATTAGAAATTCAGAGAATCTTACTTAATTGGTGTTTACTGAGTATGGATCAAATTTGATGCAAATCTGAAGAAATTATATTCCCTAATATTAACCGATCATTATAAATTTTGGAACACAGCTGCTAGGCGTAAGGGTGACTAATGTGGGTTATATTTAGTTTAATTTATTTTTATGCAGAGGTGGTAAAAGGGATGGAACTTCGTTTATGAACATTCAGACATCTCCGATTTTTGTGAAATTTTAACAATAGGAACAATAGGTATTAGACATCAATTAATAAATATTACCCAAATTTCAGTTTCTTTGGAGCATTTTAATAGATTTTTAGATGGCATAATATTGACACAACTTCCCAACTGTAAATTTAAATATTTCAGGCATTTTGTAGAATCAAAATCAGGTAATGGATTTCGATCTTAATTGGAGTAAGGATTCTAGACATAAGGTTTAGTTGCATTATATCTTGATATTTAATCTTCATAGAGACATAAAAGTGATGAATTCTTCTAGGGAAGTAATATTTTAAGATAAAATGAGTGTCGTCTGTATGGAATGCTCTATGTCTTCTGACTGAGTTAAAGTGGCCAGGCTACAGCATTGACCCAAGCCTTGTGAAGCGAACCACGTCCATAACCTTCATTAAAGGTCTCTGTGACATCTCTGTTCCCTATAAATGAGGCTCTTCCCTATAAATGAGACTGATGTTACTATTAACATATGCTCTGAGATAGATATTTTTTCAAAGTTTTTCCAGCCACCACACGACGACAAGGTCTGCCACAAGGCCATGTTGAATGTGGGCGTCCCTCAAATCTACCTTTATTTCTTTGCCCTCACTTTCTTTTAAAATAAAATTCGAATTTTGATCTTTAATCCTTTCTGATTAATTTCCATGGCTTCTTTAAATCGGTTTTGCTTAGCAAGCTTTGTCATTAAGAGAGTGTCGACATAATTTTTAAATGTTTTAAATAAAAATTTTTTAAATCTTACCCATTTTCTCAACTGACTCAAGTCGCTATTTACTTGCCTTCTCACGAGGGCAGAGTTAGACACAAGGTCAGTTTTTAATGTGGGAGAAAATCCAGATCTCCAAAAAAGGGATTGGGACAAAAAATTAAAATTGTTTCAGTCTAGAACGATTTCTCCTTCACTGACTAAGGAGAGAAAAGATGAAGTATAGTAAGGATGGTGAAGTTAGGGTGGTAGCGCTTGATATATCCAAAGCATTTGATAAGGTCTGGCATGTAGATCTTCTCATAAAAATTAATTTTTACGGTATTACTGGACGATTATTTAATATAATCATATCTTTCTTAGCCAAAAAAAAGATTCAGGTTGTTCTCGATTTCCGTACATCTAAACAACATGACATTAATGCGGGTGTGCCCCAGGGGTTGATACTTAGATCTTTATTATTCCTAATTTTCATAAACGACCACTCTGATGTAATTATGTCCGAGATGGGTATATTTGCTGATGACATCACGCTCTATTACAGACATGTGGGCAAATTGAACATACACATATCCAAGGCAATGGTTAAATCCTTAGAAAATGGCCTCCAGTCTGTACTGGAATGGAGGCATAAATGGATGGTAGCAGTTTATACTACTAAGACAAAGTTCCTTTCCTTTAACAATTATAAGAAACCTTTTCAACCACCGATTGCCATGGCTAATAGCACCCTACCTGAGAGTTCATCATTCAAACTCCTCAGCCTAACATTCACAGGTAACATGAATTGGAACAAATACATAGAAGACATTGACAAGGCTGCTACAAGGACTGTGGGCTTCCTCTACCTTGCTAAGAAATTTCTCACACCTGCCAATATCCTATATTTCTACAAAGCCACAATTCGACCATCCTGCAGTATCATGTTTCACAACTCAGAAAATAAATACTTACAGGATGTTCAGCCTGTTTTTCAGTGAATGTAGCGAAATCTGATAGCCGGATATAAAATGCCCAGATGATAACAATCCAAACTGAAATGAATTGATATACTTTTCAAATAACAAGTTATCTTGTTACAGAATAATTTAACTTATTTCATTATTAGCAGAGCTACTTGGCGTTGCCCGGGTATTATTTAAAGAAATAATATCTAATTCATAATATTAGAAAACCTAACTGTGCCAACATGCAAAAAAAAACTAACAGAATTATTTAACTTATTTCATTATTAGCAGGGCTACTTGGCGTTGCCAGGGTATTATTTAAAGAAATAATATCTAATTCATAATATAAGAAAACCTAACTGTGCCAACATGTAAAAAAAAAAACTAACAGAATTATTTAACTTATTTCATTATTAGCAGGGCTACTTGGCGTTGCCCGGGTATTATTTAAAGAAATAATATCTAATTCATAATATTAGAAAACCTAACTGTGCCAACATGTAAAAAAAAAACTAACAGAATTATTTAACTTATTTCATTATTAGCAGGGCTACTTGGCGTTGCCTGGTATTATTTAAAGAAATAATATCTAATTCATAATATTAGAAAACCTAACTGTGCCAACATGCAAAAAAAACTAACAGAATTATTTAACTTATTCCATTATTAGCAGGGCTACTTGGCGTTGCCCGGGTATTATTTAAAGAAATAATATCTAATTCATAATATTAGAAAACCTTACTGTGCCAACATGCAAAAAAAGACTAACAGAATTATTTAACTTATTCCATTATTAGCAGGGCTACTTGGCGTTGCCTGGTATTATTTAAAGAAATAATATCTAATTCATAATATTAGAAAACCTTACTGTGCCAACATGCAAAAAAAACTAACAGAATTATTTAACTTATTTCATTATTAGCAGGGCTACTTGGCGTTGCCCGGGTATTATTTAAAGAAATAATATCTAATTCATAATATTAGAAAACCTAACTGTGCCAACATGCAAAAAAAACTAACAGAATTATTTAACTTATTTCATTATTGGCAGGGCTACTTGGCGTTGCCCGGGTATTATTTAAAGAAATAATATCTAATTCATAATATTAGAAAACCTAACTGTGCCAACATGCAAAAAAAACTAACAGAATTATTTCACTTATTTCATTATTAGCAGGGCTACTTGGCGTTGCCCGGGTATTATTTAAAGAAATAATATCTAATTCATAATATTAGAAAACCTAACTGTGCCAATATGACAAAAAAAACTAACAGAATTATTTAACTTATTTCATTATTAGCAGGGCTACTTGGCGTTGCCTGGTATTATTTAAAGAAATAATATCTAATTCATAATATTAGAAAACCTAACTGTACCAACATGCAAAAAAAACTAACAGAATTATTTAACTTATTTCATTATTAGCAGGGCTACTTGGCGTTGCCCAGGTATTATTTAAAGAAATAATATCTAATTCATAATATTAGAAAACCTTACTGTGTCAACATGCAAAAAAAAACTAACAGAATTATTTAACTTATTCCATTATTAGCAGGGCTACTTGGCGTTGCCTGGTATTATTTAAAGAAATAATATCTAATTCATAATAGTAGAAAACCTAACTGTGCCAACATGTAAAAAAAAAAACTAACAGAATTATTTAACTTATTTCATTATTAGCAGGGCTACTTGGCGTTGCCTGGTATTATTTAAAGAAATAATATCTAATTCATAATAGTAGAAAACCTAACTATGCCAACATGTAAAAAAAAAACTAACAGAATTATTTAACTTATTTCATTATTAGCAGGGCTACTTGGCATTGCCTGGTATTATTTAAAGAAATAATATCTAATTCATAATATTAGAAAACCTAACTGTGCCAACATGCAAAAAAAACTAACAGAATTATTTAACTTATTTCATTATTAGCAGGGCTACTTGGCGTTGCCCGGGTATTATTTAAAGAAATAATATCTAATTCATAATATTAGAAAACCTAACTGTGCCAACATGACAAAAAAAACTAACAGAATTATTTAACTTATTTCATTATTAGCAGGGCTACTTGGCGTTGCCTGGTATTATTTAAAGAAATAATATCTAATTCATAATATTAGAAAACCTAACTGTACCAACATGCAAAAAAAACTAACAGAATTATTTAACTTATTTCATTATTAGCAGGGCTACTTGGCGTTGCCCAGGTATTATTTAAAGAAATAATATCTAATTCATAATATTAGAAAACCTTACTGTGTCAACATGCAAAAAAAAACTAACAGAATTATTTAACTTATTCCATTATTAGCAGGGCTACTTGGCGTTGCCTGGTATTATTTAAAGAAATAATATCTAATTCATAATAGTAGAAAACCTAACTGTGCCAACATGTAAAAAAAAAAACTAACAGAATTATTTAACTTATTTCATTATTAGCAGGGCTACTTGGCGTTGCCTGGTATTATTTAAAGAAATAATATCTAATTCATAATAGTAGAAAACCTAACTATGCCAACATGCAAAAAAAAACTAACAGAATTATTTAACTTATTCCATTATTAGCAGGGCTACTTGGCGTTGCCTGGTATTATTTAAAGAAATAATATCTAATTCATAATAGTAGAAAACCTAACTGTGCCAACATGTAAAAAAAGACTAACAGAATTATTTAACTTATTCCATTATTAGCAGGGCTACTTGGCGTTGCCTGGTATTATTTAAAGAAATAATATCTAATTCATAATATTAGAAAACCTAACTGTGCCAACATGCAAAAAAAACTAACAGAATTATTTAACTTATTTCATTATTAGCAGGGCTACTTGGCGTTGCCCGGGTATTATTTAAAGAAATAATATCTAATTCATAATATTAGAAAACCTAACTGTGCCAACATGTAAAAAAAAAACTAACAGAATTATTTAACTTATTTCATTATTAGCAGGGCTACTTGGCGTTGCCTGGTATTATTTAAAGAAATAATATCTAATTCATAATATTAGAAAACCTAACTGTGCCAACATGCAAAAAAAACTAACAGAATTATTTAACTTATTCCATTATTAGCAGGGCTACTTGGCGTTGCCCGGGTATTATTTAAAGAAATAATATCTAATTCATAATATTAGAAAACCTTACTGTGCCAACATGCAAAAAAAGACTAACAGAATTATTTAACTTATTCCATTATTAGCAGGGCTACTTGGCGTTGCCTGGTATTATTTAAAGAAATAATATCTAATTCATAATATTAGAAAACCTTACTGTGCCAACATGCAAAAAAAACTAACAGAATTATTTAACTTATTTCATTATTAGCAGGGCTACTTGGCGTTGCCCGGGTATTATTTAAAGAAATAATATCTAATTCATAATATTAGAAAACCTAACTGTGCCAACATGCAAAAAAAACTAACAGAATTATTTAACTTATTTCATTATTGGCAGGGCTACTTGGCGTTGCCCGGGTATTATTTAAAGAAATAATATCTAATTCATAATATTAGAAAACCTAACTGTGCCAACATGCAAAAAAAACTAACAGAATTATTTAACTTATTTCATTATTAGCAGGGCTACTTGGCGTTGCCCGGGTATTATTTAAAGAAATAATATCTAATTCATAATATTAGAAAACCTAACTGTGCCAACATGACAAAAAAAACTAACAGAATTATTTAACTTATTTCATTATTAGCAGGGCTACTTGGCGTTGCCTGGTATTATTTAAAGAAATAATATCTAATTCATAATATTAGAAAACCTAACTGTACCAACATGCAAAAAAAACTAACAGAATTATTTAACTTATTTCATTATTAGCAGGGCTACTTGGCGTTGCCCAGGTATTATTTAAAGAAATAATATCTAATTCATAATATTAGAAAACCTTACTGTGTCAACATGCAAAAAAAAACTAACAGAATTATTTAACTTATTCCATTATTAGCAGGGCTACTTGGCGTTGCCTGGTATTATTTAAAGAAATAATATCTAATTCATAATAGTAGAAAACCTAACTGTGCCAACATGTAAAAAAAAAAACTAACAGAATTATTTAACTTATTTCATTATTAGCAGGGCTACTTGGCGTTGCCTGGTATTATTTAAAGAAATAATATCTAATTCATAATAGTAGAAAACCTAACTATGCCAACATGTAAAAAAAAAACTAACAGAATTATTTAACTTATTTCATTATTAGCAGGGCTACTTGGCATTGCCTGGTATTATTTAAAGAAATAATATCTAATTCATAATATTAGAAAACCTAACTGTGCCAACATGCAAAAAAAACTAACAGAATTATTTAACTTATTTCATTATTAGCAGGGCTACTTGGCGTTGCCCGGGTATTATTTAAAGAAATAATATCTAATTCATAATATTAGAAAACCTAACTGTGCCAACATGACAAAAAAAACTAACAGAATTATTTAACTTATTTCATTATTAGCAGGGCTACTTGGCGTTGCCTGGTATTATTTAAAGAAATAATATCTAATTCATAATATTAGAAAACCTAACTGTACCAACATGCAAAAAAAACTAACAGAATTATTTAACTTATTTCATTATTAGCAGGGCTACTTGGCGTTGCCCAGGTATTATTTAAAGAAATAATATCTAATTCATAATATTAGAAAACCTTACTGTGTCAACATGCAAAAAAAAACTAACAGAATTATTTAACTTATTCCATTATTAGCAGGGCTACTTGGCGTTGCCTGGTATTATTTAAAGAAATAATATCTAATTCATAATAGTAGAAAACCTAACTGTGCCAACATGTAAAAAAAAAAACTAACAGAATTATTTAACTTATTTCATTATTAGCAGGGCTACTTGGCGTTGCCTGGTATTATTTAAAGAAATAATATCTAATTCATAATAGTAGAAAACCTAACTATGCCAACATGTAAAAAAAAAACTAACAGAATTATTTAACTTATTTCATTATTAGCAGGGCTACTTGGCATTGCCTGGTATTATTTAAAGAAATAATATCTAATTCATAATATTAGAAAACCTAACTGTGCCAACATGCAAAAAAAACTAACAGAATTATTTAACTTATTCCATTATTAGCAGGGCTACTTGGCGTTGCCCGGGTATTATTTAAAGAAATAATATCTAATTCATAATATTAGAAAACCTAACTGTGCCAACATGAATAAAAAAAACTAACAGAATTATTTAACTTATTTCATTATTAGCAGGGCTACTTGGCGTTGCCTGGTATTATTTAAAGAAATAATATCTAATTCATAATATTAGAAAACCTAACTGTGCCAACATGCAAAAAAAACTAACAGAATTATTTAACTTATTTCATTATTAGCAGGGCTACTTGGCGTTGCCCAGGTATTATTTAAAGAAATAATATCTAATTCATAATATTAGAAAACCTTACTGTGCCAACATGCAAAAAAAAACTAACAGAATTATTTAACTTATTCCATTATTAGCAGGGCTACTTGGCGTTGCCTGGTATTATTTAAAGAAATAATATCTAATTCATAATAGTAGAAAACCTAACTGTGCCAACATGTAAAAAAAAAACTAACAGAATTATTTAACTTATTTCATTATTAGCAGGGCCACTTGGCGTTGCCTGGTATTATTTAAAGAAATAATATCTAATTCATAATAGTAGAAAACCTAACTATGCCAACATGCAAAAAAAACTAACAGAATTATTTAACTTATTTCATTATTAGCAGGGCTACTTGGCGTTGCCCGGGTATTATTTAAAGAAATAATATCTAATTCATAATATTAGAAAACCTAACTGTGCCAACATGCAAAAAAAAACTAACAGAATTATTTAACTTATTACATTATTAGCAGGGCTTCTTGGCGTTGCCCGGATATTATTTAAAGAAATAATATCTAATTCATAATATTAGAAAACCTAACTGTGCCAACATGCAAAAAAAAAACTAACAGAATTATTTAACTTATTTCATTATTAGCAGACATACTTGACATTGCCCGAGTATTAACACATCACTCAGTAAGTCCCAGGCCTAACCTATAGATGGTGCCTCCAATAAAAAATGTATATTATTTTTATAAAGTACTAACCTTTAAATGGCAGGTGACAAAATTTAGGCCCAATTGGATTATTAGTTTACAAATTACAGTTAAGTGAAGCTAATTTTTCAGACAATAAAAAAATCTGAATTTCGTGTGTTGATAAAGTATTTCTTTCTGATGGGAAAAATACTGTTCAAGCAAGGTAATGAGTTGAGAAGTGTCATTCAGACTCTGTTATGTAAGAAAATTATGGTTAAACGGTGATATGCTGACTTTAAATGCGGCGGTACAAACACAGACAATGCTGAATTCTCTGGTCACTCAAATTCAGCAGTTGTCTGGGAAAACATTAAAAAAAAGTCCACAAACTCGTTTTGGCCGATCGTAAATTGACGTTGCGCGAGATAGTAGAAGAGTTGAAGATATCAGGAGGCGAAGGTGTATTCACCATTTTGCATGAACATTTTCTGATGAGAAAGCTGTGTTCAAAGTGGGTAACACATGTGCCTACAGTCGATCAAAAACAACAACACGTTGACGATTCAGAGCATTGTGTGCAAGTGTTGCGATGCAGCAAAAAGGAGTGTTTACGTCAATATGTGACAATGGATCAAACATCGATCCACTACTTCACTGTGGAGTCAAATCTGCAGACAGCTTAGTGGAGAGCAGCAGGTAAAAGCCGTCTAAAGCCACCAAAGACACAAACATCAGCAGATAAGGTTTTAGCCTTCGTATTTTAGGATGTGTAAGGTATTTTGCTCATCAATTACTTTGGGAAAGGAAGAACCACCAATACCGAATATGATATTGCATTATTAGTGCATTTTAAGGAAGAAATCACCAAAAAGCGGCCACAAATGAAGAAGGAAAAAGTGCTCTTTCAAAAAGACAATCCACTAAAAAAATATAATGAAATAATACAATCAGAAAGCAAATTCAACATTTAAAAAAAATCAAATACTTTATGAACAAAATAATGTTCTGGGAAACAATTTTGATAAGTTTTACAAAATGTATTTTTTTTAATATTTGTTACATATACAATTTGTTTTTACAGAGGATGAAATAGTAATTTTGGTCTTCACATGTCCGCCCCCAGTCGTGGACCCTAGTCGCATGTTTGCCAGGCCTGTATTGTGGATCGCCTTGGTTAAAATACATTTGAATGAGTGGTAGCGCCTCATTTACACAGAAATGAAAGAAGTAAATAAATACCCTACAAAAATAATTCAGACATATTAAAGTGTATGTTTCCTCTGCCGACGACCAGCACTTGGAGGCATACAATGTTAATCTGAAGGCAGACTTAATCAGCATCAAATCGCAACAAACCGGGAGATTCCACTTACCACTATTAACCGAGTGATTTCCAGAATTCATCAGCGAGGGAAAATAATCGCTGGCCTCAAATGGTATTGGCTTAATCAGCAAGTGCTAAACACGGTCTGACGAAAAGTTTCAATCCATGTTCCCCCTCACACACACACACACACACACACACACACACACACACACAGCTATGAGTGAAATAGTAGGGTAGACTGGACTCTCAAGCCTTGGTAGGGCAACTAGGCTAGAAGTTTTGTATGTTTGTTGTGCTTAAAAGAATAACGACAACACTGATGTATTTTTTTTATAGAAATCGCCCCAGGCAAGGCACGAAGCCACTTGATGTAAAGAGCTAAAAAAAAAAAATATTCCTTCAAGTCAAAAACGAGCCAACGATATGTGTTAGATGGATAGATTCCAACCCAGAAAACAGCAATTCTTCCCCCTTTGTGAGAAGCACTGCTCATGAAATGTGAGGACTAAAAAACAAAATACGGGAAGCGAAAGTTACGAGGCTTCCGAAAGTAAACCTAAGGTTCACTTTCTACTCTCCGTTGAAGTCCAATAGAGGCAACCAATTGAGGTTGAGTATTTTGCTAGAATTGACGAATCAGTATTAAGTATTTCAACTAAATAAACATTGAATATTTCAGAGATCGTTTCTCTGGTGCTGTTGTTGTTGGAATAGGAGTTTAACAGGGAAATTTTTTATATTTTTGTTTAACCACTGACCAAATTCAACATACTATTTTTTTTTATTGTACATGTATACCACTTTCACCCACAGACACTTCACCACAAGAGAACAATATATTATATGTACCATTTTTACATACACACATTTTTACCCCATTTCTGAAACTGTTTTCGTATATTCTCCTTTAAGTAAACCTGAAGAAAATCAATTCTGATTCGGTTTAAAATCTTCTCTGTTTGTCTCCTAGTTCATCCCGTCCGTAAATTTAGGCAGTTACAAATATAGAAAAAGAGTTAGTAGAGAATCGTAGTTTGCTTGAAGCATTGCTGGGTATAGTAGTAGTATGTTTTTAAAAGGCTGTGGGCAATGCAAATTCCGGGTAAGATGTAAGTTGGAAGGAACAAAAACAATAAATCGAATACGAAATATGACTTACTATTTATTTTTCCTAAAATCTTACATAACAGCAAGAGTGTTGTTAGCTGTTAGTGTGATGTCCGGATGATTAAAAAATCATTATTTAATATTTCGGGAAAAGAAACTTCCCTTTGTCAAAAATAATCAATACCAGAAGAAATTTCTCCGACTATGTAGAGAATCTGACAAAAAAAAAAAAAAAATTTCCCCGAAATATTAAATAATAATTTTTTTTAATCATCCGGACATCACACTAACAGCTAACAACACTCTTGCTGTTATGTAAGATTTTAGGAAAAATAAATAGTAAGTCATATTTCGTATTCGATTTATTGTTTTTGTTCCTTCCAACTTACATCTTACCCGGAATTTGCATTGCCCACAGCCTTTTAAAACATACTACTATAGAAAAAGAAGTTTTTTTTACAGATGCTGCTTGTTTAGACAAAAATAAAAAATGTATAAGGATATAATAATATATCTTTATTTTTGGCAATAGTGAACGACTGCAGGTTAGTGAGGAAGGAGGACGCATGCACAGAAATTTGACGGGTGGTTTTCTCGGATCTGATCGCCAGTCGACTGACGATCTCAATTTCGGGTTGATATTATATAGTAATTTGTAACACCTATGCCTCCATCTGCAAACTGAGGTTTCGTCTTGACTGTCAACGTAGCCATGCCCCTGGTATTTACGTATCGACTTCATATTGGACAAAATCTCCAATCAACATGTTCTTTCAGCCAATCAGAGAATTTCAGCGTGCCCCCTAAAAAGCCAAACACGCAATTTTCTCTCTGTTTTTGTTCCGGTATTTTTCTTCAACAAGCAACACATGTGCTAATTCCGGATTTATATTATATAGTAATTTGTGACACCCATGCATCCACGCAAAATGGGATTTCGTCTTAGCTGTCAATGTAGCCATGCTCCTAGGGTGTTTATTTAACAACAGCTGAGTTTTGGATAACGGTAACCGTTGCAGACGATTTCGACTCAATCAACAATTATTTTATTTCCAACAATCAATCATGTTTTTTTTTCCAACCAGGTGTATGCCTGTGTCAAGTATGTTTGTCTCTGCCAGGTGTACTTTTTGGTACACCCGACCCGAATATTCAACAGAAGAAGAAAATATCTGTAATAACATCTTGTTGGGAGTAGCAGCACAGTGAATGTGGTATTTACGTATCGACTGCATATTGGACAAAATCTCCAATCAGCCGTTTCTTTCAGCCAATCAGAGAACTTCAGTGTGCACTATAAAAAGCCAAACATGCAGCTGTCACTCTCTTTTTGTTCCGGCATTTTTCTTCAACAGACAACACACGTGAGTATGTCCTTAAAACTAATCCTGTCCCTTGAGCAAAAGGTCTCGACAGAGGATGGACTTTCACAGACTACTGAATAGCGCCAGCATATACACACTGTTAACCAAACACTCTCGCACACAAGTTAGTATGTACATTCTCTCACTAACAAAACAAGCACACTAATACACACACATCTTCATATGCCTATCCTATTTACACATACGTAAACGCCCATGGTGCCAGCCAAAATTAACATAATAACACTCTCTCACTTACAAAATAAAGGCATTTAATACAAACAAACAAACCCAAGATAAGAACAGTACCCCGAATATACCAAATTCTACAAATTATCAACCCTCATCTCAAAAAAGTATACTGATGAGTCTTCAAAAGACGAAACAAGCTTTTCTATAGATAACATTTAATTATATATATATATATATATATATATATATATATATATATATATATATAAGAAAATTATGAAGAAGGCACGAAAAAGATAGAAGAAATGTGAATATTATATGTATACGTTCCATAACTTTTAACTACTACAAATTATTGGTTGCTTGTGCAGAATAGTCATCTAAGAATTTCAGTATTCACGGAGATTTCCGATTCAAGACGTACGAAATTACCCGAATGCTTGGCAAACAGAACAAAGTTTGTTTTTTGTTTGTTTGTTTTTGCCAAGAATTTAATGTTTATTTTTTCTTGATTACCCAGAAGAGGGCAATGTTTTAAATTGTATTGTTTGGGGTTTGTTTGTTTTATTTTTCCAGTTTTCTTTTTTTTTTGGGGGGGGGGGAGACTGCAAATGGAGGACGAAGGTCGAAAAATTGTTTTAGTTTTTATTTTCTGTTATTCTTTTAGTCTTTTTCTTGGGGAGTGTTGCCACGTGGACTTAGGCTTAAGGTTATTCTTAGGGTTTCACTGAATTTTGTTGTTTTTTGGGGGAGGGTCTGCAAATCGAGGACGGAAGTCGATAATTTTTTTAAATTATTTATTTATTATTCTTTCGGTCTTTTTTTTTGTTGTTTTTGTTTGTTTTTTTCGAGGATCTGTTACCATCTGGACCTAGAGTTGGGGTATGGTTAGGGTTAGTTGTAAGGTTCCAGTGCTTTTGTGTTTTGTTTTGTTTTGTTTTTGTGAGGAAAGGAAAGGAAGACTGAAAATGGAGGGGGAAGAGATAAATTGGACTTAGGCATGTTTAGAAAATATTAGAAACGATTTTGCCGAAATAGAAGAAAGAAAAGAAGAAGAAGGAGAAGAAGGAGAAGAAGAAGGTTAGTGATGTTCTTTATCCGAAAACTGGTACAAATTAGAAATTTGCGAAAGTAAACTGGTGAAAGGGTCGCGTTTTCCAAATATTTGTCTCCACAATTTATCGTCTGCATGTTTCGGCAAACTCCGTAATTTGTCGGCGAAACGCGGGAATCACCGTCAACTTCTTAGATGACTGTTCTGCATGAGAACATAAATTAATTAAGAATTTATGCAAATGTATTTTTATTTATTTATTCATTATTTTTATAAACAAAAGAAGAAAAAAAAACAAGCCAAACTTAACCCAGTCGTTCATTTGTCTCCTCTCCCCATTCCTTTTAAGTAAATAAATGAAAGTGGTCGCTGTTTTATCATCCTGCTAAGTTGTCATTTTTTTATGACTGGTCGGAGGTTAAACGAGAAGCTCTTCCTAGTTTTGAAATCTTTTAAATGTCTTCCTCGTCAAGTTAAAAACACACACATATATATATATATAAATTATTTTATTGTGTAACCTTAGAAAAAAAAATTTTTTTTAAGTTTACTTACTTTTAAAACTTTTATTAAACCGCGGACTAAAAAAAACAACTTTTCGTCTCTTTAAAACATGATTACAAACTGAAGATTTTTTTTTTTAAATTATTTTAAAGTAGACTAACTAATTAAAAAATGTCGGAAATCTTCTTATACTATGGATTGTTTACTGAACTCTTACCACAATGTTCCACTTCGACAAAATACGGATAAGTTTACCGTAAACTTATCCGTATTTTTACGCAAAAATATTTTTTGTTATAATTTGGGAGGAAAGTAAAGCGAAAAAAGTCGTCGACGAAAACTGAAAATAAAAGGTATTTATTTTTATTTATTTTCTTTTTCGTGTGGTGTCGGCTCCTCCCCCCACTCGATATATTTTAATGTTTTATATTTATGTTTGCTATATTTATAGAATTACTCTCGTTTCGAAACCGTTTTTCCTACGTATTTTGGGCACTTGTGCATTTTAACATCCCTGAGACATTGTTTCCATTTTAGGGGAGTTCCATCCACGGCAAAGGAAGAGTTAACAAAGCCCCCCCCCCCCCCTATGTAAAGAATGGCTTTCTAAATTTTCCGATGATGTTAAAATGTATAAGTGCCCTCACACCCACATGAGCAAAGTTAGACACAACAATGTCCGTTTTTATTTTAATGTGAGGAAAATCTAGCTCCCCAAAAAAGTGGCACACTATATTGACAACAAAATACATGCGCTTCATGTTATATAAACCATCACATTCCCTCCAAAAGGAGATCATGCCGAACAGATACTACACTTGATCATCTTAACAAACTCATCCAGCCTCCGACAGTAGGGGGGAGGGGGGGGGTAATGCCTGAGAGAACACTAACAGGTACTACACTTTGATTCTAGACCGAAATCAAAACAAACAAAATAATCCCGTGAAACCGGAAATTCTAGAAAAAATGTCAACAACGTTTTATTTTTAGAAATTAACTTATATTTTTGTTAATCATTGTAGATTAACAGTACCCTAACCCCCTCCCAAGTGAGATTCTACTTTTTAGGCAATTACATGTGAACATCCTGAAAAACTGGGCGGAAAGATCCTCCCTCCCCATAAAAAAAAAAGATTAAAATTTACAGTGGGGAATCAGTTTTGCATATAAACTTAACGTAAAATGAGCAACATTAACGGACCTTTCTAGCGTTTTAGGGCAGTTATTTTTTTATTTTTTTTGCTATGGGAGATAAATTCTGTTTTTTTTTTTTTTTAGACGATTACGTATGGTTTTACGACCTTGCCACTCGGACTTAGGGTTAGTAGTAAAACAAATTTGGTTGACTTCTAACTTAAAGCTAGAATGACCCGGAAATGGGCGATCATTTTTCGTTTAAATTTATATACGAAACTGATTCCCCACTCTAAATTCTAAAATATTTGTTGTTTTTTTTTGGTTTTTTTTGTCAAGTTGTTTCCGTCAAGTTTTTCAGGGTGCTCACACATAGTCTCCTAAAAAGAAAGTAGAATCTTTCTTTTTTTTTTCAGGGAGGTGATTCAGCTGTTTTGGTAAATAAATTATAACATAAATTATATATATATATATATATATATATATATATATATATATATATATATGTGTCAGGTTGTATATGAAAAGAAATTAAATAAAGTGCTCGATCATATAAGAGAGCTAATATAATTTATTTAGATACTGTATATTGCATATTTCAGCAATGTACTGCGGTTTCATCCAAAAGGGCAGAAAGATGTCTAAATCTGCCCTTTCGAATGAAACCGCGGTACATTGCTGAAATATGTAATATACAGTATCTAAATAAATTATATATATATATATATTATTTGTTCTACTAACCAAGATAACACATTTTTGATGAGTTTTATTAATTCAATAAATTAAACACTTTATCACTGATAAGTTTTGCAAACAAAACATAACCGAATTTTTTACTTATCACAAAAAGTGGGTGTAGTTTTCAAATTACGTCAATTCTCTGCAACCTTGGAAACGGGGGAGGGGGCACTTGTTACTTTAATCTCGGACACTTGTAAACTTTGCTTAGTTTAGTATGGTTATGATTTAACGTAATAAAATTGGTATTGACAACAGGATTTATTGTGGATTATGTTTTGCCAGTGTTTAAGATGCTTCCCCCCACTCTCTTTTTTTATTTATTACAAAGTCTATGTGATCTGTTTATTTGTATTTTTAACTCTGACGCAAGCTAAACATAAACACGATTGCTTTTGCGGCAAGGCGATCCATCCCCGAGATACTTGTTAGGAATAGGCACCCAGAGGATTTCAGTTCTAATGAAGTCAGTTCCGTGTATTCGCGGAGAACCCAGAGTCAGTCCTGGAAATTGCTGAATCCTTTTACGCTTTGAAAGCCGCGAACAAAAGAATGTAAACAGGCAGACGACACTAAAAATGCTTAGTGTTGGGTTAGGGTTTTAAAAAGTGTTAGCCTCTGATAAAAAAGTAAATAAAGTTGAAAAACATTCTAAAAAAAGGGGGGGGGGGATGGTGGCTTTGAAATCGTAAATTGCTTCGGGATTATCCGTCAATACTCGGAACTGACTCCATAAGAACTAAAATCCTCTGGGTGACGACTCCTTGCAAGTACCTTTGTTGTTTTTTCCATTCATATTACATTTTTTTTTACATTAAAAATAAATGGTATTGTTGGAGTCCTGCACCTTATGCTACCCCCCGCCCCCAAGTAAAAGAGATTCTACTTTTTTTAGATTACATGTATACAGCCTAAAACTAAATACGGTAAAAAGAATTGTATATAAATTTAACGTAATATTATCACCCACGTCCCGACCAGATAGCGTTTTAAGGATATGTAACCAATTTATTTTTATTTAAATCTTGGTCATTTTCTTTAATATATTGGAAATCAATTATGTGTGTTGGGAGGGGAGATTTTTTTATTTTTTTTTGTGTATTGCCACCTGAACTTAGGGTTAGTGTCATCATGTTTCTTTTTCTTACCGCAAAGACTGTTTAATCTAAAAATAAAGTATAATCTACTTTTTATTTTAACATTTAAAAAAATCGCATTATTGAAGTCCTGCACCACATGCTAAAAACAATGATTCTACTTTTTTAGGCAATTACATGAAAATAATAACGGTAAAAAAAAACAATTTTAGACTTGAGGGATTACTTGCGCATATAAATTTAACGTGAAAAGATCATTCACTTCCGAACCAGATAGTGTTTAGGACATGTAACCATTTTTTTTTTTAATCTTGGCCATTATCTGAATCTATTAGAGATCAATTGTGTCGGTTGGGGAAGGTTATTTGGCGCTTTTTCGGTATTTACACACACTTGTTTTGGCAGTTTTTACGGACCAATTTCTTTTCTTTTTTTCTGTGTATAATTACCGATAATGTTGCTAGAGAATTAAGTTTGATTTTTTTTTATATACCAAATATTTTAAATTTTAGAGTAGGGGATCATTTCCCACATAAATTAAAAGTAAAATGATCACCCATATCTTGGCCATCACCATTTTCCGGAAACCGGAAACTTATTGTAGAAAAAAGTATAACTAATATTTGTTCTTGTCTTTTATTTTACAACGGTAATATGGGAGGGGGGTACCGACCAATTTTTTTTTAGCTTTTTCGTATTTTTTTTTTTTATTTTACGATTCCAAAGTACTTGTGCACGTGCAAGTGATAACATTAAAACAATTTAAATTTCCAGAGTGCTCACCTCTCGGGCGCTGGCTTTTCAACCCCCACTTTCCGACCCGAGCTTGGGTCACATCTTACTTGTGGGAGTAGGATAAAAACTGGCCTTGTGTCTAACTCCTGGAGAGGAGTAAATTACTCAAACCACACTGACGCAAGTAAGATTGTCATATATATATATATATATATATATAGTATTGATAAAAAAAGGTGGAAACTGCATAATTCAGTTCGTGTTTATGCGTTACACATCTACATTGTATTGCTTTCTATAAATTACCTTTATATACACACGTAACAATGCTTCAAGCAAACTACATTAACCTATAATTTGTGTGTGTGTGATTTGGAAACCCTCGTCCTCATAATGTATGCGCTCTAGCCGTGCTTTTGCTCCCCACGTTCGATTACTGCTAGAAATTATGCCTAAATGAACCCCAAATGCACTAGTTTGCCCATGCAACAGAAACTGGCAAACGAGCGCAGTCAAAGCCCCCACCTGACTTGTATAGCCTCTACGGGCAATAACTTAACTTTTTAAAGAAATTTAAAAAATATATACTAAAATACAAAAAGATTTTTTTAAACTATGTAAAAAGCGAAAAGAAATCACTTGCACGCATTTTTGCATAAGTCCGAGAAATAAAAAAAAATAGAAAATAGAAAAAAAAAAATTAGTTACTACTTCCCCCCCCCCCCTACACACACAAACACAAATATGTCTACGGCCGACCCTCTCCCCCCCCCCCTCGCAAAAAATTGGTTACTACATCACAGAAAAAATATTATCAATTGCCTGCTATTCTGTCCAGAAATTGCTGATAGTTAGGAAATCAGTGATAATTTTATGTAATTTTTTTTGTTTTTTTTTTTTACAAGAGTCACCACTTATGAAGGCCCAAAGGCCACTCAAGGATAAGGGTTTATGAGTTTGTCAGGTAGACGATGCGACAATACCATGATGATTGGTAACAATGATTGAAATTGGACGGAATTTGATTATTTAAGAAGACGGTTCAACAAGAATTTGTTGGACTTGAAAATGATTGTTGTAGTCACGAGTAGTTCTAGAAAAGAAACTCTGCTGACAGTGGTTGTAGCTATACGGGTTTTTGTTGTGAATTTTTTATAGGGGGAACCATAGATTGCAGCTCAGTCGAGCACCTACCATGAAAGAGCAGAGAAAGACTAGCAAAATCTCTTCTGTGAGAAAGTGGCTGCAGGGAAAAAAAGAGAACATTCCTTCCCCCCCACCCACTAGATTTTAAAGTCTGTTTTGTATTCTGTCAAGCAGGAAAGGGTCCTCTGATCGGCACCTCTTCAGATGTGGAAACAGTACTCTATCTTAAGGCCTATTTGACTCTTATACAGGTAGAGGATTGTGTCAGGCATGACATACTTTCTGGAGCAGTAGAGTGATCCAACCATTTTCCCAGCAACCTTAGCAACGGATTTGATGTAAGTTTTCTATTTCAAGTCTGAAGTGAAGGTCAGTCCCAGAAGCTTATCAAAGCAGGGGCTTCCTCAAAGAGAGATTCAAAGTGAGGATCCGAGTGTTGGTGGTGAAAAGAGAGAAACTTGGTTTTAGATGCATTAAAAGCAATCAGCAACCTTTTCCCCCCATTGCTCAAGATCGGAAGATGGAGAATCAGAAAGATCTTGATCATTAATGCTCTTCAAAGTGTTGCCATAAATGGTTGTCATCTGCATAAATGTCGACGAATAATCTTAGAATGTGTTTAGGGAGATCATTGATGAATATCAGGAAGAGGATTGGGCTCAGAATGAATCCCTGATACTATGTGCTTCAGACTTCTTCCTGTCACTGACTACTTTCATAAACCTATTAGAGAGAAAGGATTTGATGGTCAAGAAGACATTTCCAGATATTCCATAGCTAGCAAGCTTGTGAAATAGACCTTTATGCGAAACCCTATCAAAGGCCTTTAATATGTCAAGAGCTATTGCTCTAGAAGCGAAGCCCCCATCGATAGATTCACTGATCCTGTGTGATATTGCAGTCAGCACATTAGCTGTTAATTTTGCAGGAAGAAATCCATTTTTGCTTGTCACTGAGTAGGCTGTTTCTGTTGAGATGATTGACAACTTCTTGATTTATCACAGATTCAAGCAACTTACGCATGATGCACAGGAAACTGATCGGTCTGTACTGAGAAGCAAAAGACCAATTTCCAGTATTTTTAAATACTGGGCAGACTGACGAAGTTTTCCAAGGTGATGAGAAGCATTTCTCTTTTAAGCAACAATTGAACAGCTTTGTAAGGATAGGAGCTAGTTCCAGTTGCAATTTTTTTTAAGTACTATGAAATGTTGCTTTCCTGCCATCAAGGTTCTTGATAAGTTGCCAACATCCCGGACAAATATATGGATATCACTCAGTGTTTTCAGTCATAGGAAATTCAAGTGGTAGGTGGCCCCAATCACAAAGGGTGGAATTTGATGCAAAGTTCTTTGCAAACAATTTGGTTTATCAGATGCTGAGGAAATCACCTCTGGTCCATTGATGATGGTTGGGACCGTGTTTGTTATTCACCAAAACTCGTGGGAACGAAGCCTCTGTTCAGCTACTCTAGATTTAACAGATTGGGCAAATGATTCTCACACGCTTTCTATAACCCTTCTGCAGTAATTGCTGACAGCCCTAAAGGCTTTGGTTTCAGAACATCTATTTTGTCGAAATCAATTGAAACAGTGGTTTCTATGAGCAATGGCAGCGGCACATTCTGGGATGCGCGACGGCTGGCAGTTTGGTTTCTGTTGGAATTTCTTGGATATTATGAAGATCTCAATATAAATGGGTAACCAATTAGTTAAATCAGATGCAATACAGGACACATTCTTTCCAAACATAGAATGCAGAGGAATTTCTTATAAAGATCTGAGGCTGGCCAAGTCAGCCATCGAGTATCGATACATGATGCGATGGAAAGGGACTTCAGAGGTCTTGTTGAAATTTGTTTTGATCTTAATTGAGACAACTGAGTGACCAGAAGATTCCAGTGAAGACAGAACATTGGATGAGCACAGTTCAGAACAAGTTGTCAAGGAAAGATCAAAAAGACTTGCATTGATCTCCCACTCTAAAATCTAAAATGTCTAAAAAATTAAAATAAAAACAAAATTCTCTAGTGACATACTCAGTAAGTGTGAACAGAAAAGAAAATTTGGTCAAATTAGTGATGGTTAGAAAGTGGGTGATCGGTTTACCTTAGATTTATATAGGAGAGTAATCCTCCATCTAAAATTTAAAATATTTGGTTGAAAACTTTTAAATTAGTGATGGTTAGAAAGTGGGTGATCGGTTTACCTTAAATTTATATAGGAGAGTAATCCCCCATCTAAAATTTAAAATATTTGATTGAAAACTTTTAAATGCTGGAATTCTCTAGAAACATAATGGCAAATCATACACAGAAATATTTTTTTCTTACTGACCCATATTATGAATGAATAGTGGTCATGCTTTACCTCCACCTCCACCTTCGGTGCTCCGCCAGAATTACTGCAAATTTTATGGATTAGACCATCCATTCATTAACGGATTCCCAAGTATCAGGATCGCCGTTCTCCACCTTTCTGTGCTAGCCTCTCCATGCCATGTCTTTTTCCCATAAAGTCAATTGTGGATCAACGGGTGGCCATGTACTTGTCCCCCTTTAAAAAAAAGAATTTTGTTATATGTCCTTAAAAACTCTATCCGGTTCGAAAGTGGATAATTATTACCGCCTGGTGGGGCGGAAGTGGGCTATCATTTTACGTTAAACTTATATACGAAAGTGATCTCCACTCTAAAGTTTAACTATTGATTTTTTTTGTTTGTTTTATTTTGTTTTACCGTCAACTTTTTTCAGGCTATTTATATGTAATCACCTGAACAAGTAAAATCCTATTATGTTAAGGAGGGGGGGGGGGGGGTAGTATAAGGTGCAGAGCTCCAGTTTTACCTTTTTTTTTATTTAAATAAAATAAAAATTGGGGTTTTCATTTATTTTTTATTAGAAGAAAAAATTATGGTGGTTGTATAGATCAGCCCCAATGGCTGTTAATATTGTTTTGTTAGATCCAGTAATGAGTTACAATAGCCAAAACAGGGCTACACAATGTTCCTTAAATGAAAAAAAACATTGATTTATTTACATTGTATTTTATTTATTTATTTTTTACTGATATATTTACATTGTTGGATTGTTTTTTTTGTTTTTTTTCGTGTTTTTATTATTTTTTCCTAGTGTTTATTTATTTATGTTTTCATGTTTTTATTATTTTTTCCTAGTGTTTATTTATTTTTATTTTTTTTCAGTCACAGGGAAAGTTTATTTATTTATGCTTTGCAGCTGGTTCATTTTGTAAAATCATGATTTATGATTTATGTATTTATTGTTTTTTTTTATGTATTGTTTTTTGTTGTTTGCTTTAAAACAAACTGGCTTTGCTAACTCTCTATCGCTACACAAAAATGTTAAACATTTTGTTAATAATTTTATACGTCAATTTCACTACTAAGTAAGAAGAACATTTTAACATTTATTATTGGCATGTAATGCAACATAAAAGAACATAAAATATACATAGTTGTTACTCACAACTCGTGATGAAACTCTACCGGGCACGGTAAGTGTTGGATCCCTGTAGAGGTCAGAGCTTCTTTATATTGGAAGCGATGTGGAATTACGTCCACCTGTTGCAAACTAGACTCTCTCTGTCTCTGTTTCTGTCTCTTTCTTTTTTCGTCTATCTAAAGGGATAACTCACTGGTGTCCATAGAAACCGGTGTTCATCTCAGTTTGTTCCCTTACAATTTACTGGTGCTACTGAAAATACTGGCTTCCTAACCTAAAATGCACCAAACATTGATGTTATTGTTTTTTTCCTTAGCCTTTGCAAAACTCAATCCTGTTTTGCAAAGCCAAAAAAAAACAAAAAACATACATGAATAAATATTTGAAGATATATAAAACTTGAAGCATAAAAACTTTTACCAAAATGACCGGATTTGGCATCAGATAACATAAGACTAAAATTTTTCGATTCCACCGAAAAAAAGCGGCAACTAATTTTTTTTTTTTTTTACTGAAAATACATTAAATGTTGACAATTAACAAGTGCAAATTAACATGTAAAATAAAGTAAGCCGTTTTGATGCTGAAGATTTAACATTTTACAATTTTGATATAAATTTATTTCTTTTAAATAAGACCGTATTGAAATGAGCAGAAAGAAGAAATCAATTCACCTGAGCTATGGTGTGTGTGTGTGTGTGGGGGGGGGGCTTTTTTATTAACTGAGAAACGGATGACAACTTGTTAAAAATCAAGTCGGTCCCCCTAAAGGTCGGAAAGAGACATTTAAATGCGGAACACATTTAAACACTCATTGAATTTAAAAACCATTAAAAAATAAAACGAGTGAAGAGAAAGCAGTCCCCCCTCCCCTTTTTCTCAAATAACTCTTCTCGTTTATGTCTCATTGGTATCTTTCTTTCTAGTGAGCGATGTTAGTTTAATTTGAGAAAAATTTTAATCAGTTATCCGTTTCTTTTATAAAATCACTTTAATTACTGTTAATATCTACAAAACTATTGCATATATATATATATAGAAAAATAGGACAATAAAATTACCAATGAATAACAGCTAACATTGATGTCAAAAAATGAAATATTTAAAAGAAATTGTTATACAAATTAGGCATTCAAATAGCTGTCTTTGGGCCTTTCGTTTGTACTATATATACAGTATTTCAAAATGTTATGTTGTACAGTAAGCTATTTTGATGGTAATGTAATAGTGATAAATAAAAACTTTCGCGTCTATTAATTTAATTTAGAAAACTATGCCTCGCCAGTGTCCCTACTCACTATTTATCTAGGCATATTACTAAAATATTTATATAAAATTATAAAATTATGTCAGTAATTTAATTTTTCAAATATAAATTATCATTTCTGATGACCTAAAGAAAAAACACACACTATTGAGTTTTTATTTTAGCGGAAGATTTCTTTCTGAATTCATTTCAGGCGGCGGAGTAAGTCTGAGGTGGTTATCTAGCTTTCTTGCTATTTGCTTTCTCGTTTCTCTCAACACTTGAAATGGTTTTTATCCAGGTGGCTAGAAAAAGCAAATGTTTTACTCACTAACTTTTCCACGATTGGATGTTTGTACATATTTTTATTTATAAATATGCAAATAAATACACATTGGTCTTTATTGTAAAGTGAAGGTTTCTTTGTGTAATGGCAATTTTTATTTATTTTTTTAACATTTAAAAAAAAATCTTTTAATTTTCTTTAATCGGAAAAAAGTATTCATACTTCAATAGGTAACATAATAAATGAATTATGATTTTATGTAAGCTAAGACTTACTTTGACTTGACATCACTTTCTTTTTCATGTTCACATGTGCCAAATTATATTTTTTTTAAAGTTTATTACGATAAACTCCAAATATTATCTCCCTTTAACGGAACTTTTAAAAGAACTCAAAAGATGGCTGCCTTGCATACTATGATAGCAATAGCAATACTTGATAGGTGTTAGCATTGTAATGTCTAATAAAGCCGCCATTCTCTAGTAAATTTTCTTAATTCATCACAGTAGACGCATCTAAAAATGTTGTTTCAAAATTAAGTGCAATAGTAGTTGCTTAGTGAGTGGAAGAGTTGCATATAAATTCAGAGGGAGGCGCCCATGAGACTCAAGAATTAACATTGAATATATAATTTAATGCAAATTCAAAATTAAGCATGACAGAATGACTAATGGGGGGGGGGGGGCAGTCTCTTTTAGAGAAGAGTAGATGTTATGATAAACTTTGTGGATTATCTCCCTTTAACGGACCTCTTAAAGGAATTCAAATATGGCTGCCTTGCATGCTACATTAGCAATAGAAATACTATCACTGTAGTGTCTAATAAAGCTGCTAACACATCACTCAAAAAGTCCCAGGCCTGACACATAGATGGAGATACTAATAAAAACTCTATATGATTTTTATAAAGTACTAACCTTCAAATGGCACGTGTCAAAATGTGAGCCTAATCGGATTATTAGTTTACCAATTACAGTTATTTAAGTCAAGCTACTGTTGCAAATTTTCAAAACAATATAAAAATATGAATTTCGTGTTGATAAACCATTGTTCTTATGGGGAAAATACTGTTTAAACAAAGTGATGGATTAAGTGTTATTCGGGCTCTGCTCCATTGGAAATGATTAAGAGGTGGTATGCTCACTTTGAACACGGCCATACAGACACAAATGATGCTGAACACTTAGATTACCTAAATTCGGCAGTTGTCACATAAAACAAAAAAAAAGTCCACAAACTCGTTTTGGCTGATCCGAAATTGAAGTTGTCTGAGATAGCACAGGATTTCAAGATAGCAGAAGGCAGTGTATTCACCATTTTTCATGAAGATTTGTCAATGACAAAGCTGTGTCTAAAGTGAAAGCCACATTTGCTCACAGTTGATCAAAAACAAAACGTCAACGATACAGAGCATTGTTTACAACAGTTTCAATGCAACAAAAAAGTGTTTTGGGATCAATATGTGAAAATGGACGAAACATGGAGCCACCACTTCACTCGGGGGTCAAATCGGCAGTCAGCTGAGTGGACAGTAGCAGGTGAAAGCCGTCAAAAGTGACCAAACACAAACATAAGCTTGTAAGGTTTGAACCTCCATATTTTGTTCATTGGTTAAGAAATAAAAAAAAACTGTCAATAGCAAATATCATATAGCATTATTGGTGCATTTGAAAGAAGAAATCTAAAACAAAAACGCCACAAATTAAAGAAGGAAAAGTGCTCTTTCACCAAGACAATGCACCGTGTCATAAGTATATCGCAACAATGAAAAAAGAACATGAATTGCACTTTGAATTGCAACCGCATCCATCCTATTCTTCAGATCTGACCCCCAGCAACTACTGACTGCTTGCAGACCTCAAAAGAATGCTCCAGGGGAAAAAGATTTGACTCGAATGAAGATGTGACATTAGAAACTGAGGCGTATTTTGAGACCAAAGGTAAACTGTTCTAGAAAGAAGGTATTGAATGGTTAGAGATTAGTATTGGGATCAGTGTATTCCTCTAGAAGGAGACTGTTGATGAATAAAGTTGTATTTTGCCTGAAAGTTCTTGTTTTATTAGTTAGGTCCGGAACTAATTGAGTCATGTGTTATTTTGTGTGAATTCTTGTTAATTGACCACAATTTATTAAACATTACTTAGCATTATCGATATCACGATGGAGTATATCCTGTGCCTAGACAGACTGAACATAAATCCCAACGCCATCGACTCTGAAAGAGAATACTGACACTGGAAAATTGTGTTTGAAAATGTTATCAATGAATGCCAAGACAAAACGCCAAATGAATTATGCTGCCTCATAAAATATCAGCCACTATTTATAAACTATTATCTGACTAATACATGTTAATCTGTTCCTCATACCTTGGGCAAGTATTTTATTTAAAAAAATACAATCTTCGCATGCTACATCGTCGTCGTCACATTCGTTTTACATACTGGTTGACTTCCAAACTAACCTATCTCTAACCAGATTTTTATTTATCCCTCTTTGCCTCAGGTAAGTTTTTATTTTTATCACTTCCTCCCATGTTTTCCTTCCCCTTCCCTTGTGAACCCAACGGTTCTACATTTACTAACCCAAGAACTCTCATCCATTCTTTCAACATGGCCATACCATTGAAGTCTCCTGTTCTGCAAATATCTCTCTGTACTGTCAAGATTTAATCTTCCTCTGAGGTCATCAGAACTAAGCCTATCTTCAAGACTCGCATAATGCATCCATTTTATAATTCTCATATAATTTCTCTCTATACAATGCATGTCTTCAACCCTCAATGGCCAGGTTTCACTTCCATACATCATCACACTGCATACACATGCTTGATACTCTACCATTGGTTGACAATGGTAACAATCTGCTGGTTAGTAATGGCAGAGTTTCCCATAACTTATTCCATCTACTCCTAATTCTTGCAGTCACACTAGCACCTGATCTACCCTGTGCTTCAATGGTGTCACCAAGGTAACAAACCTTCTCGATAACCTCAATAGCTTCGCCATCCAGACAAATGATAATAGAAAACACGGATGTGTTTTTTTCAGGAGCTACAAAAGTTGAATAAAAACTGTCAATTTGTAAATGTTACTACTGAACAATATGGAATTTGTTCAAGATGTTCATAAACGAATTTACGTCTAACGTGATACATCAATGTTTACTAGAGAGCCAGGACTTTACACTTAGCCAGGCTTATGAGACTGCCACGGCACTTGAACATGATCAATAAAACTCTGAGCACTATGCCAGAGCAGACCGGCAGGTAAGTGCTATCGCTATGTCTGGGGAAAATATTCCTTAATCCAAGGATTATACTGCCCCCTAACAAACTACAGAGGTCTGGTGATGCCTGTAGCTAACTCCTTGATTGAATGTACCGAAGACTCGAGTATAAGTCCTAGTACTGAGACATTATGAGAAAGGAAGTTTGAATATGGTTGGATGTCTCCCAAATTTAGATGCCTATAACCCCCCCCCCCCCCCCCCGCCCTCTCTGCATGCCACCGCAAACTACCGTTGTCTTGATTAATCCTATCGCCATAAACAGCAATTCTGGTTTTGTGATTGTAATTTCCAAATACTCTGCTCCAAATAGTGGTTGCAATACCTGTAGTAAAACTAGACAGTTTTTTCTTATATACTAAGTAGTCACCACTTACCAAGGCCAAAAGCTACTCAACGATAAGGGTTAATGAGATTTCAGTTGGATGATGAACAATGCTATAAGAGGATTGAGAACAATGAGTGGAATGGACAGAATTTGATTACTTAAGCTCGGCTCAACAAGTATTTGGTAACATTGAACTTGAAGACGACGATGTTGTCGTCAGCTGAGAAGCAACCCTGTTGTATTATGTTCCGCAGATGGGAAGCATGGATAGAAACTCTATTCATGGAGGTTCTGTTTGATTTTAGGTACACAATAAGAAAGGAAAGTTCTTTGCAGTAGTTGTAGCTAGACGAGTTTTTGCTGTGAATATTTTGCAGGGGGGGGGGCAGGCCAGAGATTCGAGCACCTGATAGAGTAGAGAAAGACTAGCAATGCCGCTTCTGTGAGAGAGGAGCTGTAAGGAAAAAAAAAAGATCCATTCCCCTACTAGATTGCAGATTCAATTCTGCACTCAAAGCTATCAGCTGCACCGTCCCAAGTTGGACAGCAAGATTCCAGGTTTGGACATATCTGAGTCTTGTACAGATAGAGGATGGTGCCATGAGTTAGGTACTCTCTGGAGTGGTAGAATGATCCAAATCTTTTTCCAGCGACCTGAGCAAAAGATTTGATGTCAGTCTTCCAGCAAAAGTGTGTCAATCTAGACAAAACTTTTCAAAGCCGTTGTTAATAATGTTGTTAGTACTGGCTGCTGTCCTACAGCATCTTCATCATCACTGTTTAGCATCTTCATCATCACCGTTTAGCATCTTCCACTGTCACTATCCAAATAAAAAGTTACTCAGCCTTGGCACTGATCGACTCCACCAATTTTAGTAGCTTTATCAAACATTTTTTAGCACATCAGCCCAGGACTATACCCTAATTCAGTATGGCTTTGATAGTATCACCACAGCACTTACCTAAGATCCATGCACTGAAATCTGTGTTTTGGGGGACTTTAATGTCCACCACAGAGATTGACTCAGTTTCTTGAGTTCTACAGACCCACCTGATAATAACACGCATAGCTTCTTGATTGCATATTCCCTTACAGTCACCTTCCCGACTTAAAGACAGACTTAGTTCTGATCAGCTCAGAGAAAGATTAAATCTGGACAGCATAAAGAGATATGTGGATAACACGAAACTTTAATGTTATAGCCATGTTGAAAGAATGGATGAGAGTTCTTTGGTTAGTAGATCTAGCAAGTTCAGTTCATAGAGAAAGACAAAGGAAAACATGGGAGGAAATGATAAAAATAGGCCTGAGGGATAAATAAAGACCTAGGCAGAGATAGGTTAGTTCGGAAGTCAATTTCTTAAAGCCGTCCAATGCATGTCAGAATGTAAAACTGATGATTAACCGAATATGACCATGATATGACACAAAGGCAAAGTTTTGTTTTCTTCAAGGCTTAGACGTTGATGAATGATGTCATAATGGACATGGTGGTGCCTCGGGCGATCGCTGGGGAAATGCTCTGTCACATTAAAAAGATAAAACACTAAATTAAAAAAAAGCAACTGAACTGGAAAACCGAAGTATGAAAGAAAAACAAACAAAATTGATACGAAAACTAAAGTTGTCATACTGCGCAAATCTGTTAGATGAAACAGATTTTCATCTAGAGAACATTTAAAAAGGGAAGTAACTTTGTGATCTGGCTGGCCTCAAAGGGATTTGGAAGGTTAAGTTATGTCCCCTGAATTCCAGATTGAGACAATCTTGGATTAATACATGTTAGAAACCTCTCTCCAAGTAAGACGTTTTGGACTAAGTAATTCTTTTCTTAAGTTGTAAATGGAGAATAGATGTTAATTGTTGAGTTATGCTGGAGTTTTATTCAATTCTTTCGAATATATATTCGTCCTATATCTCACAAATAACACCGACTACACATCAACTGGCGACGAGGATGAGATAAGCAAAAAGAAACCAACCTACTTTTTCACCAGACGAAAAAAAAAACATCCGAAAACAATAGATATGTATAGGTAAGTATTAATATGTAGATGGTAGCGGTTAAATGTGTTAATATTTAAAAGATTGTTATTAGTACGAGCAATAATAGTCACATATTTTTGCTAGTATATATGAGGAACAAACCTATACTATACTGCCTCCTCCCTAAGGAGGAGGTAATGCCTGGGAGAATGGTTTCATGAAAACAAGATATTACACCCTCCTCTAAGGAGTGTCATCCTTGAAAGGATAGTATCATGCCGAACGAACATATATTACACTGCCTAGGAGGATGGTATAACAGAACAGATACTACACCCTCCCACTCTGAATTGAGCATTGAAAGATAATATAGTAGTCTGAAATAGTACAGTAAATTGAATTGAGCATTGAAAGATAGTACAGTAGTATAATTAATAGAAGTAAATAGTATAGTTTCAGCTTCAGACAGATACCAAATCTCCATTAGTGATAGATGAGAAATCTTTTCCTTTTCAGAAAGAAAGTCAGATAATGGTTTCATTAGAGCTTAAGATGCTTGCAATGGAAAACGTGATAAGATTGTTATGGATTTCCCCAATTATTCAAAAGGAGACCCCCTCCCCTCCCCTCCCCTCCTCTCCTCCCCTCCCCTCCTCTCCTCTCCTCCCCTCCCTAATTCGAGATATCTAATATCAAATTAACGACTATCAGTCGACACTATCATGAGAAGTATCTAAAGTTATAGATTGACTTGATCCTGATTTGAGTTCATTTTCTGTGTCTATGATGAAAGTATTTCTTTTGTCTCTCTCTTTCAGTACGGAAGTACAGACTTGATAACATTCACTTTTTTAATTGTTTCATTGTTTACTATTTTCTTTTTTCTTTTTAATGTTAAAATCTGGAACACACTATTTATATATACACACAATGAATCTTAATACATCTCTCTCTCTCTCTCTCTCTCTCTCATATATATATCTATCTAATATATATATATATATATATATATATATATATATATATATATATATATATATATATATTACCATATCGCACGGTAGTCTTAAGGGTAGTATATTATTATTATTTTTATTATTATTATTATTATTTATTTATATATAAGTAACATTTTAAGCTGAATTAATTCGACACTTGATTGGGGAAATGGTAACTTTATCTGTACCATTGGAGAGCCATGCATATAACTGTCCTGTTTTTAAATCTCCGAAACAGTTTCATGGTAAACAGCTGATGATCCCCGTGTTAATATTAGATGCTTACGTTAAGGTCTCCTGTTTTTGTTTCACTGTTAGATACTTAATCCCCCTTTTTATTTTATTTACTTACTATTATATATTTTATTTTTTTATGAATTTTCCAACGAATGTTACGTCTGCACTATTTTGGATTTAGTTAGTTTCTGTGGGAATTTAAACTGCATTTTCCTTTTTTTTGTCTTTTTGTTTAAAATAACTCAAAGCTTCTTTAGACTATATATATATATATGGAAGAAAAATCCTTAGTTTATGAATAGGGTTAGGGTTGAAAGAAATGTATTTAAAATGATCTAATTAGCTATAAAACTTGTTATTATCTCAACATTTAAAAAAATTTTATATATAATGTATACCAGCGCCTGTCCCGTGGCTTGGTCGTGTGAGCTATCGATTAGATGGTTTACGGTTTTATCCCTGACTTGAGATGGGTGCTAGTCTTGCTTTACTGAAGAGCTGTGATACATCAAAATAGTCTGTGGATGACTATACATATGTCTATGAATGAAACTTCTGGTTCCTTTAGGGAACTGTTATCTGTGGGAAATGCATAAAAAAAGTTGGTTATTTTGTTTTTTTTCTTGAAGATTTTTCTCCGGAAGTGATCTGATGGTCTTCTGATGAGCTGCATAAACGAAAGCTCTTGGCAATTATGTTTATTCCTGATTGTTCGTTTCTGCATGAAACAATTGTCAAGAGTTAAATTGAATTTTTTTTTTTAAATTCAGGAAGTAAAATTATGAATAAGGACTTAGTCATTGGAATTTAAAATGCCATTGTTTACTTATATATATATATATATATATATATATATATATATGAAAATATGTATACCTCCTTATACATATAGAGAAACATAGTGAAATGAAACCTGGCCAGTGAGGGTGGAGGACATGCATTGCATGGAGAGAAATGATGTGAGAATGATACGATGGATGTGTAATATGAGGCTTAGTTCTGATGACTTCAGAGGAAGATTAAATCTGAACAGTATAGGGAGATGTGTGCAAAACCAGAGACTTCAATGGTATTACCACGTTGAAAGAATGGATGAGAGTTCTTGGCTTAGTAGATGTAGAACAGTTAAGGCAGCAGGTCCAGTTCATAGAGGAAGGCCAAGGAAAACATGGGAGGGTGATAAAAATGGACTCAAGAAAGAAGGATAAATAAAGATCTGGGCAGAGATAGGTAACTTGGAAGTCAATATTTTAAAGCCGTCCAACACATGCCAGTATATAAAACGCACGTTAAACCGAATATGATGATGATGATGATGATGATGAGTAAAGTGTGCCTAGAGATTATATGAAAATCATAAAACATCAAGTATTTTGAAATTAATTGTATTTTATTTTTATATAAATGTTTATATCTATTCTATATAAGATGTTTAACTTACTTTCAATGTGATGAGTATTGCTATTGTAATTTGAAAAATCTTATGTGATTGATAAAATAAACAAATTTTACTGTCAATATTTTATTTGCAAGTACAGGTTTTGTACAATAAATTTCATGTATTGATTTTAAAAGAATATATAAATGTAAAAAATATAAATAACAAAGTGTTATGCAACAAAAATATAACAACGTTCATATTGAACTAAAAACAAAAGGCAAATGAACAGACGTACAAAGAAAAGTGTTGCATCATTTACTGCACTGATGTTACTTTCTTTTCGATAACTTTTAACAGTCTCTTATCGACAGTTGATGTTAGATGTACTATAAGTTTAGTGTCTTAAAGATACTCTGCAGGTTCTCAATTAGATTTAAGTCACAGCTATGGGGTGACCAGTCCATGTACAAAATCTCCTACAAATTCAAGTTCTTGTAACTATGTTTTGATGAACTTTAAAACGTGACTTGGTGCGTCGGTGTCTTGCATAAATATCAACGATTAACGTTTTGCTAAATGTTGGTTATCCAACCACTCAGAGATTTTGCTCTAGGAAATCACAATTACTTTGAGAGTTAATTTTCACTCCGTCCTCGACTTTAAATGAGCAGCCAGTACTAACAACATTATTAACAACGGCTTTGAATAGTTTTGTCTAGATTGGCACACTTTTGCTGGAAGACTGCCAACAATACCAACCCATATCATGATCCCATGCCCAGCTTGTTGCCATTTAACAAATTGTCTTGAATCATGTTGCTAACAGACCCAATCTCGCACATATGTGAACCTGGACACGTCTGTGAACAAGACTTTCCTAAAATCAGTTTCCTTATATTTCATAATGCTTTGCATCTTGTTTCTCTTGAAACCATAAGAGCTCTAGCAGCCCGAAATATGAATGAACTACTGGCATACGGATTTCGCATGATTTCTCTTAGGATATGTGACGGATTTCTGTTTGTTAGATTTTTTAAGTAAAATTCAGACTTCTTTTGCTAGGTTGAATTCCATTCTGACATACTTTCTTGATAGTTCGATGATCCCTTTTTAGATCCTTTGAAATTTGAGGCAAATATTTTCCGTTACTAATTTCGTTTATTATTATTATATTCTTTTAATCACTTGTTAGTCATAAATGATCAATGGAAAATATCTAATTATCTAACTTGTCGTGAATAAGCTATTAACCACAGTAGTATGGGGGATAATTCATCCTTACTTTTTATAAAAGATTTTTAAAAAAACATTCATTTAATAGATTTATTCATTTTAAATGGCATTTAGATTTTTAGTATTCAAGGCATATCCTTTGTTCCAGAATGTTGAGCCTATTCAAAGCATATCCTTTGATTCAGAATGTTGAGTATTCTCACGACATATCCTTTGATCCAGAATGTTGAGTATTCTCATGACATATCCTTTGATCCAGAATGTTGAGTATTCTCACGACATATCCTTTGATCCAGAATGTTGAGTATTCTCACGACATATCCTTTGATCCAGAATGTTGAGTATTCTCATGACATATCCTTTGATCCAGAATGTTGAGTATTCTCACGACATATCCTTTGATCCAGAATGTTGAGTATTCTCACGACATATCCTTTGATCCAGAATGTTGAGTATACTCACGGCATATCCTTTGATCCAGAATGTTGAGTATACTCACGGCATATCCTTTGATCCAGAATGTTGAGTATTCTCACGGCATATTCTTTGATCCAGAATGTTGAGTATTCTCACGGCATATTCTTTGATCCAGAATGTTGAGTATTCTCACGGCATATTCTTTGATCCAGAATGTTGAGTATTCAAGGCATATTCTTTGATCCAGAACTTAATTGAAATGATCCCAAACTATTACTTAGTTTTTTATATGTATTAGTAAACTAAAAGAATACCGGTTCTAATATGAGTAAAAATAATTCTTAGAGCAGAACAGTTCAGTACCACTGTTATGTTCCCTTACGAAGATTAAAATCAAGATATAATTCTACTAAGCCTCATTTCGAGATTCCTTATTCCAATATTGATCAAAATCCATTATTTGATTTTCATTCTAGAAAATGTCTAAAATTTAAAGTTTACTTTTCAAGAGTCTTCAGCAGAAATTGAAATTCAGGGGATCTTGCTTAATTGGTGTCACATTAACCAACCTTACACTAAGCAGCCGTGTTCCAAAATTCATAATGATCGGTTAATTAGTTTAATAGTGAATTCTATACATATAAACATATAAAAATATGCTCATACCCTTATTTATATTAATAGAGATGTGGGCAGAGGGGTTGCCTTACTGAGAGGAAGCTGAACTAGCAGCAGCCAGTTCTTGAATGAGGTTGTCCAAACATGGTTTTCATACATGCGAACCTCAAAAAGTACTCTTTCCATTGTACCACCAATGGGGTCAGTCGTGAAAGATGTGTTTGGTTAATTAATTCTTAATTCAGTCACATAAATTATTTAGAGTTGAAAGAACACACAGAATGCCGGTTCTCAGTATTCAAGCAGGGTGCCAGATTATTTTTCTTCCTTTCACCAGCCACAGTGACGACGTTCGTTTCTTCCCTTCACTGAAAAGTCTGAAAAGTCTAAAAACCGTCTATAAACGACACTCATCCAAAATACACATGAACGACATGGCGTTCAAAAACAAAACTGCCTCGTCAAGCAAAAAATCTCACTCCTTTTATTTAGCCATTTTGAACTGCCAACAGTGCCTATTTTGCATAATCACGACCTTCGCCTCGTAATCAAACGGTTCTAGGTTCATGCCTGTGTGTAGCCACTGTTTCCTTGCGGCGGTTGCATGCTAGTCGTGGCCGCTCATCCATCGATCTCTCTCCACCGGCACCACAAGTCACAACAATTGGTGGTTCATGAAATATGCCTGCTGAGAAAAGTATCAGTCTAACAACAGTGGCTTCAGTAGGAAATCGTCATTATCATCATTCATTTTCTCTTATTTCCCTTGCTCAGGGGTCTGATGTTTTCTGGCAGCCTGCAATCTGTCACCAGTCTTGAGGATTTATTCTGTTCAAATTCCACCAAGATCCTTGTTGATGGTTTTCATCTCAGTTTTCTTGGGTTGTCCAAATTTTCTTCAGCTTTCCACCTCAAGATGTCTGTATTTTCTTATCCAAGAGTCTCTTTTCTCAATGTGGTCAAAACAATGTAACCAATTGATTGTCAGGAGTTCAACCTTGACAATAGGGTATCAGAGCTGATATGCCGGGTCTGATTTGAAGGAAGTGAAGAAAACAAAAAAGGAAAACCGTTTTTTTTTTGTTATTTTCTAACTGTAACCACATCTATTTTTTTTTCATTATTCAATAATTGTTAATATATTTTACAATGAAAGTCTTTTTGAGTTATAGTGTAAATACCAATTTATTATAAATGTACGGTTTTTCTTAATCGTCGGAATCTTAGCCACTTAAAGAATCCCTTGTGTGTTGTCGCACGTCACAGGAAATTATGAATTTGAAGGCTGAAGAGACGATGTCTGGAGAGAAGAAGAAAATAGCATTCTATTTATTTAAGTAAGTCTATTTGGGAACAATGCACTTGGACAAATCCTGATAGTTTTTATACTTACTAGCAATAATATGCGACTGGAGGGAGCATATTATTGCTAGTATATATCACATATACTGTTCTCTCAAAGGAAGAGGTAATGCCTGGGAGAATAGTTTCATGACAACAGATACTACACTACCCCCAAAAAGGGGTTAATGCTTAGGATGATAGTCTCATGAGAATAGAATAGATACTACACTACCCCCCCCCCAGAAAAAAGAGGTAATGCCTGGCTAGATGGTATCAAAACAGATACTATGCAACCCTCCCCTGAATTTAGCAGTATATTAGTCTAGAATAGTGATAAACTGAATTAACATTAAAAGATAGTAATAGTATAGTTTCGGCTTCAGATAAAGAAGTAATAGTATTTGTACAATTTGGATTATTCAGACTACTGTTCTCATATTGAGTGTTATTCTCACAACTTTTTGGCCGATGTAACCTTCGACTTTCTTCAGGTGTATCTTGTCGAACTCAAGAATCTTTCTGTCAAACTCAAGAATCTGCGTAGTAATTAAAGTACTAAGTAAAAATCGGTTCTAAGTGCAGTCTTCTGAAGGTTGAAGGTTCAATTCTTAATGCGGGTGATACTAGGAATTGTGAATTACGGAAAACTTCTACCCGGTCATGGCTGACAGAATGAGAGCATGCTAGCTACGCAGATTAAATAAAGAGTTCTGTTCAAATTTCCGTGCAGACTTCCGAGTTTGACAAGATACATCTGAAGAAGGTCGGAGGTTACATCGGCCAAAACGTTGTGAGAATAACACTCAAGATGAGAACAGTAGTCCAGATAATCCAAATTATACAAATTATCAGTCTTCATTTAAAAAATTCAGAAACAAGTAATAGTATAGTTTCCACTTCAAGTTTCAAATCTCCATTAGTAATATATATACTACTAAAACTCTAAGGATGTTATCTTGCTTGTCACCGTGCACACTTCATCTGTGCATGGGTGGTTTAGATGGTTGGAGGAAAGGTCAGTAACGTAAATAAAGGGCGATTGATAAGAAAGTGGTGGAAGGAATAAAATTCTCTAAATTAGAGAGGGAGGAAAGAGATAGAAAAGGTAACAAGAGAAAAAGAGGGGGATCTATTATGACATCACAATGTATTCTGATTTTATGAAGTCTTTTAAAAACATGATAATCAACCAATGCTAAAGTTAATAAATTATATATTTGATAATATATAACACATACTGACCCAACGGCTCACAGGTTGTCTAGTGATATAATAATGATTCAGACAAAATATTTTATTTTTATATTCTACAGTTATTTGAGAAAATTAATTTAAAAATTGTAAGTTTTCAATTCTTCGATATTATTATTACAGTGTTAACTAAAATGATGACACTGTGCTCCGGGTGTGCCGTGGAAATATTTCATGGTCGAATTCTGCATTGTAATGCACCAAATGTGGTGATGGTCGAATCCTGGTCACAGCACCAAATTGTGGCACCAGACATGACGATGTTTGCTGTGGAAGTCACTCAATGTCGTATTCTGCACTAAATGCATTCCAACTGGTTACTCTGTCAATCATTCTATGCTCGCGCTGTGTTTAAAAGATCCACAGAACATTGGTGTTGGCACAGCTATGTCGGGAACTTGGATAAGTAATCGGTTTTATTGGCAACCTCCAAACAAGAAAAACTCCCTGTGAACGATAACAAATATTTATTTGAAACAGGTATTTAACAATAATAAAAAATAAAAGTTATGCTGCTCTTGTTGGGGAGAAAAGTGTTAAGTCTTGGTTAGGGAACTTTGAAATCTTTGTGTTTTGTCCGTTAATGGAGTTCGAATTTGGAAATAAATTCTTCTTCGTCTTTTGAATTTTTGCCTGTAATCAATGACCGACTTCGGTCCATCCCTCCATCTCTTTGTCTCTCGAACTGACCGACTGTCTTCTACTGAGCTGCCCGATGGTCTACTGGTGAATACTCTCAGTGCCAGTTCTTTTATTAAGAACTTCTACTTCAAATGAGTTCTGCAATTTACTATCTAATCACTTAAACACAAAGAACTTGAAGCATAAAAACCTTCGCCAAAATGACCGGATTCAGCATTAAATGACCTGAAAAAGGGGTGATATGCCGTGAAACGAAAACAACCAAACGAAAAACCATAATTAAACATTTGAACATATAAAGAACTTAAAGCATAAAAACCTTCACCAAAACCACAGCAATTCAAAATACCAAAGCTCTTAACTAATGACTATAAATGACCAACTGACTTAAGACTCAAATGAAGGATATTTCCTTCTACATTCATGGCATGAAATGACCCTTAGAGTTGATGTGCCATTAAGCAATATTTTACCATCTTACCCATCGCCATTACTACTGCTTTTATTAATATTATCATCATATGGCAATATTTTTAAGGATCGCCTTGCATCATTATTACTACTACTACTACTACTACTACTACTACTACCATTGTTGGCATCCGTCTGTCTCAGGAGACAACTGAGTTTTGCAACTTAGTCTATTGCCGAATTGCAGCATCTTCTGTGACTGTGCAAGCCTATCCTGGATCGGCAGGCTGTTGCAATTGCCACAAATGTAGGTGGTGTATGGTTGCGAAAGGAGAGAGCACAGAGGGCTGCAACAGAACTACTATTACCACCAGCATAATCATACTACTGCCTCTATAATCATAACTATTATTATCACCATAATCATCATTATTATTACTATCAGCTTCATAAGCATTACTACTACTATCACATCACTACTATTACCACCATGGCCATTATTGTATCTTTTTAGATGAAAATCAACTCAAATTTACATAGATGAAATTAGGTAGATTAAAAAAAAATCGAAGGTAAAACTAAACAACTTGATTAATATTGTAACTTCAAATGTTAATGTTCATTTCGGGACAAAATAAAAGTAAAAATACTTATGCCCATGTTAGGTCCGAATTGAAAACCTGTGTCTGTAAGCACAGCAGTCTAACTGATTAGGTCACCAAGCAAAGTATAATTTTTTCCCTTTTTATCCCTCTTTCTTTTCCCACCTGTCTTATAGCTCTTCTTCCCACCTGTCTTATAGCCCTTCTTCCCACCTGTCTTATAGCCCTTCTTCCCACCTGTCTTATAGCCCTTCTTCCCACCTGTCTTATAGCCCTTCTTCCCACCTGTCTTATAGCCCTTCTTCCCACCTGTCTTATAGCCCTTCTTCCAACCTGTCTTATAGCCCTTCTTCCCACCTGTATTATAGCCCTTCTTCCCACCTGTCTTATAGCCCTTCTTCCCACCTGTCTTATAGCCCTCCTTTCCCCCCGTCTTATGACCCTTCTTTCCTCCCCGTCTTATGACCCTTCTTTCCTCCCCGTCTTATGACCCTTCTTTCCTCCCCGTCTTATGACCCTTCTTTCCTTCCCGTCTTATGACCCTTCTTTCCTCCCCGTCTTATGACCCTTCTTTCCTCCCCGTCTTATGACCCTTCTTTCCTCCCCGTCTTATGACCCTTCTTTCCTCCCCGTCTTATGACCCTTCTTTCCTCCCCGTCTTATGACCCTTCTTTCCTCCCCGTCTTATGACCCTTCTTTCCTCCCCGTCTTATGACCCTTCTTTCCTCCCCGTCTTATGACCCTTCTTTCCTCCCCATCTTATGACCCTTCTTTCCCCCACCCCTGTCTTATGGCCCTTCTTTCCCCCACCCCTGTCTTATGGCCCTTCTTTTCCCCACCCGTGTCTTATGGCCCTTCTTTTCCCCACCCGTGTCTTATGGCCCTTTTCCCCACCCGTGTCTTATGGCCCTTCTTTCCCCCACCCGTGTCTTATGGCCCTTCTTTCCCCCACCCGTGTCTTATGGCCCTTCTTTCCCCCACCCGTGTCTTATGGCCCTTCTTTCCCCCACCCGTGTCTTATGGCCCTTCTTTCCCCCACCCGTGTCTTATGGCCCTTCTTTCCCCCACCCGTGTCTTATGGCCCTTCTTATCCCCACCCGTGTCTTATGGCCCTTCTTACCCCCACCCGTGTCTTATGGCCCTTCTTACCCCCACCCGTGTCTTATGGCCCTTTCTTCTCCGACCCTCACCCGTGTCTTATGGCCCTTTCTTCTCCGGCCCTCACCCGTGTCTTATGGCCCTTTCTTCTCCGGCCCTCACCCGTGTCTTATGGCCCTTTCTTCTCCGACCGTCACCCGTGTCTTATGGCCCTTTCTTCTCCGACCCTCACCCGTGTCTTATGGCCCTTTCTTCTCCGACCCTCACCCGTGTCTTATGGCCCTTTCTTCTCCGACCCTCACCCGTGTCTTATGGCCCTTTCTTCTCCGACCCTCACCCGTGTCTTATGGCCCTTTCTTCTCCGACCCTCACCCGTGTCTTATGGCCCTTTCTTCTCCGACCCTCACCCGTGTCTTATGGCCCTTCTTTCTCCGACCCCCACCCGTGTCTATTGACTCTTTGCTCTTTACCTAGCCCTCTGTCTATTGGCCCTTTTCTCTTTACGTAGTCCTCCGTCTATTGGCCATTTTCTCTTTACCCACCCCTCCGTCTATTGGCCATTTTCTCTTTACCCACCCCTTCGTTATTTGGCCATTTCTTCCCCCCCCCCCCGACTTATTGCTTTTTGTTTCTCCACCCCTCTCGTGATATAGCCTGTGATTTATGCCTGTGTTTATACCCCCATGGTCTCTTGCCTCTGTCTTTATATATCTCTCCATATATCTTGCCTCTAACCTATTGTTTCCAATCCACACTTGGTGGTCTTCATCGCCCAACTGATGGCAATCTCTTGAACCCTTATCCTTCAGTGGCCCTCAGGTTTTTGATACACATTAGTAATAAAAAAAATTTAACTACATTCAGCATATGAAACTGTAAACGAACAAAAATGTATATAAATCTCCTAATATTATCTGAAATACAACACCATAACAAAATTTAATAAAATTACAAACACCAACGCTCACTCTCAGATGCCTAATTTTGTTTGCCTTCCTGCGTTTATTCATCCTTTTTGAAGTTGGTTGATCTTTATGTATGAAAATTAGTAAAATTCACAATCTAAGCATGAGATTTTCCCTTTGGAAAACGGTCGCTTGATATGCAAAACATTTTGCACACTTTGAAGATAAGTTCTTGTCTGTTCGCACCGTCCTCCCCACTGAACATATGATCACACATGTGAAAGTGGGTGGCCGGTGGTTTTACCTTTGCACTCCTCCATAGAAGGAGAGTTCCTTCCTCATACCTGGCTGAATTTTCAGATATACTGAGGTCTGAATCAGCCATGGACTAAGGCAACTCAACAAAAGTTAGTCCCACCTCTCTTCGCTTTCAGACAATGGGACCACTACTGCTTGCACTGGAACCTGATTGTCTCCATTAAGCGTTCTCTGCTGATATGTCACCACCGTTGTTCACTACTGGTGCTGAATTGAGCCACTGATGCACGTCTCCCACGTATCAAGGTGTGCCGTTAACGATGACTGACTGTGGCCTGGAACTCTTTTTTAAAATTTTTTTTACATTTTACTCCAGCGTAAGTTCTCAGAAATCAATAGGCCCCTTCCTGAGGTTAACACTTGATCTCTATATGCGATACATAGAGGGTCATGTCCGAAAAACACTAACTTTAACTACCGGATCATGTGTACCGTATCCCTATTTACTTGCCTGTACAAATAATTTTACTCAACCAATGCATGTTCTGCTGGCGGGGCCATGAATTTGCTGACAGCAACCTCATGCTGAGGGTAAAAAAAATGAAAACGGGGCACCTGTGGGCTATTGGTGGCCACCCGTAATGCCTTAGGATGGAATCTTGATGGTTGAGCCATCCTTCCACTTAAGCCTTTACTTAGGCAAGACGGAGAGACCCAATCCGATCAATTAGCTGGTCACGTCATGTCATACTATCTATAAGTTCATCCCCCAACTGTACTATTCAATCTAATTCTTCTAAAAAATAAAAATTTTGTTTCTCCTTTTAATTTTTCCTTGCCAATAGATACTAAAAGGCAGTGGCTGAGGGTCAATAATTTTGAGAACAAAGAAGATTACCACTGCATTTTTTTTTTTTTTTTTTTAGAGTAATGTTGCCACCCTCACTGTAAAATTTCCTTCTAAGAATAATGTTTTCCGGTGTGGTGTTTTCTGATAGTAATGCTCTCTCTCTCTCACTCTCACTCTCTCACTCTCACTCTCACTCTCACTCTCACTCTCACTCTCTCTCGATAGAGAGAGAGAGAGAGAGAGAGAGCAATGTAATCTAGGAATATAAAATGATTATCCTATCTATAGACTTATATTTGACAACGTTATTCGGCATTAAACGCATAGATTGTTGATATGCCGTAAAACAAACAAAACCCAACCAATTCTGATTAGCTCCACTAGTGTGAATATATTATACAATTGGTCTTCATTAAAGTATGATGGAATATTCAAACACATTTTTGTGTCTGTTCCTCTAACCCCTCCCACTCTAGACAACTTGTAGATTATTTTTGGAGCATGCCTCCTACTCTCCCCCCCCCCCTCTGTCATCTCTGGGGGATTGGCACTAATAATTGTCCTTTGTTTTTAATGCTCCATCTTTGTGTGACAGTATTGTTTTCATTTGAGATTATACTGATGGCCTTGTGAATGGAAATGCAGTAATTTGAATCTCCAGCTGGTGGCCACCCCTCTTCGCATCTGATGGGCGGTGCGTGTCGCTGTGTGTTTGTCTGTTTTTTGTGCAAAATGTGATAGGCTTTGTCTCACTCTTTCCATCTACTTACCTTGCCAAAACAAGAGGAGGCAAATTGTCTGTACATCTGCGTATGGACATGGCAAACTTGTGACGCGAACGTCCACAAAGCTAAAATGGAGTGACACAGCACATGTGCCAACAGCCAAAGCGAGACTGATTAAAGCATGAGATTAGAGTTTCTCAGCCGAGACTGAGAATGTATAAAAGAGGTCAATTTTTTTGGTTGAGTGAAAGTTTAGTCTCTAGGACTGGTAAAAACCAGATGCATCGTTCGTAAATAAAAAAATAAAAAAAGAGAAAGAGATAAAAGAAAGAATAAAGAAAAAGATATGTAATCTATCCATAAGTGAAAAAAGGGGGGGGTTCAAAAGAAATCTAACTTTCAACCACTCTACACTACTCTCTGCTCTCCCCAAATCAACTGTCTCTTCAATTCAAAAAGTATAGTTTTTATACTAATAAACACCACCACCTATGCAAATTAACTGCCAGCCAGAGCAATCTAGCTTTAGAAAACTCTAAACAGCCATTCTGCAAAGGAGAGATAACTTAATTGAGAACTTGACTGCTAGTGCCATTATGGCAGATCAGAAATTGATGAGACGAGCAGGCATTGAAGGGAGGTGGTAGCTTGTATTAGTTACCCCTTTTCTTTCTGGTTCATATGGCTTACTATTTCCTCTTTTCTCTTTCCTTTTTGCGTGCCAAGACAGACAAAGGATTTCTTGCAGAAGCAAGTTAACCCAATATAGTCCAGCCAATCAGGAACTGGCACATCGATAAGCAATGCAAACTTTGTGGCCCCTATAAAAGAACGAAGGACGGTCGCATCTTCCTGTTTTTCACCCAGACGTATCACGAAGGAACACACGAGAAAACGTTCCATTCAAGCCCGGCCTGTTGGCCGGGCCCCCTCAAAAAGGGACACTTCAGAAGTACGTACAAGCTATCCTCACACACATAGTAGCAGATCACATTGCCACTGACGCATGTCCACCGCCATCACTCACACACAGTAGCAGAACAAAGAACCCTTATCCACACACACACACACACACACACATTACCACTCAAACACATTAGCAAATATAGACATACGCATATCCCTCGTGTTTGCTTAGTTACAATGAACATTTGTAAACCACGAACACAAGTGTATAAACTTTACAAAGAACATTTCCCTCATTAAAACGAACTCTAATATTCCATGTAATCTTATAGCTTTACAAATACCTTATCTAGAATAAATTGTTTATTCATTTTTAATTCACAAAAAGTTATCCCTGTTTGTAGTATTTTTGTTTGTTCGTTCGTTCACAAAACACTATAAATGTAGAGCGAGCACTTGCTCGCTGATGACCTAATATATCCATATCTTTCCTTTGCTATTTCATTCCATTTTCTTAAGTTTTTTTATCACCGAACCTCATTCATGCATGATAGCACTTTCTCCTTTGGTGGGACCATACTATCTCAATTAACAGATATTATCAGCAAGGCAATTTAAAGGGATACAGTACTATGAGAAATAACTGAGGGTAGACGCTGACAATCATTCTTCTTTATGAGTGGCGACAAAGCATTTTATCACACGCACATATAGAGAGTCCACTTCCAAAGTTGTTGTTTTTTTCTTTTTGACAACTTACATAAATTAGGGGAACAACTGCAAAATAACTTTATTTCTTATCCCATTTCTGAAATTTAAGTAACCATAACTCTTATTTGACTATTAAATTGTGGTGGAGACTTACTTTGCCAAAGCAAGAGGATGTGAATTGTCTGTACATGTGCTTGTGGACATGACAAACTTGAAAGGTGAACGACAATCAGCCTGAGAATTGACTGCTTAGACACCATCTGCTCTGCTTTATCGGGCTTAGGTATTTGTTCTGATCAGTCCTAGGAGGTCCACCCACACAGGCTTTACTTTATTTCCTTGAGATAGGGGTTAGTTCATCCCAACTGCCTGAAGCGTCCCTAATAGGGTGGATCAGGCATTTTTTGCATAGTCAAAGTGCACCACCTCTTGTGCGCTGGTCTTTTTATTCCAACCTTCTAGCCTTGTGCCATATCTTCACGAAGTGGGAGGGAGGTAAATACCGTTTATCTCTGAGACTGGTGAAGAGAAGACATGTCGTTCAAAGAGAGAGAGAGATAAAGTAAAGATATATATATATATAAGATTCTTGGTACAGCAGAAAGATAGGATTAGATTAAGAAGAAATGTATTTATCAATGATGAGGCGGTGGAAAAAATTGTAATGCGAAAAAGTAATAAGATCTCTTAAAGGCCTTTTCCTCTGATCCTCTTCAGAAGAAAAACGTTAGAAACGATACCAATAAAAACTAAGAATGTCGAATGAGGAAATAAGTGAAAATTTATATGTTGGAGATATTGATTGAAGCTTAAGTGGGAGAGAAAAAATTGATGGATTTAACTTATGAAACATCTCCAACTTATTTTTCAACTCTTTTTGTTTACATCGGCTAGGTCAAGAGGTGTTGATAACGATCGCCTTAGAATATTGAGATCAAGGTTCGACCTAGCACTATGTAAAATGGAGAACCACTCGTCGGAGTAACTAACAGAATTGGTATTTATTAGTGATGGGACAATTCCAATATTTTTTCCGATTCGATACAATTACCGATCCTGTTCTAAATCCCTGATTCCGATACAATTACCGATCCTGTTCTAAATCCTCGATTCTTATACTATTACCGATTCTGTTCTAAATCCCCGATTCTTATACAATTACCGATCCTGTTCTAAATCCCCGATTCTTATACAATTACCGATTCTGTTCTAAATCCCCGATTCCGATACAATTACCGATCCTGTTCTAAATCCTCGATTCTTATACTATTACCGATTCTGTTCTAAATCCCCGATTCGGATACAATTACCGATCTTGTTCTAAATCCTCGATTCTTATACAATTACCGATCCTGTTCTAAATCCCCGATTCTGATACAATTACCGATCCTGTTCTAAATCCTCGATTCTTATACAATTACCGATTCTGTTCTAAATCCCCGATTCCGATACAATTACCGATCCTGTTCTAAATCCTCGATTCTTATACTATTACCGATTCTGTTCTAAATCCCCGATTCTTATACAATTACCGATTCTGTTCTAAATCCCCGATTCTGATACAATTACCGATTCCGTTCTAAATCCCCGATTCCGATACAATTACCGATCCTGTTCTAAATCCTCGATTATTTTACAATTACCGATTCTGTTCTAAATCCCCGATTCCGATACAATTACCGATCCTGTTATTAAATCCTCGATTCTTTTACAATTACCGATTCTGTTCTAAATCCCCGATTCCGATACAATTACCGATCCTGTTCTAAATCCTCGATTCTTATACTATTACCGATTCTGTTCTAAATCCCGGATTCCGATACAATTACCAATCCTGTTCTAAATCCCCGATTCCGATACAATTACCGATCCTGTTCTAAATCCCCGATTCCGATACAATTACCGATTCTGTTCTAAATCCCCGATTCTTATACAATTACCGATTCTGTTCTAAATCCCCGATTCCGATACAATTACCGATCCTGTTCTAAATCCTCGATTCTTATACAATTACCGATTCTGATTTCTGTTCCTTTTTTTTAGACTTTTTTTGCACTCTATGCATGTGCAATGTCTCATCCAAAACGACTTTGGGATACTAACCGCATGAGCAACCATCAATTGTTCGGGATGGTATTGCACAACAAAAGAAAAAACAGACTTCTGACAAACACTTCCTACTGTTTCACATGGAAGTTGCGCTGATGAGCTCAATGCTTGCCTTAAATTGTCATATTTGTGAAAGTACATCACGACTGTAACTACAAACATGCGTGTGCATCTCAATGGGAAGATTGCAACAACTAACCATGGCAAGAGTGTTATTACTACATGTATTGCATTAATTGTTTCAGCTGCTGTTTTACATTAACATTGTAGGGTGTTTCTTTGCACTGGTCAATCACATAATTCAATAGTTACAGATTTTGCAAGGAATTTCTTGAGTTATTCGAGTCCAGTTAGAAATTTTTTTCCCCTTTGATAACTTACAGAAACTAATAGTTCATGTCTATGACACACTGTAATGCTTTTTTCTCTCCAAACATTGAGGCAATGCTCTTCTGTAAAAACAAGTGAATACTTTCAATCATGAGTATCGTATATAAGACAAATAACATCATTATATATGCATGCATATATATATATATATATATATATATATATATCATGCATCTCGTATCAGCAGAAAAGTCAATGAAAGTGCTCAATCTTAAAAAAGTATAAGAGTAAAATATTTATTTTTTATTTATATATTTATGCGTCAATTAGAGGTACCCAGGTTATACAGACACCTGTATGCATATATATATATATATATATATATATTAGAGAGAAAGAATAGGTTAAACATGCGTACTATGTTTTACCAAGTCAATTTTTCTTTTATATTTCTTAATCTGTGAAACGACTAAGTGTTGCCAGGAAGTCTACTGTTTCTACTGTATTCTTAAGACTTCGTTCGTCAGACGAGTCCAAATCTTATAGAAAAACATTTTCACCTCTATTTTATATATATATATATATATATAATATATATATATAGCCTGACGATTCTCTACGGGTATGAAACGCGGACGCCTCTGTGTAGATTAATTGCCATCAATATATTTCAGAAATAAAATTTGTAAATCGCATCATTCTCAACATATAAATATAATGATTCTTAACTCTATTTTTACATTGTTTACCAAGTTGATCTAATCATACAATAAAATGTTGATTCAGGGCCATTTCCGTGTCATGTTAACATCTTTTTTCCTGTTGTTTTAGGGCCAGCGTAGAAAGAGTTGTTTCAAAGATCAAAATGGGCATCCTATTACTCAATGCCACGACGATGACGACGACTGCAGCTTCCAATGCTGGCGGCTTCACTTACCCTAACCTGAAACCCGCATTGTCACCACAGGTGGAGGTGATACTAACTGCCATTTTTTTGGGCCTTTTCTCCATCTTGTTCCTCTCCGTGTATGTCCAACTCTACATGATTCTCTGGTACCGACACAAACACTGCAGTTACCAATCGGTCATGTTCTTCATGATCCTCATTTGGTCGGCTCTGCGCATCGTCCTATTCTCAATGTATTTCTCAGAGGTTTACCTGGCCAATCATCTACCGCTCTTCATCTCCTGGTTACTCTATTGCCTCCCAATTTGTCTCCAGTTCTTCACACTTTGTCTGATTACGTCATTCTTTACATCGGTAAGTTTTTCTTTTCTCTTCCCCCTTCCCTCACATATGCAGTCAAAGACTTACATTGGAGCTTCGTTACTATAACACGTCCTAAGTCGATTTTCGATGTAATTAAAACCCACCTTATCATACATAAATAACTCTCAGCCACCGTATACAGGGTTGTAATGAGTGTATGTATATATATATATATATATATATATATATATATATATATATATATATATGTGATAACCAGGGGTTTGGAGTCGGAGGGGTTTTGGAAGAAGTCAGAATCGGTATTCGACTGATAAGAATGTTAATAGTTTTAAACTTTTTAAAAATCTTTGGAATCTTAGTAGTCTGGGTCGCACCTTTTCAGACCTTAGTAGCCTGGGTCGCACCTTTTCAGACCTTAGTAGCCTGGGTCGCACCTTTTCAGACCTTAGTAGCCTGGGTCGCACCTTTTCAGACCTTAGTAGCCTGGGTCGCACCTTTTCAGACCTTAGTAGCCTGGGTCGCACCTTTTCAGACCTTAGTAGCCTGGGTCGCACCTTTTCAGACCTTAGTAGCCTGGGTCGCACCTTTTCAGACCTTAGTAGCCTGGGTCGCACCTTTTCAGACCTTAGTAGCCTGGGTCGCACCTTTTCAGACCTTAGTAGCCTGGGTCGCACCTTTTCAGACCTTAGTAGCCTGGGTCGCACCTTTTCAGACCTTAGTAGCCTGGGTCGAACCTTTTCAGACCTTAGTAGCCTGGGTCGAACCTTTTCAGACCTTAGTAGCCTGGGTCGAACCTTTTCAGACCTTAGTAGTCTGGGTCTCACCTTTTCAGACCTTAGTAGTCTGGGTCTCACCTTTTCAGACCTTAGTAGCCTGGGTCGCACCTTTTCAGACCTTAGTAGCCTGGGTCGCACTTTTTGGGACCTTAGGAGCCTGGGTCACACCTTAATACATTCTGACCTCACAGCCTTAGTGATAACTAGTACAATTTTGCATCACTAGAATGTTACAAAAAAAAAACAACTTATTTAGTGTTTACACCAAAAGTTTTAAAATATCTATAACTATTCTAGTATAATTATTTGTTATTTTATTATTAAAATATACAGTGGGGAAAATAAGTATTTCATCCCCTGCTGATTTTCTGCGTTTTACACCTAAAACGGTCTATAATTTTCAGAGTAGATTCGTCTATAAGAATTTTAGAAAATCACATATTTATTGTTAAACACGTATTTATTCTTTCAAGAAAAACAAATATTTCACTCTCTACCAATCAACAATGATACAGGCCCTGCAGATCAGTTATGTGACCAGAAGCTGTATAGACTAGTCCTATTACTCAATTATTACTCCTAATCAAATACTCATTAATAGACACTAGTTCAATGATTGAGAATCTCATTTTTCCCCACAATGGGCAAGACGAAAGAATTGTCTAAAAGCATCTGGGACAAAATTGTATACATGCACAAGACTGGAATGGCTACAAGATGATTGTCAAGAAGCTGGGTGATAAGGGGTCAGCTTTTAATGTGATAAGGAAATGGAAGAAACACCAATTGAGCTTAAAATTTGAAGAGACGAAGACTTCTTTTAGCAGATCATTAGTTTTGCCATTTGGAGCACTGTCTGTTGGATGATCTTGGTCATAGGGGATTTCATTGGTATGAACACGTTGAAAGAATGGGTGAGAGTTCTTGGGTTAGTAGATATAGAACAGTTGAGGTAGCAGGTTTAGTTCACAGAGCAAGGCCAACTAAAACATGGGAGGAAGTTATAAGGATAAGTTTGAGCGAAAGAGGGATAAAGACATAACCAGAGATAGGTTAGTTTGGGAGTCGATTGCTAAAAGCTGCCCAATGCATGCCAGCATGTAAAACAGATGTCGTTAAACCAAATATGATGACGTGGCCGGGTTGTCATTATTGTCAATGGTAAAATATTTGTAGCCAAAAATATGCTTATTATATTACATTCTATTTCGGGATACATTTTTTGTGGGCAGAGATGGAGACAGAGCCTCTTTTAGGACCTACACATTTTCTCTTGTCTAGTCGTCCATTCTTCTGACTCAGTATTCCTAACTGACCCTTGTTTAAATTTTAACTCCGCATGAGTTAATATTTTTTTGATCTCCACCCGGGCAACGCCGGATAAATACCACTAGTTATATATATATATATATATATATATATAATCGAGGATGCTATATTTTTCTTTTGAAACCTTTAAAATTCTAATTTTTGTTATCTTCATCTTATGAAATTATAATTTCTTTTTATCAGGCTTATCTCAAGGGTCAGAACATTGGTAAGAAAATGAACAGGTACGTGTTATTTTCTTTTTAAAATTTTGGTCGGGGGATTGTATAATTTGTTTTTTTTTGGTGGGGGGGAGGCTTTTATCTTTAGTGGGGTTTTATAATTTACTTAAGGGGGGGGGGCTTTTTTTTATATATAATCGCATTTTGACAATAGTGCCATGTATTCTTTCAGCTATTCTGTTCAGAATTCTCTTGAGTTTCCTGAATGACAAATTTATAGATTAAAATAGCTTACACTGACATGAAACCTATATATATATATATATATATATATATATATATATATATATATATATATATATTATTAAAAATAACCGACAATTTTTGTCTGGCTATTTTAGTGTTGATCCCTTCAATTTTCCGGATTAAAATCTTAATCTCGGAAGGAAATTGGCTGATGAAACTGCCATAGTGTACATGTTGGTCCAGAGTACTTTCTGACCCGTCTGGGTCCATCGTCAGTGGAATAATGACAAACAGGTAAAGACCTGGAGTGAGATTTATAATTAATTATGGCGGGAAAATTTAACTATGTTTATTAGGTATTATAAGCATTTAAGTATATTAGTGCTAGTGTTAAAATTAATCTTGTTAATAGCAGGTTTTTTAGTTTTAATGAGTAAAGCTTCTAGTATGTGGACCAACATGTACACTATGGCAGTTTCATCAGCCAATTACCTTCCGAGATTAAGATTTTAATCCGGAAAATTGAAGGGATCAACACTAAAATAGCCAGACAAAAATTGTCGGTTATTTTTAATAATACGTGTCTTAAAGAAAAAATGCTGCCTCGATACACATATATATATATATGAGAGAGAAGATGAGAATAAAGATTGTAAAAATACAAAAGCTATTACGTCCTCAGTTGTTCAAAGCAATATTTTTTCATGATTTCTGACATTTTCAAATATATATATATATATATATATATATACTTGAAAAATGGCAGAAATCATTAAAAAAAAACATGCAGTAAATTTTCTTTAAGAATTTTTGAGATGTTGATTGATAATTTGGATTATTTGAACTACTGTTCTAATCTTGGATGTTTTTCTCACAACTTTTCAGCCGATGTAACCTCCGACCTGCTTCAGGTGAATCTTGTCGAAATCTTGATACTGTATGAAATTTTGAACTGAACCCTATTTTTAATCCAATGATTGAACCTTCAACCTCCAGAAGACTATCACTTAGAACTGATTATTACTTAGCGATTTATCCATTGTGCCACAGATCCATGTAGAATCCTTAGTACAAGCAATACTAAGAATATAGTTAAGAATTACTTAAGACTTCTACCCGGTCATGGGTGACGGAATGAGAGCAATCTACCCCCGTGGATTAAACGAAGTGTTCGATTTGAAATTTTGTACAGATTCCCGAGTTCGACAAGATACACCTGAAACATTGTGAGAATAACATCCTAGGCAAGAACAGTAGTCTAAATAATCAAAATAATACTAACAATAAATATTTAACAGGCTACGCATCGAGCACACCTTTCTTAAGCTTGTTAAGAGAATAGTTTCGAATGAGCAGGAATCATTTTCATTGGTTGAAAAATGTCGAGTTAACAAATAAGTTTGTTTTTATTTCGGAAGCAAACATCATATTAACCTATAGATTTTACTTTCTCCCATTTTCACTCTTGTAGAAATGAAAAGGAAAGAGTAAACTAAACGAACAGAGAAAGAAAGAGAGTAGCTTATACAAACTAGTAACTTTTTATGTCCGTTCGTATCGCATTTCTACCTCTCCATAACCTTACTACTGTTAACTTGATGCCTGAAAGCGATAGTTACGTCGTTAAACCAGAATCGTGTTTTAGTTAATTTTCATGCTGCTGTGAAAACATGATGGATGTGTTCGCTTAGAATATTTAGAATTTCTCTCTGTGACGAGGTCCAAGTCATCACCCCATGAATCATTACTTTCCAACGACAGAATGAACTCTCTATTGTTCTATAATTCCTGTCTCATTTTCATGTTATGCATTTTAATTTGTATGCTATTTGATTTTTTTTTTTTTTAATTTTCATTTTTTTTTCCTTAAAGGAATGTATCAAATATACTCCTTGGAATGTCTGCAATATTGTTCTTTGCTGTCAACTTGACCTTTGCAACTTTATCAATGAAATCCCAACGGGAGCAAAATGAAGTCGTCTTGCCCTATGTGTACGTCCGTGTTGCTATCAACGATGGACTTTTCCTGACTGTGGCTACCTCTCTTATTATCGTCATTGTCAGACTGATGAAAGTACCAATCACAAAGCGATCACTCGAAGCAAAGGTGAGTATAGGTTGTCAGGTTAACAAAATGATAAAACATCACAATAAGCTAGAAAAACTGTTATGCTGATCTACCCTATTGCAGCACTACATGGACTCTTCCTAACACTATGAATAGTGATAATGATAGTAATAGAAAGAGAATCGCTATGTCCAATCAAGAAGTAGGCACTGGCAACATATTATTTCTGTAAATACATACTCTTAACTACTTCCTTGTGGTCTTATTTCTTTTTAGCCCTTTAAGGCCACAACAAAAATATGGAAAAATATAAATGAATCAACTTCCTCTCCATTTTCAAATTTGATTATGTCCAATTTCTGATGTAATATTAATGCGCTTCTCCTTTTTCTGCCATTATGGTATTTAACATATAAAGTTATCTTGTTGGATTTTCAACGTCAGACTCAAATAGCATTTAATCGGAGAAATAAAACTTTGCTTCTGACTTATACGAAATTTAATTTGTTATTTTTGCACCATGTTATTGACAATAAAATAATGTTCTTCGCTATATTTTATGTAAAGTGTTACTTACTCGGGCCTAGACAACTGCTAATATGATACATTTTTAAATAATCGCTTAAAAATACAAATCAGCAGGGAGATAACTCATTTTAAATGGAAGAATATGATAGGATTTGCTTCTTTTAAGTTTAAAAAGGTGCAACTAATTAAAACCTAAAACGATATGACTGCATCCCGTACTATGCCGGATAGGTACAGCTAGTCATAAATATTATGATCTGAAAGAAGGAAAATTAAAATTAGCATCATTGGCAGCTTTGTATGTAGACTGAATCATTTGGAGTGTCATGAGATTATACTGGTTACTGCGAAAACAGTTCTCCTCTGTTAACCCAGAGGCGTGTTATGCATGCGTTCATGCCGCAGCTTATCCTCCGACACAGAGGAACGGGCAACCAGAAGCTGCCGATTACTGATGCAGACATTCAGTGCATCCGATGCATCCCTTTCTCCAAACAAATTCCAAACCGCACCATCCGTGCAAGAATGCAACACAATCAGCATCACAAAGATTCTTCGCTGGTTTGATCATGTTTTTCGACGCCTTAAGGAAAAATTTATCTGCAAGTTGGTAGCCCCAATCGCACCTGCCGGTTGGAAGAAGCACAGCGGTGTCCAACTGAAGACTTGGATAGGAACAGTGAGGAAAGACATGGATCTGGTGGTTGGCCCTCGCGTTTTGGGAGTTTGTCGCTGGAACCGGGAATGGCTGAAGTATGCCAAGAACTCCGCTGTTGATCAGCGGGGGTGGACCACCTTGACGCAAGATGTAGTGAACTCGTTTGGAGCCGGCTCATTACGTTGCCGTTATCATTACATTGACAGCCTTCAGTCTTGGAAGATTATAGAGTAGCCTCAAAGCACAAGGCCTGGGTAAAGGCAAACTGTTATCGAAGCAGCAGACCCCACCCATAACTACACATCATTGGAATGGTTCATTGAAAAGGAAAATAGCGATACGCATGGTTCCAGTGCTATCACAGGAGATGCCAGAACGTTGCTGTATACAACCTCGTACTGCCTTTGGGATTCCGGCTCCAAATTTTTCTTCGTGGTTGACTCCTTAAGTCTTTCCTACGAGTGGATACAGTGAAGGGGTGGGATTTTGCTGTAAGTCAGGTTGTATTTACGTTGAGGGGGGTACACGTGCAGTATGTTTGCCGGAGCACTTCCGTGGAAGTACTTGTAAAACAAGCACAGGGATATAATATTGCGGTGATGGGACACGGGCTGGAGCTTTTCCGACAGTGCGGACCATATTAGCGCTTTTCCCCATTACCACTCCTTATTCTAAGCATACGTTTATGCTATACTTAGCTCAGAAATTAACAAAGCAAAAAAAAGAATTTTAAACAAATATGAAGAATATATTTGGATTATTCGGACTACTGTTCTCATTTTGGATGTTATTCTCACGACATTTCGGTCGATGTAATCTCTAATCTTCTTCAGGTGTGTCTTGTCGAACTTGGTAATTAATACGGAATTTCAAATTGAACCCTTTAATCCATGGAGGTAGATTGTTTTCATTCTGCCAGCCATAATTGGGTAGAATTCTTATGCAATTTATTGTTAGTTTTATTTTATAGTATTGTAGTATTGCCTGTAGTGAGGATTAAACCTTCAATCTCCAAAAAGACTGTCACTTAGAAGCGATGTTTAATTTCTTCAGACAAAAATTAATAGCCTGAATAGTAAATAATGTTCAACATTAAAATACCTATGGGTGCAGAAAGAACAAAGGAAACATATTTTTAAATTACAGGAAATTAATTATTTATCAATAAGTTTTTTGAAAATAATCGTCATGAAATAGACTTAACTAGTAAACACTAGATAATGAGATTATGGAAAATAAATTTCTGAAACATATGTACACAATGGTAAATAATATTTGTTGAATTGGATTGTGAAAATAACAACCAAGATAATAATAGTAGTTCTAATAATTGAAATCATCTATCCTCATCTCAAAAGTTTTGAAACCTATTTCCTTTATTTTTATTTTTCTGTTTTTTTCTTCCAAAAACGTTTCGGCCGATGTAATCTCTAATCTACTTCAGGTGCATCTTGTCGAACTTGGTAATCAATACGGAATTTTAAACTTAACTCTTTAATCTATGGAGGTAGATTGTTCTCATTCTGTCAGCAATAATCTGGTAGAATTCTTATGTAATTTATTTTTAGTTTTATTCTTAGTATTGCCTGTAGTGAGGATTGGACCTTCAACCTCCAGAAGACTGTCACTTAGAAACGATTATTACTTACCACTTTATTCGTTGCACCACATGTCCGTGCGGACTCTAAAAGACACATCTGAAAAAGGTTGGAGGTTACATCGGCCAAAACGTTGTGAAAATAACAACCAAGATGAGAATAGTAGTTTGAATAATTGAAATCATCCATCCTCATCTAAAAAAACTCTGAAACCTATTTTCTTCTTTTTCTGTTTTTCTTTCCAGGCCATTACAATGTGGACAGTTGTCGGTGTCTCTATATTTGTGATCTTCACTTACGGGTCTCGTGCTCTCTATAATATGATAGCTGTGATTCCAGCACTGAAAGGCCGCACCCCAAGTTTTGGTTATGGCTGGTTTGATGTCTCGGATCAGGTAATCGCATATCATTATTTCTCTTTGAACTATTGTCTTCATCATTGTTGATGTTTCTATTTCTACTACTATATATACATATATCAGATTTAAATAATTTTCAAATCATATTCGAAATAAAGAGTACACACAATGATATCCAAGTTGTTTACGTCTGTTTCCAGACACTGTTTGCTTTTAGTTATACAAAATGACACAAAATTTGTTTACAACAGCGTCTTTCATCAGAATCGGGATTCCAGAACAATCTAATTAGTACCACATAAAATTTTACCAGTGTATTTAACATTGGACTTGAAGTCTTTGTTTTGGTTTGAAAATGCTTTTTCTCAGACAGTTGTTTTTTTTTTCCTGGGTACAAATGAGAATGTTCCTCTGAATCCCAGTCTGATAAAAGATGTTGCTGAAAAAAAATATTGTGTTATTTTATATAACTATAACTAAGATACCATTGTATGTACTCTTTATTTGGAATATAATTTAAATCTTATCTATATATATATATATATGTATATATATGTATATATATATATAATGTATGTATATAGTAATCAGTCAGCAGAAAATCATGAGCGCACAAGTTGCAAAAGAAGTATAATAATAGTAGGGAATAAAAAACAAACTGAAAATTAAGAATAAATAAATAAACTTACAATTTCTTGGACGATTTTAGAAGCAAAGTAAAGTACATCCCAATTTCAGTTTTTGTTGTTTTTTGGGGTATAGTCTGTAAGAAATTTTCGGCGACACACCTTCTATAAGGTGTGAACATATATACTTTGCACAATCTCACTATACTATGAAATATCGAGCAAGCTGTTATGGATTTTGCAAATTGATGATTAATCTTTGTAGTTAACTCAAAAAGTTTTCTAATTGATTTTAAATTTGAATTTGTATGTATGTGTGTGTATGTTTATATATATATTTATATATATATATATATCTGATATAAGGTAATCTTGTCGGATTTTCAAAGTCATAGCTAAATAACAATCCGTCTGGCATACTGATACTTTATTTGGACTAGTCTATTTTTTCGTTTTTTCTTTCCTCTGTAACTGTCATGAATATATTTTATTCGGCTTTATTTTTTTTCTGAAAGTACTTATTCTAGCCAGGAAAACTGTTAAAGTGGAGACGTTTTCTCTAACTCACCGAAACAGGTAAATGGAAAGTTATTGTGTGCAATTATACTGAGTTATCTCCCTTGAGTTATTAAAAAAAAATATATATATATATATATAAATTATGCGACTTGAAGTGTGTGTGTTTCTCATCTCCACATTAATTACATATTATTTGTTCTTTACTCTTAATCGATAAGCATCAAGTACTAAAATGAACAGTTTAAAAATACCTACTTCACAAAATTAAAGTTACTAAAATTAATTTTGCTTTCTTTGTAAAAAGTCATTAATTTTTTTCTTTTACTCCTGGGCCATGCCGGAAGCTAGAGCCAGTGTGTATGTATGCATACACACATACACACACACACACACACACACATATATATATATATATATACTGATTGGTTACCTAGCTAGCCGTGTATATAAAAACACCCGGCAAAACTCACTCCATGCATTTTAGCCTGAAGATTCCCCCAGGGATGAAACGCGAGAGCCTCTGTGTAGTTTAATTGCCATAAATATATTTTCATAAATTATATATATATATATATATATATATATATATGGATTTAAAATGGCATTTAAATCGAGTTTCAGAAGTAAGAATTTGTGATTGCATGTTTCGAAACATCCTTTATTATTAAGACTGGCACAAGGCAAAACAAGAAAATAAGTCATCAATTTTTCTAAGTACATTATCGAACAGAAAAAAAAACATCCAAAAGCAATCAGTGAAACACAAAGACAAACAGATGAAAGAAATTGCAAGAATTTTTCAAAAAGAATCCAATATTAAAATGAATTATAGACAGTGAACATGTTAATTCAACAATGGCCGTTTCTATGGTGAAGAGTTTTCCTCAAGAGAACTCAATGTATTTCTTAATCATTTGATTGGAGTGGAAGTAATTCAGTTCTTCGCAATCGGCCTGAAATTTCATAAGGTAAAGGAAATTAATTTTCTTGTTTTAGGTTTTCAAGCGGATTAAATTTAAATAAACTTATTAGAGAATAAGTAGCTAAAGTTAATCTATAATTATATATTATAGCAATTAATTAGGATTGGTATTATGTTAGTTTTTTTTTTAATTAAAAAAAATCAGCATTTACCAAATCAAGAATTTAAACTAATTTTTATAAAGTTTTTCTGAGCTATCTGTACAAATTTTTTCCAACTTGCAAATTGAGATTTTTCTAAACAGGTTTACTAATTTATATAATTTATACACCTCTCTTTCTCTCATATATATATATGTTTCATCCTTTTTCGTGAATCAGCAGTATGGAGGATAAATGTTCTGCTGCTCGCACAGTTTTAACCTCAAACACGAGTCACCTTTTAACTCAAAGTCTAGACCTTGTTGTCCATGTGGCCAACCTAACCGCTATGCGAAAAGGAAAGAATTAAAGTTTATTTATATCTTTACAAGCAAACATATAGTAAACTGCCACACAGGTTTCGTTGTCATTAATTATTTTTTGTAGTTTAACTTTGAGTTCAAGCTCAATAGTTATTAATTTATAATTCCAGAGCATTTACAAATAAACAATAGATAACATATTCCAGCGACTATATCTTTATTTTCTAATGATGAGATTCATTTTTTATGGCCGTTTCACTATTTATCTACACAATCAAAGTGTTCAATTGGAGATGGGATGATTCTATAAAGTTACTGATGTCCTGTTCTATTTTTAGGTCTAACTGTGACTGAAAGCTGCATCACTGACAATGTAAGAAAAAAAAAACAACAAAACATCGTTGATCGTGATGCATCTGTTTGTCAGAACCTTTATCGTCTGTCACAAAAGTTTCATGTAAACCACGTTACTCGACATTGTCATCGTAAAAAAATGCTGAGTAACTCTAACAAAAAATATCACAAAACCCTGCGTGATAATTGAACGTCAAAAGACAATACAGAAGTGTTTTATTAACTTGCGCGTAGGAACAAAAAAAGTCGACAAACTAGACGAGCTTTCTATTCTGTGGAGAAATAGAAATAGCTTTTCTATCTATTGTTACTTATTAAAAGTCACTAAACCTATTTGTAATTGACTGTTTCAGGTGAAAGGTTGAAACAAAAAGAGTGAGGTATGACCTTTTAGCTGGCGAATTAAAACGAGGCTTGATAAAACCTGCATTTGTTCACAGTGGGTCAATTTGAATGTCCGCTGACAAATGGTGGCAGGTTTATGTCTATTGTGTAATGCTTTTTCTGAAGATTTATTTTGATTCTTTTGTTATTAGTAAATAGGATCCAAGTTTCATCATTTCAATTGAGTTTATAATTAGTTTTTTTTATTTGATAGTTTGTTTTACAGAATTGGATCTATATCTATTAATCTTGGAGATTTAATATCTGCCTGTATGAAGCTAAAACTGTACTATTACTTCTATTACTAATGGAGACTTAGTATCTGTCTGAAATCGTAACTATACTATTACTTTTATTACTAATGGAGATTTTGAATCTATCTATCTGTCTGAAGACGTAACTATACTATTATAATCGTTTAATCCTCAAATCATGTGTGTGTTGGAGGGTAGAATCTGTTCTGTTGTCACAATACCGTCCTTCCAGGCATTACCACCTCATTTGGGTAGAGGGTAGTGTAGTATCTTGTTTCGGAATTTTGGGGATGCAGATTGATAATTTGTATTTGGATTATTTGAACTACTGTTCTCATCTTTGATGTCATTCTCACAACATTTCGGCCGATGTAACTTCCGAATATCTTCAGGAACATCTTGTCGAACTCAGGAATTTGTATGGAATTTCGAACGGAACCTTTTATTTAATCCCTGGAGTAGCTTGTTCTCATTCCGTCAGCCATAACCGTGTAGAAGTCTTTAGTAATTAGTAATTGTGTTCTTAGTATCACCCACACCGAGGATTGAACCTTCAACTGCCAGAAGGCTGTCACTTAGAATTTATTATAACTTAGCACTTTTATCCATTGCACAGGTTATTGCAGACAATTCTAGTATGAATTTTAGAAGTCTAAGTCTATTTTTAAAAATTTATCTTTTAGGTTATTTGTGTTAGAAGATTTAATTCGATGTAACAATGTGCTAATTTGGCGTTATATTGTAAATGTGTTTGTTTTCACTTGCATCTTTTAAATAGTTAGAAAGAATATTCTTGTATAGCGATGTAGTGACGTGAAGGCCAGATGGTTTACCCATTTGGAAAGGAAATAATCCTGTCCACACTCCAGAGACAAATAGATTAACTAGTCATCTCTCTATTTCCGCCTCAGATATGAAAGATGCAGCTATTTGTTTTTCTATAAGTTAAGAAACTTATTTATTTTTATAAGAAAAAAGCACATAATAATAAGAAGAAATAGCTTTTATATTTTTCTACCTGGTTATCATAATTGTATCATTGTATAACCTAGACCAGAGGTCTTCAAAGTGGGGGTCGCGACCCCCAGGGGAGTCGCGTAACCATAGAAAGGGGGTCGCCAAAATTATAACTATCGAAGTTTTTAAATAATATTCAAACTTATTTTTTATTTATAAAAAATTTTGGTGGGTCACGAAAAAAACATTTTTCAAAAAGGGGTCGCGACAAAAAAAGTTTGAAGAGCACTGACCTAGACAACATTTTGTGGTTATTTTAATGAAATCCTTCCCTGCGTCTTTTCTGTCTCGTTGCTGAGTTTACTAATATTTCGAGATAGATCTCTGCTTCAAAGAAAAATTTATAAAATTGTGGTCGGAATTTGTTTTTGTTTGCATATCTGTTATTGGATACATTATTTGAAATCTACATGTGTTTTTAATGGAGACGCTGTGTGCAATTTTGGGTTGAAGAGATTATTGTCATATTGTAGTCATAGGTGTGAAACTTCTGAAAATAAGTTATTCTAATTTGAACATGATTGTAGTGTGTGTTAAATTAAAAATTCAGTGTTGAGTTTTAATCTCATTAATTTGTGGGTTGAGTCTAGCTATAAGTATCACCTCCTTAATTCTTAATATTTCTTTCAGTTATATATTTATTTACATTTTTACATTTTCTGAAAGAGTATTCTTGTGTGAGATGGTCTTTAATATGGGGTGGTCTGACCGTGCTACTAAGGTATTTGCACTTGCTACATTGCATGTGGTATTTTCCTCAAGCTATCTGAATATTGTACTGAGGACGTTATCTTCAATGGTTACGAATATAAAGAAATTGACTTCACAGTACTTCCTGATTCCTGTATGGATATTATACTCGGAGTGCCCTTCTTAAAACTACACCGGAGTATCACTATTTCTTTTGGAGGGTCTCAGGATATTCTAAAAATCTGCGCTTTAACCAAAATCAGTTGTGCACCCGTTAAATTGTTCCGAAACTTGACCCGTGATTGCAAACCTATTGCTACTGGGTCCCGAAATTACCGTGCGGAGGACTCTCGATTCATTGAAAAAGAAATTCTACAAATGCTTGAGGATGATATAATTGAACCAAGTTACTCTCCGTGGCGCGCTCAAATTGTTGTGACTTCGTCAACTAATAAAAAGAAACGATTGGTAGTCGATTTCTCCCAAACTATTAACCGTTTCACCTTACTTGATGCATACCCCTTGCCACGAATTGGGGATCTCGTTGACCAAATAGCCCAGTATCGTATCTTTAGTATAATTGACTTGTCCAAAGCATACTATCAGATTGAAATTTGCCCTGAAGATCGCCCCTATACGGCCTTTCAGGCTGGAAACCGTCTGTACCAATTTAAACGAATACCCATGGGGGTCACAAACGGGGTTTCTGCCTTTCAACGATTTATGAATTCTTTCATTTCTGATAACAAATTACCTGGAACCTTCTCGTATATAGATGATATAACTATTTGCGGTAAAACCCAGGAGGAGCATGACGTCAATTTGGAGTATTTCTTAAAAGCTGCCTCGACATACAACCTCGAAATAAACCGGGAAAAATCAAAGTTTTCACTTCGTTCTATTAACGTGCTTGGATACCAAATTTGTAACGGAACTCTTCAACCTGATCCAGAGCGTTTGAGACCTCTTTTGCAAATGCCTCCCCCTTCCGATTCAAAATCGTTAAAAAGGTGTCTTGGTAT
>OY744516.1:107090263-107105263 GCA_963556195.1 Sepiola atlantica | reverse complement strand
AATAAGAGTTAGCCGTTATGATGTTAAGTTGATACGTTTGGAATAAAATATCGGAGACAGTCGGACCTTATACTTTCTGACTCTGCAACCTTGGTTTTTATGACAGACTATTCTTCTTCTTTCTATCCATCCAACATCACTTTTCTCTTGTTTAGAGGTCTGGCGTTTTTTGATATTTTGCAAGTTCACTCCTCAGTCCTCATGGTTCAGTGAATCAACTGTCTCCAAATTCAACTCTGCATGGTCTTGTCCAATCAGTTGCTTCCAAGTTTCCTTTGGCTGGCCAACCTACCTGTGATTGAAGACATCCATGCTTCTGTGACAGTCAGTTTACTGAGGGGGGGGGGTGAACGCTCAACATGACAATATCAGCATAATCAATTCATCCTTAAGATAACATATGGTTGGTAAATGTAGTGCTTTCAGCAAATCCTTGAACCTAACATGTTGGGTTTGGTAAGATTTGTTTCAGTCTAAAAGAATTTTTCTTTCACTGACTGAGGAGAGAAGAGATGAAGTGTAGTATCAGAACAGATACTACACTTTGATCGAAGCCGAAAGGCCTGGAGTTAAGCATAACTTATTTGGTCAAGAACTCAGTATTATGTTAGTTCTGATCTGAAAAGTTAGTGTTGAGCTTTCTCTCTCTCTCTCTCTCCCTCTTTTTTCTCTCTCCCTCTTTTTTTCTCTCTCCCTCTTTCTCTCCCTCTTTCTCTTTCTCTCCCTCTCCCTCTTTCTCTTTCTCTCCCTCTCCCTCTCCCTCTTCCTATCCCTCTTTCTCTCCCTCTCCCTCTTCCTATCCCTCTCCCTCTTCCTATCCCTCTTTCTCTCCCTCTCCTTCTTTCTCTCCCTCTCTCTCTCCCTCTCCCTCTCCCTCACCCTCTCCCTCTTTCTCTCCCTCTCCCTCTTTCTCTCCCTCTCCCTCTTTCTCTCCCTCTCCCTCTCCCTCTCCTTCTCTCCCTCTTTCTCTTTCTCTCTCTCTTTCTCTTTCTCTCTCTCTTTCTCTCACTCTTTCTCTTTCTCTCCCTCTTTCTCTTTCTCTCCCTCTTTCTCTTTCTCTCCCTCTTTCTCTCCTTCTCCCTCTTTCTCTCCTTCTCCCTCTTTCTCTCCTTCTCCCTCTTTCTCTCCTTCTCCCTTTTTCTCTCCTTCTCCCTCTTTCTCTCCTTCTCCCTCTTTCTCTTTATCTCCCTTTTTCTCTCCCTCTTTCTCTCCCTCTTTCTCTCCCTCTCCCTTTTTCTCTCCCTCTCCCTCTCCCTTTTTCTCTCCCTCTCCCTTTTTCTCTCCCTTTTTCTCTCCCTCTCCCTCTTTCTCTCCATCTTTCTCTCTCTCTCCCTCTTTCTCTCTCTCTCCCTCTTTCTCTTTCTCTCCCTCTTTCTCTCCCTCTCCCTTTTTCTCTCCCTCTCCCTTTCTCTCTATCTCCCTCCCTCTTTCTTTCTCTCTATCGCCCTCCCTTTTTCTTTCTCTCTCTCTCTCACTATCTCTTTCTCCCTCTCTTTTCCCTCTCTTTTTCCTTCTCCCTATTTTATCCCTCTCTTTCTCTATCGCTCCCTCTCCTTCATTTTTCCTTTGTCCAGGAGTCTTACGTTTTTTGATAGTTTGCAAACTCACTCTTCAGTCCCCACAGTTAAGTTGATCAACTGTCTCCAAATTCCATTCTGTACAGTCTTGTCTAATCACTTCAGAGTTTTCCTTGGTCAGCCAACCTTCCTAGGATTCAAGACGTCCATGCTTCTGAAATGGTTTATCCGAGTGGATGAACGTTCCACATAACCAGATTTAAATCCAAATATAAATCTTGAAACTTTTAATGAACATAAATGCATCTCTTTGTAAAGAAAACAAACTTGAAACTTTTTTTGTGCAGTTCTATAAAAATGTTATGGATCATCAGGGGTCTATGTGGACCCTGGTTTGGAATCCTTGTTCTATTGGGCAGGAGAAAATATTGCATTTAGTACCAAAAAAGGTCAGTACATCAATCGCTGTTTGCAAACGAGACCAGAATGTGACTAGCACCTTGATTATGGCTCTGGTTTGTACATGTCCTGTTTTCTAAAGATATAATTGCTTTCTGGCTTTTCTTTGTGATCCAGAATCCATATATAATGAGATCCTATGCGTGAAATAATTAATAGGAATTGCCAATAGGGAATTCAAGGCATTTATGAACGATTAATCAATTTTCTTGTGGCAAAGGTTACGTTGGATTTGGGACTAAAAATTAGTTGACCCCATCTACAGCAATGTATTTGATATTGTAATCACTGATGTGATTATAAAAGTCTTTAAACAAATTAAATTTTATTTTATTTTCTTTACGAATGGATAACTACTTCTCTCTATCTATCTCTCTTTCTCCCTCTTTCTCTCTCTCTCTCTCTCTCTCTATCTCTATCTCTCTCTATCTCTATCTCTCTCTATCTCTATCTCTCTCTATCTCTATCTCTCTCTATATATATATCTCTCTCTATATATATATATATATCTCTCTCTATATATATATATATATATATCTCTATCTTTCTCTCTTTCTTTCTCTTTCTCTCTTTCTTTCTCTTTCTTTTTCTCTTTCTCTCTCTCTATCTTTTTCTCTTTCTCTCTCTCTATCTTTTTCTCTTTCTCTCTCTCTATCTTTTTCTCTTTATCTCTCTCTATCTTTTTCTCTATCTCTTTATCTCTCTCTATCTTTTTCTCTATCTCTTTATCTCTCTCTATCTTTTTCTCTATCTCTTTATCTCTCTCTATCTCTTTATCTCTCTCTATCTCTTTATCTCTCTCTATCTCTTTATCTCTCTCTATCCCTTTATCTCTCTCTATCCCTTTATCTCTCTCTATCCCTTTATCTCTCTCTATCCCTTTATCTCTCTCTATCTCTTTATCTCTCTCTTTCTTTCTCTCTCTCTCTCGTTCAATTATGTAGTTATTGAATTATATTTATTTAAGGAAAACTCTGTTGAAATATATTATTTCGTACAAACCAAGGGAAGTCACCATGTATAAAAGACTTATTTTTTTAAGATGGCTGCCCACAAAAAAAATTCCGAGCCGGATAAAGAACATTTTTTAAGGAAATAAAACAAATGACAATTTTGTATTATTAACAACATGCTACCCCTATCAGGAAGACAAACTGACGAATTAGAATAAAATATAGATTTTTTAACTTTTAAGCCATCGATTACAAACTCTGAACATCTGACCAAATAATTTTATACATTTTGATTTTATATATTGTACTAAAAGAATACCCATCCCAGGATGAGTAAAATTAATTCTCCAAACAGAACAGTTTTGCATCTGTTAGATGGATAACAAATTCCATCTAGAAAATAAAAATACTTTTATATATTTTATATTTAAAGGGAAATAACTCTTGTAACCTAAAGTTATCTCCCTTGCCAAGAAATCATTTGGAAGCATGAGTTATCTGCCCCTGATTTTGATTAGATTAAAACAAATGGGGAATAATACAATGGAGACGCTTACTGACATTGGCTTAGTGAACCTCCTCATTTTCATAGTAATTCTCCCAGTTGTAATTTTTTTAAATTGTTAAATAAATCATTTATATTGTTCTTCTTAGAATCGTTTTCATCAAATTTAATGTAAATCTGAAATATTTCAATTTTCAAATGGAAGGTTCTGTCTATAATATGCCCCCTAAAAACCCTTTAAAATACTCCACAAAAAACTAGAAATTTGTGGAATATTTATTAATTGATGTCAAATACTATTGTTACAATTTCACAAAAATCGGAAGTATCTGAATTTCCACAAAAGGGCTTCTACCCCTCTCTTTGCCCCTTTTTGCATCAAACTAAATTAATGATCAGTTTATCAGTGTAGCAATGAATCCTATACATAAATATACATGAACATGTATGCATACCTAACTTTATATAGAGATTACTTGATTCATTAATTCATATCTTATGAATCGGGTGATTATATTGTTGGCATTGGTTTCCTCCGATATTTTTCTAGTCAGAATTCTTTCTAGAAAGAAACCGAGTACTTACAGGAGGGACCACGTGAAGGTTGCCAACATTTTAAGTGAGAGTGCTTCTGTGGAACGAACTGGATTCGAACTTGGCGCACCCAGGTCGCCATACGGTGTCGTTAACAACTTAACCACCATCACCTCCCAATTACTTGATGCAGATAAACCAGGTCAAAAGGATTGCACAAGCCATGCAGAAGGAAAACTACCTCATTGTAAACCACTGAAAAATGAAAGAGTAGATACTAAAAGTGATATCGGCAGAAGACACGATTTCTCCTATAACTACTGTTGAAGTAAATACTGAAAACTGACACATAAAAAATTATATCTCCTTATAATATTTTATGTGGATACATGAAGTACTAATATATATATATATATATATATATATATATATATTAGTACATAAAATATTATAAGGAGATATAATTTTTTATGTGTCAGTTTTCAGTATTTACTTCAACAGTGCTCGATACGTAAGTAGAGCTAGGTATATATATATATATATATATATTTTCATTCTCTAGTTCTCAATGTCTTGCTTTCCCTTACTTTCCCATCTCATGACAGTTCTCTATGTAGGCTAAGACTTCAAACGATTCATGGATAGCGTAAGGGAGTTAGATGACTTTTGTTTCATCAAAGAATAACTTCCTGTCTCCTTACCCCCTAAAACGCATTTCGTGTATTTCTGTTAATTTTGACTCTCTTAGTTGAAACTGGTTGGAGTTGCTTAGGGAAAAAGTTGTATTTTGTGCTGCATTCTAAGAGAGGGGCGTGACCCTCCAGGTTGGAAAATTCATATGGATTTCAGTTTTTACTGCCGTACAGCATGATCATGTTTACACACCCGTTCTCATCAGATCACAGAAGTTAAGAAGTCAATGTTGAGCTTAATCAGTAGCCTTTGGGAATACCAGATACTGTATTTGGGAGGATGGCAAAACATCCCTGCAAACAACTACAAAAATTAACGTCGTTAAAATCATCTCACCTGATACACATACAACTGGAAACCACTTGTGAATTTGATATTCCCTAGAAACTTCCTTTTTCAGAGGAAGATAGCTTAATCCACCAAGGCTGCATGCTACACGAGGACAGGATAGAACCCAACAAGAACCATGGAGTACCAAAATCAAATGCCGATGGTTGAGATGGTTTGCCAATATTAACAGAGCATGGAGTGAAGCTGCTAATGTCAGATGACAGATGAGTAACTTCCCTTGAATGAATATATAGGAAGTGGAGATTATTTAAGGTAAACATGCTGACTGCTCATGGTGTGAACCTAGTGGGTCAGTAAATGCCTATGGAGGCTGTGGGAATCAATATTTGATAGCAGCGCGTAGTTCTAAATGTGAATGTTTCCTACATCCTCCACAGAATTTACTGGTCCACTTCACATCCTGAGCAGTCAGCATGTCTGCTATAAATAGTCTTCACTTCCGGTAGAATCATTCAAGGAAGTAACTCATCTGACATGATCACTCTCCCTCTCTTATCAATAAACAGCATATTCACAAATGATCAGACAGTACCAAAATGGTTTCAGAAATGAGAGCCATGAAGATAAAGAAGGTAGAGGACGGCCATGAACGTTTGAAAGGAGTTTTTGAACACACCCATGGACGGATTGGACACCAATGTCTATACAGAAATATCAGCCCGTGTATGGAGTACTGATGCCACGTCTTGATCTGTGCACCAACTACTAGCCTCTTCCTCTTGGTCAGCGTGCAAAATAAAATGTACAACCTTATAGGTTACACACTATCTGGCATGCTCCAGCCCCTGTCGCTGGCATCAATCTACTTGCATTGCTACAGAGTTACATCCCTGTGCTTGTTTCATAAGTACTTACAGGCTAGTACTCTCTAAACGAAAATACCCCGACCCACCCACCTGGCTGATAAACTTTCACCCCTTCACTGTAGAGCTTCATAGATGCCGGAAGATTTTCTTCTCTAACAGTTTCTTTCCTCGGACCGTTTACCTTTGGAATTTCCTTCCTTTGGAATTTCCAACATGAAATTTAAATGTAATGTGAACAAACATCTTGCAGCATAACTTCCTCCCTATAATTCTGGCCCTTACCACAGTAGCCCCTTATGCTTCAATGGTAATATGCCTTGTTTGAGGTAAATAAGTTTTTTTTTTTTTTTAATTAATAAGGTGAAAAAACTAAATATATAGGTACAAAAATAAATGCTTGTTTCTTAAGCGTTTTTAATTTCTTCATCTTTATTTGTCATTCCTAAAAATGACAGAAGCAGGCTTCCTAAGGAAACAATACAAAAATAGACACATATTAATCATTCATACATACACATATTACAACAGATTACAATGGTTGTCCCTAACATACATCAATGGACATACCGATAGATATCTAATAGTTTCAAGAATAAATACTTGTTTCTTAAATCGGTTTTAATTTTCCGAACAGCCTAATAATGAATACTTATGATGCTTAAAGATAGTCATAAACGCCTTCTGCAGGAGCAGGGCTAAAATTTGTCTCTTTGAGCAGTTTTTTGAACCGTAAGAGAGTGCAAGTTTTATTCCTGATTTTGATGGATTTGAATTTTATGCTTTTTTATTGTATCTTTTTATTGTATCGTTTCCAGATTGCAAACAATGGACGCCAGTATTTTCACGATGAAAAAAGATCATTGCTAAGGAACCGATTCCTCATTCAGTAAGTGCTCCTGATTTCATGTCTTAGAAATGATATATACCAGCCGTACTGACCCGGCGTTGTCTGGGATCCATTACGTTAAAATTTGTTTTGTAAATATTTGTTTTTTAACCGCGCCTTTTTTGTTTGAGTCAGTATCTAAACTACAAAGCAAATAAGCAAGCTTACACTTACTAAAATAATAAGAGTTATTCCCCTTAGCTGATTTTTTTTATTTTTTTTTATTTTAGAAGTTTATTGAAAAATGTGTTCGTATTACTCAACTGCCAAACAAGATAAAGTATTTTTTTTTTTTATATTGCAGCGAAGTATGTTAGTTTATTGCTAATAACATGGTACAACGGTTTTAAGTTCAATTCTTTCTACAGGTAATACTAAGAATAAAATAAAAAATTACTTAAGACTTCTACCCGATCATGGCTGACGGAACAAGAACAATCTACTCCTTACATTAAATAAAGTGTTAGAAATTGTGTATAGATTTCTGAGTTCGATAAGATGCACCTGAAGAAGGTTGGAGGTTACATCGACCGAAACGTTGTGAGAATAAAATTCATGATGAGAACAGTAACTTGACTAATTCAAACACCACAAGATTTACAACGAAAATTTTTAATTATCTGAATTATCGGCTGATAATTTAAAGTGTCTAATTTTCACCCAAGGATTGACGTTGACAAAAGACGCTGAAATAAGAAGTATATTAATTAAATTAAAGAACAGACTATTTTAACACTTCAAATTGCAGAAGAATGTCAAAGAATGTTTAACTGACAAACAAGATTCAAAAGGTATCGTAGAAAATTAGTATTTTACATATCCAACATGTCGAAAAACCAATTTGGAAGAAAAAAAATATTTTTCTACCCTTAACCTCTTCTATACTTGAACGTCGGTCTTTCCATCCTCGTTGACACTTCACAACTATTTTGTATGGTATCAGTCTGCGTGTATATGTGCTTAGGGAGGAGGGGGACAGTTTATGGTGTTTCTAATAGTTCTTTTTCTATTTTCAAATGATCTGTAGTAGGTTAACATTCGTTGGTTATGTAGGTTGGTTCTGCATTCAAGGATTTTCCTTAAGATTTTGGATTTTTTCATTTGATCATTGTCTTTTGTCCTAGTCTTTTTTTCACCAGTTTTTTCGGAACTGTTCCTAGTGCTCCTTCAATTATTGGTATTATAGTGATTTTCTTCATGTTCCATATATCTTTCAGTTCTCTGGAAAGTTCCATGGGTTCAGAAAGTTAATAATAGTACTTATTTATGTAATTGTATAATAATGAATAATTAATGAATATACATTGTAGCAGCCATTAAGCAGGTCCACGAGGTAAAAGAGTGAGGTTCATGCCATGTGTTGTTCATCAGGGATTGGACCTAGAACGTTCTAATTACAAGATATATCTTGTTATTTCTGTGCGAAGACAAGAGTTCACTTATGCAAATGAGCATTGTTTTTGCATGGCAGAATTTTCGTTGAAATAAAGAGAGTAGAAACTTTCCTCCCGCAGTGACAATACAATTAATGTGACGAGTTTGGACCACGTCGAGTGTTCAGCAAGAGAGAAAGAAATTGAACTGGCGTTTTTGTGTTGGTTACTCGATTGACGAGAGTCATGTTTTGGAGAATTTTTAAGACAATTCGGAAGTCTGACTTGACTTTTGTGTGTGTGTGTGTACATTTTTGCAACTCTCACTTCAGATATTTTATTTGAAATAATACATTTACGTATAGTTTAATAATATTAAGCAAAAAATGTCTTTCTTCTCCCATAAACAATTGCGATTGTCAGTAAAATATTCTTTAAATAAAACGAATATGTCTCTTATTCATTGAAAATTGTAACAATTTAATTTTTTTTTAAACGATAAATATTCTCTTGCCATAAAAAATAATTGTTAGGTAAGTATTTTCTTTTAAATAAATGAAACGAAAGTTTTAAACATTTTATTTAATTAATTTATTCTTACAATTTAAATTGTTTCAAAATAAATACTCTCTTCTTTCTGTAAATTAGTTATTTCCAAGCCAAAATGGCGACAATGAATAGGATGCTTTTTTCCGCCCTCGCAAATGAGTAAGTAAACCCAAATAAGTTGTTTTAGACTAATTTAAAATTTACCTTAAATTATTTTGAATGAAATACAGCTGGGAAATTAGTCCAAAACAATTTATTTGGGTTTACTTACTCATTTATGAGGTCGGAAAAAATCAGAAAAAAGCAGCCGATTCATTGTGTGCCATTTTGTCTGGGAAACGAATATTTTACCCTTCTTTCTTACCTAAAAAATTATTGTTAGCTCAATATACTTTAAATAAATAAATCTTGAGTGATTGGGTGATCCTATATTTTAAAAAAAGTGTTGAGGGTGATAACGTATGAACATGAAATTATTATGTACATTCTTATATAATCATCTTTAAAGAAAAATCAGATTATTCTTTCAGTAAGAGTTATGGTTCTTTATTTGCATTAGTGTTTCGTTCAAATGGTGACTTATTAGTAAAAAAAAACAAAAAACTTATACCTATGTCTGCCTGTTTAGTTATCTTTTCTTTCATTTTTTTCTCCCCAGGAAATTCTGGAATTTACTTCGGCCAGCAAACTCTCAAAGAACATCACCGCTAAGTATTAACGGTGTTACGAACCAATTTACCAATACTTATCCGCCGCTTGGATCGCCACGATATGGTACCACAAGTAATACTTTACGAACAATCGCAGATATTCACAGCTCTCCTTAAAGAGCAAAAAAAAAAGTTAGAAAAATTTTTTTTATAAAGAACTGGACGCTAAAAGATTCTAAAAAAAACAGTTTTAATTTAATTTATTTATCAGTTTTAACTGAAAAAAACTAGCGCCCTAGAGGAAGAGCACTCAGACCGAACAAAAATGACCTAGGCACTCCTGTCGGCATTCAACGGTAGGTGCGCCTTAGGCGACCAGCAATAAATGAACCCCTTCTCAAACGGTGAGAAGGAAGTTCTTTTATGAAAACTCTTGTGCTAGAGGTCAGTGTAAGCAATTGTTCCTTTCCTGTCATTTGCCAAAACTACACCTTGTTAATGATAGATGAGTTACTTCCCTTGAATGAGTATACAGAAAGTGGAGACTATTTAAGGCAGACATGTTGACTGCTCAGTGTGTACAGTAAGTAGGCTAATAAATGCCTGTGGAGGGTGTTGGGAAAAATATTAACATTCAGTAGCAGAGTATAGAATTTATAATCAGGGTCTGCCATTCCTTTCCCCTCTAATGAGAGTTCTCTCTGAAAATTTTAATTTGCAAAATTTGTGTTTTTCTTATTTTTAGTTGTTGCTTGTGCTGCCCTCTAGAGACACAAGTACAGAGGGTCGTGGCCTCCCAGGTTAAGAAATTCAGTGAAGCTTTTTTTGTCATTGGTTACTCAATCTCTGAATATAATAATGATAGTGATAATAATGATGATCATGAAGTTTGCACATCTCCATACAGACTTTTTCAATATGGTGCGATAGGGTGTTCTTTGACCCCCACACACCCACAGTGTGTTCCCCTCAGGATTCACTTGTTTAGGTGCTCATGTGGCAGTCAAGGTTTGCATCTTTTCTCTCTACTTTTACGAACATGGTTCAAATAAAATAAACTTCAACCATTACAATTAGGCTTTAAAAATATGGGGCAGTTTTATTTGTTTTTCAGAGCCTACAGTTCAACAGCGATTCAAACAATTCCACATCTATATCCATATATATATATATATATATATATATATTATAGAAAATATTGAAATAATGTAACAAAGGTAAAGTTACATACTCTACAAGTTTATTATAATCATCACATGTTTAAACAAGGAATATAAGAAATACCAGAATTACCTTTAATCCATAGATTTTCAAAGAGTTAAACTTCCTTAGCATGTGAATTACATCTGGTGTGGTTAATTCAGCAGATGAGTTGAATATAAGGAAAAAACGAAAAAGTATATATATATATATATATATATATATATATATAGTGATTATTAAATTATTCTGATTTAATGATAATTTCGGAATAAAAAAACTTTTACACATGTTTCTGAAGAAGTCTAAAAACAATCACATGTAATCCAGGCTGTTATAATGGACTCCCCCTTCATCAGAAAGACAAATAGGCTTAACCTTCATCTTTCCTTTCAGAAATTGATTCCTAGTAAAATCGATATAAACTATTTAAGTTTACTTCATATTCTTACCTATATATATATATATATATTGAAAAAAAACATAACAATGTGTAGTATGTGGCCTTTAGAAATAAAACCAGCCACACAACTAACGAAATATTTTATATGAAAACTCTTTATTTACTAGCGAACTTTAACATTGGTTCATAAAATGTTTGAAGATTTTGTATTTTAAAGCTATGAACCGCATTAACAAAGTGACTATAATGGAGCTATTGTGTCTGCATGTTTCTAATTAAAACTCTGAATATTATTTCAAGAAAACATGGTGTTAAACCACATCTATCATTACATGTATGTCCCGGTGAACGACCAGTGTTATTTGACACCATATTCTTTTAAGTAGCAGGGGCACCCGGCATCGACGGGGAATGAAAGTGTTCCTTATTTATTTGAAGACGAAAATGACACATATAGTTTTTCTTTCTTTTACTCCATTATTCTTGGCTACTCGAATTTATTCTTACAGAAAACTTTATTGCAAATTTTGTCCTATGGCTTTGCTAATTGATTTTTCCTGTTTCATTGTTTTTTGACTTTTCTTATTTCTCCTTTTTTCTTATTTCTCCTTTTTTCTTATTTCCCCTTTTTTCTTATTTCCCCTTTTTTCTTATTTCCTCTTTTTTCTTATTTCTCCTTTTTTCTAATTTCCCCTTTTTTCTTTTTCCGTTTTTTCTTTTTCCGTTTTTTCTTTTTCCATTTTTTCTTTTTCTCGTTTTTTTCTTTTTCTCGTTTTTTCTCTTTTTCGTTTTTTCTCTTTTTCGTTTTTTTTTCTTTTTCGTTTTTTTTTCTTTTTCGTTTTTTTTTCTTTTTCGTTTTTTTTTGCTCTTTCGTTTTTTTTCTCTTTCGTTTTTTTTTTCTCTTTCGTTTTTTTTTCTCTTTCTCTTTCTTTTTTCCGTGTTTCTTTTAGTTTGTTTTCTTTTTTCCCCCTATTTATTTTTCAGCAATTCATCATCATCATCATCATCATCATCATCATTAGGATTTTTGATCACTCCTGAAGGAGGAACGTCTCTCTGGTTTCCTTCCACCTTGTTTTGTCCTTGGCTAGGGGTGGCCAAGTAGGATTACATTTGGCTGTCGAGGTCTTTTCCATTGCTTCAGGGTCCATTCTGTTGCACTATATATCCACCTGTTATCTGTACATCTCGAAAGGCGACATGCTCATCTATGCTTTGTCGTTCGTATTTTGGTGATGATGTCATTTACTCTAGTTTGCTGTTTGATCCAGGTGAAAAGAAACTTAAACTAGCAATGTATCATATTTGTTTTTTGTTTCTTTTAAATTGTCAACACCGAATTGTTACACTATTCAGAATTTATCAATTGACATTCCTTTCTCTTTTTTTTCTCGATCTAATTGTCTCTTTTTTTTGTCCTTTATTTTTATCACAGATCTTTCTTTTTCTTATTTCTACTAATCTCCGGCAGGGGGGAGGGGGGGGGCAATATAACACATAGAGACCAAAATAATGATGCAGTCGATTAAACTAAATTGAAAATTGTCTTCTTCCTAAAAGCTGTAATCGTGGCTCAACATAATTTTATGGTAAGCCGTAATTGCAGATGTTACCATCAGTTTAGAAAATAAATCCGACCCGGGATGGTAGGAATTGTTTGATCATCCATCAAATAAACACTGGAACTTTATTCCTGTTCATATGCCAATCCAAAGACAGTTACTGTTTCTACATTCAACGAGGGATGAGGAGGTGCAAAACGCTGGTCTTCAATGCCATTCAATACATTAACTTAATGCATAATAAAACTACAACAGCCAAACATTCAAGTATTTAACATGATATGTTGGGTCACAAAAATGCCAACTTGTGCTTTTATGGAATTATCTTTGAGTACAAGAAATCTGAATGTCATGTTTAAAAAAAAAATTTTAAATAAATTTCTGTTGTATAAAAATAATCTGTAAAATAAAAAAATTTCTGTACGTTTTAATTTTTTGTCTTTTTTTTTCTCTCTTTAACTTTTGCTCTCTCTCTCTCTTTCTCTCTCTCTCTCTCTCTCTCTCTCTCTCTCTCTCAGATATACGTTGGTGAAATATACATTTTTACTCACACCATAATAACAAAATAAAGACAGTTCTGATAATCTGTTTCTTCTTATGTACACTAAGACTTTGTAGCCCACAATATCTAAACGAATTCAAATACATCACAAATTCACTCAAAACATTGCAATACCCCACATATTTCACATTAAATGCAAACAAAAAAGACCTACAAATATTTTCCAATAGCAATAAACAAAAATCATGTACACTGAACACTTCTCTTATAAACAGACATATTCTTTTATCTATCCACACGAACAATACAATAATTTAAATCCCTCTAAATAAACTAGGAATTCCAACAATACAAACTACATCACAAACCATAAAACATACACTAAAAACTAAACATTCTCCTAAAACACCCACATCTAATGCAGGAATATATACTGTCCCATGCAATAATTGCAATAAAATGTATGTTGGTGAAACTCAACAGAAACTAAAAAAAATGACTTGGTGAATATAAGAGATATAAAAAAAATAATTCCCTAAATGCACTATTCTCTCATGCATTACAAGATGATTATTCTTTTAACTTTAAACAAGCTAGACTCATTAAATTCATGTTAAATAAATTTCGCTGTAGACTTCTTGAATCAGCACTCATTATAAACTCTGTCACACTTAAACAATGTAACGGCTTCTATAATTTATGTCCTTTAATCAGCAAAATAATACTAACCGAACAGAACTTAAATTTAGATCCAATCTAGCTATTTTACAACACATTTCTAACAAAACTTTATACATAACATCGAATAATAAAAATAAAACACTCATCCCACTTCATAAATTCTCCACATATTTTCAATTCTAACCTCTGTTTTGTTCGAAAAAAAAAAAAAAAAGAACGAAAACATTGTTTTCATGTCACAGGCGCACCATGTATTTTCAAATATTGATTTCTATGTTTTTTTTTCAAATAGGTCATCTTGAGAAAATCTTGAAATAAAGACGAAACGTTTAGTAATATATAAACAATTTTCGGTTTTCATTTTTCATTTTCCATCATGGATTATTATTTCTTCTGGTATTACTCCAGAGAATGCGCCTAATTTCTGTGACTGCTCGGCCGCAGCGATTGGGTAGGTCAGAACAGACTAAAGTGAAGATAGAAAAAGAAAAAGCAAATAAATCGTAGATTTCTTTTTCCAAAGTTTTTATTTCTTTACAAGATCTATTGACACAGGAGTTCACAAATACAACACACGTCCTTTCACTGTATAAAATAAAGGAATCTAGTTTCAATTCTTTTTTTCATTCAATAAAGCAAGACAGGCAAAACAGGTGAAATTTAAAACTGATCCCCGGATCAGATTGAAAACGATTTCAGACCTTTCGAATAGTATTGCCTGGAATTGCGGTTAAGAAAATTTAATATGCTCAGGCTGAAAATCATATAACTTGTGAAAGTTTACTTAAATATAATTTTGATAATAAAAGTTTTTTAGAAACACGCGTACATATGGATAGACATTGTTGAATGTCTTTTTTATTTCGGAGCTGTATTTGAAATTTTCTTTAATGTTTTAAGTTTTTGAAATCTACCAATTAGGTTATCAGAGCTGAGGTCTAAGGTTCGAACCGCACGGTCGGCGAGTCATTTTTATATAGCCACACTGATGAGTCTTTATAAAACGAAACAAGCGCCTGTCTGTGGATATAAATATTCAATTATTAAGTCATAATTATCGGCCCATTAAAGGATGGTAATCTGTTTTGAAAGAATTAATTGTTTTTATTTAAAGGTGTAATGCAAAGGTTCTCTCCCCTGTAAACAGCTGAGATTTGATCCACTTAAGAGACAATTTATCGTACTGAGAAAATACAGTATTTATACTTCTCATTCGTACAAATTAATCGTTGTGCGAATTGATATAGATGTCGGGTGATCAGACCTGAGCTCTAAGGTTCGAAGCGTGCAGTCGGCGTGTCAGTTATATATAGCCACATTGATGAGTCTTTTTAAGACGGAACATGCGCTTGCGGATATAGATATGTAACAGGTAA
>OY744516.1:107010263-107082763 GCA_963556195.1 Sepiola atlantica | reverse complement strand
TGAACGCAGAGCTCAGCATCTACTGCTTAGTTTTACTCACGCAATTTATAATTATTTAGGCCTTTCCACCCCCACCCCCGTACATACAACATGGTATTTCGAGGATGAAGATCTTGCTTTGCTGGGTAGGTGCAGCAGGTAACACTCTTTCTTCCCCTGACATAACCCTAACCCCGATTTAGCAACCTAGTGGAGTGGGTGATCTCTTCTCTACACTCCCTTTCTCGCAGAAGAGACGTTTCTGGTCTTTCCCTAGTATATCCTTATTTCGTAGGGGTTCAACTGAGCTTCGACTTCTGATCCCACCCTGTAAAACATTCGCAGCAAAAACTCGTCTAGCAACAACCACAGCGAAGAACTTTCATTTTTTCTTCTGCGTATCTTCTAATAAACAGAACTTCCATGTACAGAGTTACTTTAAAAGAAGTTTCTCATCTGTGGAACATAATACCGCAGGGCTGTTTCAAAGCTTACTAAAACATGGTTGTCTTCAAGTCTAATGTGAAAAAATAGTTATAAATTATGAAATTCTGCCAATTCCACCAATCGATTCCAATCTGTTCATAGCATTGGTCATCATTCAACTGACAAGCTTATTAACTCTTATCCTTAAATGGTCCTTGGCTTTAGTAAGTGGTCACTCATTAGTATAAAACAAAAGCTCTGAGTAGTCAACCAAAATTTCGTGTTAGGTGATGATGATGCCTCTCTATAGAGGCATTTTGAAATAATCAACAGTTAGATAAACAGTTACTCATCATCATCATCATCATTATCATCATCATCATCATCATCATCATTATTATCATCATCATCATCATGCCAATACCGGATCCATCGTTGGGTATCAAATGGTTGCAGTCCATCAAATCTTTGTCAGTACAAGTTGGTCCATCCCTGCAGCCACCGAAGATGTGTTCCATTGTCTGTCTGGGATTTCCACAAAGTGCAGTTGCTTGTTGTTGCTGGTCTCCACCTGTGGATGTTGCTGGCTGTCCTTCCAACCTTCTCTTTTGCTCGGTTCAGGGTCATCCAGTCCTTTCTTGGGAGGTCCGTTCCATGTGGGAGATGTTCTCTTGGTTCTTGGATGGCTTCGTTCAAGTTCGGTGGCAAGTAGCAAAGCTTCACGTGCTGCCACTGCCAATTCTGACGGTTTCTTGAAACCAAATGGAGACCGATTGCTGCACCACATCCATTACTGGTGTCAAAAGGATGGATGACTTCAAGTAGTTTCTAATTAGCAGTGGTGGCCTGCATATGTCTTTGTTAAGCCTAGATGATAGGCAGATAATAATCAACCAACCAACCACATCAATGCTGATGATTGACCGTATTGAATACATTAATATTGTTAGATATTAAACCCACTAGTATATAAAATGGTTAGTTGAAAATAACAGAAAATGAAAAGTCATCTGGGGTCAATGATGACGATTGACGGAATTAAATATTTTTGAGAGAAAAAACAGTCTCTTTGTCTTCTTTCCACAAATGCATTTAAAACAAGCTAACGGAATCGTCCTCGCACGTAAGATATTGGTGGCGGGGAGACATTTCGATGGAATTTTGCTAAACCGTAAGCGGCCTGAATGCAAAGTAGAGTGGTTTAATTTAGTAATTTATAATGGCTTACTTAAGCGAAAAAAATGTAGTGAATATCGATAATTAAATAAATAAATAAATAAATAAATAAAAACGCCGACGCCGCAAATATGGCAATGACAGCAACAAAGACAACGACATTATCAAAATAGTAAATCATAGTTGGAGTGGAATAAAAAATAAGTAAATGACGACTTCAAAATGTGAAGATTGGAAAAATCTCTGAAACAAATATGACGCCCACAAAATAAGTTAAAATAAATGAAATAAACTAGAAAGAGAATTGTAAGCGCCAATTTTGCTTAATGTATTTATTTAAAAAAACAGATAAATATGTGAAGACAGGCTTTTAGATACTCTTTTTTAAAATTTATGGATGTGTTATGTTTTTCCTTCTATCGTTCTGTGTGGTTTTGTCTGCGAACTTAATATTTTCTTGTCGAGGGTGGAGACCTTTTGTTAGATATTCGGCAAGTTAACTCACTAGTATATAAAATGGTTAGTTGAGAATAACAGGAAATGAAAGGTCAGTCGGGGTCAACTTGATGAACCTTAGGTGAGAATTGCTAGAATGTGGGAATATAATATAAACGGATATGATGTCACATGGCTCAAAGAGAGAGTGGGAGAGAGAAGTCGATAGTCTGTTTGGGAGCACGGAACGCGTGCACGTGTAAAATGATATGGGCTGACAAAATATGATTAAACGGTGATTATCGATCTTTCTATGTCTCCCCCCCCCCCACTGGTCAATGTTTTGGGACGAAGATCTAGTCGAATAAACCTCCTCTCTTTCAGCAGCTTTGTCTCGACTTAAAGTAGAAACAAGGATCAACAATATTATGAATATTATACAGCATTTGTATTCATCCATTCATGGTAAGTAATGCGGTGCAACTGTAAACATGTGCAATGCTGAATATTTAGTGGGATATATAGTTGCAATGCAGACATGCAGCGGGAGATATCTTTAGCTAAGAGAAGAGAGACGAACCAAGAAATGGGCTGACCATGGAAATAGTAATGTCTTCTTGGATATGGGGTTACATGCTGTGATCATGATGAACTTTAGGTTTGTAAGAATTAATGCCCATCCAGATACGAGACCTCCTGAGCAGTGAGTATTTTTATGTCCATAGATAAATTGGCCTATGATTTTCAAGAGAGTGGCTGGGTGGTCTACCACAAATGACACGAATATATATATATATATATATATATATATATATATATATATATATATATATATATATATATATATATATATATATATATATATATTCCAGAAGGATTGACAGAGGAAGCAGTTTGATTTCTGTGGGTCTCAGATACAGATGGCTCTGTGGGCTGATAGAATTGTGTAATCTAAGCTGATGAATTGTTTGTTTTCGGTTGAACTTATGTTTAGATTTGGTCACGCTCAGGCAGGTATTTCTTATCGCAGGTATGTCGTTCGGTGGATAAACATAATTGTAGTTTCAAAAAATAAAACTTTGTTACTTGTTTTAAACTGGAGTTGTGGTTTTGTTTGGGGGAGAATCCTCCTGTTGCAGCACTGACTGAGACCACACGATTGGCACTACGACCAGTGTTGAAATCAAGCTCCAAATTCGGACGAAGACAATGAACAGACAATCACGGTCTGTGCAATGAACGCACACAGAAGTACGTTCACACAACCACTTAGGGTCCGGATAAAACAACTGTTACTATCACTAGCAACATTTCGCAGTCATGAAGACAATACAAAGTTCACTTCTTCATAAATAAAGAGACAGGGAAACAGATAGACAGACATGTTCTTAATTTATTTTTCCGTTTCGTTTTTTTTTTCAGAATTACATTTCTATATACGATGTTACTTTCAATATATTTTGAATCTAGGCCCTACACCCGGCATTATCTATTCACCAGGGCAACTCTGAACAGGGACAGCTAGTGTGATGTAATAAAAATCTTGAGCTTAAAATTAACAAGTGATTGTTTAGATATTTAAGTCTGTGTAGCATAGCTGGGCGTCCTTCAATCGCTACAATGCGCTCACTTTGTCGACAGGGTCAGGTGGTCGAATTTCTGTAGTACCTGTGGTGAGGTTCCCATCTTCTCTCTGAGCCTTCTTCTTCTTCTTCTTCTTCTTCTTCTTCTTCTTCTTCTCAATAACAGATTTCATAAGCGTCATTAATAAAGAAACATCTCTCTTCTCTCTCTCTCTCTCTCTCTCTCTCTCTCTCTCTCTCTCTCTCTCTCTCTCTCTCTCTCTCTCTCGCTCTCACTCTGCTGATTCATCCAAAAGAGATAGATCTCCTCTGCTGCCCATTTGCCACGTAAGACTGGCCGCCTCCTCTCTGTGACATCACTGCCAGGACATGTAGCCTAACTTGAATTCTAATTAAAAAATCCTACTTTACCTAATTTTAACCTTACGTGGAAATTTACCATACTAACCCTATATTTACACACCCACGTCTAAACATTATTTCACCTGTACTTTGAGCGACTCAATCTGTTTTTATACTTTGCGTGTGAATACTCTAGAAGATCTATCACATCATCGGGTTGCTACCTGAAAAACTCGAACACAAAGTCTGGGTTGATCTGATATTGTCGACTTTCTTTATTACTTCACCATATTGAAACAAAGCGTTAAAGTGAAGAAGTCTACTTGGTGACGGCTTCCGCTTTTGAAATCGGAAATTGGCAAGCAGGGTTTATCAAGAAAACAGTTACCCATTATATTTTAGGTCGGATGTTTTTTTAGGGAGGGGGTGATTAATAATTTATTTTCATCATTTTCTTATTATTAACACATGAGAAAATTAAACTAGTTTTTATATAATTGTTTGTATTACAAATAATCAAATCAAACTTTTTGTTGGAGGCGTTTGACTTTTTTAGCCGATAACGCATGGTTTTACGACATTGCCACTTGCATTTAGGGTTAGTGGCAAAAGAAATTTTGTTAACACTCTTAAGGAAATGTTTACAAACTAGTGAAATTAAAAATTCCGTCAAAATCTAAGCGGCATTAAAATTATGAGTGATAGTTTTTTATAAACACCGCTTGACAATTTTCGATTTCAAAACCGGAAGCTGTCGCCAAGTAGACTTTTTCTCTTTAACCAAATAAAGTCTAAAGATGCCTGATTAAAAAGCCGCCCCCTATTCTTAAGTGTTCTGAATTTATTACTGAAATATAATTCTTATAAGAAATAAAATCAACTGATTTCAGAAGGAAATCTTTTGGAGGATGGATAGATTGACCGTTGAATTATGATGAATATTAAAAGAGGATTCAAAATGTCCACATGCCACCCACTCAAAACAACAGCCGATCAAGGAAACAGCGATTCTTTCCCCTGTGTCAGAAACATGGCACATAGACTAAAGAACAAAATAGAGAGAGAAGCCTTGTAACTCTGGTCCCCCTTTATTAACCTTTATCGGCAAGTGGTTTTAGCATTGATAAATTGTTATTCATTAGTAAAAGAAAAAAAAGTTCCTTGTGAAATTAGCTGATGCAGTTATTAGATAGTGGGAGTACATAGAGTAGGAGGACTCCCTGAAAGTGGGTAGGAGTAGCAGCAAAAGTCGGAAGTGACGTCATGTCGGTGGGAGGCTTTTTATGTCTCTTAGTTCCTGACAACTAAAGAAGGCGGACGTGGGAGAGCAGTAGCTCAAATGGCCTGACGATATATTTCTCTAGTCGGTTCTCTACTTCTCTCTCTCTCTCTCTCTCTCTCTCTCTCTCTCTCTCTCTCTCTCTCTCTCTCTCCCGTGCAAAAAAACACACACACGATTTACGTCATCTGTTTATGTTGAATACACTTCTAAAACTAGACCCCTGAGTCCATGTTGTCGATCACGACCCAAAGAGACAGAAGCGAGAGGCCCGAGACACACGAAACACCAAAGAAGAAAACTGGGTACACACGGCAAGGTAAGCAAGAATACTACACAGTTCCCAGGTGGCTTGAAAAGTTAGTTGGGTAAACTCGGTGCCCATATTGAATGCTAAATAAAGCTCCATGCTATACACTTTCTTATATTCATTTATGTAAATTTTATATTTCATCAATAAATTCGGGGCTTTTACTATTAGGCACTTGGTTTCCAATCATTCTAGTACAGTCTGAGTAGGTGTTGTTCATGCCAACTCGAGGATACGTCCTCAACAATCAGTCCGATATCGTCTGGGTCATGTTTGAGTGGGTGATAACCTTGCATCTGTCGGGCAGAAGTATGGTTCTGTGTAGCTCTAGGCCGTCCACCCTCCCAGCCTTTACGTTCTCTCTTTGAAAAGGGTTTAGTTTATAACTAATAACCTAAGGCACCCCTACCAGATAATGCCGACGGGGCTGCTCAGGCATTCTTTGACTGCCAAAGTACACACACTCCTTGTGCGCTGGCTTTTCAATCGCCACCTTCCGACTTTGTGTCACATTACCTACTTTCCAATCACCTTGTAGATATAAGATCTTGTCATTATTTGATCTTTAAGAAAAAGTTGTTGATTTGTATCGGCCATATTTTTATTAAATAGTTCCGTGCTGTATTTATTCCACCAACATTTTATTTTGATTACAAAATGATAAATGTGTAACGAACTAATACTTCGAATTCCAGCATACTTTCGGATATCGTGTTTTCGATTTGTAGCTGATACCTGGTGCGGAATTCGCTCTGGTCGGTTTGAGCTGACTTTCTGCGAAGGAGGAAGTTTCTAGGGAATATTAAATTCACAAGCGGACCGCAGTCGCGGTCAGAAGAGATTATTCCGACAACATTGTTTGTTTGTTTTGTTTTTTGTTTTTTTTAATTCACCCCAAACAAAGTATATTGCCACTGATGCGTAAGGGTTCACTGTGATAGGGGCTAGATTTATAAGGAGCAACTTATAAGAACAATAAAATGTAGTTCGATTTAATTCCTTCCAGAAAATGATTTGTCCAACTCAGAATTAAGCAAGGTTTGTTCACATTGCATTTAAATATCTGCATCTTAGTATGGACGTGAAAATCGTGTATGGAGGTGTCGTCGTCATCTCACATACAGCACCTGGTATTCTAAAATTGGTTACCCATCTGGTACTGACCAAGCTCAACGTCGCTTAACTCCGGTGATCTAACGAAAACCGGTGTGTCAACGCATTTATTATTATGATTATTATTATTAGTAGTAGTAGTAGTAGTAGTAGTAGTAGTAGTAGTAGTAGTAGTACCTTGTGCAGCGTTCATCCTGGACGGATTGAGCCGGCTTGTTTCGAAGGAAGTTTCTAAGGAATATTAAATTCAATAAGTGGTCCCAAGTAACATGTATCCCGCTCAGGCGAGATAATTTTGAACGGCGTTAGTTTTTGCAGCTTTATTTATTTATTTATTTATTTTTGCCATCAAGATGTCGCCGTCCTTCCCCCCCCCCCCTCCACCACACACACACACATACAGCGCCTTGTTTTCTGAAATAGTCACCCATTTGGTACTGACCAGGCTCAACGTCGCTTAACTTCGATGATCTAACGTCGTACATGTTTTCTATTAACAACGACAGCGTATAATGGAAGGCTATAAACTGACAGCTGAAATGGATAGGCTATCCAAAGCCTTTATTTATATAATAGACTTAAATGCTGGACAGATTGTATGTGATAGAAAAGAAGTATCTTACAGAAATATAAACGGTTCATTGTCAGTTCTGATTACGAAAGCGAAAGAGAGAGACGGGATGAATTCTGACAAGATTTGTGTTGTGGCCTTAAAGGGCCGAAAAGAAATAAGACCATAAGGAGGTAGTTAACAAGAGTATGTATTTACAAAAAGTAGAGAATGCGATAAATTACGAAACCCCTTAAAACCGAAATATCCATTTAGTTAGATTGGAAAATTATTATTATTATTATTATTATTATTATTATTATTATTATTATTATTATTATTATTATTATTATTATTAACAACAACAACAACAACAACAACAACAACAACAACAACAACAACAACAACAACAACAACAACAACAACAACAACAACAACAACAACAACAACAACAACAACAACAACAACAACAACAACAACAACAACAACAACAACAACAACAACAACAATAATAATAATAATAATTATAATAATAATAATAATAATAATAATAATAATAATAATAATAATAATAATAATAATAATAATAATAATAATAATAATAATAATAATAATAATAATAATAATAATAATAATAATAATAATAACCTACAATTAATAACATTACGCATGAAACCAGTAACAACATTTTAACATGTTTAACCTAAAACAATTTTATCCTGTGACGCTAATTCTGGTGCCCCGGAATGTAAATTGTTAACGTCTTCCCTGGAACTGTGCGCGTCCGTTCTTTTGACGTTAAACCCAATTTACGTGCGCGTTCTCGGATGCCTTTTGAAATTCTCTTCTTTTCTCCAACTTTTTTTGTTAATTTGTTTTTGTCACCTGAAACTGATTCGACGAAGAATCGAAATGGAAAAAAAACTCACGTGATGTAAAAGGCAGCAAAAACAAATGCGGTGAGACGGCTTTCGAATCCTCTAGGTTTTTTCGGAGGGGTTCATTTGTTTTTGCTGCCTTTTCCATCGCGTAAGTTTTTTTTCCATATACTCCAAATTACCATGTTTTTATCAGAACACTCATTTTAAATCTCCTCCCTTTTTCCTCCGGTCTTTTTCTTCTGGTTATAAGATGTTACTACAATTTCTAATATTCTCTGAAGATTGACAGATGGACTATTGAACTGTAATTTTTGTCCCAGTCTGCCAAGTAACACGTGTAAGAATGCAAAAGATTACAGATGAAAAGATTGTTTTATATATAAGATGTAAATCGGAATGATAATCATCCACCGGGGTGATGAAATAAATATAAAAATTTTAAAAGAATTTTAATTAAAATTTAAAGGAACTTATGAAAATTATGATTATGGATTGATTTTTGCATAGTCATTGGAATGAATCAATATAATATTTATTTTTGGTTCGTTTTACTTTAGTCGAAGTTCTCAGAAATCAAGGGGCCTCTATATGAGATGCATAGATATTCGAATATTCATTAAAGTTCTACTTTATCTCTCAAACGTTGAGTTAGTAAAGAAGTGGAGAATATTAATTTTAATTTTCCTCTCCCTAATTGACCAGTTCACTATCTTATAGTATATCTTGCTTGTGGTCTCTTGGTTTCAATATTTCAGGATAAGAATTCATCTAGTCTGGTGGAGTATCCACCTAAGTGTTGTTACTTAAGGTAACATTACTTGGAGAAGGTGCACCATCCCTCGTATGAGTCAGTGTATAGCCGTGTTGAGGGTATCTTATTTGTGCTTCGAATACTATGTTATTTTGAATATTCGGTCAGGGTTTACTTGTAGAGTGAAGTCTCCTCGTGTCAGGTTGGTCTGACAAACCCTTTTACAGAGAGACAGAAGACACTGGATGAGGGTAGGTAATTCAAACTCTCCTAGGTAATTCATATGTGTATTTGTATTAATACATTAAGTCCAACTATATTGATTAAATGAACTTAAAACCAATATTTAAAAAAAATGCTGAATGCAAAGTAGAGCTTTATAAATATATATAGTTGATCTTGCATCAATTATTCTCAATCTTCTCATAATATTCTTCATCTCTCAACTGACAATCATTCCATCTTATTAACCCTCACCATTAAGTGACTTTTGACGTTGATAAGCGGTGCTACATTAGTAAAAGAAAACTTACTAAGGACAAATTCTACTCGAGGATAATGGTTAATAAGATTATTAGTTAGAAGATGAACAATTCTATCAGAGGATTGAAAACGATGAATGGAATGAACAACATTTGATTACTTAAGAGAACAGCTCGACAAGTATTTGTTGATATTAGACATGAACACGACCGTGTAGTTTGCAGCGAAGCAGTCCTTTGTCGAATAATGAGAGGGGCGAAGAAAGAAGCCCCAAAATTGCAGTTGGAGAAGGAGAGGGGTAGAGCTCCCTGGGTGATGGGTGAGGCAAGCAGAAGGGAAGTTATGTCATTTCCTGTTAAAACCAATCTCGGTCTCTTGTTCCTGACGCTCGACGAAGACGGTTGTGTGAAAACTATCTCCCGTTAACCCCACGGAAGGCGGCACAATGAACACCAGTAGCGAAGATAGTATGAGTATATTTTTCCAGTAATTCTCTCTATCCCCCCTCTCTCTGCCGTGCAAACAAACCCAATATGTGTCCTCTGTTTTAACTTGAATAAACTTCTTAAAACTAGACCAACGTCCAGTGTTATCGTTCAGAATCCGGGACACACAGAACAACAATATAGAATCATGGTACCCACCACTAAGGTAAGCAGAAAGTAACATCACAGATTCAAGTACACAACACCTGTAGCAATGTGTTCCAAAGATGATGAGTTCTTGGAAAGTAACTTTGTTTTTGAAAATACTGTTTGATTTTAGGCACAGAGAGGCAAAAAGGAAAATTCTTTGCAGTATAGGTAATAATAGGAGGTTTTGCTGAGAAGGTTTTACGGAGTGAGAGAACATAGATTGGAGCTCAGTCGGGAACCTACTATAAAAATACCTATAGCGTAGAAAAAGACCAGCAATGTCTCTTCTGTGAGCATTTTACAGGGAGGAACCAAACATTGAAGCTCAGTCGAGAACCTGTTAAATATACAAATTCGTTGCTCAATGGTAAGGGCACTGGATTTGAGTCACTAGGGGCCCCGGTTTTAAATCAAGCTGATGTGGCGTAAAATAGTGAAACACGTGTCCGTTAATATATATATATATATATATTGGGCGCGCGGTTAACGACGTTGGATGCAAGTTGAAAAATACTTGTTATCCAGGGTTTCGAATCGTACGACCGGTAGTGAATAGTCATATCTCTATGCTGATGAGTCCTGATTGAAAAGGGACGAAACGTATACGTACATAGATAATAAACAACAACACATATTTTATATTTGTCGCTCCTCGTAAAATAAGTAGAGCACTCTTAATGGTAGTACAAACACAGCATGACGTCACTTGCTTTAAAATGCATCATTCCTTCTTTAATAGAAGTAGAATGCCTGGATATCGTGCCGCTTTAAATGTGTTAAATTATCATTGTTTATCGGCTATTCAAATATTGGGCGCGCGGTTAACGACGTTGGATGCAAGTTGAAAAATACTTGTTATCCAGGGTTTCGAATCGTACGACCGGTAGTGAATAGTCATATCTCTATGCTGATGAGTCCTGATTGAAAAGGGACGAAACGTATACGTACATAGATAATAAACAACAACAAATGTTTTATATATATATATATATATATATATATATATATATATATATATATATATATATATATATATATATCTTGCGACCGTCTGAAATTATCATCTCCTACACTGATGATAGCGTAGGTCTGAAACGACGGCTTATGCAAGTAAAAATAGTTTAATATTTACTTAAATAAATAAATAAATATATCTATATGCTCAATTAAAGTAAATTTGAATCGTAGACATGCAAGAATTGAGCAACATTTTTGATTAAGATGGATAGTATTGCATAGTGGCCATTTCAAACAATTTTTTCTCAATGGGGAATCTGAAATTAGCCGAGGAACTTTCAAGGGTATTCCATATTGACAATTAACTCAGGAAATGAATGCCCTTCCTATCCTACAGGAAGTTAACTCTGCCATATATTGGCTTAACCTTGTTATAACAGCCGGAAAATATGGAATTTTCAGCAGATGCGTTTCCAAATAGCGCTGATCCGGTGGTGAAAATGATACACTATGTTATCAACAATATCTGGATGGTAGAAGTGTTTTCAATTCAATAAATTTGGCAAAAAATAAAGCAAGCATGCTTCAGTTACAATGTAGGGAAAAGGCGGGAGCAGAAATTTAAAAAGAAGAGGATACGATGGTCACCAATTTCGCTTTGAATTGCTGCATCGTTGGTGTATTTACTACATCTCCTGGAAATCGTTCTAAGGTCATGATCGAGAAAGCAGTCCTCCTCCGGTTCGATTGAAATCGGTTTATTTATCGACGTCATTGAAAATAAAATGCAGGTCATGACCTTAAAGGAGGTTGATAAGGCCCCAATTTGGGAGCGTTGGGGTGTGTGGGCTGCCACTTTGTTACGTATTGTTACGTTTGTTGGAGTGTATGGGCTCCAATGTTTATTCCCTGGTCCAATTTGAATCGGAGTGGTCATACTAGTCAGAACTTCATCTATGGGCTAAATAGAAACTATCGTTTACAAAATATATGGATACAAAGCAATTTAATCTACCAACCAATCGTGTGCAAAACATATGTATGGTTTATGCAAAACATATGTATGGTTACAACATTAAATGACTCTACAACGGTTGATATGTCGTAAAATAGAATAACCAACCAAGCTATCTATCTATCTTTCAATCTATATCTATCTATCTATCTATCTATCTATCTATCTCTCTCTCTCTCTCTCTCTCTCTCTATATATATATATATATATATATATATATATATATATATATCACTGTTCATATCTTTCTATATGTGATGAGTTTGGAATCGCCCCTTACTTGATGTTACTCCCAGGTTTACTCTGACCTGACCTGTGTTTACAGACTATTTACTTACGAAATATAGACGCCTACAAAATAAATTAATAAATAAACCAATCGTATACAAAACATAGTACGGTTTCGACATAAAATCACCCAACGACGATTGACACGCCGTAAAATCCAACAATCAATTAAGCTATTCTTAGCCGCAGCATATAAACCCTCTGATACAGAGTAACAAAAAACTATGACACACACATGGAATCGTCAGAGTTATCTACAATTTTGCATGTCGTATCGACGTGCGCCTGTAATCACCCAGCGATTGTTTACATGCCGTAAAACGCAACAGCCAATCAACTTTCAAAATCTAATCTGTTTTAAATATCATTGTCCATTGACTTACGTCATAACTCATATCGTAACACGCAATTGCATTGTCAAAGGTTTCCATATGTTTGTCTCAGCCCGTGACTATCGATTTAAAAGAAACAATCGTTTACAGGCTATTCGTTTACAAAATATATGACGTCTACAAAAGAAATTAATCAACAACCCAATCATATGCAAAACATAGGTAACACGGTTGCAATATCAAGTGACCCAACGACAGTTGATATGTCGTAAAACTCAACAACCAATCAACTATTAATAAAAAAAAGCCATTAAAAATATTTATGACAATAATATAGCATCCTAATAGCCACCAGAAATACTTTAGTCGGTAATACATATGCGTAGTTATATTTATATATGCGAATATATTCAAGAAGGCAAGCACAGCATTAGTATAATAAATATTCAAACTTCTGATAATAATAGCATGAAATGTCTCGAATACTGGCATTCAGAATAGAATTCCCCAAAACAGACCGTATCATGACGACAGCAAATTAAATATTTTTTCAAATACAGTTTTATTATTATAATAATAATAATAATAATAATAATAATAATAATAATAATAATAATAATAAGAAGAAGAAGAAGAAGAAGAAGAAGAAGAAGAAGAAGAAGAAGAAGAAGAAGAAGAAGAAGAGATGTTATATTATGGATGGGGTCCCATATTTTTGGAAACGATTAAGTTAGCTAGTATGAATTATGGCTGGGGTCAGTTGAGACAATAAGTGCGGGTTAAGCTGACATGCACTGGAAAGGATTGTTGTGAGTGAATCATTTTGTCAAACCATAACAAAGTGACAAATTCGGCACTAACACAGGGAATTTCGGGTCGGAAAAGGTCGGATATGGAACGATTGTTGAATGTCGTATCTGATGGGCCGACGCGAGGCAAGTGACTGTCACGTTATTTGTTTTTCTCAAAAACTGGAGTTTTGAAAAGAGAACGTTTTGGGAGCTGAGAGCGATAAGACCAACAATGTAGCCGCTCGTCCTGGAAGCATGCGGACCCATGAAAATATGGGCTAAAAAGTTATGGTCTGGATCTCGAATGAGATCCGACATATGTCCCCATGCATCCGTCGCACCCCACAATAAAAGGTATGAATGAGAGAAGAATGGAGTGAGACGAATGGATGGAAATCCATCCACAGCACAAAACAGATGAATAAAAGAATTGAATCTCTCTCTGAGAAAACCCTGTCTTCGAGTTTTGTCTCCTGCATGAAAAGAAAGTGTGTCCATAGAACAAAGACCACCAGAATCCATCACGGCCAGAGACGCAATGAAACTCACGGCACAGATAGCGGCGACGACCAGTGGACGAGGAAAGAACTATAGGGTAACTTTTTGTGTACAATTGTAAATTTTCGGGTCCTAATTTGATAAAGTGAAAAGAAAATATGTGGCAGCTAAAAAAAGAAAGAAAACGTGTACCATGTTTAAAAAGAAATGTGTTAAAAGGATATTTAAAAGATATTTAAAAAGAACAGAATTTTGAAAAAGTTGTTTAAAAAGAAAAGTGTTTGATGTAATTTAAAGAATGAACAAAGAAAAGTATAAAAGTTATATACATGTATATAATTACGAGAAAAATGTTGAGACCTTGGTAAAAACTGTGTATTATTCATGCATCTGTGAAAGATATTAAGAACTTTAAATCGATTTTATGAGACGAGCCTTGACCGTCGCTTCCGAGGGACTTTCGAGAAGCGTTGATTAAAGGACCTGTAAGCCCATTGAAAAAAAGCCATAATATAACACAGACGGCAATGATGAAAACAACTAAAATTTTAATGAAAATCCTCGAATGCGGAAACCAACCCACATAAACTATGAACGCTAACCAGCCACATGAAAGTTGTAATAGAAATCAAACAAAGCAGAAAGAACACCACGACATGAACTCAAAGGAACTGAAACTTCAAAGAAATTCATTAAAAAACACAATGTAATAGCACCAACCTCGGTTGATACCACACAGAATAGTCGTGAAGATTCAAAGAGGATGGAAAGACCGAGAAGGCAGAGTATTAACCAGATCTCCACTGAAAGAGTGCGATGAGTACTGGGACCTTGGGATGGCTTATTGCCATCCAAATCCCAGTGCAGACTAATGGTCGTTGGAAGCGAGAAATCGATGGTAAGCAGATGTTTCAATAACGCAAAATCATTTGCAATGGTTACCGAAAGAGGTGGATAGTACTGAAAAATCTGTGGATACTTGTTGTCACACAGACCCCAAGGATCACCACCGGTTATTGTCAGTGAGCAATCATTGATGATGAGCTGTGCGATAACTCCTAGTGAGTTGTTTTTGTTGATGATGATGATGAGGAGGAGGAGGAGGAGGAGGAGGAGCAGGAGGAGGAGGAGGAGGAAGAGAAGGACGACGAGGAGGAAGAGGAGGAGGAAAAAAGCACCCAAAATCTAAGGAAAGGTTCTCGATCAAAGGGGCAGAAAAAGTAAACAAATCCATGGAACTTGTTAGAGATCTGAATATGAAGGACATTACAATGCTGCTGCTGCTGCTGCTGCTGCTGCTGCTGCTGCTGCTGCTGCTGCTGATGATGATGATGATGATGATGATGATGATGATGATGATGATGATGATGATGATGATGATGATGATGATGATGATGGTGGTGGTGGTGGCGGCGGCGGCGGCAACCTAAAATCTAAGGAAAGGTTCTAGATCAAAGGGGCAGAAGAAGTAAACAAACCTATGGAACTTGCCAGAGACCTGAAGGGAATATGGAACACGAAGGAAATAATAATAATAATAATAATAATAATAATAATAATAATAATAATAATAATAATAATAATAATAATAATAATAATAACAATGATAACAATGATAACAATGATAATAATAATAATAATAATAATAATAATAATAATAATAATAATAATAATAATAATTGAGGAATATTTCCGAAAATCCGGGTAAAAAGACAAGTACAAATTTGAATCAAAGAGAGAATACACATCATACAACGCACACCACTGATGAAAACAGCTGAAAGATTGATGAAAACCCCTGAGTGCGGAAACCAATTTACATAACAAGATGACGTTGGAGAATCACTGATGAATTAAAACAGAAATAGAATTTAAAAAATTAAAAAATAGCATTTATGTCTTCTGCACCACTTTTATGTACACTTACGAATATTAAAATCAAGATATAATGATACTAAATCTTATGTCTAGAATCCTTATTTCAATTTTGATAAAAATCCATTACATGATTTTGATTCTAGAATATATCTAAAATTTAAGGCTTAAGCTTAGAGGATCTTAAGAAGAAATTTAAATTCAGAGAATTTAACTTAATTGGTGGCTAATGAATACGAATCAAATTCAATACAAATCTAATATATTTGAATGTAATGGATTTTGATCAAAATTGAAATAAGGATTCTAGAATAATGTTTTGTATAATTATATCTAATTTTAATCTTCGCCAGTGGACATAAAAGTGGTGCAAATCTGTTCGAGCGATTAATTTTACCCGTCCTGTTACGGATAGGCTTCTAGTAAAAGAACAACCCTAACCCACACCGAGCAGACATATTTAAATGAAGATCTCCGTTCTTCTCTTTTCTTATTTCTGTTTTTTTCATTCCTGGTATATGTGTACCGAAAATAAAACAGACAACAAACACCCCACATATGCCCTTGACAAGCGACCCCTGGTGGCCGGTTTGTGAAATATTGATATTAATTTTAGTTCGCCGTTTTCAAGAACTCTGTTTACACTTCATAGAAAGCTTGAAGAAGGGGATGGTTCCGAAAAATTTCCTACGGACTATCCCAACACATAAGAAAAAAACTGAAATTGGGTTTTATATTGCTTCTAATATCGTCCAATAAACTTGGCACAAAATTATAAGTGGCGCGTTTATTTGTTTATTCATTCTCAGTTTTTATTTATTATTACTTTTTCTCCCACTTGTGCGCTTGTGATTTTCCGTTGACTGATTACATCTCTCTCTCTCTCTCTCTCTATATATATATATATATATATATATATATATATATATGTGTGTGTGTGTGTGTGTGTGTGTGTGTTTGTGTGTGTTTGTGTGTGTGTGTGTGTTTGTGTGTGTGTGTTTGTGTGTGTGCGTATGACTATATAAACCCCCTTCTCAGGTTGAGGAGGCTTATATATATATATATATATATATATATATATATATATATATAACTCTCGGATTGAACACTGTAGTAATTGATATCGCCAGCTACTATTAGCATAATGTAAAGCTGTTTATAAATAAACAAATGGAGCATTCTCTAGGGTTGAAATTAAAATGTTTATATAAAAAAATGCATTAAGATATCAATTGCCAGCAGTGTCCGCATCGTATTCCAGTGGTTCAAATCGCCAACTATCTACTAGATGATTGTATGTTCGATCCTGGCTTAGGGTTGCTGCTAGTCTAGTCACACCGAATAGCTGTGATTCAGCGAACCAGTCTGTCTGTGGATGACTATATAAGCAACCATTCACGGGGTGAGCGACAGTTACTATTAGCGTAATGCAAAGCTCATTGTAAATAAACAAATTGAGCATTTTCTAGTGGTTGAAATGTTTTTATAAAAAAGCATTAAAATATTACTTGCCAGCAGCGCCCGCATCGTAGTTATGTGGTTAAAATCGCCGACTATTAACTAGAACGTTCACACTTGATAGCTGTGATACAATGAAACAGTATGTCTGTGCATGGTGTCTGATATTAGGCCGAACGAAGAGCTGTAATACAGCGAAACATTCTGTCTGTGGATGACTATATAAGACCCTCTTTACAGGTTGAGCACTATGGTAAGTGATATCGTTACTATTAACGATAATGCAAATCTTTTTGTAAATACATAAATAGAGCACTCTCTAATAGTTTAAATGTTTATAGAAAATGAAAATCATAAGGATATCACTTGCCAGACTATAAACTTGATTGTTGCAGGTTCTATCCTGGCTTTGGGCGGGTCCTAGTCTAATCGGGTGATTGTAGCAGTTAGATGAGTGAACTATTTTTTATCGGTCTACGTGACCGGCAGTGGGATGTGATTCGGCTTGGCCATTATGTAACCATCGCATCTTCACTGCACGAGATTCATACGCAATGAATTTTTTTTAGAGCGAACACAAACCACGTGATGAGCGGAGATCTCCAGTTCCACCCTGTAAACATGACATGTATTCCTGCGCTCTCTACCGGGCCGGTGGTAAATGAATCGAAGAACTCCAGGATAACGTTATTTCGTCTTTGTCTACATTAATCAACCCATTATACAACCTTCATTCTGTTCCTGTGTTTCTAGTAAATAAATCTTCACACCTCTTTATTTGTGAAGTGATTGTTTATTTCGTGAGGAATGCTGATCCCGTTTTGCTTATTCTATTTCAGTCAGACATGGCCAGACGAATTACTCTTCCAAGTAAGTCGTCATCTTGAAACTCATCGATTTAAACTCAATACTAAAATTGGGAACCGCAACTTAAATTGGTGAGTCCGACGTGATATAAAGCACACAGCCTTCTTCAAAAATAAAAAATAAAAATAATATTTGAAAGTCAGACATTTTTTTTTACTCGTAACGGCAACCTATGAATCTGTTCACAAAGGTTATTTTTTCCATATTCGGCAATTTAAAGAATTAAAACTAGGAGAAACACAACATTCCAATATCAAGGATTTACATTACGGTAAGTACATTTTAACACAGGTTTTCTGATTCCTTATGTGTTAGTTTCGTTGCCTTTTTTTCGAATTATATTTTTTTGTCGGAGAAAACTTGCATGCTTACATTTAGATTCAGACAAATTATTAGAAATAGCGATATATCTCGTTGATTTAGTAACAACATTCGTTTTCCATTGCAATTAATTTACAATTGACTTAAGATTCCTTGCGATTGTTCAAGTGGTGGTAATAAAAACGTATTTTCCCTTTCAAACGCTTTCCCGCCAAATTTTTAAATATTTACCACATAGATTGCATCTAGCCCTTTCGTGGATGATTCCTAATGGCTACATTTAATCTGAGTTAATCGTGTTTAAATAACTATAATTCTAAGCCATCTTTTATGGTGTAGACGTATCTTGTTAGGATAATGATTTCACAATAGCAATTTTTCACATATTTTTACCAAATATGTATGTCATCTTCAATTTAACCATTTTTGACTGCCCACATGCTATTTTTACGTGTGCCTTTTTCGTAATGCGATTAATACAGTTTTTTTTTTTAATACTAGTTTAACTCATTCCTGCTTGCCTTGTGTGTGATGTTTTCCGTTCACGTTATTTGTTGACGCCTATTGAAAGTACGGCACTATATTTTCATATATTTAACAAATTTCTTTCCTAATATCATTCCTTCACAGGAAGAATCTAATATTAGTGACTTTATAGTCAAGTTCCAATCGAGCGTCTAAATAAGATACACACCAGTCATTTGCCTGTTTCATTCTTTTACAACTGCTTCTTAGAAACTCAATTACTTCTTTTCCTGTTTTACGATGAGCTCCAATTTGCTACCCGCTTACTCAGGGGATGTTCGTGTTTGATTTGCTCAAATCGAGACATATTTCGCTGCCCACGGTATAATGTCTGCACCGAAACAACTGAATTTGTTATTCAGTGCAATTTCTGCTTCACTTACAGCTACAATGAAGGATCTAATTACAGATTCTTCTATGAGACTATAAAACAGGAAGTACTTCGGCGTACTACTGATTCTGCTGAACGTCGATTTCAAACTCTGGTTAATGACGAATTTCTGGGTGATCAGTTGCCAACATAGTTACTTAGACGCATGCTCAAATTGTCGGAACAGCGGTTTGTTGAGGCAGCTGTTCGTGTCCCATTTGCCATCTGCCGTACAGGCTATCCTCGCTACAGTGGTGGAGACCGGTACGGTAGAGCAACTTGCTTCCTTGGCTGACAAGGTCATAGGTTTTACTGGAAAGTCCCCTTTGGTGGCGAGTGTTAACTCGGTTACAGACTGTCTGCATAACCAACGCCTTATTCGGCTTATGCAGTCATGCAAAAATCTATCGATAACCTTACTAGGGAAATTGAAACTTTAAGGTTGACTAGGCATATATCGCCTGTGCGTCGACATCGTGGTCGCTCTCCTTCACCTGCACAGTCTCGTAGAAATGCTAATGGATATTGCATCTCCCACAGACGCTTCAGCGATTCGACCCACTGATGTTACAAGCCCTGTGCTTATATCCCGCGAGACCCGGGAAACGAGAGAAGGAAGAGATGAGCACAACACTTTCTCCCCAGAAACTACCCATTTTTCTGCGTTCTACGTCAAAGATTACATCTCCCAGAATCAATTGTTAGGCGACACTGGAGCGGCATGTAGCTTATGGCGTCTAAGCTTTTTCAAAAAAGACCATGACTTCAACGGTTGTTTTTCAAGCCGTAAATCGTTCTACAATACTCACGTTTCGTCAAGTTTCACGATCCTTGGGCGTGCAATTACGCAGAGATTTCACGTGGATTTTTATCATCGCTTACGTCCCCTAACCCCATCTTAGGTGCTGATTTCTTGCACCACTTTGACTTGATGGTTGGTATGCGTAGACACAGATTGAAAGATTCTAGCACTAAGCTATCATTATCTGGTAGAAAAGCTTCCGAACAACTTACTCGTCCCGTATTTCGTGTGGCTTCTGCTGATAACCCTTATGATGTGTTATTGAATTCATTGTCTGGCCTAACGAACTTTAATTTTTAAATTAACAAACCTGCTCATTCTACTATAAATTTCCTTGAAAGAACCGCGGCTCCAATTTTTTTTCATCTTAAGTGCCTCTCTCCGAAGAAGTTAAAGGCAGCCAGGCAGGAATTTAATCACATGCTCCAGCTAGGTATCATTCGATCCTCATCTAGCCCTTGGGAATCCCATTTACATATGGTTACGAAGCGTTCTGGGGACTGGCGTCCTACATGAGATTTCCGTCGGCTGATCTCTACTACTGTTCCCAATCGTTATCCTACCCCCATATTCAGGATTTTGCTTCATCCTTATACGGTTGTAGTATATTTTCAAAGTTGGATCTGGTTAATGCTTACCCCCAAATGCCGGTTAATTTTGCTGATATTCCTGAAATCGCTGTTACGAACCCTTTTCGGTGCTTTTCAATTTTTGCCTATGCTATTCGGCTTACGTAATGCAGCTAGTACTTTTAAACGTTTGGATGCACGAGGGGGTCCGTGACTTAGATTTCGTGTATAACTATACAGACGACATTCTTATAGCTAACCCCTCAACGGAGGAACATTTAGAACATCTGCGCATTAACGTTAAGCGTTTTTAGCGTTATCATGTTAGGATAAACCCTGCCACAAGTCTTGTTTTCTTGGGACATGTAATAAACTCGGAAAATATTTCACCCCTTCCGGAAAAAGTCAAAGCTCTGCTTGATCTAGATCTTCCAACTTCACTACGTCAATTGCGACATTTTATGGGATTATTGAACTATTACAGACGATTCATTTTACATTCTACTGACATACTCACCTCTCTGACGGATCTATTGAAGAACAGGAAAAAGAAGGATGAACCGATTTCACTTGCTAACTGCCAGCTTAAAGCCTTTCATGATACGAAGAAGTAGCTTGAAGATACATCATTGCTATCACATCCCATACCTGATGCTGAATTTGCTATTGTCGTTGATGCTTCCAGTTCAGCTGTTGGCGCGGTCCTACAGCAACACCATCAGCAACAGATTCCACCTTTGTCAGATTTTTCTCAGAGATTGATTCTTACGGAAAGTTGTTACAATAATTTCGGACGTGGACTCTTTGCTATTTACCTAGCTATTAAACATTTCCCCCGCGCGTTGGAAGGTTGGCAATTTGCCATTTGTACTGATCATCGTCCACTTACGTTCGCGCTACGTGCTAAGCTGGACAATTATTCTCCTCGTTAATCAAGACATTTGGACTTCATTTCTCAGTTTTCCAGCGACATACGGCATATATCCGGTTTACAGTTATATCACTTAGTGGGATGGCTCCAGCCCACCGTGAAAAACGATCAATACAGGTCAGTAAATAATAATAGCCTTAGCTGACGCATTATCTCGTCTACCCATAAGCGCTATCTCTTCACCAGAAGATATTGACCTCCTTCAAATGTCTCTGGATCAGACAGCTTTAGAAGATCCGAACCTTTTATCTCCACAGTTTATTAATTGTAAATTTCAGTACATGCCCATCCATTCAGCGAATGAGCAAATCTTGTGCGAGACTTCTACCAATACACGTCGCCCACTCGTTCTTGACAACCATCGAACAGCTGTCTTCTCGTCTTTACATGGATTGGCCCACAACAGAGTTTCTGCCTCGGTGAAATTCATTTCAGTCCGGTTCATCTGGTCCAACATGAGACGCGAAATAACTGCGTGGATCCGTTCTTGCCTACCATGTCAGAAATTGAAGGTACACAGACATATACGCGCCTCTCTTGGCACTTTCAGCACCCCTGATGCTAGATTCAAACGCATATACATTGATTTGGTTGGCCCCTGGCCGGTCAGCTAAGGCTATTATTATTTACTGACCTGTATTGATCGTTTTTCATGGTGGGCTGGAGCCATCCCACTAAGTGATATAACTGTTGAAACTGTGGCGGGTTAGATTTCCGGTTATGGTGTCCCAGCAACAATTACCACTGATCGTGGCAGACAGTTTGAATCCTGCTTATTCCAAGAGCTGTCCACAATATTTGGTATTAAGGACTACTAGTTATCACCCAGCTTGCAACGGACAGATTGAGCGCTTTCATCGACAATTAAAAGCCTTATTACGTGCAACCCCTGATAAACAGAACATTTTTTCACCTTTGAACAAATGAACATGTTCCTCTTTTCACTTCAGATTATTACATTTTTACTTCTTTTTCAGCAAAAGATACATTTTGCCTTTAACGGCATAACAAAGACATTCTTGTTCAAATTTATCAATCATATAATTTATTTTTACATTTTCATTTTCTTTCCATTTTAATTTGATGTGCTGCTACAATCAATAAGGGTTCTCTTGTTTTATCGTTAAAAGCCTAAGCAGGGGGTTATGTAGCAGTTACATGGGTGAACAATTTTCTATCCGTCTACGTGATCGGCAGTGGGATGTGATTCGGTTTGACAATTATGTAACCATCGCCTCTTCACTGTACGAGATTCATATGCAAGGAATTGTGTTTTTGGCGCGAACATAAACCACGTGATGAACGGAGATCTCCAGTTCCAGCCTGTATCTCAAACAGACACGACGTATATTCCTGCCCTCTCTACCGGGCCAGCGATAAAAGAATCGAAGAACTCCAAGAGAGCGTTATTTCGTATTGTCTACATTAACCAACACATTTTACAATCTTCATTCTGTTCCTGTGTTTCTAGTAAATAAATCTGTACACCACTTCAATTGTGAAGCGATTGTATATTTCGTGAGGAATGGTGATCTCGTTTTGCTTATTCTATTTCAGTCAGACATGGCCAGACGAATTACTCTTCCAAGTAAGTCCTCATTCTGATTTTCTTCTAGATTTAAACTAAATACTAAAATTGGCAACTGTTATACGGCGGAACAGCCTGTCGATGACTATATATGTATATGTTTAGGGAGGTTATTTTAGTAGTACCCGCTATATGTATCTTACTATCCAGTAGATTAATTAAGAGAAATGTTATATTAGTACTAATATAAATGGGAGGGAATTTCGAAATAATTGGTACATTATTATTAGTACCGATGGGATTCTAGGAAGACATTACATAATAAAGCTAGGCCCGGTGGAACATGTATCTAGATGCGAAATTATGGAAGTCATAGAATTAGGACTAACACCCTATTCCAGAATATAAGTATATGAAGGGTGAATCATATTATGTTACTATTCAGTGTTGATTTTAGTTGATGAGTGTTAGGTAGGTGTGCAAATATGTGCTAGATGAATTGGGAGTATACATGTTTTTTTCTGATATGAATTATTTGCAGTTTTTAGTTGGAAATTTCACTACTAGGAATGTTTAGTATAAATAGAGAGAAGGCGATATCAAATCAACTACATACACTTAACAAAAGGAATTTCCTATTTAAAAATTTTAAGTATAGAATAAAGTTTTTTGTATTCATTCTTAATTTAAATTTAAATTTGATCTAAGGGAAGTAACTAGTGAATTTTTTCAAATGAGTTATGTCCCTTTATCTCAAACGCCATGAATATGTTTTGTGTAAGAGTACATTTTTGAAATTTTTTTTTCGTTAATTATATTGGAAAAAGTAAAATAAATACTTAAATATTGAATCTGATCAACACTAGTGTTTTAATTTCCGCTAAAAAAATTAAAAGATAATAATACACATGTTAAACTCATTGACTATTTCTGGAATTGACAACATGCAGGTTCGCACCTAATGGTAGTCCTATGTTAGTGCGAATCTAATGTTTAAAGTAGATAGCATTATAATATCAACCGTATCTTCGTATTAAATTTTATATGAATTTAATTTTTTTTAATAAGGATTTTTACTTTTAAGGTTAATAATAATTTAGCAATCGCTTTTTTTTTTAGTTTTTTGTGGAAAATTCTTAGGGCGGATTAAGGTTGGAATTAAGTTAGAAGTTACCGTTTGAAGAGTCGTTTTAAATTTCGGGTGTTGTTCTTTTGTGGCGGTGATTCCTTGGGTTTTGTCACCATTCTTCATGTGAGTTTTTTTTTTCATGTATTTCGACTTGCATATTTTTTTGTCAGTTCTTCTTCTTCTTCTTTAACTTTTCCTATTTTCCATTCTCCTATTTTTTGGAATAATATGTTTTCCTATTGTAAATCAAATCTCTGTTCTGATGATCAGGAAAGTTAAACTAAAGACTATATATTTTAACTTGACCTTGCTGTGAAACGCGCGTAAGAAAAAGTTTTGTTTGTAGGAAGAATAAATACAGGTATTCACCGATACACGAAAATAAAGAAATTAAAAGGAATATGAGAATTATCGTTTTTTATTGATTTTTCCGATGGTCATTGGAATAAAACTATGAAGTACACGCACACACACACACGCACACACGCCCACAGACACACACACACACATATCGTGATAAGACAATGCTCGGTATAATGGATAGAGCATTAATATAAGAAAAAAGAAACGATGAAAATAAAAATTAGATAAATTACAATATTTATTAATAAATCAGATACTCAAGCAAGGAATATAACAAAAATTATCATCTTATGTCTGATTGATCACATGGATAATTACATGGAAACATTGTATCTTCTACCAAACTTTCGTTGAAGATGTCTATTGTTTACAACTTTTATATTTTCAAATTTATGCTAATCACTAATACATTATTTTACTAATTTTTCTCCTCTGATGAAGAAAGCTTACCTTTGAAAATCCATTGATTAAGAGAAAAAGCTTTCTTTTTTTCATATTCCTTGCTTAAATATCTGATGAATTAATAAATATTGTAATTCATCCAGTTTTTATTTTCATTATTTCTTTATATAGGGAGCTCAATGTACTCATTAACAGAGCAGAAATAAATTTAAAGGAAATAAACAAAACACTCACTAGGGCTGTACGCACTATAAAGTATTTCGACCTAGATCGGTCTCATCAGGCGCGTAAACAGTCATATTTCGGAATTGAATGAATCATTCAGTTCCGAAATGTGGCTGTTTACGCGTCTGATGAGACCGATCTAGGTCGAAATAATTTATAATGCGGACGGCCCAAATGAGTGTTTAGTTTATTTCCTTTAAATTTATATATATATATATATATATATATATATATATATATATATATATATATATATATATATATATATAACATAGAACTATGTAAACACCTTTATACGGTCAATTTATGTTCCAGAAATCAACAAACAATAGAATAGTCTACGATCGTTTCCGAGACCATGTATTTTTATTATTACTATATGATATTATCGTCAGCACTAAGTTAAAGGTATATAGCCGCCATAACTTGAATAAGATACTAACCCCCTCATTTACACAGCAAGTTAGAAAGGGTGGGAGGAGTTGATGTATGCATTTCTCAAATTATAGCAGACACATTGAAACATTATTTAAAAATGTATATAAAGGTTCAAAGTTAAAGAAAATCGGTATATATATATATATATATATATATATATATATATATATATATATATATATATATATATATATATATATATATATATATAGTGTTTCGGTGTTAAATTGAGCTCTAGCGACCTTTTTAACAAAAATAAATAGTCAGCCTATCTCAATGAAAACATGGTACGTCTCTGAAGTATGTAAGGCCTTGTTTTTAAATAAATAATATATATATATATATATATATATATATATATATATATGTGTATGTGTGTGTGTGTGTGTGTGTGCGCGTGTTATTATAATTTATCTTACAATGCAATAAATATTTTTCCGAGAAACTATTTATTTTGAAATGTTTATTTATTTTTTGTTTTAAATTTGTTGCTGCGATTGCCTGTGTAGCTGATGCTTGGCAACCGTTTACTCGATATATATTTTGTGTGTGTTTCCATAATCGCTCGAATGATCTATTTATCGTTTGACTAGCAGACGAGACATAGATCAAGCGAGAAATGATGTTGTCCGGAAGATCTTAGAAGATGTATCGCCCGCAAGAAGCTTACATATGTCGTCTGAACAGTTGTCATCGGTAAGATATAAATAATCTGTTGTGTGCGCGATATGAATACCAGTCTGCTACAAGATATATAGTGGACCCCCGTTATTCGCAGCTTCACAAATTCGCGGATTTTCAGCATAAGCATTGACTTAACATTTTCTTCATAAATTCGGTAGATCTTACAAATATGATAATCATTTAAGTCCAACTAACGGCAATATGACAACAACAAAAACGCAATTACAAACGCTAATCATTCCGTATGATTTATATTAAATACGGCTCACACAAAAGCATTGGTATCCCAAATTTTCGCAAACTTTATCGAAACTGACATATTTTTAAAAAAAATCAACTAACTTGCAAGCAGAAAGGGCTAATCTACGCTAATTTTGTGACTTTCGTGCAAAAAAAAAAAAACACTAATGTACCAAAAAACTGATTTTTAGTGAACTTTAAGGTATGGAAATCTTTTCGCGGATTTTAGCCATTCGCGGGTGTGTCTGGTAGTTTTGGTAGTTTGGTAGTTTTGTTTTACGGCATATCAACCCTTTTTGGGTTATTTAATGCCGAATCTGGTCATTATAGTAAAAGATTTATGCTTCAAGTTCTAAAAATAAAATAAAAAAGGGGAGGGAGAAAGGGAGAGGGGCTGTTGTTTTTGTTTTTGGTTTTGTAGAACATAATTAACTTTTACAAAAAAAAAAAAAAAAAAAAAAACGTCAATGTAGGTGAATTTCGTCTCAGGGAGCCACAGGGCAGCCTGATCTGGTATCACCAGGCGGGTGTGTCTGGAACGTAACTCACGGGAATAGCGGGGCCTACTGTATTAATCTGCACGATCTTACATATTGTCCGAAAAATCTTGCTGGCATTTATTTTCATCCAGATCTATGTCGTCTGCAAAACAGATGTGAATAACATGGCTCCATGTCAAATACGAAAGTATACAGCTATCACCTACCTTGCCTGTGCAGTGCAGCATGTTCATCCTTTTTACGTCTGTCCATCGTCGGTAAGATCTTACATATGTCGAACATCTCTTTATCATCCACGAGATCTTATATTTCTACATCATCTGCAAGATCTTATATCTGTTGGACATCTCTTGCATTGTTCTAGTGTCTTTCTATTGTCTGCAAGATTTTACATCTGTTCGCTGGTCAAAAGATCTTACACCTGTCCCGTACCTGTTAGCCGACCACAAGAACTTACATCTAAGCAGCATGTATGACATCTGTTCTGTGTATATTTGCTGTCTGCAAGATTTTCCATTTGTCAAACATCTGTTAGTCATTCACAAAAGCATGCATCTGTGTGTCGTCTGCCAGATCGTACATATAGGCATCTCTAGTGTCTTTCTGTGGTTTGCAAGATTTTCCACCTGTCGGACATCAATTCGTTGATCACAAGATCTGACATCTCTCAAACATCTGTTCGTCGATCATATCTTACATCTGTTTGTCTTGTACAATATCTTACATATGTCGATGATCTGCCAGATGTTATATTCGGTAGGCATATGTTCATCTACCAGAAGATCTTACATATGTCCATATTCTGCAATATTTTATATTGAATGGGAATATAGGGGGTACTTTATCGGTGTTTTTAAAATTTATTTATGAAATTTATTTTGTAATTTGGGGTTATACTAATGCATCGAGTTTTATTCATCATTAAGATGGTATCTCCTTATTTTCTCTATATTTTTTTCAATTCGCTATAAGTAATTTTATTTTGTTTTATTTTATTTTATTGTGTTGCGTTTTTGCATTATTTGAATTTTCTTTTCATAGATTGTTTTTATATTTTCGATTTTTTTATAAATTTCTAATTATTTTATAGTTTATATATTTCTTGTGATCTATATTTATTATATATTTGTTATATATTTTATTATATATATATATATATATATATATATATATATATATATATATATATATATATATATATATATATATATATATATAGGATCAAATATAAACCAAAAGTAAACTTTTAGTAGATGGAACATATAGTGAAAAAAGGTTAAGCTCAATATACGAGATAGAGCAATTGAAAAGATAGAAGAAATAAGAGTGATAAATATGTACGAATGTCCAAATTTATTTCAAATTTCGATTGTTCAATGCAAGGTGTATTCAGTAATAAACTAGTGTTTATCATTCTTTCCTTAAGCCAATGCTTTTCAAGGATCGGGATCTTATCATCAGAGGATAAATACAGATAGATAAGTTGGCTGTAGTTCTTTCACTATTTTTTATAATATTTTCAAATATTTGAACTTTGGTTTATATAGGGTGGGCAAAAATAAGGGTCCTATTTTAAAAAATTCATAACTTTTTTATTTATTGGTTTTTTTTTTGGTTTTTTTTAGAATGAGTAAAGGACCCCTTCCGAAGCAAGCATGAGCCGTATTAGCCCTAAGGAACGTACCCTCATTTAGAAAACATTATTTTTGCTTAAAAAACTCAAAACAGTGTAAAAAACAATACTTTAGTTTTTGTAAGTTTTAAGAAGTGTTTTTCGGCTAAAATTTGTTTTGTTTATTTCAAAAAATCTCGGAAGGGTCAGTCTACACACACATAAAGTTTGGTGAGTTTAACTTTTATTTTGTGGAAGTTATTCAAATTCAAGTTATTCAAATTTAAAGATAGGACCCTTATTTTGGCCCACCCTGTGTATATATATATATATATATATATATATATATATATATATATATATATATATATATATATATATATATATATATATATATATATGTTTGTCGATAGCAGGTATATATCCCAGATATATTTAATTAGTCGTTTTTGTTTTGTTTTTGTTCTTGCTATCCATTATTTGAATATCCAAAAATTCTGTTAAAACGGTATCTTTCAAGTAAGGTAAAATTAAACAGAGAAAATAAAAAATTCTGTTAGAAGTTTAAAATTACAGTTAGGGCTACGTGACAAGATATGACGTCATAGACAGAGAGTCCGAAATGAGACGTAGCGAAGAAGTAAAGATCTTCCTCTTTGGTCTGTGAGGACAGTGTTCGAGCGTTTTTTTTTTTGTTTTTTTTTCTTGAAACATCGTTTCAGTTCGCCCTTTCGGGAAGTGGGCGAGGGAGGAGCTCACGTAATGTGTAAAAGAATAAATTTATAGAGGAAATGAACAACCTCAATTTTGCGGTCAGATTTTAGTTGTAATTGCCAGCGTGATTCGTGTCATAATACAAACAAAAGAAGAACCGGTTGTATTCTGCGGTCGTCAGGGTCAATGGCGTTATCACGGCGCGTGGTTATATTCCTGGGAGTCGTTTGTCAGGTAAACGCCGCCAGTCCCAGGTGCCAATGGTTTTAAATTGCAGGTGCGCTGTTGTGAATGAGGTGAAAAGAAAACTTTAAAGGAGGGTGGGGTGAAAATAACGAAGGTCGTTACGTGAACAATCCGAGTGGTTTGGGAGGAAGTGATACCAATAAAGAAAGTAAAGAGACGGGTTATGGGGTAACGGTTGAGGCGTTAATTGCCTATTACAAAGAAAAGTTAGGATATATATATATATATATATATATATATATATATATATATATATATATATATATATATATATATATATATATATATATGATTATAATATAAAATAACTATAAAAATAACCATCCTAGAAAGGGTAAAATTTATTCCCCGAACAGAACATTTTTGCACCACTTTTAAAATTTATTTTTAAATTTAAGGCTTAAGCTTAAGAGGTCTTCTGAAGAAATTGAAATTTAGGGAATCTTGCTTAGTTGGTCTCTAATGGCTATGGATCTAATTCAATGAAAATCTGAAATATTTCAATTTTGCAAATGTGAGGTCTTGCTCATATTATGCTCCCTTCAAACCACTTTAAATACGCCAAATAAACTAAAATTCGGGGAATATTTATTAATTGATGTTAAATGAATGTTATTGTTAAAATTTCACAAAAGTCGCAGGTATGTGAATTTTCACGAAAGTCTTCCACTCCCTTTGCATAAAAATAAATTGAACTAAATATATCCTACATAACCCACGCTTACTCCTACCAGCTGTGTTCCAAAATTCATAGTGATCGGTTAATTAGTTTAGGAGTGAATCGTATACATATAAATATATAAACACATACACATATTTAACTTTATATAAATGAAAGATATATTACGCATATATTTTTTTTATTTCAGTACTTACTTCAACAGTGCTCAATACATGAGCAGTAGTCGTAGTGGTAGTAGTAGTAGTAGTAGTAGTAGTAGTAGTAGGAGGAGGAGGAGGAGGAGGAGGAGGAAGAGGAGGAGGAGTATAAAAATACGTATGGTAACTAAGCTACACGTTTGTGTTTCATTCCCGAGTGAAATCATCAGACAATTAGCACCTATATTTTCTGTGTTTATGTGATAGTAGGAACCGTACACAGCATTACACGAAGAATGACTGATAAATGTGTACACGAAGACCCTATGCTGATTCACTTTCGACCTCCCCACTCCCCCCACCCCCCACCCCCAAAAAATTAAACAAATGAGATTTTACTTTTTCGGAGAAATACATGTAAACATCCTACAAAACTCGTCGATAAAAAAAGAAAAAAATGAAACAATTATTTTAGAATTTAGAATAGGGATAAGTTTCGCATATAAATTTAACGTAAAATGATCACCTATTTCTGGGCCCGAATTGTCAAACTAGATAGCGTTTTAAGGGCATATAAAAATGAAATAAAAATCTCGAGCGCATATGCATGGCAAATCTAAAAGGTCCACAATTTGTAAGAAACAACCTGAAAAACTTTGCGATAAAAAGAATGATTACATGCCTTTTCTTAACTCTGCCAATAACTCTAAGTCCGACTAGCAACAGGCAAGCTATCTGGTTGGAAAGTGGGTGATCAGTTTACGTTAAATTCATATGCTAAACTTCTCCCCCCACACTTTAAAGCGTAAAAATATCTTTTTACCGCCAAATCTCTCGGAGTATTTACACGTAATCGCCAAAAAAAGTAGAATCTCATTTTTTTTGCGTGAAATAGCATAGGGTTCTAATGTACAATACTGCCGAATGGCTGACCAAATCGAGCGGAAGTAGCTATTTGCAGAACAAGGCCTATTTCAAAATGATGCTGTCTAATATATGCTCTTGTTCAACCGTATATATTATAAGCAAATGCAACAAGAAACAAGGTGCAAATGTATACACTGTTTCCTGTTCACAAATAAAAGTGCACTGTTTGTTTGTTTTTAGAACATTGTACAAGTTTGTTCAAGGTTTCTAATGACGATTCTATTATCCTTACACGAATATTATTATTCAGATGTTGCAATATCTGAGGCTTATCTTACGATGCACATTACGGTTACATTTTAGAATCTCAATCTAAATTTAGCCATTTAAAATGAGAAATAATATTTATTTTCGTTAGGTAAGTTTTGAATTTTGATAATGTAACTCCCTTTTCCCAGCATCTACTTTTTCTGTGTCTCACAGGAAACGCTTATTCTAATGTATATTTCGTTCATCCCCTTCCTCTTTGTGGTCCAGGGAGTCACTCAGTGTTGTATTTTGGGTCACTTGCCACTAAATATTGTCCGGTGCCACGAGGATTGCATGCGTTCTGACTAGTTCCTCATTCAAGATTCACAAAACTTTGGTATGCACACCGCTAGTCTGGAATTTGGCTAAGTGGCTTGTTGGTATGTCTTCTCTCCTTTTGTCTGAGAAAGTGTTGTATTGATCCAAGGACTGGCCCTTCGTTGTGCTGTGCCATCGAGCTGGAAAAATGGCTGTATATAAACTTGACAGAGACATTTTCGTTGTTAAAAATATATTTTTTATTATATAATTAGCTAACGCTGTGGGTACATTACATTCGTCTTGAACGAACTCTCATAACTTTCAACCCGCCCATTCTATTTATCACGATTGATATTTTTCATTAAAAAAACAACACCCCAACCCTTCTATGTCAACATTCCAACTCGCAACCCATAAGTAAGCTGGAGGTGACTCGCCTTTCACCCTTGTAAGTTTTCATAGCAGAAACCGATAATTGTCAATTCGCCCAATACATTGTGAACCTTTGACCTCGCGCACTCGTTGACTTTTTCTAGGTATTTCAAATAAGGCCGTATGATACCTCATAATGTCACAAAATACTCGTCTTCAGGTTATGATTATGATTATTTTAATAATTTAGCGACTGACTTTCCTAAATCACATCCTGTCAAATTAACACAAGCCGTCAATTTTAGATGCGACTAAATATCACCACACAAATTCCGTGCGGTAACCTAATTGTGGACAGAATCTCTCTCTCTCTCTCTCTCTCTCTCTCTCTCTCTCTCTCTCTCTCTCTCTCGCTCTCTCTCTCTCTCTCTCTCTCTCTCTCTCTCTCTCTCTCTCTCTCTCTCTCTCTCTCTCTCTCTGTGCAAATGTATATACTGTCTCCGGTTCACAAGTAAAAGTGCACTGTTTTTCGTGAACATTGTATGACGTGTCTCAAGGTGTTTCAGGTCGATCCTCTTATCCGTACAAGAATATTATTATTCAGATGTTGCAATGCCTGAGGCTTATTCTACGATGCATATTACGATCAACTTTAAAATCTCCTACAGCAATATCCTTGTGATTCTAAGTTGAGCTGATCGAGTGGATACAGGCGTATATATATATATATATATATATATATATATATATATATATATATATATATATACCGTAATATGGGGTGACTTTGGTCCACTTTTGAAATATATTTGTAAAATTCAAGTAAATATATGGTAAGTTTTCATTATTTTTGTGTTGTATTCTGGTTAACTATCAGTTTAGGTGGAATTTGGAACCATATTATTACAATATGAGGAAAGAGAAGCCATTAGTAGGGGTGGCCAAAGTCACACTGCCATGGTATGATTTTGGCCACACTATACCAGCTCTATTGTAACTAAAGTAATACTTGCATTGGGGTGTCGTCTATGGACACACAGAATATAATAATTTGAACTTTGCTTCACTAGAAACTTGTAACTAAGCCTTTATTCTACTTTTACTCAATATAAGAACATATCTATGGACATAAACTACAAAGAAAGGTCACGCATTTATAACTACATGTATAACTCAACGCAGATGGAAATCTATGCGAGCTAGTTTTCGGGTCTCGTGTGTCTTTTAATGTAGTATGGATCCGATAGTTATTTTATCGTCCCTATCAAGCGCTTTAGGTCGTCGCGATCCTTTTTAGGGATTGTTTTCTTTTGTCGTTGATGTTGGTTTTTGCTGTATTGTTTTTGTTAAATAAATAATAGATTACGTTATACTTCATCTTATCACCAAATGAAAAAACTAATATAACAACAAGAATTGATTTAAAACAATTAATATACAAATACATAATTAAATAACAAATTAAATTTAATTCTATTTTTTCTCCCGCCAAAACTACCGGCCAAAACAATCAAAAGCTCAAAATAACAACAACAACAACATAGTAAAAACAAACAAACAAACAAACAAACTCTTTAAGACGATCGTGACGACCGAATGCGCTTGATATGGACGAAATAAATAACTTTCGGATCCATACTTCATAAATTGTCACGAGAGACCCGAAAACTAGCATACTAAGTCGAGAAAACGATTAAGAAAATAAAGAAAAAAAAAAATTTTTTTTCGTAATTGTTTTTTCCACTTAGTGTGATAGTTTTACAGATATATAATTAAGTTCAAATATCATAAAAAAATGATTTAAAACCAATATTTTTTTCAAAAGTGCTCAATGCACAGTAGATCCTTATTAATATATTTATATAAACATTAAGGCAGCCTACGAAAATTAACTATCGTTTTTGTGCTGACGCACTGCAACGAGGCTGACTATCAAGCCTCAACATATATATATATATGTATATGTGTGTGTGTGTATATGTGTGTGTGTGTGTGCGTGTGTGTGTGTGTGTGCGTGTGTGTGATTTTAATTAAAAAACAAGAAAGAACAATTTTTTCATCATTGTGCCGCCCGACGTGAAAGAAAAAGAGCGCTTGACCAAGGTCCGGGCTGAGAGAAGTCTTTCCGCAGCCTCTCAAAATCCATGCTACACCTAACCACAACAAAACCCTCAGCATCCCCTCCCCTCTCTCCCACCCTAAGACAAATTAACTAATACTCCCACTCCTCCCCTTTTTCACTCACAACCATCCACATTCATTTCACTCTCTGCCACTGACTGACTTCTCTCAGCCCCGACCTTCGTCCAGCGCACTTAGTAGTGGCTACTACTTTTTTCTAATCAACCCATCATGTCAACCCAATATTTCGATGTACTTGCATGACATTTTTCTTAAAATCATCATCCTGAGGAAGTCTTACAAATAAAGACGAAACGTTGATGAATATATAAAAAAAAATATCTCTTGTTTTTTTCATTTCCCATTACGTCGGATTACTCTCATCCTTCCTTTCCTATATATATATATATATATATATATATATATATATATATATATATATAAATATAATATTCATAATTAAATGTTAAACTATATTTACCTACAGACGACTTGTCTCGACCTTATGTAGGGTGTGGTAATTTCAAACGATCACAGAGCGTGAACCCGATTCACAGACACACCTTTGACTCCACATGCTTACGTTCTATCCTCTATGCTATGGGAAATTATCACGTAATACGTAGAAATTAAGTTATATTTATGCCAATTGTGTCGGGCTATAAACATAAAGACAATCTATAGGACTCCACGAACTTTATCGGAGCCTCGCTTTGTAGCTTAAGTGGATGTCTATTTTTTATATCTCCTAACAGTGCTCAACTTTAATTTTCTTAAAAGAGGTTTTCATAATATTATTCATAAATAAATACTAAAATATATTTACATACAGACAACGTCGTTTTGAACTTATGCTCTCATCAGTGTAGGAGTGATAATTCCAGATAGTCATAAGGGGCGAACCCGGTTCACAGAGTTACCTTTGACTCCGCATGCTTCCTCTCTCTCTCTCTCTCTCTCTCTCTCTCTCTCTCTCTACATGGGCGGCGGCACCGGGGGCATGGGGGGGGGGGGGGGGTGCTCAAGCCCCCCCCTTTTGACTTGCCCCCACTTTACGGTCATCAATAATGAAGTTATATATGTGTTTAACCGGGCCCCCCACTTTTTAGGAGAGCCCCCCCCCACTTTAATAACTGTCCCGCCAGTCCTGATATATATATATATATATATATATATATATATATATATATATATATATATATATATATATTAAGGCATACATTTCTTATAATATCATATGATATTTTTTATATTACAAGCTCAGTGAAGTTTTGTTTCAGGCTTCAGCATATATACTTTTTTTGCTTCGGAATTTTTTAGATGAGAATTTGGTATATTCGGACTACTGTTCTCATCTTGGGTGTGTTTATCACAACGTTTCGGCCGATGTAACCTCCGACCTTCGAAATTCTGTCCAGATCCCCAAGTTCGACAGAAAGATTTGCGAGCTCGACAAAGTACACCTGAAGAAGGTCGGAGGTTACATCGGCCGAAATGTTGTGATAAAAACACCCAAGATGAGAACAGTAGTCCGAAAATACCAAATTCTACGAGTTATACATTTTATTTTAGATATTTAACCCCAAACAAGGTCTGTCGCCACTGTAGACATAAAGGGCTACTGAGAATTAGGGAGTAAGTTGTGGGTGTCATCCTTAGTTGGGAGCTGTGAAGCGAGATGTCTGTTTACAGTAGTTTTAAACCTCTGCATGTCAATACAGTCGGGGAAACAGGGAGCAGGGAGGGAGTTCCAGAGGCCGGCAGCACGAGGAAAGAAGCTGCTGGAGTAGAAGGCTCTCCGGCATCTGGGAACCTCCACAATGAATGGAGTGGACCTAGCTGATTGTCGGGTTCTTCTAGTGTATTTATGTCGAGAGGGGACTAGAGCAGCTAGTTCATCAGAGCACAAGCCATTGAAGTATTTGTAAAACAAGCACAAGGATGCAACATTGCGGCGATGAGACAGGGGCTGGAGCTTGGTGGATAGTGAAGGACCTATTAAGTTGGCGACTCTTTTTTGGACCTTGTCTAAGAGGGAGAGACTAGTGTATGATGGACTAGCCCAGATGTGACAGTAATACTCCATACATGGGCGGATGGTGGCTTTGTAGAGATACAGAATAATGTCAGGTGTGAGAGTTTACTAGCACGGTAGAGGGATCCCACCTTCTTTGCAGCAGCCTTGGCAATGTCTTCAATGTATTTGTTCCAATTCATGTTACCTGTGAATGTTATGCCGAGGAGTATGAATGTTAAACTCTCATGTAGGGTGTTATTTGCCATGGCAATCGGTGGTTGAAGAGGTTTCTCGTAGTTATTGAAAGAAAGGAGCTTTGTCTTTGCGGCATTAAAAGTTACTAACCATTTCTGCCCTCAATCCACTACAGCCTGGAGGCCATTTTCTAAGGATTTAACCATTGCCTCGGATATGTACGCGCCCGTTTTACTCACATAACGAGAGTAGAGCGTGGTGTCGTCAGCAATGATACCTATCTCAGACTCGATGTCATCAGGGAGGTCGTTTATGAAAATCAGGAACAATAAAGGTCTGAGGATGGATCCCTGGGGTACACCTGCATTTATGTCATGTTGCTTAGATGAACGGTCATCGAGGACAACCTGGATCTTTCTTTTGGTTAGAAGGATCTAATTATATTAAATATGTGTCCAGTAATACCATATGAGTGAATTTTTATGAGGTGTCTCTTATGCCATACCTTGTCAAAGGCCTTGGATATATAAAACGCTACTGTCCTAGCTTCACCAGTGTATGACATATGCGTTCATAGATGACCGTTAAGATATCTGCAGTAGATTGTGCTTGTCTAAATCCATACTGGCGGTCAGAAAAAAAGTTTAGCATTAACTAGGTGCCGGACTATCGCTAGATTGATTAAGGATTCAAAGATTTTAGCAAAGATCGGGAGTAGGCTGATTGGGCGATAGTTCTGAGGATCTCTTCTATCCCCAGAATTCTTGAAGACTGGTACCACAGAGGCACTTTTCCAGCTATCAGGGAAGCAAGATTCGGTAAGGCATTTGTTGTAGAGTTTGGAGAGGACAAGGGCCAGTTCAGCAGAGCATTTCTTTATTACTATTACCGGTATAATATCAGGCCCACAAACTTTGGAGGTGTCGAGGTTTTTTATGATGACCCTGATCTGAGATAGGGTGATGACCAGGTTTTCAAGTGTGGCAATGGGAATTTAGGGTGATGGTGGTTTGCTGAGTCCAAAGTTGAGTTTACGGCGAAACGCTGGGCAAGTAGTTCAGCCTATCAGCTGCTGTGCAAATAACATCATTGTGGTTTGATAGCGGGGGAATCGTTGATTGTTCATTGTTCACCACATTATTATAGATTTTCCAGAAATTAGTTGCAATTCTAATGACCAAAGAAAAATCAGTCCAAACTCCTTTTTTTTTTAATTTCGGCGAATTTCTATTTCGTCTTACAATCATAATTACCAGACCGAAACTTGAGCCGATTCTCAAATCGCTATCTAGGACTCAAACCAAGTAGAACTAAGATTGACTTGTTTTCATTCAAAACACAACACCGGTGAAAAACTCTCAATTAAATATTATAATGCCGGTTGATAAAATATTGTTAGTTCTAAAGTTGAGTAATAATGATTTAAAATGTTAGATTTATTAGAATAACTGAATACGAAAATACTGTTTGAAAGATTACCGAACGAAAACAATAGGTCCGCAGTGACAAAGATTTTTCTGTAACCACAGTTTACATGACCAAACAAATAAGTCGTCTATTACAGATCGTATTAATTCCAACAAAAATAGACTTAAAATTCGTGTTAATTATACTTATTTCCGATTATTTTTTTATAATGAAATCGTCGTAATATGACCCAAAATTAATTATCTATTCTTACCAATCTTAGAAAATGTCCAAGGGACGTAATTCAGTTGAAAAAACTTGAGTTATCTTCTCATTAATTTCCCCAATCTTCCATTAAAAAAGACAAATAAATTCTATTTTATACCCATAATATGCATTCCGCTTCGCTACGTGTATGTAGCTGGTTCAACTCTAATCCCTCTTTAAAAAAATATTCATATTACAGTCGTAGCAGTGAAAGTTCCAACTAAATTGCAAGCTATTTATGCTAAAAAAAAACAGTTTAATTCATCCCCTCTCCATATTATCACATCAATATAACACGATGTATTTCTCCCGTTTGCTAGATCCATCATGATGATCCAATACTACCCCTCCCCCAGCTATTTATATATAGATAGAAACATCTTACTTAATTGTAAGGAATTGGGTTTTATCTTTATGCGATGCCCTCTGTAAGTTGACTGTATCGCTACACATCCCCCGGACCTCTCCTCATTATGTGGTACCGTAATTAATTAAAGCGTTGCTAATGATGATGTATCAGTTTATTCAAGTCCCCTACTATGTAAATTATTCCTAATTTATCTTCCTCATTTTTAATTTACTGGATATAAAATGGTTCATATCTTCACGAAATCTAATATGTAGTTTATTGAAGTTGTTTGAAGGATTAATATTCGTTTGTGATCCATTGGATACATATAATTTCCGATGTAATCTATTCGTAGTATCTATTTAATTGGGGGAAGAAGACTATACCCCTCTACAAAGTGCGGCTACACTAGCACCCACTTTTTTTTTTAACTAGCTGAACTTACCCGACGTTGCCCTGGATACAGTGAAGTCGTTTTCGTTTTTTAATTTTTATTTGTTTTTATATTTTCAAATTATGCAGAAAAAATAGTTGTAATGTAGACAGTTCTTGGTATTTTACTTAAATAAAAGTATGAGTTATCCTCCTTGCTGATTTTTATTTATAAGTGATTTTTTAATTTATTTTACTTCCGGTTTCAATTACAACCTCCACATCGCCCACATACCCTAAATACCTAGCTTTAAAGTTAATATACATAGCTGCCTCAATAATTTTACTAGTAAAAGAGACGTTGCTAGTCTCTTCTTACTCTGTTGCTATTTCCACGGAAAGTGCTCGACTGAGCTCAAATCATCTTCGTACGGCATTCACAGCAATAACTTGTCTTCCTACCACAACGGAAAAATATTTTCCTTTCTTCCTCCATCTTCCTTGCGTCAGGCGGAATTTGCAAGGGTTTCCCGTCTGTGGATCACATTACCGCTGAACTGCTTCCTTGCAGATTACAATGTGGTCGTCTTTAAATCCAATGTCAACAAATACTTGCCATAAGTAATCAAACCTAGTTCATAACATTGATTGCTCCTCATTTTTCGTCTGACAATCTTACCATCTCATTAACCCTTATCCTCGAGTGACTCTTTGCCTTGATTAAGGGCGACTTAACAGTGTGAAAATATTATTAGTTATTTAGTCCGGACTAAGTATGTTTGGGGATACATTGGAGCGAAGAGCGTTATTATATTGCCGATAACATGGTACAACAATAACAAATGAAAATTGGCTAAAGTTTGATTTGTTAGCTTAAAACCCTTTCATGCATGATATTTAACTGAAATATTATGGACCTGATCTTATTTTCTCTTTGACCACGTGCCTTCAATTTGAGCTGACTTCGGAAAAGGCTTGTAACGACTAATAATGGAAACAAAACGTATTCCTCGATGTCTACGTAAATGATCTAACTTGTTCTTGGACAACATGCCTTCAATTTGAGCTGACTTCGGAAAAGGCCCGTAACGATAATAATGGAAGCAGAACTAAGTCTTCGATGTCCTGACTCTCACAAAAACAAATATAATTGGTCAAATCAAAAGTTATGATAATTCATGCCAAGTTTTCTATTTGTTCTTGTCAAGATAATACATATGTTCTATTGTTACATAAGAAAGGCTGTGTTTGAATGAAAAAGTTTGAGTGACACTTAAAGGTCAGAGGTGACTCCAGACAGAAGTCGACGAAACCACGGTCAAATCAAAATTTATGATAATTTATTTTCTAGTTGTTGTTGTGGAACTACAGCATGAATAAGAGGGTTAAAGACTATTTGTGTTTGACTTTGAAAATCCGACAATATAACACTATATGTTAGATTATGTTTTGTTTTAAAACTAAACTACAGATAACAGAAATATCCGAATCCATTGTTTTCTCGGCTCTTTCCATCGTTTCATGATTGTTTGTGATCGTAATAGAATCAAGTGGTAATTGGAATCTCATAGTCATTATATAGTTATTAAGGTAACCTGAAAAAAAACAACAATGGACGGGTGATATTTCACAAAGAATGATGATGCGCTAAACACAAAATATAATATAAAGAACGGGAAAATTAATAATGACAATATTTAATCTTATTATTAAATTAATTTTAAAACAACTACGGCATCTATATATTTTTATACTAATGAGTCACCGCTTATCAAGGCCCAAAGGCCAGTCGAGGATAAAACTTATAAGTTTGTTAAGTGGGTGATGAGACGACCACCTTGAGGATTGGTCACGATAGTTGAAACTGCTCAGAATTTGATTATTTAAAATGATAGCTCAACAAGAATTTCTTAACATTCGACTTAGAAGACGACCATGTTGTAGCTATCTGGGAAGTGTGTTCCACGGACGGGTAGTTCTTGGAAAGAAACTCTGCTCATTGAAGTTCCGTTTAGCTTCAAGAAGTAGAGGAAGAAATGAAAACTATCGACAGTGGTTGTAGCTAGACGAGTTTTTGCTGTGAATGTTTTACAGAGGGGGCCAAAGACTGGAGCTCAGTCGAGCACCTACCATGGAAATAACGATAGAGTAGAGAAAGACTGGCAAGACCTTTTCTGTGAGAAAGAGGCCGTAGAGAATAGAAGAGAGGACACCCCCACTAGATTTCGAAGTCTATTGTGTACTCTATCAACGCAAGAAAGTGTGCTCTGAGCGGTACCTCCCAAGATGTGGCAACAGTACTCCAACTTGGGATGTATCTTACTCTTATACAGGTAGAGAGTTACGTCAGGGGTGAGATACTTTCTGGAGCGTAGAATGATCCAACCATTTTCCAGCTATATAATTAAGTAGGTGCGTAATGTGTAATGGATACACACGTGAAATATGGAATTCGCAAGTCGAGTTCAAATTCGGTCAGCCTTCACTTGTGCTGTAACTAGCTGCACCTGCTTGGCGTTGCTTGTGAACCTTTACCTCCGCCAAGGAGGTTATGTTTTCGGTCGAGTTCGTTGGGTTGTCGTTATGTGTATTTGTGTACAGCCTAGCGTCCACATCGCTTGACCAATCGTCACCAAAATTGGTCAAAATATAGGCCAAGGTTTAATTGAGAACTGATCTAATTTTAGGATATATAGGTCAATGGTCAAGGTAACGGAAGAGGTAAAAGTCACACTTTTTGCGATAACTTCGGTTCTGTTCCCAACCCCAACAGAACCGACCAAGGGTATAATAACGGGCATTGAAAATTAAAGATATTTGTTTTTTAAGCAAAAAATGAAAACTCTGCATTGAAAAAAATCAACCATAAAATCAGATAATTATTTGATCTAAACGAAATTTTCAGTATTAATTAATATGCAATGTTGCATCCCTGTGCTTGCTTTACAAGTACAATGGAATGTACCCCCGATGAACTTGCTGCACTGGTTCTCCCTCAACGTCGATTCCCCCGATCGACCAGACAATCAGCAAAATCCTAATCCTCCACTGTAGAGGTCCCCAGATGCCAGAAAGCTTTCTACTTTAATAGCCATCGTCCTCGAAATGATAGCCTTTGGAATTCTCTCCTTGCTCCCTGTTTCCTTGGCTGTATCAACATGCAGAAATTTAAATGTAATGTGAAAAAAACATCTCGTTGCACAACTCCCCACGTAGGATACCCTGTAGGTACGGCCCCTAATTCACAGTAGCCTATTACGTCTCAGTGACAATGTGTAAATAGAAGTATACAATTTAAAAAAGTATAAATGAATTTAATATAAAGTATTATTGTATTAAAAAAAAAGATTTTAAGTCACTTAAGTTACTTGGTGCTTCTTTAGAAACGTGGCCGAGATGAGATATAAAAGGGGGAGATAATTCAAACGACGAAATATGAGAGGGGCAGATAATCAAAAAAAATTTGTGAAGAAGAGTTTTTTTATCGAATTTAAAATGCAAAGAATAAAACTTCTGAGGATACGTTAAAATTAAACAGATTTATTGAAATAAACCAAACATGAAAAAAACCCGGTTTTAATTTAAATGGTTAAAGGGTTAGGGTTAGATTTGTTTCCCCTCTTTTTTCGCCTCCCCCAAAAGTTTAACTTATCTGCCCCTTTAACATTTCGTCGTTTGAATTATCTACCCCTTTCAAATCTCGGCCACGTTTTTAAACAAGCACCAATTACTTTACCCCACAACCTTTATTTCATGAAGCGTGGGAATCAAAGAACACTGTAGATATGCTACAATTTCGTCTGGGTAAAATTTTTTACGTAGCGAAAAATATGTTCCTACCAAGCTCATTTTTTTCTTTCTAGTACCCATAAAATGTCATAAAAAGTAAATACAGTTATTTTACTATTTTTTTTTACTTGCAACTGGTGCATATATTGTATTGGTTATTTTTCTAAAATATGAATGGAGGTGAGCGTCGGATATTGGTGAGTATGAATGGTGGGTCACTTAGTATAATTGGCTAATGTTGGTCACGTGACTAGATAATGGATCCAAGACGACGTGATTAGATTTTTAATTGATGTTCAGAAATAAAAAAAAGACCACAAGTTATTTTAAGAGGTCGGCACATTTAGCTAGAAGCAATTCTCGCCTATACAAATTGGATTCAGTTTAACTGAGTTTGTATTTAGTTGCTTTCCATAGCAGCAAAATATGCCACAAGGTAAGAAGGTGGAAAACCTCAACTCCCTCGGACCCGTCGGCATTCCCCTGTAGGTGTCCTTTGGACGATCCGCATTCCCCTAACTAATTAGGACACCATTAACTATTTATCTGCCCTTCTTCCACACTGTAATTGTTTTTGTAGCATTCATTCGTAATTAAAACCTTTACCAACGGTATACTGATCTCTTATTATTCTCGAATCCCAATAACGGACCCGTCGGCATTCCCAGTTGGCGCCCTCCAGGCGATCGGTAATAAAGGAGAGTAAAAAGCGAACTTTCTGTTTACTGGCTGCAGCCTCGTAACTCTCGCTTCGCTTATTTTGTCCTTTACATTCCATGAGTGATGTTTCTGACAAAAGGGGAAGAATTGCTGTTTTCTGGGTCGGAATCTATCCATATAACACTTATCGTTGGTAGCTTTTGACCTTGAAGTAATATTTTATTTTAGCTCCTTACATCAAGTGGCGTCATGCCTTGTCTGGGTCGATTTCCATAAAAAAAAATACACCCCTTACCCGCAGGAGTATGGAAGGGTACCTCATTCCGATAAAGACTGATCGTTCAAGTCAGTCTCTGTGACCAGAATGATAACATGGTGAACCTTAGCTGGTATGAAAACTGGCGAATCAGTTTAGCTGTCAATAAAGTAAGTTACCTCCTTGTTTCTTTTACTCCCATATACTAGCAAATATATAATAGACTAGCAAATATATAATAGACTAGCAAAAATATGCACCCTCCGGTCGCATATTTTTGCTAGGCTACCGCGTCACTTCGTTCTCTCTGGCTGGCTGCGAAAGGGTGTTCCTATTTACTTGTCTAGAATTATATAATGCTGAAAAAAAACATACAATACATATTTAAAACTAAATGACTTGTATTGAGACTATTAAAATTTTAAAAGTTTGAGTTTATCCATTTATTTATTTTATTATCGCTTATGTCTGAATTCATGTTTTGAAACATGACGTAAATCATAAATCTATGACGTTACGCCATGAGTTATAAGCGAAACCATATACATAGAAATATATATATAAGCATATGCACATACCTAACTTTATATATAACGGTTCTCTAATTGGAAATTACCACGTTATCGGAAAAAAAAATTAAAATCGTTTTCTTAGCTATGGCAGTTTAAGCGTATTAGAAGCAAGTTGGTGACGCGATAACTTGTGGTAGAATTTAGAGTTCTATTGTAAAATAGTGCGTGATGTTCTTCGTTCCCAGATCGTAACAAAACATCTCCGGCCAGGGTCCTGTCTGAAGTCCTGTTCTGTCGACAAGTCACAAGTTTCTCCTAGCTTATTTTTATTCTTTCCTTTTGGTAGCTGTAATGATAGGAATTTAAATTTGAAAAATAAATAAATAAATAAAATAACCCCATTATTTTCTTTGGAGATTTAGTTTATATTTTTCATCTATGCACATCAAGATGAGCTGTAATTTCTCGACCCATATAAATTAATTATTTTAGGAACAAATCCTATAAACAGGAATATATATATATATATATATATATATATATATATATATATATATATGAAGTGAAATAATAAAATAAGGTGCGAATCAAATTTTATTAGAATTCAATGTTCAGGCAAAGTACATTAAAGTCCTTAACTCATGAGTTTTCAAAGAAAATTCTTCTCCTCAGAGGACCATTACCGCAATGGTATTACTGCAGGTAATAAAATTAAACTTTGAAAATATATAAAAAATATATATATAAAAATACATAAAAGTATATAAAACATAAAATATATCAGCCCAAAACATACTTTTTTGTTAAAGCTATACAGTTCATCCAAGTCATACAATTTAAAACATATTCAGGAAAGATATCCAAGAGGTTGATTGAAAAGTGATCCAGGTGGGGAGTGGTAGTCCAAAACCGAAAAAGTTATCCAGGCGGGAAATCTGTTTGCAATATATATATATATATATATATATATATATATATAACATAAAATATAATAACACGAAATTACATAATTGTCGATGCAATAATTTATTTCAACCTTGTGGTTTTTTGAGTCTCAAAAATGTAATTGTCTGGATTGATGCTTGAAAAAACCACAAGGTTGAAATAAATTATTGCATCGACAATTATGTAATTTCGTGTTATTATATTTTATGTTATTCTTGCTCTGTTTACCACATTGATCTCTCATACCCGGATTTCCTCCTGGAATTATTCCATTATAACACACACACACACACACACACACACATATATATATATATATATATATATATATATATATATATATATATATATATATATATATATATATACATACCTAACTTTATATATAAAGAGATCATTTGGTAGCTTCTCTAACAGGAAACTACCACCTTGGGTCGAAAACGATGCCTGATCACATTGACGTCGTACACCCAAAAGGCAGAATCGATCTTGCTTCTCTACCACGTACTTCCTCCCGTTACGTCACACCCTGTAAAGTAGTCATAACTAGTATATTAACTTCTAATGGTATTTCACACTACCCAAACTTTAACCGTTTTTAACAATCTCTACTTTTGTTACACTATTAGTCATTCCGTTAAGTTCGTATTGTTGGGTCCCTTCATTAATTAAAATCATATAATGTGTGGTGTTCTTTATCGTGTCTGAAGTCTTGTTCTGTCGACACATCGCAAGTTGTCCTATGGATATTTACGTCTCTCAGCTCTTTTTCTTTCTTTTTTCTGGAAGCTGTAATAATGGAAGAAATTTAAAAACAACAACAAATAACGCCATTATTTGCTTCAGGTTTTAGTTTACTTTTTTAAATTTATTTACAGCAATATATATCAAGATCAGCTACAATTCCCCGGCCCAACGACGTAGGGGTGGTGAACCACGAAAAAGACGTCTGGTCACTTTGACGTCGTACACATTAAAGGCAGAAACGATTTCGCTTCTCTGTCGCGTTCTTCCCCCCGTTACGTATTATCCTGCAACGTAGTCATAATTCTAGTCTATTAACTTCTAATGGAAGTTTCCACTACTCTAACCTTATGCTTATCTAACCGTTTTTAACATTAATTTTACACACCCGCCTCTAATTTTGTTACCTTATTAGCCATTCCTTTAAGTTCGTAGTGTTGGGTCCCTTCATTTGTTAAAGACAAATCTAAACGGCACACACCTGTCTTGCAATGACTGTAACCGCTATACAAAATACATGAAGTCGCTTGATTTATTTCGATTGTGAAACTTTATTATATGTTTTGTTGTTGGGCCCATCCCAAGACTTCTTTATTTTTTACCAACTCGGGCAAGTCACAACAGGGGAAACCCAGTCGCCAGTGAAACGACGCGAAACCCGAAAAGGGTGGCACGCTAGTAAGTATGCATGAGGGTTGGGTGTGGGGGGGGATATCAGAATGTACCTTTTATTTAACCTATCTATGCGTGACGCCAACTTGTTTACTGTGACCTTAATCAGCTACAAGCATCAAGACTTAATATATTCAACTCGAATAATCTTGTACAAATTTAATTGTTTCTTAACAGTTCTCTCCCTTTTATTAAACGGAAAAAATGGCGGTAATCGCGTCTGAAAAAAAATGAATAAATATAAAAACGAAATAAAAGATGAGTGATCAAAGTTTACAGCATTTAATTGACAAGATATGTTTGTGTATGATGTTGCTTATATATATACAACTGTGGACCCAACTGCATACGGCGGGCAACCACAAAGGTGTGATATCCTGGTCGCGGTGACGGATTGTGAGCCCCTCAGTCGTGCAGATCGTCGTGGCAATAAATAAAAAAATAGATCCAAGTTCCTCTAGGCCGGGATGGCGACGATGATGATGATGACGTTGCCGATCTGGTCGTCTCGCCCAGCTACGAACAAACTTCCACGTTGAAACTGTTTATAGCAACGAGCGATCACTGGGCGAACAGCAACCGGTTAGCTCTGTGGGACGAAGAATCATTTCAAGCAGAACAAATAGAAAGGAACGATGTTCAACAACTCGGTCTGGGGTTTTTTCTTGTATAGAAGAGTAATTATTAATAAAAAATAAAATAATTGATTTTACATTGGTCAATGGTAGGATTAATGTCTACTGTGCTCGTAAATGTCTTTAGCAAGGGTTGTTTTTCGCTAAGTTATTTCGATAGTTCTCTGTGTGTGCGAAGGTGCGTGAGAATTCTTTACACAAGTGGTTGTCTAAGTCACAAGCTTAACGGGCGAAGGCGGTGGCTAGAATTTCGTCCGGTCTGGTTCTTCGGCGCAGGCCATTTTAGTCTCCCCAAGGCGTCAGTTCAACTCTGGCTTGAAGCGGCAGTATCTTCTCTCTCTCTCTCTCTCTCTCTCTCTATCTCTCTCTCTCTCTCTCTCTCTCTCTCTCTCTCTCGTCATCCACCCTTCTCCCTGTCTGTCTGTCTTCCTCTGTCAAGGAGGGTGGGGACGGGCATCTCACTCCTTTTTTCTCACAATAAATGGGATTTCCCCTTAACCCACCGTCATCGTAAACAAACGACGACAGGCTCATATAAATCTTTGTCAAGAGTGTTTTGTGTCTTCCTCGTTGTGACATCTTCAAAACAACCGTAAAAGACTTGTGGTTCTAAAAAACGCGCCATTCACCCAAACAATAATATCGCGTTATTGATATTTCAGAATTAAAATTGCGATATGGAATTCTCTAATCTCCACCTTCCAGCTGGCAACTGTCTCCTCGCCTCTGTTGGTAATTGATTTTGAATACCTTACACGATTCCGCGAGACTAGCTGGCGCCTCGTTCTGTCACCCGAATAAGTTCATTTCTACGTCAAATATATACTAGTTTTATATCTCCACTTCGTCTCGTCGCAGGGCCTTCAGTCGGCGTAGCATCACCACCAAGATGCATACTAGCGCGTCACCAGGGTACCCGATACCCATGGGGCCCTGGATACTTTGTCACACAACTATCAATTATAAACTATGATTTATGTAGTTATGCTTATGTTTCCTTAGTTTGCATTGTGATGGCTTGAAATGAAATAATAAATGTGTACACAGTATGCAAATATGTATGCGCGTGTGTGATATAAAAACAATTTGTTTATATACATTACTTTCCAAAGCAAAGTGAAGCGCTATATTCAAACCTTTAAATATTTATTTAAAATATTTAAATCCAAATTTACTAGAACATTCGTAAAGTCTACCGAATGGAAGAAAAAAAATCAGTTATATATTTCGTTTGATATTTTCTTAGTTATTTTATCTACGTTTGCCTTGACTCTGTGTACCTTTTGGTGTGCATCCGAGTTTGCTTTTTTCTGAATATTCGACTTTATAATATTCTGAGAATCAAGTTTGGCCTGTTATCACCCATCCCATTTTGCCATTTGCAATATGACGCTTTCCTGAACAGTTTTGAGAGCATTTTGCGTCAATTTTCGCCTTGATAGTGTATGGTTTTTATTTTTGAACAGACTCTGACGATGTGATTTTCGTTTGGATACTTGAATTTGTTCAAATATGGTCTGAAATTTTCCAGAAACGCGTATAAGTTTTCTTTGCTCCGAAATTGACATTAAATCCCATTATGAGATTACAGCATATAAACCATCTGGAATTAGAAAAATCCTGACTTCTTCTTACTCCAGATAGAGTCATCGGTCCCTTAATAGCGAAATGTCTAAAACCGGAAGTAAATATTAGCTCTTGTATGACATACGATCGAATGCTTTAATGTTTTTTACTAACATGCGGTACGTGCTGTAATATATATATATATATATATATATATATATATATATATATATATATATATATATATATATATATATATATATATATATAATATTTATAAATAAATATTAAATTATATATATATATATATATATATATATATATATATATATGTGTGTGTGTGTGTGTGTGTGTGTGTGTGTGTGTGTGTGTGTGTACTAGATTGAATGTGAGATACTATATAAGTATTTATACAATCGGGTAACGCCCACATGAACGATAAAAGTAACAGACACAAAGCCGTATTTATATATATATGTATGTATATATATATATATATATATATATATATATATATATATATGTGTGTGTGTGTGTGTGTGTGTGTGTATGTGTGTGTGTGTAGATGATATAAAGATATATATTTTTACTATTTTTACTAAATCCTATTGTGATAATGAGATGCTCGATATTGTAGATAGAGCATTATAATATGAAATATTGAAATGGTGAAAAGAATAACATTGGATAAAATCAAGTTCATTAAATCATCAGGTTTTCAAGCTAGTAATATAGTAAAATAGTATATTTATATAGTCTTATATTTACTATATTCCGTGCTTGAACACCTGATGATTTTTATAAACTTGTATTTCATCCTTTTCATCACATATATATATATATACACACACTGTGAATATTTTTATGTATTAAAGTGTTTTTGTACTTACAGACGATATCGTTTCGGTTTTTTTACCTTCATAGGTGCATGAGTGGCGGTTGCAGGCGGTCACATGGGATCGAACCCAGTTCGTAGATTAGGTCTAGAATTACGATCCTAACGTTTCTGCCCACGCGGCCGCGAATAATTAAAAATTAAAGTCAGTTGACTATATAAATAACTTCTTCTAATTGTATACAGTATAGACATCTAACACTCCAATATTGCAGGTATCAAGATCAGCTAAATGATTGGACCCTCAGATTGAACAGAGTTATAGTAGAATGAGTAGAGATAACTAAAATTTACATTATATATTAAAAACTTAAATTTTTGGAACTGTAATAAATAGTGTTGTAAAGTTTAGTAATCTTACTTATTATCTCTCTCTTACTATATATATATATATATATATATATATATATATATATATATATATATATATATATATAATGTGTGTGTAAATATATATGTATATAAATTTACACCTATGTTCAATACCTTTACTCGTATATATGCATTGAATACATTTATGAGAACACATATATGTAATACATTTACGATAGCACACATATTTAATACAGTTTGAATTACTTACTAGACACCATCGTCAAGTGTCTTCGGTCTCTCTGTACAAGGGTGTGTCAGGACAACCTGACATGAGAATACTTCACCTTACAAATAAACCCTGACCAAATATTCAAAATAATATAGTATTCTCAGCACATATAAGATCCCCTCAACACGGCTATACACTTGCTCATACGATGGAATAGTGATGTTACTTCAAGTAACACCACGTAGGTGGATACTCCACCAGACTAGATGAATTCTTATCCTGGAATCCGGTAAGACCAAGAGACCACAAGAAAGATATACTATAACATAGTTAACTGGTCAATTGAAGAGAGGAAAATGTTCTCAACTTCTTTACTAACTCAACGTTTGAGAAATAAAGGAGAATTTTAATAGAATATTCGAATATCTATGTATTTAATATAGAGATCAAGTGTTAGCCCTAAGAACTTCGACTGAAGTAAAATGAAACGAAAAATTGAATACATTTTACGAGAATACTTGTATTGAATACATTTCCTAAAATACCTGTGTCGAATACATTTATGAGAATACCTGTATTAAATACGTTTGTGAGAACACCTGTAGAGAATACATTTTACGCGAATAACCGTATTAAATACATTTTCGAGAATACCTGTATTAAATACATTTTACGTGAACCAATGTATTGAATACATATTACGAGAATACCCGTGTTGAATACATTTATTAGAACTCCTGTATTTCATAAAAATTATAATAGACCCTTAATCTCATATTAAGAAAAAAAACTTTATAAAAGTAGAGAAAATCCCTGTCACCTACCTTTGTGTTCTTTTTCTTCCTTCTTCTTTCCGTGTTGTTTTTTGTTTGTTTCTTCCTATTCTTATTTAGTTCTGTCTTTCTACTTTTTCTTCACTTCTTTTTTTATGTGAGTTCGTGGGTTTTATCTTTCTTTCTGTCTTTTTGTCTGAATTTTATTTGTTTTCTTGTAAAGATCGACCCTGGTCACGGCACCATTTGTAAGACTCCATATTTGTGCTGTGGTTTTCGCTTTGTCTTAATATTCTCAGTCTGGCCATGTCGTCTTTTGTCTTGGCGACCGCTGAAGTCATATACACTGGTTTACAAGTATACAAAAACAAAAGAACGCAGACTCACAAGAGAAAACACAAACTCCGATACATTGTACATAAATCAGTTGTGGGTGTGTGACACCGTTGCGGAAAAGTACCCAAATCTTAGTTAAGTTGCACTATATCAGCTAAGACCTAACTGTGATAATTTGTCTGTCGAGGCCATCATTGTCGTTTGGTCGATGTGGTTATCTAATCATCTGGTCGACCTGATCTAAACTTTTGCCGTGTTTTCCCTCCTCGGGTTTACGCTAATCTGCTCGGCTACTTCGATCTGCTCTCTCTAAGCTCTGACTGACTCCTCGGGTCTACCCCCTATCTGCTCTTCTACTCAGATCTGCTCTTTGCTGAGTTCTGACTGAGACCTCGTGCCTACCTCCTCTGCTCTACTCCTAGCCGAACTCTGACTGCTAAATATATTTAGTTTCGACCAGAAATCCATAAACGTTCGGTCTTTGTCTCAGTTACACCCAGCTGCTCAGCAGTAATTACTACTATCGCTTGCTCTCTCAGCCATTCCCAGCTGACTACCAGGAAACTATCAAACAACCTGTCAGACGCTACCCGTCTGGAGATGTTAGATAGATTTGGCCGGTCTCCCCATCGTCTTTCCACGCATCTCACTTCTGATTGCTTTTCCCTTTAGCAAATCATTTCCTCCATATTATCTGGAGTCATGACTCTTGGGGGGGGGCAGTTAATAGTATCAAACACGTTACCGCAGGACTGTTTCCCTACAGACTACAAATCCAATATCAACAAATATGTGTCGAGTCGTTCTGTGAATTAATCATAGGTCTCAATCTTATCATAGTGATGTTTCATCATCAACCTGAAAATATCACCCACCCTTATCCTCGAGTGGGTTTTGTCCTTGGTAGGTGGTGAAGTATTATTAGTATATAAAAAAATGAGAACAGTAGTCCGAATAATCCAAAATAATACAAAGGTTTTTGTTCATTAGTAAGTATTCAATATTTTTCTTGCGAGATTTGTTGTATGGTTATTAATTTAGGAGCTGGTTCCGTGTAATTTGCACGGTATTATTTAAAAGTAGTGCATTCAAATTTCATAAGTGTTTCACTTGATTAAAAAAATGATCGAAAGTGCATTTACCTCCTCTCCAAGAGATTAGAAACAAGGTCAGATGTTGTTTTCATAAGCCAGTGCACTAGAAGTGCAATCTGACAGAAAATGCCTGAGCATCCCCGTCAGCATTTCCCGGTAGTTGCGCCTTCTAAAAGACCAAACAGAATCATACCTCAGCCCGACAGCAAAAAAGTCAGTCGTTAATGAAAATAGTTGAAATGATACGCCGGAATTAGCTTTTACTCCAGAATTTGCTGAGGATTTAGAAATAAGGGTAGGTGGAAAGCGTGGTGTTGGGTGAAGTAGAGGCAAACCCCTGCTCAAGGGTTTCAGGGGCAGTTTAATATCTTCCCCAGAAGAGAGAGATAGAAAGAGTGGAGGGAGGAAGATATACCTTCCCCATGAGAGTGAGGCGAGAGTGCAACATATGCTAGTAGAGAGAGAGAGAGAGAGAGAGAGAGAGAAAAAGAGAGAGAAAGAGAGAAAGAGACAGAGAGACATAAAGAGAGACAAAGAGAGACAGAGACAGATAGACAGTGAGAGACAGAGGCAGAGATAGAGAAAGACAGAGAGACAAAGAGAGACAGAGAGAGATAGAAAAGACATAGGGAGAGAGACAGACAAACATAGAGAGAGACAGACAGACAGAGAGAGGTACAGAGAAGGACACACAAACAGGCAGAGAAAGACAGACTGAGACAGAGAGATAGAAAAACATATATATAGAGAGAGAAAGACAAACAGATAGAAAGAGAGAGACAGACTGAGACAGAGAGACAGAGAGACAGACAAACAGACAGACAGACTGGGAAACATCCATACGGAGAGTGGGAGGTGGCGAGAACGAAGAAACGTAAATTAATATGATATACTTACGTTGATATGCTAACTGGCAATAAATAATTAGTGTTCTAGTGTTCCAATGCAGAAACGAACCCACCCCACCAGCTCTTGCGCCCCACTCCCACTCCCACTCCCAATTATATCGCACCACCTGCCGAGCCTGAATACACACATAGATACGTATACACACACACATATATATATATATATATATATATATATATATATATATATATATATATATATATATATATATATACTCTACGCAGGTGTCAAAGAGATAAACAAAAAAAGGGTAGGCGACGACATATAACTGAGAGAGGCCGTAAGAGAGGGGGGGTAATAAAAATTTAAAAGAAGAAAAAGAGAAAAGGAAAGTGAACGAAGTAATCCGTTTTATCTACGTTTGTTTTTCTTCCTTTTCTTTTCTTATCCTTTCTTTTCTTTTCTTTTCTTTTCTTTTCTTTTTTTGTTATTTGTTTTCTGTTTCGTTTTGTTTTCGCCTTCTTGCTGTGATTCACGCCGCTAACCGGTTGAACAAAAAAAGAAAGAAACGAAACGAAACGGATCGCAACGAGAAATGGATGAAAAAATGAATAAATAAAATAAAAGATTAATAAAAAAAAAAAAATAATAAATAAATAAATAAAACGGAATTAAACGTGCAGATGAACGACTATGATAAGAAAACAGAACACGGATCGAAAGAAAGAGAATAAAAAATAAAATGAAATAAAAGGAATGAATAAATATAATGAATGGTGACATAAAAGGACCTGGGCATATTTGATCGTCGCCATTTACACATTATACACAGAAACAAAAAGGTGAGTCAATATTTTACGTTTTCATTCTATTCCTCCCAAGTGCCGATTGTTTCTGGCTAGCCTCCCCACCTAAAAAGGCTTCTACTTACCTACAACCCCCTTCCCCCCGAATTCAGAAAAAGGGGAAATTCCCGAATGTTTGGGACATACGGAAGAGATGTTTCAGCAGTGCTCTGGAGGCCTCTTAGTTTTTTTATGTTTCGGAATTTTTTAGATAAGGATTGATAATTTGGAGCACTTGGATTATTCGGGCTACTGTTCTAATCTGGAATATTATTCTCACAACGTTTTCCCACCGTGCGTCTTGGCATACTCGGGGACCTTTATGTCGAACTCGGGAATCAGTACGGAATTTCGAACATGGGATAGCTTGTTCTTGTTCCCTCAGCCATGACTAGGTATAAGTTTTAAGTAATTCGTAATTGTATTCTTAGTATTCCCGGGTACAAGAGGGGCCGCAAAATGTCGGAGGTTACATCGGCCGAAAAGTTGTGAGACAAAACATCCAATAATTGTAGTGTTTTAAAGGCCAGATTTATAAGGGCGACCTCAGTGGGGCGTTGGGCAACAAGATGTTTGTTCACATTATATTTCGAATTTCGACATGTTGGCACGATCGGGGAAACAGGGAGCAGGAAAAGAATGCCAAATGCAAGCGGCCCAAGGCAAAAAGCTATTAGAGAAGAAATTCTTCCAGTATCTAGGGAAATCTATAATATAGGTGTGGGTATTTACGTTAGGGTGTTAAAGTACAGTAAGTTTATCGGAGCGCATTTTGTGGAACTACTTTTTTTTAAAATAAGCACAGGAACGCAACGCTAGGGCGGTGCGACAGTCGCAAGAGCTTGTAAGACAGTGCGGAACCTATTAGGTTAAAAATTATTTTTAGCACCTTGTCCAATGGAACGAGGCTAGTGGTTGGTGCCCCAACCGTGGTGGTGTTCTCTTATGCTTCAGGTGCTGTTGGAAACAATTTTATATAGACGTTTTTAAGGATAAAGTAAATTAACACCTCAAAAGTAATTACTGTACATGTCCACTAACTTAAATTGCGTCAAACTTATGCTTTTTTAAATCCCTGTGATGTTGAATTACAAACCTAGTTTTTTACTTAGAAAAGATATAATTTATTTACTAAATGATTGAGTAAATTTGAATAATTCTCTGTTATTTTTTAGGGATTTAAAAAAATAAAACATTTTTCTGCTGGTATCATCGTATCATGAGTATTGTTAACTTACACCGGCAATGTGCACTCCCATAATGTATATATTTATATTCATATATTCATATATATATATATATATATATATATATATATATATATATATATATATATATATATATATATATATATATATATATATATATTATATATATATATATATATATTATACTTATATATATATTATACTTATAATCATATATATATATATACACATATATATATATATATATATATATATATATATATATATATATATATATATATATATATATTATACTTATATATATATTATACTTATAATCATATATATATATATATATATATGTTTATAAACACACCGGTCTCCGTTAGATCACCGAAGTTAAGCGGCGTCGAGCCTGGCCAGTACTAAATGGGTGACCATTTGGGAATACCAGGTGCTGTATGTGCTCTCTGCTTATCTCGGCATTGTTTCCAGTCGTCTTGTACTACTACTTGCCATTGGAATCAAGCAATGCCGACTCAAACCTTGCAATTATAAAGTCAGGCAGGGCACTCATACGTCGAAATCGACGGGAGAGTCCATCATAAACACATATTTATAAACATATGTATATATATATGTATATATATATGATAAACATATATATAAATACCTATAATCATATATAAACATATATAAACATATATATATATATTAACATATATATACATATATATATGTTTATATACATATAAACACATATTTATAAACATATGTATATATATGTATGTATATATAATAAATAAAATATATATAAACATATATATAAACATATGTGTATATACATGTATATATATAAACACATGTATATATATGTATATATAATATAAAAATATATATATATAAACATATGAATATATGTATATATAAACATATGTATATATATATATATATATATATATATATATATATATATATATATATATATATATAAAGTGGTGTACTAAAAGCGAACTTTTAGGAAAGGTAAAACCTATTGTGAAGAGTATACAGCTCAATATCCAGGATAGAGCAGGTAGATATGAAGAAGAATGGAAAAGAATTAGAGAAGCAAAAGCCAAATCAAAATTCAATTCAATTGCTCAGAGCAAGGTATATTCCGCAAAAAGGCAATTTATTCAAGTTAAATTTTCCTTAAGCCAGGATTTTCAAAGATCAAAATCTTATCATCAGAGGAAGTCGCTGGGATAGATAAGTTGGCAAAGGCCAAGATTTAAAATTTGAAAAGAGTTTTGCCCTGTGTTTCTTTCCCTACAACTTTTATTTTACTTTTTCAAATTTTAAATCTTGGCCTTTGCCAACTTATCTATCCAAGCGACTACCTCTGATGATAAGATTTTGATCTTTGAAAAGCCTGGCTTAAGGAAAATTTAACTTGAATAAATTGCCTTTTTGCGGAATATACCTTGCTCTGAGCAATTGAATTGAAATTTCATTTGGCTTTTGCTTCTCTAATTCCTTTCCATTCTTCTTCATATATATATATATATATATATATATATATATATATATATATATATATATATATATATATATATATATATATATAAACACATATATATATAAGCATATGTATACATATAAACACTTATCTTTCCGTTATTGCTGGAGATGGGACATCCTACCGGCTATTTCAGATACTCCAGCCTAAAGATCTTTTAAGATTCTAACCGGACTTTTAAGTGCACTTGGTTCACTGAGTATACTCGCCAGATAGCTTTTGAAATTCTTTTTCATTAGTCCTGTTGCTCCTATAATTACTGGGATGATAGAGATCTTTCTAAGATTCCAGTTTCTGTTCATGTCATACATAAGACCTTGGTATTTCGTAATCTTTTCCCTTTCAGCTCTGTTTAATCCTGCATGTATATATGTATATATAAACATTATATATAAATATATGTTGAGCTTTACACTATCACGATAGATTATTATTATTAAACGATAATTCAATTATCGTTATATAATTCAACATTTAAATATTTTTATGTATATATAAACATATATATGTATAGATATAAACATATATATGTGTATTTTTTATTTATATTTAGAATATTTTATATTTAAATAAAGATTTTATAAAATAAATTATAATAGCTCAATAGTTTTAGGCCAGTGTTGTGCTATATTGATTTTTTTAAATGTAATTTTATACCATTTTAATGTTATAAAGGACAGATTCACGTCATTTCATAAAACTCATTTTTTATTCAGCATACAATTGTTTTCGCAAGCACCAATATATTTGCAAAATGCTCCTGAGCTTTCATTTCTTTGTGTGGCTATCTTCGGCGCCAATTTTACAAAACAAAGCAAAAACGCAAAAAAAGTTTTATGAAATGACGTGAATCTGTGTTTTATAAAATTGAAATGTTATCAAATTACATTAAACATATTGAATATAAACATATATATATATATATATATATATATATATATACATTTATATGTTTCAATACCCATTCTTTCGGGAGACCCGGTATCATCAAACAAAACACAACGATACAGACAAGGACATGCTCGAGAAACTTTTTATTCTTCATAACCAGCTGGTATAAGTTAGGTATACACATATATATAATTAAATATTTCTTTGTTAGAAAAAGTCCTTTAACATTATTGTTCTTTCCCTTGTCTTACAAAGAAACCTCTTTCTTTACATTGACGGCGGTTGATTTTCGACTCTACCCAACGTAGGTTATTTTCACGAAAATCAGGCACGGTGATTTACCTTGCAACCTAGAGAGAAACACGACAATACGTTCTGTAGCAGTCTGCTCCCGGAATCTAGGGAAGGCTTTTGGTCTCCACGCCAGTTGTTTACGACAGTTCGGCTGTGGTGAGGTGACCTCTCGTCTGGGCTGACCCACGACAAATTTTTCTCTATATCCTTCAAACTCGATCTCTGCTACGTAAGCGCACTTTCTTCCTTCGTTTAAAACCGCTGTTTTAATTTCTGACTTTGCACTCCGGGTGCCTTCTTCCTCTGGCCTCGTGCACCTGACTCTTTTAAAGGTTAACAAGTCGGTGTTTTACGACGGAATACTCAGAAATGAACTCGTACACCTCACACACCTGGGCCTGTTAAAAGGTCATCGATTCATTTCCGTTGTTCTTTTAGCCTAATTGACAATCTATCTAGTTTTCGGCTTTTCTTCATTATTGCGGGGGCATGCCCTTAGCCTCCCCGTGACGTCTTATGCGTTATTACTCAACATGTCTGCATAATTATTTTACACACACACACACACACACACACACATATATATATATATATATATATATATATATATGTGTGTGTATATATAAACATATATATAAATATATATATAAACATGTATATATATGTATACATAAACATATATATATAAACACATATATAAGCATGTATATATAAACATATATATGTAAACATATATATATAAACATGTACATATAAAATATATATATGTATATATAGACATATATATAAAAGCACACAATATATAAAAACATATATATAAAAAAACATATATATATATATATATAAACACACATATATATAAACATATACATATATAAACATATATATATATAAACATATATATATACATAATCATATATTTATATATAAACATATGTATATATAAACATATATATATATATAAATATATATATAAATATATTTATATATAAAAATATTTATATATAAACATATATATAAACATATATATCTATAAACATATAAATATATAAAAAAACATATAAATATATATAAACATTTAAATATATATAAACATATACATATATATACATATATAAACATATACATATATATAAACATATATACATATATATATATGTATATATATATATATATATATATATATATATATATATATATATATATATATAGGATCAAAATAAACCAAAGTGAAAACTTTTAGTAGATGTAACCTATTGTGAAAAGGATTAGCTCAATATACGAGATAGAGCAATATATATATATACAATTATTTTTACGGTAATAGACAGAATATTTATTTTGTAAAATAATTAAATTACTACAATTGTAAATAAGTAAATAAAACATAAAAATATTCGTTTGATCTATTTAAAGAATATTTAGACGACGAAAGAAAGTCATCTTTGCTTATTAGTATTGATGCTGACAGACATTTATTATTTCAAATGGGAATATTTTTATTAACATTAAACCGTACAGACTTATGTAGAAAGTACCGCGGAATTTCTATGTGGTTTTGCTAGTCTATATAATAATACGGTAAGATAGTTTCATGTTCGTACGTACGTTATCACAGTACACGCTTTTTTCAAAAGATAGAACATTCCGATTGCCGAAGATGCAATGCAAAAAAATTATTTTTTTATATTTTTTTTTCATCTGATGTGATTGTTGTGTCGAACGGAAAACTGGAACTGAAATAGATTTGCTTCGCTTTCGGGATAAGATAAATGTTCTGTCCAAAGATGGTACAATAATATCGTGGGGTCTGCGTTCGCGCCGGACGTCCATAGAATGGAAATATGTCACAAATTCCTACATGCTTTTGGAGATTGCACCCCCTTTCCATAAGCACATATATTCTGAAACTACATTACAGAAGGATACAACTGTGGAGTTTCCACAGGTCCCGCTAGTCATTATTATTATCAACTCACGAGGAGTTCTCAAGCACAGGTCAACATTAGTGATTGCTCACTGATAATTACCGGTGGAGTTCCCTGGAGTCTGAGTAAGAACAAGTATCCCCAGATTTTCAGTACTCTCCACCTCTTTCGATAACCCTTGCAAATGACTTTGCGTTATCACAACAGCCGTTTACAATTGATTTCTCACTGACAGTGACCATCGGTCTCCCCTGGGATTTGGGTAGCAATAAACCATTTTTCGGGGGGGGGGCGTATATAAGATCTCTTGCAGATGAATTTCCTTTAAGTTTACGAGATGTTTCCTCTATTTTAGTTTTATTTCTGTTGCAACTTGTATTTGGTTGGTTAGCGTAAATAGTTTATGTGGGTTGGTTTCCGTTTCCGCATTCAAGGATTTTCCTTAAGATTTCATGTTTTCATCATGATTATTATTATTATTATTATTATTATTATTATTATTATTATTATTATTATTATGTGTACTCACTAGGAGTTCTCACACATATCATCGTCAGTGACGTCTAACTGATAATAACCGGTGGTGTTCTCTGGAGTCTGAGTGACAACGAGCCTCCCCAAATTTCCAGTATTCTCCACTTCTTTTCAATAACAATTGCAAATGACTTTGCGGTATCGCAACAGTCGCTTACCATTGATTTCTCTCTGGTAACGACCACTGATCTCCTCTGGGATATGGGTGGCAATAAGCCTCCCCAAGGTCCCAGTACTCTACGTACTCTTCCAGTGGAGGTCTCATTAGTGCTCTCCCTCCTCGGTCTTCTTATCTTCCTTGATCCTTCACAACTATTTTGTGTAGTATTAGCCGAAGCTGGTGCCATCACTTTTTTTTGGAGGGGGGGGGGAGTTTATGAGATTTCTTGCCGTTTCTGTTTCTTGAATTCATGTGGTAGTGTTCTTCCTGTGATTTGTTTTCTTCCTATTGTAATTTCCATGTGACTGGTTATCGTTCGTAGCTTATGCGGGTTGGTTTCCGCATTCGAGGATTTTACTAAAGATTACAGCTTTTTATCATTGCCGTCCTTTGTATGGTCTCAGTGATCCCTTTGATTCCAATTTCGAAGTCTTTTTTCTGTGGTTTTTAGGACTGTTCTTAGTGCTCCTACGATTATTGGTATTATATTGACTTTCTTAATGCCTCATATTCCTTTCAAGTCTCTGGCAAGTTCCGTATATTTGCTTCGATTTTCTGTCTCTTTGACCTGTGGTCTGCTGGGACGGCAAAATCTACAATTTGGAAGGATTTTCTGTCTTGTCGATTATTATAACATCCGATCTCCTTGCTTGTATGAGTTTATCTGTTTGCACCTCTATGTCCGAGAGGAGTTTGTGTTTTTCGTTTTCCAGTACTGTCTCTGGTTTATGTTTGTACCATTTGTCTGTATATTCGAAATACAGTCGTTTGTATAGTTCCCAGTGTACTCCTTTCCCCATGCAGTTGTGTCTGTTCTTGTATTCATTTTGTGCTAGTTTGATGCATTCACTTATTATGCGATTTACTATTTCGTCTCTTTGTCCACACAATCTGCATTTACTGTTTTCCTGGGTTTTATCTATTTTAGCTTTAATGTAGTTTGTCCTAATCGCATTGTTCTGTGCATATACTAGTAGAGGTTCTGTTTCTCTGTTTAGGTGTCCTTTCCTACGCCATGCCCAGGATTGTTGGTTGGCCCCTTCTCTTGTCATCCTTATGAAACATTCATGTAGCTGTTTTTCTCTCACTTTTCTTTTCTTTTCATTTTGTTTCTGACTTCGGGGCTTCCCGAGTTGTTCATTGGGACGGTGTCTTTTGCTGCGGTGATAGATTTTCTGTATTCTGCGTTATGTATTTCTCCAGCTCTTTTTTTCTGTGCCTTTTTTTCTGTGCCTTTTATCTGTATCGTCTTTTGTGTGTAGTGTGTTGTGCATGGTCATAATTTTTCTAGTCTTCTGGTCAAGATGCATGAGTTCTTCTTTTGTCCGGCCTATGAATGGTCCAAATAATCTTATTAGTGTTATCGCCTAGGTGTTAATTCATTTTACTAAATTTCTGATATATAATCTTGTTTCACGCGGCCACAACCGAAATAAACATCTTTACTCAACTTCTTCTTACTGACTAAACAACTCCTTCCTCAGTTGGAAACTCTTAACTTTCAGTTGTCTTAACAAGTTTTCAATGAAATTTATATGTTTATATATGGATAGATGTTGTCATTCTTTCTTTTGATGTTGCCTTATCTTCAACCGCCTCCCATTTTAGAGTCCACCTTTTTATTGGAGGCTCACGTCCATAAGGAACGACTTATTTGATTTCATCTTTTGACAATTCGTGAACTGCAGGGTTGACCGAGGTCAACTGTGAATAGCCTATAGCACATCTTCGGTCATCATTTACATGCATTCCAGGTTTTACTGAAATTCCCTATGTAGATCCTTGATCTATAGCGGCAAACAAATATTTTAAAAAAAAACAACAATAATACTTCATTGCTAGTTTTCATGACCTCGCTGTGAGGGTGCTTAGAGGGGATGTTTTAAATTTAAAAATTATAACTACTACTAAACTCACTCACATACAAGTTCACACTGATTACACAAAGAGCAAGCATGTGTTTCTTAGAGGGAATGTTTTATTTACAATTTATAACTGGATCACAACCTGTTGATTTTTTTAGTTGCTAGTTTATACTTTCTCCCTATGCGGTGTTGGTACAGTACCTGGGTATGTCAATTCCCATCTTTACCTAGCTTCTACCGTTTTAGACATACGAAGAAAAATATATGTAAAATTTCGTGGAAAAATACGTTACTTCGCATTTACAATTTATAACTGGGTCGCAACTTGTTGAAAATCAAGTAAGTCCACTCAAAAGTAAATTTTCACCAAAAATATCCAACCTTTATCCACGATATCAAAAACAGTCGTAAATAAAACAGTGTTATATTAAAATGAAAACACTCAGGAGAGTAGAACATGGGCCTTGGGTTTTCTTTCGACAGTCTCGTAACTCTCACTTCCCTTATTTTGTCATTTAGTCCTCCATGAGTGATGTTTCTGACAAAGGGGGAAAAATTTCTGTTTTCTAGGTCGGTATCTATCCATCTTACAGTTATCGTTGACTGGTGTTTGACCTTGAACTAGTATTTTTTTAGCTTCTTACATCAAGTGGCTCAATGCCTTGTCTGGGGCGATTTCTATAAAAAATATTAGAAACAATAGAAAAGAATATTTAATTAAGGAGATGTCCTTTTGCAAAGACATATGCAAATTAGTTAACCGTACGACTTCGATCACATACACATGATCAGTATCTTAGGAAGATGTCGTTATTTTATAGTGTAAAGTAAAATCGGCATTTAATGTTACAGCAAAAAATAACGCAATTTATATATATACTAGCAGGGGTACCCGGCGTTGCCCGGGGCTCTCCCCCTCCCACCGTGGGCAAAAGTGTAATTATCTCTCTCTTCTCCGTGGAAAAAAATTGTGTCATCTCCAACCCTAATTCGACGGTCGACCCCCCCCCCCCCGCCTCTCACTCGCCCGACAATCCCCTCTCGGTAGGCAAAAGTTTATCTTCCGCGGTCGCCCCCCTCCTCTCCCCGTTGCCTGTGGCAAAAGTAAGCACAAACTCTGTCTTCCCGGTCGTTCACCCGCCCCCTTCGATGGATATTCCGGTCACGGTTATATAAAAAAAATTCTGGAAGTCGGTGGAGATCAAACTATAAACCACAAAGTTGTGGTACTACGTCGTTATCCAAGTGGCCAAACGAACAGTGAATTACAGCTGATGGAAAATAGGTTAGTTAACTGCTTTGAAATTGGGGCTGAGCGCAGAACGTGAATATGTGAAAGAAAAAGAATGAAATTTGATACCCTCCCCTCGAGAAGTTCCGTGTCGGTTCGGGACGAAGAAATGGATTTTTTTTTTCAATTTTTCGATATTATGGGATCCGGGAGGTGGAGGATTCGGGGAATGTCAACTTTATGACTCCGGTCGAGTTTGTCGTAAGTCTTTTCCAGACATACAAACATACAAAAAACAAACAAACACACAAACAAGCAAACACACGTTTCCCTTTTATATATATATATATATATATATATATATATATATATATATATATATATATATATATATATATATATATATATATATATATAAGTGAAATGAAAACTGAATTGTTTCTACATTTGGTTATTGAGGAAGTAGTCATTTGATCAGTACCACTGGAGAGCCATGAATTTTAAAAACTGTTCTGTTTTTAAATCTCCTAAACAGTTACATGGTAAACAGCTGATGATCCCATTTGATACTTCACAATTCAAGTTAAGGTCCCCTGTTTTCTTTGTTTTTGTTTTTTGGGTTTCTTTCACTTTTTGTATTTGTAAATTTTCCAGCGCTAAGTCGGCTTATGCAATTGCTAAGTCTGTGATATTTCGGATTTAAGTAGTATTCCTTGGAATTTAAACTGCATTTTATCTTTGTTTAAAATAACTCAAAGTTTCTTTAGACTATATATATATATATATATATATATATATATATATATATATATGTGTGTGTGTGTGTGTGTGTGTGTGTGTGTGTGTGTGTGTGTGTGTGTGTGTGTATTACATAAGATCGGAACAACATCGGTACCGTCAGCTTTTTGTGCAAGTACTATTATGGCATGTGTTCTTCAGAATTGTCTAAACTAGTTCCTGCTTCTTTTTTTCAGCTGGTTTGACTCGTTGGTCTATTGGTCTCCATCAATTCGCTGTTTTTATACCTCATTGTGATACAGCTTCCTATTCCAGTAGCTTCTTTCCAAGAACTGTGGGCTTCTGGAACTCTCTTCATGCTGACTTTTTCCCACTACCTATAACCTTGGTCTTTTCAAGACTAAAACTAACAGGCATCTCCTGTCTTTGATATGATCATTTTTCGTTCGTGTTAGCTCCTTACATCAAGTGACCTCGTGCCTTGTCTGGAGCGATTTCCATAAAAAAGAAAGTGCTTGACAAATAATAGTGTATACAAAGCCGCGACATCAATGATAAAGACATAGTCTACATTGGTTCCACAGCAAATACATTCTAAGCCAGGTATACCTACCCTATGATGACCCTCAGAAATCCAGTATACAAAAAGGTACATTTCGGTCATACATAAAAAAGTGTTTACTGATATGACATCCCAAATAATTATCATAAAAATGATATAATAAAGTTGGTAAAAATTTAATTTAATTTAAATTGCAGAGGTTATGAAAGAATGTGTGTTGTTTGGGTCCCAGATCACATGACGACAGAGCGTTAAACCATTGGTTGATTTAGTGACGTAGATCACTCATATAAAAGGCGTGACTCACAGCTCAACATATTATTTCCTATTTTCTCAGCCTAACCCTCGAAGTAGCAATAAGTTTTCAAAATCTTGTGTGAACGTTTAGACAGCATTCTTCCTTCATATATATTTTATCGTACAAGCAACACATATAACAAAGAACAAAACGAAGATGATATGTTTAATATATATGTCACATTTATTTAATTTGAGCTAATAGCGGTTCGAACCATAGTTGAATTGTGTGCGTAAAACACATACTTAAATCCGGGAAAGTCTTAAAGAAGTCTATGAAAAAGTTGAAGGAAAGTGTCTAGCATACCTGGGATATTCCATCCATAACAAACTGTAACTGTAACTGGCCCTTCTCCTCCTCCCCTCCCCGTTTTCATCCACTACACATCAATACATTTCCAGGCATACACACCTACGTCTATGTATTTATTATACTAATGGATAAACCTTTTCCTATAGACACTACACTTGACAAATCTATAAATAGGAACACTATTAAGGTCAGTTACTGCAAGCTATACTAAGAAAACATAACTTAAATATATTAAACAGCTATAACGACACACCGACAGCGAAAAAAACACCACCAACAACAACAACAACAACCGAAACGGAAATAATAGCAACATTTATTTAATACGAGCGCATATAGGCTCGCTCTCAGTTGAATTGTATGCATAAAACACATACATAAGTCCATGAAAATCTTAAAAGGATTTTTCCGCGAAAAAGTTGAAGGAATGTGTCTAGCATACCCAGGATTTTCCGTTTTCGTTAACCGCACGTGCTGTTGGAGGTACGAGTGACCATGAGTGGTTCACTGTGCAGTGTGTCGCACGAAGCAAAGAGAGAGAATCTTTTTGTGCTCCGGCTTTTATAGTTCCCGGTCTTAGCACTACCTATTCATCATCATATCTTATCATGCTAATACTGGATCCATCGCTGGACAACAAGGACACTGTCCATCAAATCTGGTCCATAACTGCAGTTATTGAGCATGTGTTCCATTGTCTGTCTGGAATTTCCATAAGCTCAGTTACTTGTTGTTGCTGATCCCCATCTGTGGAGGTTGCTGGCTGTCCTTCCAATTTTTGCACTTGTTCGGTTCAGGATCATCCAGTTTTTCCTTGGAAGATCCGTTCGATGTGGGAGATGTTCTCTGGGTTCTTGGATAGCTTCGTTCAAGTAGTCATTCCAATCATTCCATGTGTCAATCGGGTAGTTCTGTGACTGTGCAGGGTCAAGAATCTCTTTTGTCATGAAATTGCTTCTTGGTGTCAATCTTTTAAAACCTATGGCCAGATACGAAATGTCTTTTATCGGTTTCCTGTTTGTGTTTTTGGATTCTCACATGTGCATCCCTTCAGATATGGGGAGGGGCTATGCCAGCCAATCTGTACACCACTGGTAGTGGTATTGGTCTTAGTTTCCCATGTCTGGCATGTATTATTTAGTTCTGGGTCGATTGATTTGGCATGGCACGATCCGGTCCAGTTTTGATTACCTACTAGAGTTTGAATTACCTACAGGACACCATTCTCGAGTGTCTTCGGTCTCTCTGTACAAGGGTTTGTCAGGATAACCTGATATGAGGATACTTCCCCTTACAAGTAAACTATAACTAAATATTTAAAATAACATAGTATTCGAAGCTCAAATAAGATCCCCTTAACGCAGCTATACACTGGCTCGTACGAAAAATAGTGCAACTTCTCCTAGTGATGTTATTTCAAGTAGCAGCACTTAGTTGGATACTCCACCAGACAAGATGAATCCTTGTCCTGGGATCCGGTACACCTAGAAACCAAAAGAAAGATATAATATAACATAGTTAGCTGGTCAATTCTTTACTAACTCAATGTTTGAGGAGTAGAGGAGAATATTGATTGACCACTCAGATATTTATGTATCTCATATAGATATCAAGTGTTAGCCCCAGAAATAGGCCCCTTGATTTCTTAGAAATTACTGAAGTAAAATGAAAACAAAACAGCGGAGTGGCAAAAAGGGAGATTATTAAATGTCTGAGCGCCATCTGGTGTATGTATGAGTGCATGAATGTGTGTCAAGATATGTAATGCTACAAATCCCTTATTTTCCCCCTTTTCTGTTTAGTTACCGAAGCAAAAACATTCCTTTGTCTACTGATCATGTTTTGCCCAAACAAGTTCTGTGACATGTGGCTCTTTCCTAGACATCTGTGTAAATCCGCTTTTTCATATCTCCACGCATGAGGAATTTTTGACATATGTTGAATAGTTTGTGTATTACTTGTAAGCGTAAATGAATCCAGTTATATTCTTATAAGCACAATTTTTAGTTCTTTTTTATCTACATTTTCTGCTTAAGTGTAAGGTGATTAAGAGATTAACGGATTAAGATAAATAGCTTATACTGGCGTTAATAAAGAGAGTAGAAAGTGAACCTTTAGTTTACTTTCGGCAGCTTCGCAACTCTAGCTTCCCTTATTTTGTCCTTTGGTCCTCATATTCTACATACAATGTTTCTGATAAAGGGGGAAGAATTGCTGGGTTTATTTAGTCAGAATATATTCATCTAACGCTTATCGTTGGTTAGTTTTGAAGTAGTATTCTTTTTTAGCTCCTTACATCAAGTGGCTTCATACCTTGTCTGGGCGATTTTCATGAAATAAAATTTTTTTTAAATAAATGACTGAATATTCTAAAAGTTGGTGAACAAGAAAATTAAAATGATAAACATTTACAAACATTTACTTATTTATTTTTAAATACTCATTGCTGAACGTATTTTAATTCCGGATATATATCAAAATCAAATACTTAAACAGTTTAAGTGAAGCAATCCTCTACCTGTACAAAAGTCAAATGCGTCCTAAGATGGAGTACTGTTGCCACATCTGGGGAGGTGCTGCTCAGATCAACCTTTCCTGCTTTGGTAGAGTACAAAACCGACTTCGAAATCTAATGGGAGGTGACCTCTTCTCTCCCCTACAGCCACTTTCTCACAGAAGAGATGTTGCTAGTCTTTCTCTGCTCTATCGTTATTTTTACAGTAAGTCCTCGACTGAGCTTCTATCAATGGTGGTTCATCCTGTTAAAAATTTCACAACAAAAACTCGTCTAGCTACAACCACTGTCAATAATTTACCTTTCTCCCTCGGTATACCTAAAGCTTAACGGAGTTTCCATGAACAAAGTTTATTTTCTAGAACTACCCGTTTGTATAACATAATACAGCGGGACTGCTTCACAGTTTACTACAACATAGTCTTTTTTTAAAGTTCAATGCAAACAAATTCTTGTTGAGCCATCATCTTAAATAATCAAAGTTTGACCAATTTCAATCATTGTTACCAACGATCACGGTATGATCTAACCGTCCACCTGAGAAACTCATTAACCCTCATCCTCGAGTGGCTTTTGGGCCTTAGTAAGTGGTGACTCTTTAGTAGAAAAAACAACAAAAAACACGGAAAACCTTGGAATATTTAGTATGAAGACTCTAAGGATGAGTTGTGAAAAAAACTCGTGGTATTTAAGATCTGGTAACATCTGGTTCATGATTGTGCGTTGTCAGTAAAATTGCCCGAAGTAAAATTTCAATTGTGGCCCAAAATAAGTAAATCGTAGTCAAGATTACACGGAGACTACGCAAGGCAAAAACGGAACGTTATTATCTAGTAATAGTAAAGTTTTATAACGTGGCCAGTAGGTGTTAAGCAAGAAAGAAAGATTACTAGGAACATTAATTGTTTTCAAGAATTCGGATTCAAGTCACACAATAGTGACTGTGACACACTGAGGAATTTGCTGGTGCAAAATTAATTGATTAATTGAGTTAAATTAATTGGTTAAATTAGCTCATTACTTGATAAAAATGAACCGTGATATTTAGAATCTGGTGAAATCTTGTTCCAGATTCTGCGTTATCGGTAAAATTGTCTGTCTCTCCCTTTTCCCTTAACAATTATAAGAAACCTTTTCAAACACCGATTCCTATCGCTGATATAACCCTTGCCAATTCTGCTGCAAAGAAGATGGGCTCCCTCTACCGGGTTAGTAAACCTCTAACACCTGCCAGTATCCTATAAAGGCACCATTCGTCCATGTATGGAATATTGTTGCCACAGAAAAAGAGTCTCTAACCTAATAGGTCCTTTACTGTCTACTAAGCTCCAACCCCTGTCCCATCACCGCAATGTGAGATCCCTATGTTTGTTTTACAAGTAATTCAACAGAATGTGTTTCGACGAACTTACTGCACATGTACCCCTTCAACGTAAATATCCTCGATCAACCCTAATAGCAGCAAAATCCGACCCTTTAAATATAGAAGTCCACAGATGCTGGAAAAATGTCTACTCTGCCGTTGGAATTCCCTCGTTGCTCCCTGTTTCCCCGGCGATATCAACATGCAGAAATTTAATGTGAACAAATATCTTGCTACATAACTCCCCATCGAGGATAGTCCTTTTAAATTTGGCTCCTATTTCACAGTAGCCCCTTACGACAGTTAGTCTTCCAATGTTTCCTTACCCATTCCATCCTTAAACTTTTGTGTCTTGGCATAAAAGGAGACATTTTTATTGAAATCTTCATAGAAGACGCAATCCCAAGAATGGTATCCCTTGTAGATTTTGCGGTGTAAATAGACTTTCTTGATTGTCCAAGTTTTCTACGGAGTTGACGGTCAATATTCTTCAAAGCCCTATGAATAACTGTCTTAGAAATCCCAGCACCTGATCGTTTCTTCCTTTGCGATCGGTCCTTCTGCAATATTTTCACAGTGTCGACATGACGAGTAGTTTTTGGAGGCAATGGCATCAGTATGGATAAGTTTATGAGATCCTTTTGTTTATATTTGCTTTTTCATCGTCGGTTAGGGCTTCTCGACTCCCCACTTCTGTTGCAGATATAAAAAGCTATTTTCACCGATCACCTTGAAAAATAAGAAAAGGCCTTCATGACATCGAACAACAATTTTGGCCTTTTGGCTATGAGCAAAGTTAGTATATGTTCTGATATTACAATTTCTCGTTTCTGCTCTCAGTCAATGAAAGAAATCCTTCTAGACTGCGAACATTTTTATATTTGTTCCCATCCAGAGTGCTCCTTTTGGGGGAGCACATTAAAACCCAACCTTGTGTCTAACTCTTCCCTTGTGGGTAGGCAAGTAAATAGAGACTATAAATGAACCTAATGAAAACAAACAAGCGATGATGCCAAAACGTGCAGAAATTGATTCACAGACAATTGAGAAACCCATGGCCTCCGTTCAGTCTTGAGAGACAATTGATACCCCCTATAAGGGTGGTTGCGCATGTAATTGTGAAGCAAGGGTTGCGCAATCTACAACCACACCTCTCCTGGGTCGGCACTGCTTGATTCCAGTGGCAAGGAGAAATCCAGGACAATTGGAAACATGCCGAGATAGGTGGAGACACATATAGCGCCTGGTATACCCAAATGGGCACCCATTTAGTATTGACCGGGATCAACGTTACTTAACTTCGGTGATCTAACGGGAACCGGTGTGTCAACGTGATTATGCCGTATATTGATAAATCTTTATTGTTATCACTAAGCTATTATCGCTGGTCGAACTGTAGTCTGAATCGGACGATATTTGCCAATTACTCTTGCACTTTTCGTAAATTTCTCACTGCTCTTTATGTATTTTATATTTGATTCACGGTATTTGATATTAAAACAATTTCTTACTGTCGTTTTGAAAAACGAACAAAGAATTAATATTACAGATTTCTGTGGCATTTGGAACACATAAATGGGAGTGTAATGAGTTGCCTGATTGATTTTTTTTAGCTGACCAAACGTTATCAAAAGATTCCCGTCGCTTTGAAAATAAATGTATTCGTGAATTAAAAAAATACTTGACGGTTGTTTTATGAAATTTGAAACATAGATAGTAGACGTTATAGAGATTGTAATAGGATATGCTTGATTTATTGTAAGGCGACAGGGCACACTCTTTTGAAAATAAATGTTCTCATAAAGGTTACTCCTTACTGGGGAGAGGAAGACCATACGATTCAACACTGCCTTGTCTGGTCCCCCCCCCATACCGTCCAACCGATGCAGCTTGAAAGATCTTGCAGAGTACAACAACAATGCAAAGGACTGCGTAAAAAAGTGGGAAACTGTTGTGTGACAACATGCTTCAAAGACATGTATATAAGAATAAGTCCTAACTATACTGTTGCATGCATGTGGTGTTATTTTCCACTCCAACTTGCTTATATATATATATATATATATATATATATATATATATATATATATATATATATATATATATATATATATATATATATAGTGTAGTTATTGGTGATTGGATATGCCATACCTTGGGTGTCATGGATCAGGCGCAACTGAGAAACGATTTCCATTTATGAATGAATTAAACGCATTTTGACTGCGTCCTACAGCTTCTAAGTTGTGACTAATTCATGAAACCCGATGTATGACATATGAAATCATTCAGTAAATGAATAATATTGAAATATATACATATTATACACTCATAGTTACTTACTTGTGCACTCTGTTTTATTACTTCATATTATGTGTACGCTATATATACATATAATTGATTAAGCATACGATGAGACCAACCGGGTCGAAATAAGTTATAATGCTTACAGCTCAAATGTGTGAGTAGTTTTTTTTCTTTTAAAATCATATATATATATATATATATATATATATATATATATATATATATATATATATATATATATATATATATATATATATTATTTTATAGTAGTAGACTTTCGTCGGTCGTGTTCGATCATGAATGTGCAACTGCAGATTAAGCTGGCTAATTTCAATATTCACAAAGTCTTGTCAGTGATGCCAATGCCCCAAGGGGCATACTGACTTTACCTAGACATTTCTTATTGTGGCTGAGAAGGCATATGCAAACTTTGCAGTCTCTGCCACAGTTGTAACAGATGAAGTAGGAGTATGAATGAGGAAGCTCACTTACTTTTGCTCTTTCCTTCCTCCTTGCACGCTTATCAGTGGCTTTCGTCTTCCATTTTGCTTCCCCGATGTCAAGATGTCGTTTGAGGAGGGTTTTTTTTACATTATCCCTGTCAGAGGCAAGGCTTTCTTACGATGACGGATCGATGTCAAGGGCCTTCATGTCTTTCTT
>OY744516.1:106567763-107005263 GCA_963556195.1 Sepiola atlantica | reverse complement strand
CGAGAGAGACGCAAGCATAGGCTGACGCCACGAAAAAAAAAAAAAATTATGGACAGAGGGTCGAGAAGGGAAAGCGCAAACCAGACCTCCACTGGAAGAGCGCGGACAGCTCTGGGACCGTGGGGAGGCTTGCTGCCACTCGGGCCCCAGAGGGGACCAATGGCCCTTATCAGCGGGAAATCGTTGGTAGGTGGCTGTTGCGATTACCGCAAGGTCATCAGCGGTGATGAACGAAAAGAGGTGGAGCATACTGGAAGTCTGAGGAGACTTGTTGTCACTCAGACTCCAGGGAATACCACAGGTTGTCGGCAGTGGGCAATCACTGACGACGACCAGTGTGATAACTCCTAGTGAGTAAAAAATAATAATAATATTATTATTATTATTATTATTATTATTATTATTATTATTATTATTAATAATAATAATAATAATAATAATAATAATTATTATTATTATTATTATTATATAATAATAATAATAATAATAATAATAATAATAATAATAATAATAATAATAATAATAATAATCATCATCATCATCATCATCATCCCAAACTGAACTTCCATGAACAGAATTTCTTTCCAAGAACATCTCGTTTGTGGGACACAACACCACGGGACTGCTACTCAGATGATTACAACATGGTCGTCTTCAAGTTCAATATCAACGAATACTTATCTAATAATTAAATAATCAAATTCCCATTTCCACACTTTGTTTCCAATCCTCTCATAGTATCATCCAACTGCCAATCTCATTAATCCTTATCCTCGAATGGCTTTTGGCCTGGTCAGTGGTGACATATTAGTATATTAAAAATCGCCATGCCAATATATTTGCAACTGAAATAGACAGTCATAACAAGTGAATCAATTTGTCTTTGTTTTTGTTTTTTGATTTTTTTTGTTTTTGTTTTTTTCCTTTTACTTGTCGTAAGCACAGTCCACTAATTGTTGGATAGCAATGGAGGGGGTGATATAGCGGTGTTGATCGTCTCGTAACAGCTGTGTGGAAGGCCAGATCTTTGATTTTGCTTCGGGTAGCTTGGTGTCGATTCCTTATGGCATCGTCTGTCTGTTGCATCGTCATTAATCTATATACTTATTAAATGCCTATGTATGATCTCCCTATAGAACAAAAAGGTTAGAGAATCTACATAAAAACTAAAAGTGTATTCATATATAAAAATGTTCCGATGAAGACAATAGAAGTGATCACGAATCTCTTACTACACCGCTAGGACCATATGAGGGTAGAAACCCCCTAAAAGTTTATGATGAAATTTAAATATGTATAAAATTTTCTCGGGAAGACAATGGAAGTGGTCTCGCATCTCTAAGTTCTTTTCTATGAGCCGAATCACTATGTATTCCCCTAAGTGGGGTATCGGGTCAGAATCTCCTTAAAACTTCAAATACATATATCCAATTCTAATGAAAGGTTCGCTTTAAACTCCATCTTGAACTCCACAAACAATTCCCTCCCAAATTTCTCACTACGGACAGAAACCACGCTTGATGATCTGATCATCATCCCTTCCCATGTCCTGGATATCATAAAGAAATCTTTACACCTCAAAAGCATGTGCACCTGTAATTTTTTAAAATGCTCTTCTGAGCTGGCCCCGTCCTCTAAACTCTATAACAAATGCGTGTCAAATCTTGCTTCCCGATAGCTTGAACATTGCCTCTGTCATACCATTTTTAAGAACACTTGTGAAAGAACTGACCCGATAAATTATTGCCCCATAGGTTTTCTTCCACTCTTCACTAAAATCCTAGAATCATTAATCAATCAAACGATAGTCCGACACATCTACTGGATAAGGCAGATGAAGCTAGGACGGTAGCACTTGATATATCCAAAGTCTTTGACAAGGTCTGGTATTAAGGTCTTCTGATGAAAATTAATTCGTATGGTATTACTGGACGAATATTTAATATAATCAGGTCTTTCTTTTAAGAAAGACCCAGGTTGTCCTCGATGGCCGTATATCTAAATAACATCACATTAATGCGGGTGTGCCCCAGGGGTCAATACTTGCACCCTTTATTATTCCTGATTTTAATAAACAACCTCGCTGATGTAATTGTGTCCGAGCTCGGTATATTTGCTGACAACACTACGCACTATTCTCGACATGTAGGAAAATCGAACGCACGTATATCCAAGGCAATGACTGAATCCTTAGAAAATGACCTCCAGTCTCTAGTGGAATGGGGTCATAAATGGATGGTTACATTTAATGCTACTGAGCCAAAGCTCCTTTCCTTTAACAATTATAAAAAACCTTACCGACCATCGATTGCCATGATTGAAAGCACCCTTCCCGAAAATCCAATATTCAAACTCCCCAGCCTAACATTCACAGGTAACATGAATTGGAATAAATACATAGAAGATACTGCCAAGTCTGCTGCAAAGAAGACGGGCTCTCTCTACCAAGCTAGAAATGTTCTCACATCTGCCAGGATCTTATATCTTTATAAATCCACTATTCACTTATGCTTCGAGTATTGTTGCCACATCTGTGCTGATACACCAACCACTAGTCTCTCCTTCTTGGACAGAGTCCAAAAAAAAAGAGTTTTAAACCTAATAGGTCCCGCACTATCTACCAAGCTCCAGCCGCAGTCCCATCGTCGCAATGTTGCATACCTGTGCTTGTTTTCCAAGTATTTTAACGGAATTTTCTCCACCGAACTTGCTGCACTTATGTCCCCCATCAACATAAATACTCCGACCAACTCAACAACGAGTAAAATCACCCCTTCACTGTAGAGGTCTCCAGACGCCGGAAGGCCTTATACTCTAGTGGCTTCTTTCCTCGAACTGTTTGCTTTTGGAATACATTCCCTGCTCACTGTGCCCCTAACTGTACCAACATGCAGACATTTAAATGTAAAGTAAACAAGCTAGATAACTCTCTACTTAGGATGTTCCTATAAATCTGGCCCCTAATTCAAATTTTATTTTCACAAAAGTTGTGTCTATCTAATAAAGGAGAAAGTGTAGATATCGACCGTTGATCAAGGATAAAGGTATTTTGTTATTTTTTCATATACTAATTAGTGTTAGTGTCAGTGTGCCTTTTTGGGGGATGAAGAGAAGTAGGAAAAACTACCTTTTTAACATATGTATAAGACACTAATTCAGAGCGTTTTCCAAATTTTCAACTTCTTCTGGCTATATTATGGGGCAAAATGGGGGTTGCGGCAGTAAAAAAAGAAAGTAATATTGTGCCATGAACATAGTAAAAAAAGAATATAATAAAGTTCCTAATTAAATCCCGAACAAGGTCTGGTCTTTTTACTAGTTACATCTCCATTAAACAACTCGGAAGCGATTTTAAAGAAGACGTTTAGTTCTTTATTACATTTTTTGCCCGAACATAAAAAGAGACACAGATAAAAACAGCCAGTGTGTACCGTTGACTATTATCTCCATAACATCTTCATTCGTCACGTGGTCTTCTGTTTCTCGTCTTCTGCCCACGTTTGATCTCTTGAACGCTATACAATTGTCGTTCTATTCTGTGGAACACATTACGACGAAACTGTTTACATGTCAGCTACAACATGGTCGTCTCTAAATCCAATGTCACCGAATATTTGTCATAAAATGTCCTCATGAGTAATCAGTTTTGTTCATTTGCTTCATTATTTTCAATACTCTCATAATATCCTTCATCATTCAACTGACAAGCTATCTATCTTATTAACCATTATCCTTGAATGGCTTTTGGCCTTCATAAGTGGTGATTCATTAGTAAGATTTAAAAATAGCATGTTCATAGCTACACGCGGTTTGAATGAAGACATCTTATTTTTATGCTTAAACAAGTCGTTTAGGCATATTTATAGCAGATTATGTCTGTGGGTCCATCTTATTAAAACTTGAAATAGTATTTTCGTTGGTCTGTCACACTTCAGTTTTGGCACGGTATATCAGTTTGTAAGTATGGCTACAATCAGGTTAGCACACCGGTTGTCAGATCATCGAAGTTTAGCAACGTTGAGTCTGAGCAGTACTTAAATTGGTGACCATTTCAGAAAACCAGATATTGTATGTAAACCCATTCGATCATTGCGAAATTGTCAGCCAGTTGTATGCACAGTTGGAGTAATGGCATGTCTTCAGTCAGTATAAAATCATTGTCATATATAAGTCATGTACACTATCTTCGATGCATTCTAGGGGCTGTAGCCATTATTAAATACTGTTCTGGGAATTATTAAAATTGCTTTCTGGGATAATGAATGTGCTTGCTTCGTTTCAATTAATGTAAAGTAAGTTTGCTTTTTACATATTACCCTACTTCCGGTTCCAGTAAGACGTCATTCCTGTGACGTTTGCATATAAGTATTTTCAAATAATGTTGGCAGTTTTTTTTTACTTATATGTGAATTACTTTATCAATCATTTTTCAAACCAATTGTAAAATCGCAATTAAAATATCGTGAACTCGTACAATTAATAAAAGTAATTTCTGCTTCAGACAGGTAAATACCAAATCTCCATTAGTAATAGAGTATCCTTAAATTATTAAACTTAAATTAAATACTACCTATATCGTACAAAACACCGCGATACATAAGACATCTTTCATTCTATGCAAACGTTTATTTCTGCGCTTCTTGACTTCCTAGTTTTCCCCAGATTCTAATTGCCCAATTGTTCGCCCGGTTTATCTTAGAAGTTGTTACCTTATTTTAGTCAGACCTCCAAATCGAAATCCTTTTTAAAAAGTTTGATGAATTGTATTTATCATTGTCCATTGTTTGTCTTATTAGTGCTAGGTCAAAGGAATGTTGTGATTTTCAATCTCTCTCTCTCTCTCTCTCCCTCTCTCTCTCTCTCTCTCTCTCTCTCTCTCTCTCTCGTATTAAAATAATCCTTTCAAGTTTTTATTTTATATATATATATATATTCATTATGTGGCTTCGAGTTGAGAAGACTTCATCCGTGCTTCTAACTTAAGCTGTCCCCTTGTCTGCGTTATTTTACAGTGACCATCACTATTACAACACCGTGCATTACCTCGATCGCCGCATCTAATGTTGCACGTCGATATATGTATGGGCGGGGGCGATTGAAGCGAGAGAAGGAGAGTAATTCTCTCTAGCATGAAACTTCATGTCCCAATTTATTCCTGGGTCTATTTTTTTTTTTCGTTTTTTATTTTTTTTTTTTGTGTAAAAGGTGCGAGGGATAGAAATGAATGTTAGAAAGCACGCAATCCTCTGCGGGGTCTGTTTCAATAGAAAATGCTGACATATTTGTTCGTTTTTTTTTTTCAATTTTCGCTCTTTTTTTATTACGTTTTTTTTCTTCTTCTTTGTGTTTCTACATTTTTGGAAGCACGGTACTTCCATCAACTTTCTTTCTCTTTCACCATTTTATTTGTCGTGATTAGCGGCAATAAAGGAACGAACGACGACATCGATAATTTAAACTGGCTTCATCATTCGCGACACCAACTGTTTTTTTCTCGTTTTTAAGCATAGCAAGTGTCCACAATCTCCATAGATTCTCTCGTTAATTAATATATATATATATATATATATATATATATATATATATATATATATATATATATATATATATGTATATATATATATATATATATATATATATATATATATATATATATATATATATATATATATATATATATATTATTTATTTATTCGTGCGGACATGTGCGCGTTTTCAAAGAGATCAATTCAGATCGTGTTAAAAACGGTTAGTTAATATCGCATTAACAGTCTCGGAGGTGACCGTAAATCACTTGAAAGAAGGCCAAGGAATGTTCACACCTGCACGTCCAGAGCGAGGGATAGATGGGAAGGAGATAATAGTAGATATTGAGAGAGACGGGGAACGGAGAACAGCGACAGACGAACAGATATACAGAGAGAGTAATTAAAGGAGAGAAACTGATAACAGAGAAGAGACTATTAGCGAAATGAGAAGGGGAGAAAGCGTATGACAGAGAAGAGAGAAACACATACACACGATCTGATGACACACACACACACACACACACACACATATATATATATATATATATATATATATATATATATATATATATATATATATATATATATACATATATATATATATATATATATATATATATAGTGCATGGTAGATTCAATTTGGATAAATTGTCCTTATCATGAATACCTCCTGTTAGAGAGCTCAATGTAGGTACAGAGCAAGAATAAGATTATATAAGATAAATTATTTCGTATCCAACCAGGCTCGTTGGACGTGTGGACTGACTATAGAAGTCACGATAAATGGAAATGCTCGTATCCGTGGGAAGTGGGTATATTTGGGACGGAGTAATGAATTTCAGTCTCTAAGGCCAGTGGAATATATATATATATATATATGTTGAGAGATATGCCTTTTTTCTCAATCGTTTTCTCCAACTAAAACAATTTTCCTCTCATATCTCATTCGATTTTCTTAGTTTTTAATTTATTATTATGACGTTTACTTTTAGAGGGTCAGACGATAAGGCCTTAAGGAAAATCTTTGCAATTTTTTACACCCGCCCGTTTCATTGATTAAAATAATGTGTCCTCTTGAGTTTATCTTACCATTTTGTTGCACGCGAAATCTACTTATATATATATATATATATATATATATATATATATATATATATATATATATATATATATATATATATATATATATATATAAGAAGTGAGGCTACCAACATTTTTCAACAATTGTTTTGTATTTTATTATTTCATCATTTTATAATTTTATGATTTTATAACGCGTTTCAAGCCTCGTGCGGCTCTCTTCAGATATATATTCCATTTATCTGAAGAGAGCCGCACGAGGCTTGAAACGCGTTATAAAACTACAAAATTATAAAATGATAAAATAATAAAATAACAGACAATTGTTGGAAATGTTTTTTACAAATGTTGGTAGCTTCACTGCTTTAAATATACATTTTTCTTTCGTTGGGACTGCACTGATGCTTTACTACCCTCTACTATATATATATATATATATATATATATATATATATATATATATATATATATATAGAGAGAGAGAGAGAGAGAGAGAGAGAGAGAGAGAGAGAGGGGGGACAGAAAGAGAGAGGGACAGAAAGAGAGAGGGAGTGAGAGAGAGAGAAAGAGAGAGACAAAGAAAGGAAGGATGAGAGTAATCCGACGTAATGGGAAATCAAAAAGGAAAACACCAAGAGATATTTTTTATATATTCATCAACGTTTTGTCCTTCTTGTAAGACTTCCTGCATGACATTTTTCTTAAAATCATCATCCTGAGGAAGTCTTACAATAAAGACGAAACGTTGATGAATATATGAAAAATATCTCTTGGTTTTTTCCTTTTTCATTTCCTATATATATATATATATATATATATATATATATATATATATATATATATATATATAAAGCAATCCAACAAAAGATATAAGCGTCAACTAATATCTTATAATTAGTGAAACATTCGGATAAAAACTGAAGCTCAATATACTGGATAGAGTATTAATATTATAATATAAAATGAAGTAATAAAATAAGGTGCCAATCAAATGTTATTATAATTCAAGGTTCAAGCAAAGTATCTTAAAGTCCTTAACTCATGAGTGTTCAAAGATAATTCTTCTCCTCAGAGGACCATTACCGCAGTTATACTACTACAGGTAATAAAATTGCACTTTGAAAATATATAAAAATATATACAAGAATACATAAAAATATATAACGTCAAATATATCAACCCAAAACACACACTTTTTTGTTAAATCTATACAATCCATCCAAGTCATACATTTTAAAAAACATAATCAGGAAAGAAGTCCAGACAGTTGACTGAAGATTAATCCAGGTGATGAGTGACAGTCCAAATACGAGAAATTGAAAGAGCTGAAAAAGTTGTCCAGTCGTGAGATGCGTCAGCAATCGATGAAGTGAAAAGTATCCAATGTTTATTTTAATTATTACAACGATAAATAAATCAAATCAAATAATATAAAAAGTTCAATAAACTCACTCAAAATTCCAAAAACTTGATCTGGGCAGCACAAATCAAATCTAGCTAGATTTTTAAGTAGTAATTTGGGCATGTATACGTGATTAGACGATCTGGCCTAAATATGCCAACCCCTTTATGATTTGACATTGACTTTTTTCTTTGACCCAGACAAGTAATATCCGATTTGAGTTGGGTTGATTTAGCGGGCTTGTCTCTTTCTTTCTTTGTTAAACTTGACAGGCTTGCCAAAACAGGATTTCGTCTCTTCTTTTATTAAAATACACACGTAACTTCCGCTCTCTTAACGTTGTTCCGATAAATAGACACTTAACGCTTTTACTATCGCCTTCTATTCGTGGAAGAAGGGTCCTCTTTATTTGGCTCGCGGGAGAGCGAATATTTTCAAAATTTTAATTATTTTTATTCAATTCGGATTTAACGAGTTTTTCCAGCGAACTTGGATTTGATTTGTGCTGCCCAGATCAAGTTTTTGTCATTTTGAGTGAGTTTATTGAACTTTTTATATTATTTGATTAGATTTATTTATCGTTGTAATAATTAAAATAAACATTTTCATTTTATATTATAATATTATATATATATATATATATATATATATATATATATATATATATATATAAGTGATAGATTCACCAAACAAATCCCTTTGTCTGTACAACAATGTTACTTTGCCTCGAATACACGAGGTTTTTATTCACCAGATCCATTTTGACGTCGATTCGAAAAAATATTCTTCTTCCTGCCCCAATCACACACCATAATAGGTCTATTATTCATTTATTTAAATGAAGTTGCAGTTTTCACTACGTTGGGAGGACGTCGCAAAGAATAGACATCTGGGTCAAACAACACGTGTTAACAAAAATTCCCCATGCAAATTATTTACCATAGGACGTTCTAAATAATACATACGGGACATCCATCACAGAACATCTTACACGTAACCATTCCTGTGCCTGCAATTTAAGTGTTTGCTTATTCTCTATTCTCGGTAAGTCCCACTCTCTTTTTCATCTGAGATTCTAGAACCCATTTAGATTTAGTTATTTTGACTTTCTCTTTGTAAACAAAGAGAAAATCTTCTCTGACTTAATGTAGTTTTTTATTTGATACTCCCATTTTCCCCTTTCTCCATAGCATTATTTTTCTCTTAATCGGAACTTCGATTTAGCTCAGTTGAACGACCTTCGAAACCGGTTAGCTTGCCTTTTTAGTCTTTTTTATTTTGTAATTCATCATGTTTAAAAAGAAATACCGTTGCAATAATAAAAGTTTGTACCACAAATAATATATATATATATATATATATATATATATATATATATATATATATATATATATATATATATTCCATGAAAAATGCCAGTATACTGAAATCATATGCCCTTAATAGGGTTAAGATGAAAATCCATATACAGTAAAAACTAAATGTACAAAAGCAAAGAAATTCCCAAATTTTTACACTTTTATTGTCATTACGGGTATGCGAGCACAGCATGTAGTGTCACTATCATAAATGGAAATATTTTTAGGTTAAAAAAAGAAAAAAAGAAATTTTTTGCCCCCCCCCCAAATTTGTTTTTAGTATCCTCCTCCATACATAGAAATATTTTTAATAAAAAAAAAAAAAATTTTATTAAAAAATTTTTGAACCCCCCCAATTTTTATTTTACCGTCCACATACATAGAAATATTTTTAATTATAAAAAAAAATGTTACCCTCCCCCAATTTTTTTTATCCTCCCTCATATATATAAATATTTTTAATTAAAAAGAAAAAAAAAATTCCGTCCCCCCCAAAAAAAATTTTTAGGATCCTCTCCCATAGATAGAAATAATTTTTAGTTTAAAAAAGACAAAAAAAAAATTTACCCCCCAAAAAAATTTTTTTCATCCTCCCCCATACATATATTTTTAATTAAAAAAAAAAATTGGACACCCCCATTTTTTTTTTACCCTCACCATACATAGAAATATTTTTAGTTACAAAAAGAAAAAAAAATTCCGAGGCGCCGAGGTCATATCAAAGAACCATACTGCAGAAGCCTCCGGGTCCTATATTATAGAAGCACCCCCGGTGTTGGGTCCTATACTGTAGAAGCACCCCTGGTCCATATACTACAGAAGCACCTAAGGTCCCTATTCTGCAGAAGCCTCCGAGTGCTATATTGTAGAAGCGCCCCCCCCGGTGCTGGGTCCTATACTGTAGAAGAACCCCTGGTCTCTATACTGCCGAAGCACCAATGGTCCCTATTCTGCAGAAGCCTCCGGGTCCTATATTGTAAAAGCACCCCCAGTGCTGGGTCCTATACTGTAGAAGCACCCCTGGTCCCTATACTGCAGAAGCACCCATGGTCCTTATTCTGCAGAAGCCTCCGGGTCCTATATTGTAGAAGCACCAGAAGCATCCCCTTACTGATCCCCCCTCCTTTTCATCTGCACAGTAGCTCTATCTAGGACATTGAGCATATTTCTCCCGGACAACACCGAGTACTTAGAAAATCAAGGAGGCATCTAGAGTACTACTAAAATCACTCTTACTGATTTCTCCTCCTTTCATCTGTACAATAGTCCGAAAAGAAGCGTAGATGCTGTTAAAATATTATACAAACTTATCACTACAGTAGCTCTATCTAGGACATTGAGCACTTTTCTTTCTAACAACGTTGAGTACTTAGAAAATCAATGAAGGCATCCAGAGCACTACTAAAATCACTCTTACTGATTCCCCGTCCTGTTCATCTGCACAATATTCCGAATAGAAGCGTAAATGGTGTTAAAATATTATACAAATCTATCATTACAGCAGCTCTATCTAGGATATTGAGCACTTTTCCCCCGGACAACGCCGAGTACTTAGAAAATCAAGGAGGCATCCAGAGCACTACTAAAATCACTCTTACTAATCTCCCCTCATTTCCATGTGCACAATAGTCTGAAGAGAAACGTGGATGGCGTTAAAATATTATCCAAACTTATCACTACAGTAGCTCTATCTAGGATATTGAGTACTTTTCTCCTGTACAACGCCGAGTACTTAGAAAATCAAGGAGGCATCCAGAGAACTACTAAAATCACTCTTACTGATTTCACCTCATTTCCATGTGCACAATAGTCTGAAGAGAAACGTAGATGGCGTTAAAATATTATCCAAACTTATCACTACAGTAGCTCTATCTAGGATATTGAGTACTTTTCTCCTGTACAACGCCGAGTACTTAGAAAATCAAGGAGGCATCCAGAGCACTACTAAAATCACTCCTCCTTTTCATCTGCACACTCTTAACGTAGCCTTCCTATGATGTTATTGATACATCCGGACAGAAGTTATGGTATGACCTGATGCAACCGGACAGAATTTATGGTAAGACCGGGTACATCCGGCAAGGGATTATGGAATGTTTTCAGTGACTCAGCATTTTTATCGGATTAGTACATGAATACGTTGGATAATAAGGTTTTTTGGAATTTTCTGAAAAACTAAGTTATATGGTAAACTGAAATTTAAATGCCATCAACTAGACCCTAGAACCTCTATCTCTGCCAAAAATCAGCTGAATCCATCAAATAGTTGATGAGATACAAGGTGGCATATACGTACGTACGTGCACACAGATAACACAAAATCATGCCTGACCTTTCTGGATCTCTGGGTTGCCTTGACTAATGATGCTTAAATTCTACACACTTATAGAACCTATCAAAAAAACATTTGTGCAAAGTTTTAACTAATTTGGTTCATTAGTTTTTGAGTTATGATTGATCAAAGAAATGAGATTTCTAGCATAGGCCGTTTTTGAAGTCTATTAAGGGATAGAGCGCTATCGCGCCTCCCTTGATTAGTTAGTAAGAGATACACACAGAAACAGATGATACAAACAGCGATCGTACAGACACATAGAGAGATGAAAGGGGGAGCAGGATAACAAAAAAAGAAGGTAAAGAAACACACACACATGATTAATCTGGTCATGATTCTTTTTCATCAACAGCTCAAATCTAATTGTCGTAGTATAAGTTTGTTTCTGCTGAATTCTAAAGAAAATGGAAAGTCAAAAATATATGTCATTAAATTTTTAATCAAATGCTCAGAATTGTGGATTTTGGTATTTTCATCCTTTCGGATAGTTTTTGTGCTGTGAAGTGTGGGTTATTCTCAATTAATGTCTTTATTTGATCATCATCTGTAGAGGACCGTCTGTCTGAGCGTTCTTCATCATTAAGGCTAAGATAGTCATCTCTAAACTTTGCACACCACTTCCGTACAGTTTTGTCAGCTAAAGCATTTTCACCGTACACAACACACATCTTTTTTGTTGTTTGTGAAGCATTTTTGCATTTATCGAAATAGAAAAGCATCAGGTGCCGAAAATGAGTCTTACAATCTTCCATTTGCAAAGGGCTCTAAAATTTAAATAATTCTTAACTTTCTGTCTTCATAATTTGACATGTTCTAACGTGTCGAAAACATGAACTACTAAAAATCGGCACAAACTTTCCGGAAATGCTAATGTTTAGTAGTTTAGGATTCAGTCATGTTATTTACCAAAATTTCCACGAACAACCAAATTTGATTGTGTCTTTCATTATATATTTTTGTCCGGATAAAAGTCTTAAGTAATTCATTTTTGTTTTATTCTTAGCTAGTGCCACGTGTTATAAGAATTGAACTTTCAACTTCCAGAACTGATTTTTTACTCAACACTTTTATCTGTTGCGCCATGTTTTATGAAGAAGGCCGAAGGTTACATCGACGGAGACGCTGTGAGAATTACATCCGAAATGAAATGAAAACATATTTTATTCTTTAATGAAGTAACTATATAAAACCGAAAACGAATTTTGTAGACATATTCTTAAATACGTTTAGGGCAGGTTTATTCCATGTAATCGTTTTCAGTGTAAAGTAACGGCCACAATTTGTGTGTGGATCAGGTCATTTGTGTAGGATGTTGTCTTGACTACGGTGATCTGTGAATCTTTGTTATTGTAAGGATTTTGGTTAATCTTCGTTTGATAAATGCAATACACATAGTAGTTCAAGAAATTTAAAAAAAACTGACTAGTTCGATGTTAAACCTCAAATGATTTTAAAGATTGTACCGTCTGCATACTTTCAGGGTTTTGGGGCCGGTTGAAACATGTACGATCTGCCATTGCCTACTCTTTTCTATCCAGAGCGTAACAAAGGTGGTATCGTTAACTCTAAGACCCTGTGAAATTAAATGGGTCGGCGTGGCACGTCGTTCATTATGTGGTCCAACATATGCTCTCCAATCTTGAACTATGAGAGAGGAAGAATAAACATCAAACGGACACCAATTTAAAGTGACAAACGGTCGAACGGCCTCCAACATCGGCTGTTGTTTTGAGTATGTGGTATGTGGAGATTTTAAAATCCTCTTAGAGAAAAACTCCCACGCTATGAACACTAGAGGCTATGAACTTCTTACGCTATGAACAAAATTAAATATGAACTTCCCACGCTATCAACTAAGCTTAGCAATAATAAAAAAAAAGCAAATTATAAAGTTAATTGATATATTTCTATAAATTAATATATTTAAAGATATGTTTGTTGAGATACTAACGAACGAACGTACACCCGTTTTAAAGTCGCAGAAAGAAATACAGAATCATTTATAACATTCTTGGAAGAAAAGAGTTGATTTAGTAACTACGATATAGAGATGGTTCGTGCTCTACAAAGAAAAATGTTCATTAAGAAAATGGAACTAAACAAAGTATCCAAATTTCGACAAAACCTAAAAGACTCAATGAAACCATTGAACAAGAATGATTTTGAAAATAATGAAGATATTTAATAATTTTAGTGCAGTGATATACATGCAGTATCTATTAACATTTTTTTATATTTAGGCATTTAATGACTATTTGTATTGATCAATAGTCATTTTCCTATTAAATCCATTTTGTTTCTTTAATTATCTTCATAAAATATTACTATAGTTGGCCAAACCTATACTCATTTTCTACATCTTTTAATCACGAAAACAATTCAAGGTCATCTAATTTATCCTACGCTATGAGCAGATCAAAAGTTCATAGCGTAGGAGTTCTCCACTGTCAATCTATCCATCTCATTAACCCTTATCTTCAGGCCGTTTCTAGCCTTGATAAATTAGATGACCTTGAAAAAATTGTATTCATGAAAACTGATGACAAATCGTAAATTGATTAAGTCGTAAATTGGCAATCGTCACGAATTTCCAACATAGAAAAAAGGGGTGAAAGTAACAACAAATAGTCAACGAATAACTGTTACCAAAGGCCATAAAAGTAGCTTAAGGTAGAACAACAAAAACGGTTTTTGTCTGGTTCAAACGCTGGGCCAGTAGCGAAAAAATGTTTTTAAATTTAACTTTCTCGTAAAGAAAAAAACAATTATAAAAGTTGTTTACTTAATTTTCTTCGTCATTTTTCATAAAAGTAAACATACGGAGAAATGTTGTTTTATTATTTTTTTTTCTGTTGGAACATCACCTCGTTTTAATTTTAACGCCAGTTCATTTTCATTCGTCTTTTTTTCCGGTTATTTACGTAGTTCTGCGTGAACAAAAGTCGGTTTTGTTTGGTTCAAAAGCTGTACCAGTACCCCTTTTTCACTATGTTATAACACCATATTATTCTCGTTTTCTTATTTACTGCCCCCCTCCCCGTTTCGCTCCCTAATATAGTCAGAAGAAACAACTATGTTGTAAAACGCTCTCAGTGTCTTATACATATGGTTTAAATTTCATTCAAATCAGATACACGTATTTAACATTTTAAGAAGGTTCTGCCACGATAACTCTCTTTAGCGGGGTCACATAAAGATTTGACATATTGATGGGCACGTAAAGATTCTGGACAACTTCTAGTGTCTTCCTCGGTGAATTTTATATATATACGATTTAAATATTATCAAAATAGGATATATTTGGAGTTTTAAAGGAGGTTCTGATCTTTCCCGGTAAATTTTACATAAGAATACATTTTAAGATTTCATGTAGATTCTCTAACATTTCTTTATATAGGGAACACACACAGACATTGATGTTTAATCATTTCCTCGACACACACGTACACAAATACATCGATGTTCCCACGCTCTCCATTTACCTATATAACCTTATCTATACCACGGCTATCTGTTTTATTAACACCATTTGACATTGCCCTTCCCCCCTCTCTCTCTCTCTCTCTCTCTCTCTCTCTCTTTCTCTCTCTCTATCTCTCTTTCTCTCTTTCTCTCTCTCTATCTCTCTCTCTTTCTCTCGCTCTCTCCCTCCGTCTTTTTCTCTTTTTCCCTCTTTCTCTCTTTCTTTCTCTCGCTTCCTCCTTCTCTCCCCTTCTTTCTATTCTTTCTTCTGTCTCCCTCATTCCCTCTTTATCTTTCTTTCTGTCCCTCCCTACTTCTCGTTAGCTCTTTCTCTCTCTCTCTCTCTCTCTCTCTCTCTCTCTCTCTTTCTCTCTCTCCCTCTCTCTCCCTCTCTCTCTCTCTCTCTTTCCCTCTCTCTCTTTCTCTCTCTTCATTTGCGTAAATCAAACCCAATTGTCATCGCAGGCTATTAATTACATTTATTCAAACTTCTCTCTCTCCCTCTTCTTTCATCTCTCTCTCTTTATCTCTCTCTTTCTCCTTTTCTCTTTCTCGTTCTCTCTTCTTCTCTCGTCCTTCTTTTCTATCTTCTTTTTCCTTCCCCCTTTTTCTCTCTCTCCCTCCTTCTCTCTCCTTTCTTCTCTCTCCTGTTTCTCTCTATTCGTGTAAATCTTAATTACATTTATTCAAACTTCTCTTTCTTCCTCTTTCTCCTTTTTCCCTCTCCCTCTCTCTCCCTCTCTCTCTCTCTCTCTATATATATATATATATATCACCCTCCTTCTCTCTTCTTCCTTTTCTTTCCCCCCTTATTTCTTCTTCTCCCTCCTCAACTCTCCCATTTCTTCTCTTTCTCTCCTTTTCTCTCTTCTTTCCTTTCTGTCCCTCACCCATACTCTCTCTCTCTTCTTCTCTTTCTATCTCGCTCTTTCTCTCTCTTTCTCTCTATCCGTATAAATCAAATCCTGTTTCAATCACATGCTATTAATTACATTTATTCAAACTTGTTCTGTGAATATGACATAAAATATCTTATAAAAGCGCTCATACAATCACGTACATTCTGTTATATGGCCGTCACTTCCGGTGTGAAATGCAAATCTCGACCAGTAAAGCCGGTGGGAATTCTAATTTTTCTCTCAATTTTCTCGCAGAACAGGAAGTAATTAACATGTTTATTTACTTTTTTGTTTTCTTTAAACTAATGCTTATCATGATTAACATACGCCCCCGCCCTAAAATGAAACAAAAACATCATTAAGTTTTAGACCTCTTCATACTCTATCATTTCACAAAATATTCAACATAATACAGGGTGCGTTACGCATTTGAGGACAGATTTATACATACAAAAATATGACTCTATAATAGTGAATAATACATACATACGCATACACAACATACATACATGATATATACATACACATACATACTATAATGGTTAATAATACATACACAACATACATACATACATACATTAACATACATACTATAATAGTGAATAATACATATATACACATACACATACATACATGCATGATATACACATACATACACATACATACTATAATATTAAATAATACATACACATACACATATACATACACATAAATATATGATATACATACATACACATACATACATACACATGCACAATACACATACACACTATAATAGTGAATAATACATACATAAAAATACATAACATAACATACATACATACACATACATACATACATTATATATACATACATACACATACATACAGGATACATACATGCACATAAATACTATAATAGTGAATAATACATACACATACACATCATACATACATATACACACATAATATATACATACATACACACAGATACATACACATAGACAACACACCTATATACTATAATAGTGAATAATACACACACACACATACATACATACATACATACATACATACATACATACATACGTACGTACATATTACTCTATAATAATGACGGGTAAGGGTCTATCTGTCTCAATTATAATTAAAGTTTGGCTGTAGTAAAGTCAATCTGACTCCAGAGATTAAATAAAAAGATCGAATCTAATAGATGAAATAAGTATAGGAAAGTAGACGACATTAAAGGTTAATAGAAATACCTTTTATTTTGGCTGTGCTGAAAAGGAATTAGCAACAGCTAAGAGTCAGCCTTTGGCAAAAGGACACCATGCATCTGTGTAGATTGTATCATGTCGCTAGCGAGTCGGAAAGGGTCGCCAACATTACGTCCTGTTAGTACGTTCTTAAAACTCAAAACTGGTTAGGATGGGGAAAACAACTTGCGTTGGCGCCATAAGAAAGAGTCCAACAAATTCCTGTATTATTGCGCCAAGACATCTGATTGGCCGATGGGCCCAGTAGTAAATCGGTTTATTTAATCGAAAGAAAACGGGAGATCAAAAATAAGTGAGTGCTATAACTCTTAGAAACAGATCATGTGTTCGTAATGAAAAACATTTTCGAGGAAAAGATTCAATTATTTTGTAATTTTATTCGTTAAAGTCTCTTTCATCTTCAATAACGGTTATGTGAGGTATGCATCGCTTACATGTTAGGGTCAGGTGGTACTTGTTCATATTGGACATTACTCTAACTACGGGGGCTTTTAGAGGTTATTTAGTATTATGTGGGTACGCATTAAACTTTTTTTGCAACCCCAATCCGTACATAATAGTCTAAAAGATTGAGATTTGCATAGTTAGGGCGTCAAATGTTAAGGGTCACGTGAACATAAAAAAGATGCTGGATTTTAACATTTGTTAAGGAGTCAATTATCTCTGATTAAGTAACTTTGATTAAACGATTTCCCTTTCCCTTTTCTGGCGGAAAATGCAATTTTCTGATGGCTTTGTGGACAACATTTAAGATTGTTTGGGGGGGGGGGGGGTTAACACGCGGTGTTCTTCTAAGATTACCACCAATGGTGTGCTGTACTTGCCAAATGAATCCAGGTGTTTTTATGCTATCGGGGGTGGTTAAGGACACGGACCGGCGACCTGGGTGTGCCAAGTTCGAATCCAGTTCGTTCCACAGAAACACTTTCACTTAGAATGTTGGCAACCTTCACGTGGGCTCTCCTGTAAGTACCTGGTGTCTTTCTAGAAATAATTCTACCCAGAAAGATATTGGTGAAATTAATGGCACCATTAGAATCATCTGATTCATACGAAAATGAATGAATCAATGAATGATATCAATGTGTTTTGCTTTCTGATAATGGTGATTCGTTTTGTAAACCGAAGGTCAAGCGATTTCCTAAAAATGGTTATATTTCTAAATTGTTATATTCAGCCATTATATGTGCCTCTTTATCTGTTGTGTAATTATAAGAGCTGCCATTGATAATTCTCAAAAATAGGAAATATAAAGTTAAACAATATTTCAGCTATATTTAAAAATAATGCATTTTCTCAAATACCTTACGCATCTTCTATATACTCGTTTTGTTGACGCTAAAAGAATAAATACAACTGCTTTATCTGTTATATAAAGGAAAGTTGTTATTCTTTGTGTTTTAGATAAAAATCGGAAACTACACAAGACACATTTACAACCCGTACATCATCAGATTATGGGTGACCCCGACCTGGTTATGGTAAAAGAAATACTGTAATAGCGTTACCCTTGGAGTCACTATGGATACAGTCAGTGCATGGGAGTTAATAAATAATTTTCTTTCATCATTCCTGGTAATTGTTTTAAAAACAACACTGAAATTAGGTCGAACTGTGAGTCAACCTTCATTTTATTAATTTGTTCTTTCTTTCTATTATATTGAAACATTTTCTGGAAACAGCGAGAGGCAGTATAAGCGAAAAGTAAAGAAAGAGGAGGAAGTCGGAAGGGGGTAGAGAGACGGAGCAGTCGGATGGAAAGATAAAGAGATACGTTTTCAAAGAAAGATATTACCGACCGAGGAAGACAGTGTTAGTACTTTTAATAGAAATATGTTACACTTTTGCTCCGGACAACAGGTAGTGTAGGTGATGGAAGGAGGCGAGAGGGGACAGCGGTGCAAAATTATGTGACTGTGAAGTCCACCCATAGAGTTCAGAATTTGCTGAAACATTGCAAGGGCGATTTTGACATAAAAAAGGTAATTTATTAAATTGACTAGGCCCTCCTTGCCTAGACAGTTTATATATATATATATATATATATATATATATATATATATATATATATATATATATATATATAGTAATCAAGGTAAAGTAGATATCCACGGGATAAAAATCCACAGAATTTCAACTGGGCTTATAAATGTTTCAATTGTTTTAAATTTGACCACGTGACCTCGCGATTTTTAATTTGGCTTTTTTTTTACTTTTCTTTTCATTCTTTCCCGATATGAACATGTGAGATCTTAGTTTCTAATAACTATTGATCAATAACATCGACATGCCAGTGCAGCGGCTTTTTGTACATGTCTTTATAAATAAAAAATAATTATACGGCAAGTCAATATATATATATATATATATATATATATATATATATATTTATATATATATATATATATATATATATATATATATATATATATATATATATTTCTTTTTATATGTGCCAAGCGTCAGGCGGAATGTCTGTGAAAGAGCTTCTTTGCAAGCGATAAGTGCAGATTACGACATGGTCGTCTTCAAATCCAATGTCAACAGATTCCTGCCATGATCCGTCCTCACACATATTGAAACTTGGTTCATTCCATCAATCACTCTCAACCCTCTCATAAAGTTCTCCATCTTTCAACTAATCTCATCTAGAATCCCTTTGTACTAAAAGACTAAAGACATAAGTGTATGGGGATGTTGGATCTATTTTGTTGTGATGAGACCACTTTCTCAAGCATTATCTCTTCCTTTTTGTGAGGGTGGTGTAATATATAGTCGTTCATCATGAGACAATCATACCAATCGTTGATTTGAGGTTCTATCTATAGGGACAGATTTTTAATGAGCAATTTGATCAGGTCCGTAGTTAAACCGGGTTCCGTTACTCGATTCGCAGAGATTAAATTCAATTGCGTTTCTTCAGATGTTTGACAGGTACGGGTAATGCTTTCGCTGTTATTGCGGCTGGCAGATGATACCCCCCACCCCACCCAAAGAAAAAAAACTGTCTTTAAGCAACTATTCTGATATTTCATCATTTAATATAGGGTGACACAACAAAATGGAATATTTAATAAAATTCACAATCCTTTCTACAATGCCACCATATTTGCATGATTTGTCCACCAGGTTTCACATGTATAACAAACAGTCCTTGTTTTATCTCTGTTCAATGATATGTGAGCACGTTTGTGATCGTCTCATCAGTAGGAGGTGTAACATGAAAGGGCTTCACACAATGGACCTTAAACCCCCAGATTTTTAACTGTAGGGTTATCTCAAAGATAGTGTCGATTAAAACAATTCCCAGACTATTTCTTAAAACTGAAGAGATCAATCAAATCCAAAATACGGATAGTACCAAGAGAGGAGTGTTTCAAGGGTATTGACAATTTTGCACATCGTGTACAGGTGTGCTTATCATTTAACGGCGATAAAACAAAGACTGTTGGGCATTCATGACTGAAACTTGGTGAGCAAGTCAGATATAAAGTTATTCTGGTGTTGCTTCTCGCGAAAGGCGAGAAGCAACACCAGAATTACTTTATGCCTGACTTGCCTCGAATCAGTTGAAATATGCAGCTGATTTAGAGGTTGAGCTGGGTTCAGTTGTAGATTGGGGTACGAAATGGCTTGTTTTGTTTTATCCTGTTAAGACTCTCAGCTTTCACTCGTCCCTTTTCTTCCTGAAATTCTCATGGATGGCTCTGCTCCTGAAGAAAAATTGACTCTTAAACTTCTTGGTCTTTCTCTCTCATCAAATCTTTATTGGAGTTCATATATTAGATCCATTGCTATTTGTGATTTTCGTAAAGTCGGTTCTCTCTATCGCTCCAAACACTTTCTCACACCTGAGGCTATTCTCTACCTCTACAAATCCACAATCAGACCATGTATGGAGTACTGTTGTCATATTTGGGCTGGTGAATCTCTGTCTCATTTCTTTTGTTCCAGCTCGTTTGACTCGTTGGTTTAGTGGCCTCCAGCAATTCGTTGTTTTAATAGCTCATTGTAATACAAGTTTCTATTCCAATAGCCTCTTTCTAAGAACTGTAGGCTTGTGGAACTCTCTTCTTGCTGACTGTTTTCCTCCTTGGGATTTTCAAGACTACGGTCAATAGGCATCTCTTGTCTTTGCGATAATCATATTTCGTTCTTGTTAGCTCCTTACATCAAGTGGCTTCATACCTTGTCTGGAACGATTTCCACAAAAGAAGTTAAATTAGTATCAGGTGTGATTGGATTGCAGAAAAGATGCATAAACAGATGTTATTTCAGTAATCGCATTTGTTTAATCTGAATTTACTATTGTTCTTGTTGTGGTTGTAAAATAATTTTCAGTTCCATCATTTTGGCGGGATTTTCTGATAAACTAAACACTTACGGCGGACATAGTACAGAACGCAATAAACGACATTTTACAAGCAGTCAGAGTGCCAGAAATAAACTAAACCGAGGAGCCAATTTCGGAGAAGGAAAAGGCATATTATTTACCTCCTTGCCAGGAAGTTAGACACGAGGAACGCATATAAGATGTTCTATCTGTTAGTCGGTTTGTCACGCATCGTAAAACTCGCAGACTGAATGGACGCATCTTACTAAAAATCCATTCTTGTTTTGCGTTGAACAGGTGCGACGTAAAAAATGTTGCTCAACACACTTCAACTTTAAAACTACTTTTTTAAACGCGTGTGTTTTCTTTTTTTAATCGTGGTGTGTCAAAATTGTCAAACTAAATAAATGTCAAAGGTGGACGGGTTAATTTCTTGTGAGATTACAAGGGGATGAATGAGAAGCATAAACATACCATATCGTTTTAAACCAGGATGTATCGCTAGAGTGGGGTAGGTGGTGCGGTTAATGCGATACTGCATAGAATACCTGTTAAAAGCCTACGGACACATAATTATTTTAATAATTGTCGCATGGGTTTTAAAGTTAGCAAGAACGTACAGGGTGACATGCCACCCATACAATCGATAATAAAATTCACAATCCTTTCTGAAATCCAACAATATTTGGTGCAAATAAATTTCAGTCTATATCCGACTTCTCCAAGTTTTAAATAGTAGTTTCGTTGATCTGTAACGTTTAATTTTGAATAGAATTTTCTTCGGTCTGTCACATTTAGTTTTAAACTGCATTTTCTTTGGTCTGTCACGTTTGAGTTTTAAATAGCATTTTCTTTGCTTTGTAACGTTTAGTTATAAATGGTATTTTCTTTGGTCTGTTACGCTTAGTTTTGAATAGCATTTTCTTTGGTCTGTACCGTTTTGTTTTAAATTACATTTTTGGCTCTGTCAGGTTTAGTTTTGAATTGCATTTTCTTTGGTCTGTCACTTTAAGTTTTTGAAAAGTCTTCTTTGATCTGTTACGGTTAAATTTTAAATAGAATTTTCTTTTTTCTGTCACGTTTTGTTTTAAATAAAATTGTTATTTGGTCTGTCACGTTTAGTTTTGACTAGTATTTTCTTTGGTCTGTCACACTTTGTTTTAAATGGCATATGTTAGTCTGTCCCGTTTTGTTTTTAATTATATTTACTTGGTCTGTCATGTTTAGTTTTAAATATATATTTTGCTCTGTCATGCTTAAGGTTTAAACAGCATTTTCTTTTATCTGTCACGTTTAGTTTTAAATTGCATTTTTGGTCTGTTACGTTTAGTTTTTAAAACAATTTTCTTTGGTGTGTTACGCTTAGTTGTAAATTGGATTTTCTTTGGTCTGTCACGCTTGATTTTAAATAGAATTTCATTTGGTCTGTCACGCTTTCAGTTGTAAACAGCATTTTCTTTCGTCTATAACGTTTACTTTTAAATTGTATTTTATCTCGTCTTCCTTCTTTAGTTTTAAATAAGATTTTTGGGGTCTGTCCCGTTTAATTTTAAATAATATTTTCTTTGTCTGTAACGTTTAGTTTCAAATGGCATTTTCTTTGGACTGTCACGCTTAGTTTTTTTAAAGAATTATCTTTTGTCTGCCACGTGTAGTTTTAAAAACAATTTTTTGTCTGTCACGGTTAGTTTTAAAATAGAATTTTTGTTTGGTCTGTAACGTTTAGATTTAAATGGCATTTTCTTTCGTCTTTCTACTTTAGTTTTTTTTTTTACTTAGCTCACCCCAAATAAGGCAAGTTGAAACTGTAAACGTAAGGGGCTATTGAGAATTAATTTGGAGCTGTGCAGCGAGATGCTTGTTCATATTAGTTTAAAATTTCTGCATATCGGTACAGTCGGGGAAACAGGGAGCAGGGAGAGTATTCCAAAGACCAGCAGCTCGTGGAAATAAGCTATTCGAGTATAAGGCTTTCCGGCATCTGAGGATCTCCACAGTGAATGGATGGGATTTCGTTTTAAAAAATCAGAAACATAAAGGTCCAAAGATCGATCCCTGGGGTAGACCTGCAGTTATGTCATGTTGTTTGGATGAACGTCAATCGAGGATAACCTGGATCTTTCTTTTGGATAGGAAGGATCTAATTATATTAAATATTCGTCCAGTAATATAATATGAATTAATTTTTATGAAAAAAACTTTATGCCAGACTTGTCAAAGGCTTTGGATATATTAGGCGCTACCACTCTAACTTTACCTGCCTTGTCCAGTGTATGGTATATGCGTTCAGAGATGACCGTTAGGATATCCGCAGTAGACCGTGATTGCCTAAATGCATACTGATGGTCAGAAAGAAGTTTAGTATTAACGAAGTGACGGGCTATCGCTAGATTTATTCAGGATTCAAAGATTTTAGTGAAGAACGATAATTCTGAGGGCCAGTTCTATCTCCAGAATTCTTGAAGACTGATACCACAGAGGCAATTTTTCAGCTATCAGGGAAGCAAGTAATAGAGTTTGGAGAAGACAGGGGCCAGATCAGCACAGCATTTTTTTTATTACTATTACTGATATAAGATAAAACCTACATTCTTTGAAGGTGTTAAGGTTTTTTATGATGTGTCAGACATGAGATGGGGTGATGGTCAGATTATCAAGTTTTGCTTCAGTCCGCAATAGGAAATTTGGGAGGGAGTGGTTTACGGAATCCAAAGTGGAGTTTAACGCGAAACGCTGGGCAAGTAGTTCAGCCTTATCAGTTGCCGTGTAAACGACATCATTGTGGTTGGAAAGTGGGGAATTATTCATTGCCCATTGTTCATCACACTATTGAAGATTTTTCAGAAAGCATGAGTACTTAGATTATGTGACTGAACACGTTTTCTGACCATCTCTGTATACCTTCTTTTTACTCTATCTATCACAGTCTTACAATGATTTCTTGACACTATAAGTTTCTGTCTATTTGTAGTTGACTTATGGCGGTTGAATTGTCGGAGTGCTTGCTGCTTCCGAGCAATAGCAGCTGCATATTCCGACGTGAACCATTGTGGGTAGTGGGGCTTGCTGTAGAATATTCGCATGGGGGCATGTGCATCAATGCCTGCTTTGACCCATTCAGTTAGCTCATTTGCGTATTGATCAGCATGGAGAGAAACAGTTTCACTCCATGGGGCGTCTCTGATGTGATCTCTGATGGATTCCGAATCAGCCCGCTTATAGTATCTTGTCGTTTTGAGCAAAGGCTCATCAGCTTTGTGACGGCAAAAGGGTGATATAAATCATTTCTACAAAGTGATCAGCGTTCTCAAGCAGGCTATGGGCATTCGTAGTACAAGCCTCGGGCAGTGAGGTCAAGAACAAGTCGAGAAGTCAGGCTTGCTGGTTCAAACGATCAGGTAGGTGGGCGGGTAATTGACAGTCTGTGAGAGGGAGTCAGCTATGGAGAAACTATACGTGGAGTTACCAGCTGCGTTTGTATAGCTGGAGAATTGAAGCCAGTCACCGTGATTTACATTGAAATCCCTAAAAACATGTATTTGGGCACTCGAGTCAAGTGAGAGTGCGGTATCTATGCTTTTGAGAGATAATGTTAATCAGGGTGCAGTACTGAGTTGAAGAAGAACGGTATAAGAAATATAAGTAACTAACGCTGTGCTGTAAGGTTAATCTAAAGCACATGTAGGCTTGCTCTTCTGATTCTAGCTTATTTTTTACTCAATGGGAGGGTGTTCCGAACATAAACTCCTAGCCTGTTCATATGTTTGTCAAAGTCAAAATGGTGTGAGGATTTTGAGGAGTGAAGGTATGTTTCACTTAGTGCTAGAATATTCGGAGAGTTTACTAAGAAAAAGATTTCTACGTCATTGTTACTAAGCCCCCAGATATTTGTGAAGGGCGGAGGCGAAGATGTTTTTTTTTCATGGGTTTCTGGTTTAGGTTTGTTTCTTTTTCTTTGTATTGTCATTTTGGTTTTAGATAGAGTAGATAAGGCAAAGAGGGTGCTTAATTGGTGTCATTAAGCTCACACATCCAGACTATTAGTCGAGACTTGATTCATGCGGGTTGTGGATTCGGGAAAGCCCACCGCGGATAACTTTACGGTGTCTTTTCATGTGCGTCATGCCACGTACAGTTACCCACTATATTATACAACTGTTGATAAGTAGCCGCTCTTAGCGCTACCAAAGAGTAAGGGCTCCTGCATTACCAGTCACAAACTGCAGCCACACAAGCTGTCAAACCTGTACCCTAAACCTGTCGGAACAAGAGCGACCCAGACTAGTCATGTGAGGCTTAGTGACAAAAAATGTTCCCCGAGTTGCCCAGATAGAGAGAAATAGAGACGGCGTTCATTGTCATAGTCAGGAAACAAGACCAAGCACTGTGTCTTTGAGGTGTCCCTGTGCTAGTACCTTTGCACCTGGCTAATAGACAAATAAGGAGTACAAAGGCTTGGCGTTAGGCTGAGCCCATCTACTCCTTAAAAAGTTTTTAATAAGATTTTTTTAGGTCTGTCATGTTTAATTTGAAATAGCATTTCCTTTTATCTGTAACGTTTCGTTTAAAATGGCATTTTCTTTGGTCTGTCACGCTTAGTATTTAACATAATTTCTTTGGTATGTCACGTTTATTTGCAAATTGTATTTTTTGGTCTGTCGCGTTTAGGTTTTAAGAAGGATTTTCTAAGAGGATCCTGTGTTTGACACGTTTGGTGTTGTGAGACCTGGCAACTGTGATTTTATTGTGAACATAAAAATGTTAAAGACATGTTTTATTTTTAAAAGAATAAAATAACGTTTGCGTTAAAAGCAACGCTTGAAATCTCTTCAACAAAAGGAATTCTAGTTTTAATTCTATTCAAAAGATTTCAATCATAAAACAAATCCAAAAACCTCTTTTGACTGAAACAATTCGAACAAATCCCAGTAAATTCTTATGTTATAAAAGCAGGCGATTTTTAGTGAACATTTTGAAGACATTTTTTAGTTAAGGTCAAAAGAAAAAATACCGCCTGTTTAAAATGAATATTTGAATTGTCTTCAACAAACGAGATTATAGTTTTATTGCTATAGAAAATATTTTAACTCGAAAACAACTTCAAAAAATCTCATGACTTAACCAAATCGAACAAGCCAAGTAAATCTTAATTTGACTAATTCAGGCGATTTCTAATTTGGTCTTGATTCGTTAAATTTGTGAAAATCCAAGATTTCTGAGCCATCTGCATTCTTTCAAACAAACGAATGATCTTGTTTTTTTGTTTGTTCTAACTTTCTCTCTAAAAAATAAAATTGGCAGAAAAAAATAATCGAAAAATAAACGTGGCATTATTTTGCATAAATTTGCATATTTTGTGTTTTATTTATGTTTAATGTTTTTAAAAGTAAAATGATTCGTCGTTATATTTTATGGAACGTTTTTACGATTTAACTCGACTTGCCTGTTCTGAATTAAGTTTGCTTTTTTTGTCCTTTTTATTCATTGATGCCTCGTTTTTTCGTAACACTCTCTCTCTCCCCCTCTCTTTCTCTCTATCTATCTATATTTATCTATCTATTTATCCATATATATATATATATATATATATATATATATATATATATATATATATATATGTATTTCTCTATGTGTTCTTTTTCTATTTTTCTCCATCTTTTGGGGTTTTCTCTTTCTTTTTTCTTTTTCTCTTTTTCTTTTTTTCTCTTTCTTTATTTCTTATTTTTTCTCTTTCTTTTCTTTTTTCTTTGTTTTTTTTTTGCTTTGTTCGTTTTCCTTTTTTCTTTATTTTCCTTTTTTCTTTTTCCTTTTTCGTTCTTTTTTCTCTTTCTTTTTTTCTTTTTTCTTTTTTCTTTCTTTTCTCCTTTTTTCTTTTTCTTTTTCTCTTTTCGACTCTCCTTTTTATTTATTTTTTATTTTTTTCGCTTTTGCGTTATGTTTTCTCTTTTTTGTTGTTTCCTTTTTTCTTTTTCTTTTTCCTTTCTTTCTCATATCTTCCATTCTCTTTATTTCATCGCCTTCTTTTCTTTCTCGGCAGAATTCTTTTTTTCTCATCTTTCTTCTATTGTTCCCCTTTCTTGCTTCTCTTTTCATCTTTACTTCTATCTTTTCTTTCATTTCGTCAGATTTAGGTCCTTCTTTTCTTTATTCGTTTTCTTCCTCCTTTTTTATCTTCTGTCTTTTTTACTTCTCTCCCCCTACTTCTTTTTCCTTCGCTTTCTTCTCTTTCCTCTTCTTCTATCTTATTTCTGTATGAATAAACATGGTTGACATGCCGTAAAACCCAACAATTCATCAAGCATGCATATATATATATATATATATATATATATATATATATATATATATATATATATATATATATATATATATATATATATATATATGGGAAGAGAAGCATGAAGGTAATCCGACGTGATGGGAAAATGAAAAAGGAAAACCAAAAAATGGATGTTTTTTATGTGTACATCAACGTTTCGTCTTTATTTATAAGACTTCATCAGGATGATAATATAGAGAAAAAAATGTCATGCAAGTACAGATACATGTAGGGTAGACATATTGGGAGGAAAAATAAAATAAAATAATGGCCACTACTGGGTGGACGTCCGTACTTGTTGGAGAATAAAAATGAATGTTGAAGAAAATGAGTGGGGAAGAAATGGAAAGATGGGGTGAGCAAGGACTACTGTGGCTGGTGGTAAGAAGAAGAGGTGGGGGATGAGCAGGGGTAAAGTGGATGGCAGAGAGGGAGTGGAGGAGAGGGAGGAGGGAGGTGTTTGATCAGATGGCTGCGGTCAAGATTGAAGGGGAAAAAGTAAGTTGGAATGTTTGTGTGTGGGGGGTGTATGCAGGGAAAGGAGGATGGGTAGAGAAGGGGGGCTGTGATTTTGGTGGATGGGCGAAAGTTATGGTCTTAGAGAGCGTTTTGAGAAAATGAGGGAATTAAAGAAGGGGGTATGGAAAAGTGAGGGTATGGGAGAAATAGTTGAGAGGGGGAATGGGTGAGGGGGAGAGGGAGGATTTGTTGTGATAGGGTATGAAATATTTGAAATATTTGGAAAATGATAGCAATGAGTGAGGGAGTGGAGGGGTGGAGGAGGGCGGTAATTGAACGGGTGGGTATGGAATATTTGAAATATTTGGAATATGAGAAAGTTTAGTTGGACTGCAGTGTTAAAAATGTGAGGGAAAAACGGAAAGAGTAAGGAGAAAGCGAAGATTCAAGGAGAAAAAGGAAGGGTGTGAGTAAATGGAAGAGTGTCATAAAGGTTAGAGATGAAAATAAAAGTTATCTATGATCAGGCAAGAGTCTTTGTTCTGTGAGGATAATCTTGCTTATTAAGGGTGATAGGTTAAAGAAACCATTTCGTTGCTTGATAGTGGTGGAGGCGGTGATGAGAGCAGTTTCCAATAATCTTCGCCGAGATTTGTTGTGGATGTATTTAGTGATTTTGGCTTGTTCAAATTTGAACGCATGACCATGTTCTAGTGCATGGGAGAAAAGTGCACTGAGAGGGTTGTTGTTTTTTATGTCCCTTTTGTGTTCATTTAATCGTTTCTTTAATTCACGTTGTGTTTCTCCCACGTAAAATTGATGGCAGTCATTGCAAGGGACAGTATATAAGCCGGCATGGGATGTGGGTGTTTTTTAGAAATGTCTGGATGTGAAAAACAAACTTTAAACACATCCAGACATTTCCATCGTTTTTTTAGGGGGGGGGGCTGGAGTCTTTTTGCCAGAAAGAAACTCACCATGAAACAACTGTTTTGGGAGTCTACAATCATCAAGCCGAACAAAATGACCAGCCCAACGCATCTGGTTTATACATACATACATACATACATACATACATCTTTTTCACATCTTTTATTCTAAAAAACAAAAATGTAGTTTCGCTTTCAATATTTCCATAATTTCAAATTTATATTTTACACTGATTATTTTGCTTTTCCATCAATTTATGAGAAAGGAAATATTCAATACAAACTGTTCTCTTTACGATAATGTTATTGTTTTTTTTTTGTTTTGTTTTTTTTTGTTTTTTTTTTGTCATATGCTCTCCCTCCACCACACACCTCACTTTCTTCTCCTTTCCTTTGTCTTCTCGTCTTTCTTTTGTTTTGTTTCGTCTACGTCACATTGTAAATTTCAAAATAACATGAAATCTCCTACTTGTCCTTTTTCATCTCCCCTCTTTCTCTCTCTTTCTCTCTCTCTCTCTCTCTCTCTCTCTATATATATATATATATATATATATATATATATATATATATATATACATACTTTCTTTCTCTACTTTGTCCCTCTTTCTTTTTCTCTATCTTTCTCTCCTCTTACGTTCTTTTCCTCGCTCTACTTTTTTCTGTTTTTCTACTTTCTCTCTCTCATTCTCTGCTTTCTTTCTCTTTCTCCATTTCTCTTTCTACTTTCCTTCTCTCTTACTCTCTCTCTCTCTCTCTCTCTCTCTCTCTCTCTATATATATATATATATATATATATATATATATATATATATATATATATATATATATATATATATATATATATATATATATATATATTAGTCTTTTTTCTCTTTTCTTTCTTTCCGGCACCCTATTTCTTGTTTCCTCTTTCTTTATTTCTCATAGCTATGCATTCTTTGTCACAATTTGAAAATCATATTTTCTTCATTAATTTCTAAAGAAGTGTGTTGAGAATAAAGACGATTTATTTTACCGATCCATTTGGCATAATGGTTAGAATTTTCACTAATGGGCAGGGAGACCGGTGTTCAATCCTCGGTCGAGTCATACCAAAGACACAAAAAATAGTACTTGATGTCTACTAACTAAACACTCAGCATTACAAGGTGTGGATCAATGGTAAGTGGAGTAATCCAGAGAAAAGGTGTGTCGCCCTTCCTTACCTATCGGTGTAGTAACCAATGAAAAAGAAGCCGTAAGGTAGCCCTCGACTACGGTCGACCTACTATTAACTAACTCATCATATCAGTTTATTTAATTGCATTGTTTTATGTCTAGCAGCTGTTTCCCCCGTTCGTCTATATATACATACATATATGATGACTGCAACGTCTTGTCAGACGAGTGCCACTCCTTCATTCAATATCCGTTTATGAGTCCGCAGATAGCTATTCAGTCTCGCCAACGAAGTACACGAAATAAAATCTCTTGTTCCTGCTAATATGGGCAGCCGTCATTGTCTGAAGGAATATCGGTACAAAAATGGTTAATATAGAGATTTAGCTTTGTACGATAGCTAAGTCGCTCTCTCGGTTCAAAATGTTGAGATCCAACAACAAGCAAGAACATGATATTCAACAACAAGTTGAACTGCAGACCCACATTATGTGAGGAATAGTCTTCCACATCTTGTTTTTTTGCATCAGGGATTTGCTTTCCTTAGACAGGTTGCCTTCACTATGACTTACAGGAGTCCATTCTACCCCCTATGTCATTTGACCCATGGTTGGGACTTAGTATGCCACACGTCTGTGATTCTTGTGTGCCTCAGCTAACGGGGCCTAAGTAACTCTGGAGATATCTGTAGGGGTTACCTCACCCTTAATCTTTGGTTCAAGAACCTTAACTCGCAAGGCAGAAGGGGGTTCAGTTTTGCAGCACTGAACATTCGCCGTTCACCAAAGCTACGTTGGTGTAGCAGTACTCACGACGTGCACGTAGGGGCAATTTGGTTTGCCTGGGAGAAGCTCTATTTTCCACATTTCTGTAGACATACATATATGCATACATATATGCATACATATATACATACATATATACATACATACGTACGTATATAATTCTCTTTTAATATGCAGGTTCTGCGTTGGCTTTTATCCTTTTTAAATTCTTCTTGTTTACTGCTTCTCTCTTTCTTTGATCAATATATTTAGTCTGTCTCTTTCTACTTTATCTTTTTCTCTCTGTCTTTATCACCTTGTCTGCCTATCTGTCTGTTTGTTTCTCTCTCTCTCTCTCTCTCTCATTCTCATCTCTCTTTCTCTTCCTTTTTCTCTCTTTTGACTTCCTCTCTCTCGCTTTCTCTCTCTCTCTCTCTCCCTTTCACTCTCTGTATCTCTCTTTCTCTTTATCTACTATCTCTCTTTCTCTTTATCTACTATCTCTCTTTTCTTTTTTCTCTCTTTCTACTTTTACTCTCTCTCTCTTCCTCTCCACCTCTCTCTCTCTCTTTCTCTCTCTCTCTCGCTTCTTATTTATCTCTTCTAACTTTCTCTCTCTTTCTACGTTCTTTCTCTGTATTTTTCACTCTTTCTACGTTCTCTCCTCTCTTACTCTCTCTCTCTCTCTCTCTCTCTTTCGTCCTTAACTGTCTGTCTATCTCTTTCTTTTTACTATTTTTCTCTTTCTACTCTTGTTCTCTCTCTCTCTTCTTCTCTACTTTTTTCTTCCTTTCTCCTTTCTCTATTTCGAATTTCTCTATCTCCCTCTCTCTACTTTACTTTCTCCCTCTCTCTACTTTCTCTCCTATTTTCTTTCTCTTTCTTTTGCTCTTTCTCTACTATTTCTTTTTTCTCTACTTTCTTTCTCTCTCTCTCTCTCTCTCTCTCTCTCTCTCTCTCTCTCTCTCTCTCTCTCTCTATGGTGTCTCTCTGATTTCTCTCTCTCATTTTTTATCTTCTCTCTCTCTTTCTACTTTCCTCCTCTCTCTCTCTCTCTCTTTCTCTCTCTCTCTCTCTCTTTCTACTTTCTCTCTCTTACTCCTTATTCTCATCTCTCACCGCTTCTTTCTTGTTATTCAATCTTTCTGTTTTATTCATTTTTCCTCTTCATCTTTCGTCATATATTTATTTCGTTCCTCTCTTTATCCGTAATTTCGCCTCCTCCTTCATCCAAATAAATTAGCCTCGAAGATGAAAACAAAATATTTCTTTTATCACACGATGAAAATTGATTTGCCTTCGTGCCCTCGAGGAATTAACATCGTGCATGGGTCGCCTGGTCATCCTTGAACGAGGTTGACAATGTGTATGATTACATGAACTTCAAGGTATCTCTTCCTGACCGCACTTTCCCCTCATTGTTAAACATGATATCCAAAAGCCCCCAAGCATGAATCACGATACATCCTGTGCATTATTTTTTGTCACATGTGCGGAAATCTAATGTAAATGCCGGACCTTGATTCATATTTGCTTTGGCAAGAAGACATGTACTAGTGTACACAGAATCGGATATTCAAAAAGTGTTTAAAATTATTTTAATGGTTTGTGCGCAAGTGGCTCCACACAGCATTCTCGGTTAAACCAATAAATGTATTTTGTTTTAATTTTAACATACTGAAAAGCGTCTCAACTTAAATACAAAGTTGTTCGTTCCACGATCTGATCATGAGTTGACCAAGAATATAAAAGGCGACAACATCCATAATTTAATCAGTAGGATTTCGACATACCTACTTCAAAAACCCCGCTTGGCGCACCCACCTTCACCTACTCACCCACCAAAATAGGCGCTGCTCATTAAAGAATGCTTAATCATTATCTTATTCCTCTTCCCATTTTTTATCACACCTTATGTTGTACTCTTTTGACTACTATTCAGCTTTTCAAAGTTATGTGCCACATATCACATTCACCGTACGCACATTCCCATTTACTGCACCAAAATGTAATTAAAAAACTTTGCTTATCGCAACGAATTCACACCACAAGATCTAGAGTGAATAATCTCTACAAGACTATACATCCGAACGACTCAGATAAATTCACACCTATGAAAAACTAGAGCATAACACTAGTAAAGATGCGTCCAGTTAAAGAATATGACAAAGTATATAAAATATCGATCAGGATTAAACATCGAAATCTGAAAAATGTATTTAAAGGATAATTTCTGTTTTTGAAAACACGGACAAAACAGCAGAGTGGAAACAGATTTTATATAGATTTTGTTTATTAGCCTATTCCAAGGATTGAAATAGCGAAAAATCTTACTTTACACACACACGCACACACAGACACGCACAAACACACACATGTGCATACACACACACACATATATATATATATATATAGAGAGAGAGAGAGAGAGAGAGAGAGAGAGAGAGAGAGAGAGAGGGAGAGAGAGAGAGAAAAACTAACTGTTACATTGGTTACACTACTACTACACTTTCCTGAAACCTCACATTACATCTCTCTGACTCAAGTTCAATCTGCCAACATTTGAAAGAACATACCGTCCCCCATTCACAATTTAGACAACAACGCAAAATTGTACATCAAGACCCCAATGTAAAGAAAACTAAAGATTCTTGAAGAACTGTATATGAAGACTAGACACCCTACAATCAACAATATCAATTACGAATCTAACCATAATATTTCAAAGTGCCTAGCTTATTAATTGACTTCAAACCATCCTTAGCTGACAAAAAACAATACTTTTAACCTGTTAAAATTTTGTAATTTTTTATTAGTCAGGGGCTTTGCGTGTGACCACGTCCCGCATACGCATCTCATGACTCATGCGTACATTTAAAAAGCCATACATTGCGAACCATTCGACGAACTCATCCGATATGAACAAGCCAGGCTAATACTTAGCCTGGACACGATTGAATAAATCAATCGAAAGTACTCGCGAAGAATGGGACCTAAAACCTATGGATCCTACATATGAGAATTTGACACAAATATTCGATAGACCATCTGAATAATCAAAAAAATCAAAAAATAACTTAGTAAGCAGAAGGATTACTTTTTTTAAATAACGTTTGGCTTAATGAAAATATGCTGCTTAAATACACACAATATATATATATATACTTAGGCAGCATTTTTTCATTGATGCATGTTTGATTACACAACAGTGACAATTTCTGTTTGTTTCTTTTTTATCCATCTTTTCAAAGTTGCAGACTAACGATCTAATGTCCTGTTCAAGTGTGAACATGAACTCGCCCAAACTGCAAACGTTTTCGACTCCCATGAGTCTTCACTAGGACCACCAGGAGTTACGTAAATTAAAATTGGTGAATTTATTAAGAAAATCGATTGAAACAAGTTTTTTTTATTAAAAGCATTTTAGTATACCTTCTCCCTCCTCATATCGAGCTTGGTTGATGGTAGGTTTGTTTGCTCGAACGAGTAAGGCTTCTATTATGGGGAGGCGCAGGTTGCAATTTGAGACAGCGAGAATGGTAGTGTTTTCTTTTACTAATATGTTCTGAAATCTTTTGGGGGGAGTGTCATGTTCTACCAGATGTTGGTAAATGGAGCTATGAGGAGAGGAGAGGTGGCATGTAAGGCGGCGAGATAATAAAAAATATCATGCATAAACATATTTCCCCTACTGACAAAAAACATAAGCGTCGTTTTACTATTTACTATAAAAAATTTAAAACAACTAATTTATTAATAAGAAATAACCCGACGTTGGATGACAGTTTACTAAAAAACTAGTAATGGTATGCATGTATTCAAATGCTCAATCGGAGAATGTGTCTCGAAAAACAATACATATATTGGTATGACTAGAACTAGTATCTCTCGCCGCCTTACATGTCATCTTCCCCTCCCCCATAGCTCTATTTATCAAAATCTGGTAGAAATACACAGTCTTCATCATAACTTTGTTGTTCATCAAAGAAAATATATATATATATATATATATATATATATATATATATATATATATATATATATATTGTAACTCAGAAGAATACAGAGTTTATGTCATAATCAATATTATGTTATCATGTTCCAAAAGTTCAACACCGACGAATATTTAAGTGCACATATGTTTCCGAAATGTTAATAAAAATATCTTCTCTAGTACAAAATAACAAAAGAAAACACCCTATCACTTCGTTACAGGTCCAGGTAAACACTGAAATAGTTCAATGATTACAAACACGTAAAACGGAATTACCCATCAACATCCAGAAACAATATTTACTTACTTTATACTTTTTCATTTTTTTATGGCTGGTTAGAATAATTGGATTTCAGAGTCAAATGTTTATATTCTTTTAATATAAAATGGTGGATTAGCTACTCAAAGTTCCAGTTTTGAATAAGTTCTATCGAATATTTTGTTTTAATAAATAATGCATATTGTTTTCTTAAAGAACTTAGTAATCTAAACAGTAAGAAATTATCAACTTTAAAATATAAATGGGTGTAAGAATTATCAAGACAACATCACTACATGCTTCAGAGGAATTCTGAATCAAATTATATATATATATATATATATATATATATATATATATATATATATATATATATATATATATATATATATATATATATATATATATATAAGTCAGGTTCATATTATATGCCAATAACTATGTTTTTATTTTATTATTTTTATTTTTTCACATTTCCAAAAAACATAACATTTCTGTGAGATATATTTTTACGGTCCGTTTCATTTGTCTTGTGCCAAACAACATTTTTATGTCAATATCGTCTCTCCAACATTACAAAATCATCAAAAAAATTCATAAAGAGTAAAAGGTTTTTGGATTAAAGTGTCTTGAAAAAACCTACACTATACAGTGGTTCATTTTTGGGTGAAACCCAAATATATCTCACAGAAATGTTATGTTTTTTGGAAATGTGAAAAAATAAAAATAATAAAATAAAAACATGGTTATTGGAATATAATATAAACCTGACTTATATTTGCTCTGTTGTCACTAATTGACAATCATCGAGCTGAATCTATTAAGGAGACTACAAAGTAAAAGGGCACTGATAGTATATGCTAATACATATATTGTCATTAATAATTATATATATATATATATATATATATATATATATATATATATATATATATATATAACATGAATGGTGAAAATAAAAATTGGATAAATAACAATATTTATTAATTCATAAAATATTCAAGCAAGGAATATAAAAATCATTTTCCTTAATACATGGATTTTCAAAAAAGAGATCTTTTCATCAGAGGATAAAAATCAGTAAACAATGTATTACTGGTTAGCATACATTTCAAAATATATTTTTTAAATTTGTGAGTAAAACAACATCGTCAATGAAATTGGGGTAAAAAATCAATGCGTCCATGTAAAAATCCAAGAGATCAAAGAGAAAGTAGAGATAAGGTAAGTACTGAATCACAGTCGATAGAGTCCAGATGGCAAAATCCGAAATCCGAGGTATGAAGGATCAGAATGAAGTCCAAAAGATCAGTTGATAATAAAATGAGTGACTCATTAAAAAATATCCAAAGAGTTTGTAAGAAAACAATATATAAATAAAGTCATTGCCATTGCAAAATTTGAAAAAATTAAATGAGTTATCCAATGGAAAAAATTGAAATGATATAATTGCTATTTGGTGAATGGAGTCTGGATCATGCAGTAGTCTCTGGTATGGCCTCTCGATGCCGTATTAGTTGGAACTGCTACGGTTTTTTGTTTCTTCAATACTTCCAAAGAAATCTTTAGTTTACTCTCTCACTCTCTGTTTGTCTCTAAACTCATCTGCTGACCTCTTCCATAAATCTTCCATTCCCAACAAATCAAAAGCTTAAACACAGAACCCCAGCACCCAACGTAGATCCCTACTATCACGTCTCTTATTCCAACATCAGTGGTCTACGTTTCAACCTTCCGGAGGTTGAAATATATTTATAGGAGACGAAACCTGATCTGCTGTTCCTATGCGAAACTGGTATGGGGTCGTCAGTTTCTACTGATGACTTCATGATTCCAGGATACTCAACTATGATCTCTAAACCCGACCCCCATGAACGTCATGGTCATGGAATATGTGCTTACATCAGCTTTCCTTGTGGTAGGGATACTTCTTACAAAGACCATAATTCGCCCTATATGTTTCCGTGTTGCTCTTACGCACAGCGCCGCCTTCATCTTTTGTCTCTATCGTCCCCTCTCCGACAGTTACTGTCATTGAGTAAATTTCTGACAAAATTTGCAAAGTCCTGTCTGCTCACCCTTTTGATAGCATCCATGTCTGTGGTGAATTTAACGTACACAATGTTGAATGGCTAGTTCATTCAAACAAGACTGACGACGAAGGGCAAGTTTCAAACAGATGACCTTAAGGCAAGGTTTGGCCAGTGTCGTCAACAAGTGGAGATCAGTGTAATATCTCTATACGTCAAGTGTTTGAATGTGAGAAGAAACTCAGAATGCTGCCAGTATTAAATCTGAGTCTGCCACTTAATAACCGAACTATTTATTTGAAGCTAACTGGGATGAAATGACAAGAGAGCAACAGTTGGATGCTTACAAATTTAATATAGATGTAACAGACGATGATGCTGATCAGTGCAGAGAAGTACTCTCTGTTATATTAGGTTAGCAGGTTATTGCTGTTATGTAGTTTTTAAGGAAATGAAATGCAATAGTTGTAAGAATTTAGTATCTGGAAGAGATGATGTGGAAGAAATACCTAAAATAAACAGCTAATATTCAGGGGATTAATAGAGGTTCTCTATTATATCCTGATGATGTGACGACAAATTTTGTTCTTTACAATTATGTAGTTACTGGTAAACTGGTAAAAAATTCTCCTTTTCTTCATTCTGTATATCAAAAACAATTAGCCATGTGCATCACATTGAATGTTTTGGCAGATGCTAATCTCCTTTCCATGTTGACTCTTGTGATGAGGGACACAGTATTGAAAAAATTGAAAGAATGCTTATCTGGTGCTTTTCAAATTCTCTGCTAAACAATGTTTGTGGTAAAGAAAATGATCACGTTAATAAGAAAAAAATAAGCAGAAAAAGAAAATATCAAACATTTAATTAATTTTTACATAAGTTTTATTTTTTTAAAGTCTGCACTAGTAACTTTATTGTTAGTTTGTATTTAAATTATTTGGTTTAATTTAATTTGTTTTAGTTTTTGTAATTTATCGTTTTTATTTCATTTTTAAACTAACTTATCGTTTGTTTTTATTTATTTATTTATTTATTTATTTATTTATTGTTTGTTTACATTTTAAAAAGTATTCATAATTCGTTTGTTTATTTAATAGTTTGTTCATAAACAATCAACTATTTATTGTGAATTTAAAAAAAAGTTTATATTGAATAAAGATCAGTTTCAGTATAATCGTGTTCCTTTCTTTTTAAATGCAATTTTAAGTTTTCTAATGCTTTTTAAAAAGCTCTCATTCATTTATATCATTAGATATGTACAAATATTAGAAAACCGCGTTGTATTATTTCTGCAATGTTATTATTTAATTCGAAAATTTAATTTTTGTTCAAGCTATATTAATTTTATTAATACAGAATTTAAGGGGCTTTTTTCGTAATATATGAGAACTATATTTTAAATTATTTTTATTGTTACCATCTACGATGCTTTATTTTCATTAAAAAAATGCATTCATGCATTTTTTACTACCCTGTGATATAACTTTAGTAAATGTGTGTTTTTAGTTCACAACAAATGATACATTTGTACTGGGATTTCTAATAAAGTAATGGGTTAATCATATTCCCTGATCGTTAATTAATAAATTCTTAAAATTTCATTAGAATTGATTGATTACCTGATGGACTTTTAAGTGTAGGGGGATAAAAATGTCCATAGTCTGACTGTTCGACTAATCTCGTTTGTAACTAAACAGCATGACGTCATTTCCCAGTTAACAGGTCTAGGTTTACGTAGGCCACGGTCAAGCCCACACGCGTCGAAAATTCCATCGCCACAGTGTCATTGTCTGAAGAAGTATCTGTATTGCGATGGTGAATATAGAGATCGAGCTTTGTACGACAGCTAAAGTCCCTCTCTCGGTGCAAAATAATGAAATCCAGCAACAAGCAATAGCAAAATAGCCAGAAACATGTTGAACTTCAGATCAACGTGATGTAAGGAGTGGTCTTCCTCCTGTTTGTTTGCTTTTTGTTTTTGTAAAAATATGTCCCCACATTTAACGAAAATCCAACGAAAAATAAATAATTACTGCGTTCTGCTTACAACATTATTTCAACCATCGAGCATTTCAAACACGATGTAATTTGATTTGTTTTATTTTTGTTGTTGTTTTTTAGCAAAATAAGCCTTCACATTGAACGGAAATTCAACGCAAAAACAAAAATACATGTATATATATATATATATATATATATATATATATATATATATATATATAATATTTATATATATAATATTTATAAATAAATATTTAATAAATTGTTTAATACCTACAGACATCGATGTTTCATGCTAAATGTAGGAACTAATTCTCAACGGTCGGTGGGCGCGAACCCCGATCACAAATCGCCACTGATTCGTAGTCGAGAGTCTCATACCATAGGCCATAGCCAATTAGTTAGTAAAATAGAGAGGAATTTTAAATCTAAATAACGAGTCGGCGACTAGATTTTACCAAGCAGTTTAGAGTGATCTACGAACGGCGTTCGGATCGTGCATGTAACTATTTGCACTGCTTGTTATTAAAATCGCCCAAGAGTGCCCGGCCTTTGTTGGAGGGGGTTGATAAATAATAATATTTATAAATAAATATTTATTAAAAGGTATAGATAAACAAAAGCATTATGTTATTTTTTTTAATGTTTGCTTATATATATATATATATATATATATATATATATATATATATATATATATATATATATATATATATATATAAGCAAACATTTTTTAAAATAACATAATGCTTCTGTTTATTTATACCTTTATATTTTTTCAATTTTTCCAATGATCTTTTTGTGTTAAAATCAACAAAAAAAAAACACGTACATTTTATATGTATCATGAACGTTTTTGATTCTTCCTCAAATCATCATCAGGTGAAAAAAGGAAATGAATTCTTTTAAAAAAAAGAGAGAAAAATAAAGAATTTTAAAAGCCGAGAAACGTACATATGAAATAAGTTCGATGCCAAGAGAACGTTTTCACACTGTTCAAGGAAAGATGTAAATAAGTTAAACTCCGCGACGCCATAATTGGCGTCACATAATAAAATTGTATTACATTATGCATTTTGAAATGTTGTTACTGGTTTACTACGTAATGTTATTAATTGTAGGTTGTTGTGTTTTAATGAAGATAGCTTAGAGTATTTTTTTAATTGGTTTCGGAATGTATTATTTCCGTGTTATTCACTAAAATTTGTCTTAATCATAGGATGCGGTTATGTTATTGTAGATGTTGATAAATTGAGCTAAAGTTTACAGATGCATGGTGAGGCAGCGGGATATGGCAGTGGTTATAAAACGAATGTAGCCATTAGCTTTATTATTATTATTATTATTATTATTATTATTATTATTATTATTATTATTATTATTATTATTATTATTATGCTAGTTATAATGATAGTTATATATGAAAATTTAGACAATTCTAATTTTAAACTTCAAAGCAAATAACGTATCCAAACGTGAGTCATACCAAACAATCCACTTTCTTTACCAATTGACAAGAAAGTTGAAGATAGCAAGGAGGTTAACATCTTTTGAGCTTGAAACCAATGGTACTGATGTATATTTTTTATGTACCAAATAATAAATAAATATTACGCTCTAAATTTTTGTTTTCTCTATTAATCGAGCACTCTGCTGGGATATTTTCTACCATCTCACGAAATAAGTTAAAAATAAAAAAATTAAAAATTAAATAAATAAAAAAAATAATTAAAAAATAATAAAAAATTTAAAAAATAAAAATTTAAAACATTAAATATTAATATATATATATATATATATATATATATATATATATATATATATATATATATATATATATATATATATATATAATAAGCTATGAAAATATATTTATGGCAGTTAAGCTACACAGAGGCTCCCGCGTTTCATCTCCGTGGGGAATCTTCAGGCTAAAATGCACGGAGTTATTTTGCCGGGTGTTTTTATATACACGGCTAGCTAGTTAACCAATCAGATTCTTTGTTGTTCTCTCAGCCAATCGTTGGGCTTCCCACGAACAAAGGTGTGGTTAGTGTTACTTTCTATATCCTGTTCTATTGTTCTGTTTTCTATAGATTGGCCTATATCCTTTTTCTTTTGTTGTATCAATATAATGGGTGAATTTATTTTAACACATAGTTCCTATATTTTTATTTTAGGTTTTAATTTTTAAATTGTTAGGTTTTGTTATATATATATATATATATATATATATATATATATATATATATATATATATATATATATATATATATATATATATATATACAAATAATTGCTGCCAACTCATGGCCCTGAAAATTTGAATAGATTCGCCAAAGTCTAGCTCAGTTTTTACTGCTTGATTTAAATATGACTGGTATTTTTATTAATTTTAACTTGTTAACTTATTTAATTGTATTTATTTTCTGTGTTTTTATTTTATTTTTGTTTTATTCCGTGTGCTTTATTCTAACCCTACTGGCCGGTATAATGTATGTTTCGATTGTTCTTGAGGTTAAATGAAAAAAAATTGTAAAGAATAGGTAGCTTAAATACAATGAAAAAAAGGTCATACCACCCATAGAATATACATCGATACCACTTACCCCCCCCCCCGTTTTATTCTTACTTATCAGAGGGAAACCCGTCTTCAATTATCTGTTATCTATGGGGGTGAGGTGTAAACTTAAAATTCATATATATATATATATATATATATATATATATATATATATATATATATATATATATATATATATATATATATATATATATATATATATATATATATATGTGTGTGTGTGTGTGTGTGTGTGTGTGTGGAATTTCTTTTCTTTATACCTGCGGGGGCCTCTGAAATTTCTGACTAGTACACAAGCGCAGACTTAACCCTCTCAGTGTGATGGACCCGTAAAACTTGCCAAGTCATCAATCTAGGAAAAGGAAAACTCTGATATTAAAACTGTGCTACTTACTACTTACGTCTTACCAGTAAACTGTTGGGGAGGGATGCATCCTTAGTCCTGATCGACAACCTTCCTAGAGCTGGAGTCTCTAACAAAATATTCGGTTTGCAAACCTAAAATTGCTTAAAGAATAGATGGTATCTGCCTATCGTCTGGCATTTGCGCTCATTCTTGGTCTATTAGCTTGGCAAAATGTACTAGTGCAGTGACACTTCAAAAACACCCAGTAATTTGCCTTGTTTCCTGATGAGGACAATGAACGTCCTCTCTCTTTCACTCTATCTGGGCAACTTGAGGAAAATCTTTTGTCACTAAGTCTCACATGACTAGTCTGGATCGCTCTTGTTCGACAGGTTGAAGGTACTTGTATGACTGCAGTTTCCGACTGGTAGTGCAGGAGCCTTAACTCTTAGGTAGCGCTAAGAGCGGCTTTTCCACCAACTGTTGTATACTATCGTGGGCAACTGTACGTGGCATGTCGTGCATAAAAAGGAACCCTACAGTTATCCCTGGTGGATCCAGTCTCGACTAATGGTCTGGTTGTGTGAGCTTATTGGCACCAAACAAGCACCCACTTTACCCTCACCAATCTATTTAAGACCAAAATGACAATACAAAGAAAAAGAAACAAACCTAAACCAGACACCCACCAAAAAAATCTTGCCTCTGTCCTTGAGACTAGCATTCACGAATATCTGGGGGCTTAGAACCAACATCAATGACGTAGAAACCTTTCTCCTAGTAAACTCCCCGAATATCCTAGCATTAAGTGAAACGCATCTTCAATCCTCAATCTACTCACACAATTTTGACATGATTTAATACCTCCCACTCTACCGTAACGACTCTGACAAACATGCACGGGCTAGGAGTTTACGTCTGGAACACCCTCCCATTGACTAGAGAAAATAAGCTAGAATTAGATGAGCAAGCTTACATGTGCTTTAGATTAACCTTACAGCACAGCGTTAGTTACTTATATTTCTTATACCGTTCTCCTTCAACCCAGTACTGCACCCTGCTTAACATTATCTCTCAAAAGCATAGATACAGCACTCTCACTTGACTCGAGTGCCCAAATACATGTTTTTAGGGATTTCAATGTAAATCACGGTGACTGGCTTCAATTCTTCAGCTATACAAACGCAGCTGGTAACTCCACGTATAGTTTCTCCATAGCGCACTCCCTCTCACAAACTGTCAATTACCCGACCCACATACCTGATCGTTTGAACCAGCAAAACTCACTTTTCGACCTGTTCTTGGCCTCACTGCCTGAGGCTTGTGCGATAAATGCCCATAGTTCGCTCGGGAACGCTTATCACTTTCTGGTGATAATTGATATTACCTTAAAATCTTGCCCCAAAGCTGATGAGCCGTTGCTCAAAACGACAAGATACTACAAGCGGACTGATTCGGAATCCATCAGAGATCACATCAGAGACGCCCCATGGAGTGAAACTGTTTCTCTCCATGCTGATCAATACGCAAATGAGCTAACTGAATGGGTCAAAGCAGGCATTGATGCACATGCTCCCATGCGAATATTCTACAGCAAGCCCCACTATCCAAAATAGTTCATGTCGGAAGATGCAGCTGCTATTGCTCAGAAGCAGCAAGCACCCCGACAATTCAACCGCCATAAGTCAACTACAAATAGACAGGAACTTATAGTGTCAAGAAATCATTGTAAAGCCTGTAATAGATAGAGCAAAGAGAAGGTATACAGTGATGGTCAGAAAACGTGTTCAGTCACATAATCTAAGTGCTCGTGTTTTCTGGAAAATCTTCAATAGTGTGATGAATAATGGGCAATGAATAATTCCCCATTATCCAACCACAATCATGTCGTTTGCACGGCAACTGATAAGGCTGCACTACTTGCCCAGCGTTTCGTGTTAAACTCCACTTTGGATTCCGCAAACTACTCCCTCCCAAATTTCCTATTGCGTACTTTAATAGATGAAGCAAAGAGAAAGTATATAGAAATGACCAGAAAACGTATTCAGTCACAGAAACTAGGTACTCCTGATTCTTTAATAGTGTGGTGAACAATAGGTAATCAACAATTACCCCGTTATCCAATCACACTGATGTGGTTTGCACGGCAAATGATAAGACTGAACTACTTGAATAGCGTTCCGCCTTAAACTCCACTTTGGACTCTGCAATCCACTCCCTCCAAAATTTCCCATTGCGAAGTGAAGCCACACTTGATAACCTGACCATCACCCCATCTCATGTCTGGGACATCATAAAAACCTTGACACCTCCATAGCATACCAGTAATAAAGGTATGCTTTTCTGTACTAGCCCCTTTCCTATCTAAACCTTACAACAAATGCCTTGTCGAATTTGCTTTCCTGGCTGAGGTATTATGTCCTGGGATGTCCTAGGAGGTGCACTCTCCAAGGCCTTGTCTCCCCTCTTTGGGGTGGAGTATGTTCATTGCGGCTGGCTGAAGCGCCCTGTCCGCATTCCCCGGCCAGGGCGCTTCAGGCTATTTTTTCTAGGCCAGAGTGCTCCTCTTTTAGGTGCGCTGGCTTGACTCTTCCTCCACCTTCCGACCTTGTGTCACACATTCCTGCGGTGGGAAGCAATTAAATACCTGGAACCACCCAATCAATACTGGCAGTCAAAACTGACATACAATCATTCTTGTTCTCTGTTGTATAACACTTTTTTTTCAATATACATTTTTTTCTCTAAACTCCGAGTTCGTGTTTTCTTTCCGGATCCGTTACAGTCCCACAACAAAAATATAATTAAAGTTAAACACCATTTAAATCTAACGAGGGGTTTGTATATTCTCTAACCTTTCTTTCTGTAGGGAACACACAAACATCACACACACATACAGACATAAATTTCTTATTTAAATATTTTTCATATTTCTATGAGATTTGTGTTATCTTTGCGCGTATATATAAGTTAAGCTGGACAGTGAGAATGGTATGTATGCATGTATTTATATGTGCATGTGTGTTGTATGTAAGTGTGTAAGTATGTATATATATATATATATATATATAGGTGTGCGTATGTATGTTTATATATATGTTTATAATTTGATAAAGAAATTGAAAGAGGTTGAGAGAGGAGATGATATGTATATATATATGTGTGTGTTTGTGTGTGTGTGTGTGTGTGTATGTGTGTGTGTGTGTGTGTGTGTGTTTATTTACATTTGGGTTAGCACTTAATATCGTATTACTTGTCCAAGATAGGTAGGAGGTATTGCTCCGAGGTCAATAACAGTCTAACTGGGGTTCGGAGTTTTAATACCGTATCATAAAATAGTATGGTGTGTCAACTTCTGAAATGAAATAGAAAAACAGTAGAATCTAAATCTATGTATATGTACTAAGTAAAAAGTTGAGTTTAATGTGGATAAATGTGTTGTAAAGGTCATGATTGGCATAAATACGAAACTAACATAAAGGGAAGTAATCAGGTATTGACTATATACGAAAGTACGTATATAAGACGGGCAGTCATATCTGGAAGTGAGCGAAGAGTAAACGTCTCTACTTCCTACCGGATCCCTGTTAAACGCAAACCACTCGGCGTATTCTTAATTTAGTATGTCCTATGTAATTTAGGATATAACAGTGGCGAACGAGGATATTTTTTCTCTTAACAGAGATAAATTACCGTACTATTCAAGGATTTTTTTTTTAAGAAAATTTGCAAGGACGGCAAGAAAAAAAAAAGTCGACACGTGCGAATTTTACTACCTAAAGTAGTGAAAAGTACGGATTTCTTCGGTAAGAACTAACGGGAAAGTAAAAAAAGATTGTACTCGAAACAATTTTAAGGTAAAGTGAACTTTATCTGTATGTTGACGAAAAAATATTTGGGAAGCACAAGCTGAATTCGAAACCTGCACCGTGAGATTACGAATTTCGAAAGAAAAAAGTACGCTTACGATTATTTTTCTTTAAACAATTCAGAAATTTTTTTTTTTTTTCTCTCCCCTAAGTGAAGCCGTATTTTTGTGAAAAATAATTGTTCATTTCTTTGTCTAAAGTAATTGAAACTATTTGTTGTGCGAATTTTGGAAACGTTTTATTGTCTGAAATTATTTTGTGAAAAAGTTTTACCTGGTAAAAGACTGTTGCTAAATTGTATAAACTTTGTGAAACATTTATTTTTGCAAAAATTATGTTGCTAATTTACGAAAACGCATATTGACGAATTTTTTGTGAAATTATTGTTGTAAACTTTGGAAAGATATTTTGTACTGTAATTAAGCTAAAATGGAGCAATTGGCTGAGTTGACGAAGGTGTTAATTCTAAGTATACAGCAGCAACAACAACAACAGCTACAGCAACAACAGCAACAGCAGCAACAACAACAGCAACAACAGCTACAACAACAGCTACTGCAGCAGCAAGAATGGACACAAAAATCTTTAGAGGCACAACAAGAGCAAACAAAAATACTTCAACGCCAAATGTTAACGCAACAAAAGAATTTTGAAAAATTAATTCAAACGTCGACAGATAGGAAGAAAACTCATTTTTCTGCAGAGGGTATTTCAAATTCTTTGTCAGAATTTCACTACTCTCCCGATACTGGCGTTACATTTCCAGCATACTATAGAAGGTACGAAACAGTTTTTACAAAAAGATGTTCGGACTGGACCGACGAAGAAAAAGTTACGCTGTTACTACAAAAACTGGGGACGGACGAAGACACCATGTATGCTAATTTAATTTTACCCCAAAAACCGGAGGAAGTGAATTTTGAAGAGACAATTAATACTTTATCTAGAATATTTGATAAAAGAGACAGCCTTTTTCATTCTAGATATAAATGTTTAAATTTACAGAAGTCGGAATCCGAAGACTATTTAGAATATGCATGTACTGTCAATTGCTTATGTGAATCATTTAAATTAAATTAAATTTCGGCAGATTTATTTAAATGTTTAATCTTTGTACAAGGACTCACAGCACCAAGGGACAAAGATGTCAGATCCCAGATCCTGATAATATGGAGTCGGACCCGAATGTAACTTTACAAAAAGTAACCGAGGAGTGTCGACGTCTCATTAATATCAAAAGAGACAACACCCGCATTGAAATAAAAAGCGTTTACAATATACAACATGTAAAAAGGCAAAGGACCTCTAGAACATACAAGACCCAGGAACAAAAGACTCCCAGAATGTACAAGGACCAAAGTTGTGAATGCTGCGGAAGTACAAGACACACCAAAAAGATCTGCTGGTTCAGGAATAGGATATGTTACGAATGTGGATTCAAAGGCCACAAGGGAACATATTGTAACCAGAAGAAAAAACGAAGGACCGACAAAGTTAATACGCTTCGCACAAGGAAAGAGAAAAGCTGCGAAAGGCGTAAATATGTCGATGTAAAGATAAATGAACATCCTGTAACATTACTCCTGGATAGTGGTGCGGACATTAGCATCATAGATGAAGATATCTGGAGAAGGATCGGTCGACCTGAACTAAGAGAAACCAGCAAGATGGCGAAGAGTGTGTGCGGCAAAAGGTTGGAATTCAAAAGAGAACTGAGGTGCAATGTGTCATTTGGTGGTCAAACACACAAGTCCAAAGTGTACGTAGTACCAGGAAGGAACACAAGTCTATTTGGAGTGGATTGGATTGTCTTGTTCAACTTATGGGAACGACCGGTTAATTCCTTTTGTAATAGGTTGACCACAGAGAAATCAAACCAAATAGAAGGCTTCATGGACGATTTAAATGCAGAATTCCCAAAAGTTTTTGCCGAAAAACTTGGATACTGTGTGAAAACAGAAGCAAAATTTGAGGTGAAGAAAAATGCCACCCCAGTGTTCAGACCTAAAAGAAATGTACCTTTTTCATCGATGGACGCAATAGAGAAGGAGTTGGAGAGACTTCAACAATTAGACGTCATTGAAACGGTTGACCACACGGATTGGGCAAGTCCGACGGTATATGTGAAGAAAAAGAATAACAAAATAAGAATCTGCGCTGACTTTTCGACGGGCCTTAATGACTGTTTGCAGGACCACAATTACCCCCTTCCGTTGGCAGAAGATCTATTCTCAAAACTAAACGGAGGAAAAAATTTTCCAAAATAGACCTCTTGTAAATCAAAGTCAATGACGAATGTTCAAAGTACCTGTGCATTAAGACCCATAAGGGTATTTTAAAACTAAAAAGACTTCCGTTCGGATTAAAGGTCGCCCCTGCTCTGTTTCAACAGGTTATGGATACGATGCTCGCAGGATTGGAATTTTCAATGGCATACCTTGACGATATCCTGATAAAGAGCAGAAATTTGCATGAACACAAGAAGCACGTCAGAGAAGTATTTAAGAGAATAGAGGAGTTTGGTTTCAGATTGAGCCCGGAGAAATACGATTTCTTTATGGAAAGGATCAGATACCTTGGTCAAATAATCGACAAAGAGGGACGAAGACCAGATCCACAACGGGCCGAAGCAATTGAAAAGATGCCCGCTCCAGACTCAGTACCGAAGCTACAATCATTTTTGGGATTGGTTCAATATTACGCGATATACATACCTAATGTGCATAATTTGAGAGCTCCTCTTAATGAGTTACTAAAAAAGAGTAGTAAATGGTGTTGGAATAAGGAATATGAATCTGCCTTCCAAAAAATTAAGAAATGTCTACTATCAGACTTGGCATTAGCGCATTTTGATCCAGACAAGGAGTTAGTACTAGCAACGGACGCCAGTGATTACGGCGTTGGCGCTGCATTACTCCATAAGTATGAGGATGGAACAACAAAAGCAATCGCTCATGCATCAAGAACTTTGGTTGCAGCTGAGAAAAACTATAGCCAGATTGAAAAGGAGGCTGTGTCGATAATATTTGGAGTCAAAAAGTATTATCGATTTCTCCATGGACGGACCATCACATTGCAAACAGACCATAAACCCTTGATTACGATATTTGGATCAAAGAAAGGCATTCCTAAGCATACCGCAAATCGACTACAGCGATGGGCTGTAACTCTCTTAAATTATCAGTTTAAGATGGAGCATGTGTCATCGAAAAAGTTAGGACACGCGGATACACTATCAAGGTTGATTCCAAAAAGAAACGAAAGTTTCGAAGAGACAGTAATTGCTGCTCTTAAAGATGAAAGCGAATGTACAAGTTCAATGTGTAATATGATACGTGAACTTCCAATAACCCTTGAAGAGATTAAAAGAGAAGCTGAAAAAGACATTTTCATAAAGAAAATGAAAACTCAATTAGGACTGAGGGAAAAAAGTAACAAAGTAGGACAAACTACATTTTTTTCAATTTGTGAAGGTGTACTTATGTATGCTGATAGAATCGTAATTCCACATGCATTACGAAGGAAAATATTAATGGAATTCCATACAGGTCATCCTGGCATTTCAAGAATGAAATCCTTAATTAGAGGATACGTATATTGGCCTGGTATGGACAAAGAAGTAGAAAACTGTGTCAAAGCATGCAAAGGGTGTCAGTTAGCAGCCCGAGATCCGCCAGTAAAAACGACCCCATGGCCGAAAACGGACCTACCCTGGTCACGTCTACATATTGATTATGCCGGACCTCTAAATGGTTTTTTCTACTTAATTGTAGTAGATTCTTTCTCTAAATGGCCAGAGATATTTAAAACCAGACATCCAACTGCAAGGAACACTGTAAATGCACTTAACGAAATCTTTAGCCGTTTTGGTGTACCAAAAACCATAGTAAGTGACAATGGTACAGCATTTACAGGTCACGAATTTAAAGAATTCTGCAAATCGCTGAATATTCAACATATCACGACACCTGTTTACCATCCTAGGTCGAATGGGTTGGCAGAAAAATTTGTGGACACATTTAAACGGGCAATAAAGAAAAACCTGAATATGGACACAGATGAGCAAACTATACAAACATTTCTAGCAATCTACAGGGTAACCCCGAACCCAAATAACAATGCTAATTCATCCCCTGCAGAACTGATGTTTGCTAGAAAAATTAGATCTATCTTCGATAGACTTATACCTGAGAAGAAGAAAAGTTCTAAAGGAGAAAACTTGAAAGTAAAGTGCTATTCCTCAGGGGACAAAGTGTATTTTAAAAATTTTCAGAATGGAAAAAATCATTGGGTGGACGGTTTCATTATGAAAAGAATTGGGAACATGGTTTATACCATTCAAGGCCCAAGTTTTGTCTGTAAAAGACACATGAATCAAATCCGTCCCAGAATTTCGCAAAATACAGAAGAAATTCCAATGGAAACATTATGTGATACATTTGATATACCAAAGCCAGTGTGTATACCTGAAACCATGAATGTATCCCCTGAACATACCATACGGGGTGGACAGAATTCCTTACCGCAGGTAACGCAGACCAGAAGGAAGAGCACCAGAAAAAGGAAAAGCATCAGGCGTTTAAGCCCTGATCCTAAAAGGAAACGGTACTAAAGCTAAAATCGGGAAGATTTCAGCTTCGGGGGAAGGTGTTGTAAAGGTCATGATTGGCATAAATACGAAACTAACATAAAGGGAAGTAATCAGGTATTGACTATATACGAAAGTACGTATATAAGACGGGCAGTCATATCTGGAAGTGAGCGAAGAGTAAACGTCTCTACTTCCTACCGGATCCCTGTTAAACGCAAACCACTCGGCGTATTCTTAATTAAGTATGTCCTATGTAATTTAGGATATAACAAAATGATTGGCCAATTTATTATTTTTCTTCCTCCTCCCTACCAACATCCAAAAGCAAAAACAAATTGCTAAGCTCTCTTATCTCTTTCAACATTTTAAATTTTTACGTGACCTTAGAAAGCTCTATTTCGAAAGAAATGGCAACTGAAACATTTATTCACATATGTAGCCAATAATGTTTGTATAAATACAAGAATTTGTACTATATAGATTAAATATTGAGATCTTGTTACAGTTCATGCAGTAGATATACGTGAACAGAAAAAATAAGTATTTTTTGATGCAGGTGTGTGTGTGTTTATGCAAGTGTACTTACAATTTAATATTGATCAATATATCGCTTAGTGACTTCTCGAGCCACGATCATATCACACCTTACAGGTGGTGTCCAGTGTCTCCCGAGACTCAAAGGAGGCTCAAAAAGTTATCGTATTTTTGATCGTGTTTTAATAATAAAAATCTTTGCATTATGTCAGGTTAGATTAAATCTTTTCAGAGTTAGAAAGAGTGAAAGGAAATTTCTGCAGACATTGTTTGCATAGCGATTGTCCTCCGCCAGAAAAAATATGAGCGATAATGCCGAAGATTTTCATAAAAGCGAACCAGTCTTTCCACCCGGCTCATATATTCGTTAATCTGAGGATTAATTCTAAATCCTTGCGTGAATTAATCTCGGCTTATTGGAAATAAATTTCCGTTTAATTAGAAGTCTTCGAAGGAGAAGGGAGAAAAGGAAAAGAAGTTCTTTCTTTCTAGTAGTGTCAAGATAAACAGAACGAAAAACAAAGAGTTAAACGACTTTGCATATTAAAGTCTTTCATTAGATTTCGCCTTTATTGTCTGTATTTGCTTCCATAGTTTGTTTTTTCTTCCCGGTTAGCTTGAAGAATTTTTTTATGAGTTTATTATCGCAGTATTTATTTTTCTGAAAAAATTAAATATCTAGAAAGAAATGTGTATGCAGTGGTATCGAATCGAAGCAAGAACGCATTTACTTTTTCTGTCATCTCATAATCCACATAGTTGTTTTAATTGACGCAAATATTTATTGTATTTATATTACGTACTTGCATGTTTATTATGCAAACGGTCTGTAACCGAAACCACGGCAGAGTTTACGTTACACTTCCCAATCAAATTACGTTATATAATTAATAACCCTTTTTATCACCAACTTAGATAGATTTCCATTAAAATATTAATACGTATGATTGAAATATTGAGATGTAATATATATATATATATATATATATATATATATATATATATATATATATATATATATATATAATCCGGGGGTTCGAATCGCATAACCAGTAGTGAATAGTCATATCTCTCTGCTGATATGTCCCGATTATAAAGGACGAAACGTACACGTACATAGATATTAAACAAAACAAATATTTATTATTTGTAGCTCCTAGAAAACCCCTCTAGATGGGCACTGTAAGTGTAGTATTAACACAACTATAAATGCATCGTTCCTTTCATTAAATTGAACGCTCTTATGACGTCAAGCCGCCGGACAAAGTGTTAAAATTATCACTGTTTATTTGTTATTCAGCGGTGGCCCAGTGGTCTTAGATGTCGGGATTTGAGTTGGAAAAATACTCAGAATCCGGGGTTTCGAATCGCATGACCAGTAGTGAATAGTCATATCTCTATGCTGATGAGTCCCGATTATAAAGGACGAAACGTAGACGTACATAGATAATAAACAAAACAGGTGTGACGTCATAAGAGCGTTTTACTTAATGAAAGGAACGACTACACACACACACACACACACACATATATATATATATATATATATATATATATATATATATATATATATATATATATATATATATATATATATATATATATATGAGATTGCCACGTTGTGAATTTGGTGTCCTTACGAGAAAAGAAAAAAATGAAAACAGTTTTAATATGAATAATTGCGGTTGGTGATACATAATTATTCTTTGAAATATGGCTTTTATCGATCGAATATGAACACTTGAAACAAAAGGGAAAAACAGATATAATGAACGTAATACACCGTGCGCTTTTATAGAGTTAAGACAGGTTTCAACTTCAGTGAGAAAAAAAAAGAATTTGTATTAATTAAATGAACGTCGGATGCATTTTCATTTTTTCATGAATTTTTTCGATGAATATTTGTTATATTTTGTATATTATAAAAATATATGTTCTTGAAATGAGCAGAAACAATTGTCTATTAATAAAATGTTTTTGTTGGAAATATAGAGTGTCTCTCTAAATAACTATGTTTTATATGATTTTACATTAAGAGCTCTAGTCGTACACTATTGAGCTACTACATTTGTGTTAACTAAAAAAAACAATTATATAAAATATATATATATATATTCATGTATGTGTGTGAATCGTCATATCTCTGTGCTGATATATCCCGATTATAAAGTACAAAACGTATACGTACATAGATATTAAACAAAACAAATATTTATTATTTGTAGCTATATAGAAAACAATACTTTTGTATAGTTCAGATCGATTTTTATAGGAATCAAATTCCAAAGAAAATCTTAATATTAAAACCTTTAAATAGTTATTTTAAAATTTGTAATAGACCTTAAAATCAAATCAAATGACATATTTGAGTTATAACATTTAATGTAATTTCGGAGCAAAGAAAAACTTACACGTGTTTCTAGGAGAATTCAAATCATACTTGAACAAATTAAAGTAGCTACACGAAAGTCCCGTCATAAGAGATTCCTGTTAAATGAACACCATACTACATCAAGGCAAAATTTGATGCAAAATGTCTTCAAAATCTTCTTGCTCTGAAACTTATATTAAATCACATTATGACATAACTCAGATCTGTCATTTTATATATATATATATATATATATATATATATATATATATAATCCATCGGGAATTAACTTCCTGCACTGAAGATTGCGTAAGCATGAAACATCGATGTCTGTAGGTAACAAATAATTAACATTTATTTATAAATATTATTATATAGCTCCCTTTACAAAGGCCGGACACTGTGAGAGAGTTTAATAACAAGCAGTACTACTAGCTTCATTGCGAGGTCCAACACGATTTGCTGTTGTTTATCACTCTTCGCTGCCTGTTGTAAATACTCGCCGACTTGGCATTTAGAAAGTTAAATTCCTCCTAACTTCAAAGCTAATTTGTAGTGACCAACGGGTAATGCTCTTGACTGCGAATCAGTGGCGATTTGTGATCGGAGTTCGCGCCCGCCGACCATCGGGAATTAACTTCCTGCACTGAAGATTGCATAAGCATGAAACATCGATGTCTGTAGGTAATAAATAATTATTAATATTTATTTATATATATATATATATATATATATATATATATATATATATATATATATATATATATATATATATATATATATATATATATATATTCATTATTTTTTTATAAGGGTTGTTAATTTGTATAACTTGAATTATTTGGACTACTGTTCTCATCTTGGATATTATCATGAAAATGCTTTGACCGATGTAACCCCCGATCTTCTTCAGGCGCGTCTTGTCGAACTCGGGCATCTTTATGCCGAACTGTAAGGAAATTTAAACGGAACCCTTTATTTAATCTACGGGGTTAGCTAGCTCTCGTTCTGTCAGTAATTACTTAAGACTTCTACCTGGAAGGAGAACGATATAAGCCCGTTGATTAAATAATGGGCTTCGTTCAACACAATTCTTTTTTAGGGGGAGGGGGAATCCTAAAGTTTACAAAATATAATGTGCCTGCGTTACTCATTTTGTTGCCTAGAATATACATTCCATAATTCATAATGATAGGTTTATTAATTTAGGCGTTATTCTATACATATATGGCTTATTTCCTTTGATCCTGCTCGTGTCTTTTAATTCAGCCGATCGTTGTAGTAGCAATAAAAAAATATGTCGATCGAAATTCCTTCAGGCCGGGATGACGACGATGGCGATGATGACTTCGTCGATCTCGTCTAACTCTCACGTTGAAACTGTTTATATCAGCGAACGATTACTGAGTGATAGCAATCGGCTGACTCTGTGAAGGCAAAGATTATTCAAGCAGAACAAAGCGAAAGGCATAATAGTCAACAACTCGGTCGGATCTTTTTGTATGACAGAATTACTATTAATATCAATAAAAAGAAAAGAATTGTTTTTTCGTTGAGGTAATGTCTATCGTATGGTAAATGTCTTCAGCGCTAAGCTATTTCGTTGCCTGTGTGTGTGTGTGTGTCTGTGTGTGTGTGTGTGTGTTTGTGTCTGTGTGTGTGTGTGTGTGTGTGTGTGTGTGTGTGTGTGTGTGTGTGTGTGTGTGTGTGTGTGTGTGTGTGTGTGTGTGTGTGTAAATCCGTCTACAATGATTATTTAGCCACAAGTTAACTTATCTAAGGAAACGATGGGAGTTTGTCCAGTTCTCTATTCATGGTCGAACGAGCACGCGACTGCTCCGTCTCGACGTCTAGCTCGTTCTGCCTAACGTACTTTCTCTTATTGAAAATGTGTATTGTCACACCCTCCCTCTATGTGTGTCTTCTCTTTCGGGGCTTGGGGGGCGCGTTCTCCTCCCAACGTTGTCTCTGAAATAAAATGGGGTTTTAGTGTTATCATAAAACAATTACTCTTTTTCTTTCGCTGTGGGGCAGAGGTCGTTTGCCCTAATTAATAACGACAGCTTAGATGATTGTCTTGACCGTCAGCTTAGTCCGCCCGGTTTCGTCTGATTCCAGGCGTAGCACTGATACACCTGATAATATGTTTTTTGTTGATTTTTATTTAGCATTTTGGTGATTGGCGATTTTGCCCAAATTCTTATCTCCCGTCTGGTTTATAACTATCTGTTGCAACGATTATCAAAACTGACAATTACATGACTTTTCGTAGACATCTCGACGCCTGGCTCAGCCCTGTTTGGATAGCCGATTCACGTCGAATATATGTACTAGTTTTATATCACAACTTCGTTTCTACGCATGGTCTAGCATCATCACTAAGATGCATACTAGCGCGTAACCAGGATACCCGATCCCCGTCGGCCCCGGCTACTTTGTCACATCCTCAGGAAGTCTTACAATAAAGACGAAACGTTGATGAATACATAAACAACTATCCTTTTGGTTTTTCTTCTTTCATTTCCTATATATATATGTATATATATATATATATATAGAGAGAGAGAGAGAGAGAGAGTAAGAGAGAGAGAGAGAGAGAGAGAGAGAAAGATATTGTCAGACCATTTGGGGCCACCGCGCCGGCCTCCCCGTTTACTGCCGGTGAGCGGACTGGCGCTTCCTCACCTCTGCTCTGTTCGTGAGTCAGGAACAAAAGATCGAAAAAACGTTACTTCCGACTTTCGCTGCTACTCCTAACCCCTGTTATGGAGTCCTACTACTCTCTGCGCCCCCACTATCTAACATATTGGATTCGCTTGTAACTTGTAAAGACGCAACATATCAAAAGAATCCTTCTTTTGTGAAAATTCTGATACCTCCGATTTCTGTGAAATTTTATGAATATGTATTAGACATGAATAAATATTCCCCAAATTTCAGTTTCTTTGGAGGTGATTTAAAGAGTTTTTGGAGGACACAGCCTACAATTTGAAGATGAAAATATTTCAGATTTGCATTAAATTTGTTCATAATTAAGAAAGGGTGCCTGAATTTCAGTTTCTTCTTAAGACCCTTTAATCTTAAGAATTAAATGTTAGACTTTTCTAAAATCAAAATCATGTTATGGATTTTGATCAATATTGGAATAAGGATTCTATACATAAGGTTTAGTAGCGTCTTATCTTGATTTTAATCTTCGTAATGAGACATAAAACTGGTGCAAAACTGTTCTGGTAAAGGAATTAATTTTACCTGTCCTGGGACGGGTATTTTTCTAGTAATATAAAATAAATGTTTCAGTTTTAAACCCTAAACAATTTCGATTTTCTACAGAAGATTACATAATACAAAATGTATTTATTAATAAATCAGATCTTATGATTCTCCAGGATATATTAAATACTGCAGATAAAAATAAGCTCAATGGTAAAAAGTTATGTCAAGCAGAGCTTTGATATTATAAATCAGTAGATTACAAAATTTGTGAGATAACTAATATTTTAAATATAATAATCCAGCTCCGAAAATCAAAACTTAACAATGTTTATCCATAGGTACGTACCTTTCAAAAAATCATTTTATTATCAGTATTACATCAGTAATTACTATTACATTTATTATCACTGTTACATTTTGCTTTTCATCTTAATTTCATATCCTCATTATTTAAAAAAAATGTTATATTTGGCCCATACATCGGGTCATTGTTTTGTTCTTTTAACTGATTGCGAATATATCCACTGGAAATCGTCTGAATTTAAATTGATAAAGACTATATGCCGAAGAAGAAAATTATAAAAGTTTGTCAAGTTTTACTCTGATGTAATAGTGATAATAAAATGATTTTCTGAAACGCGCGCACATATGGATAAACATTGTTAAGTGTTGATTTTCGGAACATGGTTATAATATTTAAAATAATTATTATGTTATCAATTGTATAATCTACTGATTTATAATATATAAACACAACGCGCAAAATGGCGACCGTGTGTCTGGGAAAGAAACCATGTACGCTAACAAAACATAAAACTACAAATATTAAATATAAGTATTTTACAGTGTTATTTTGAAGAAAGAAAAACACGTGCTGGTATATGAATCAAGCCTCCTGTCTCAGAAACGAAACCTGACCCCAAAAATATTAATGATTTTTTTTTGACCCAGCATGCAAAAATAATTCTGAATCTGTGAACTTTTGTGGAGAAAAAGTCTTGAAGCGCAAATAACCAGTGTTATTAATCGTGTGCTTATTTGCAATGTAATTAAACATTTATTTATTCTTTCAGATAAGAAGTGTATCGTTGTCATTTCAAAAGAGACATGGTCGTCAAACGGGCGCGGGTAAAGAAAATGACAAGGCGATTCGTTTTGACCAATGAGAGGCTAAGATAAGAAGTCACGTGTCAGCCACCCTCGACTTATGTACATATTTTAGACCACCACAACAACGCGGTTATTTGAACAATTTATGTTTAATCTGCAAATCCCACGAAATGAATTTGAAACAACACAAAATACCAGCGTATTAATCTGATCAAAATCTTTATCCAAAAACAAATAGGTTTTAAATTCTCGAGATATATGAAAGAGGGTGTGTTTAAAACAAGGCAAAACGGCGCTAGTTGAGCGGAAATGGATGAATAGTGCTGCTGTATGGAAATGGGAGTTTTTAGATCGTCCCACTATACCAAGATCGATGCACAGCAGCAGTTGGTCTATAATACAGAAAGGTTGGTGTATTTTCTAATAGCAACATTCTTCGTCTAATATTAAAACGTCCGGCCTAATAGAAAAAATCATCGGTTAATAGAAAAACTCGTCGTCTAATAGTAAAATCCCTCGGCTAATAGTAAAAATCTTCGTTTAATAGTGAAACTTCATGTCTAATCATAAAATTCCTCATCTAATCATAAAATTCCTCGTCTAATAGTAAAACCACTCGTTTAATAGCAAAATCCCTCTTCTAAGAATAGATGAATTCTAATGATAGCAGAATTATTCATCTAATAGTAAAACCCCTCGTCTAATAGTAACCCCTCGTCTATTTGTAGAATTTCTCGTCTAATAGTTAAATTCATCGTCTAATACTAAAAGCCCTCATCTAATAGTAAAACCCTTAGTCCATTAGTAAAATTCCTCGTTTAATAGTAAAATTCCTCGTCTAATAGAAAAAAAAATTCCACCCATCATTGTTGAGGTCCCCAGATGCCAGAAAACATTCTACTCTAATAGCTTCTTTCCTCGGACAGCTTGCCTTTGGAATTCACTCCCTGCTCCATGTTTCCCTAACTGTACCAATATGTAAATATTTAAATACAATGTCAATAAACAGTTTGCTGCACAGTTCCTCACTTAAATCTGGCTCCTAATTATATTACGTCTCAGTGGCAATGTGCCTTGTTTGAGGTAAAAAAAACAAAAAAACATGAATAATTTAAAAATCATGTTTCGAAAATTACATCGATAAACAATAAAGCATGGCTTGATTTGGCGTCCTACGGATGCGCATGAATATTAAAAAAAAACAACTTTTGTTTTTCTTTTTGGTATCGAATATCGTATATGTGGTGCAGTGTCGTTTTTTACTTAAATTATTAAAATGAAATGATATAATTAAAAAATTAAAAGCATCACTAATTAAATTAGTTTCGTTGTATTACTTTAAATAAATTTTCTATTGTTATATTTTATTAATGGGCGTTACTGTTATTGCTTGATTTGAATATCTTTGAGCTGTGCTTCTATAGATTTTTACAAATTGTGTGTTATATATTGAAATAAATAAAAAAAAAAAATTTTAATAGGAGCTGTCATTATTTTAATAAAATATATTTTTAGATTACTAAAATTATTGTTAATTTAATTAACATTCCCATTTAAAACATGTCACAATAGAAGTAATGAAAAATCTCATTTATATATATATATATATATATATATATATATATATATATATATATATATATATATATATATTTGTAAATTAATTATAAAAATCTGTATACAACAAAATTGTTTTAGAAATTAATTAATTAATTAATTAATATATATATATATATATATATATATATATATATATATATATATATATATATATATATATATATATATATATACCATTTTTAAGCAAAACAAATATCTATATATTTTTCCTGGCAATATCAAAGAAAATAATGTATTTTATTTAAAAAATAAAATAATATCTAAAGCTGTCAAGACATTTAATTTTTTCACATTTTAATTTCAGATGTTGAAGTATCATTGGTGATTGTGCAGTATAGTTAAGAAGAAAAGGGTGTACAAAACAAAATGACAACAAATAACTTCTACTAAACGCAAGAAAATTTAATCTTCTATCAACTTGCGAAGCTTTTTAATCTTTACACTTTTTTAAGTGTTGCCGCAGAAGCTTGTAAAAACGGATTGAATATGGCGTCGGCCATTATGAATTCAGACTGTAACTATATCGGGCTTGAACGAAATATTAAATTGAAATAAAAACGCTTTCAAAGACTTCAAATTACAAAAATTATATGGAGATAGATAGAAAAATAACTTTTATTGCATTTGGTAACAGTTATTTGTTGAATATCTGTTGTTGTTTTTACCCCTTTTTTCTTGTTAACTGTACTGCACGATCACCGTATCATTTTTCCATCGAAACCTGCTTTTAAATTTATATTCTTTCATTTGCTCTTTCAGGGTGTTCTTTGTAAAGGTGGTCATTTGGGTTTGATATCATGATCATTTGTAAAATCGGTACTTGTGCAGATTAGAACCCAAGCTAAAATCGACTTGGCGCAGGTTAGGGTTAGGGTTTAGGTTAAGGTTAACTTGGGTCCTAATCTGCATAAGTACCTCAAAATATAGTCTCGAACGACAGATGTGTGTTTTTCCTTGGAGTCCTCGAAAAGATGTGAACGAAGTGAACGACTAATTGTATCCGTACTCACTTTTACTCCATTAACTTCTAGTCCATCCTGAAGTTCTTTAAGCGTGACGTGAGGATCGTTGCCAACTATTCACGCTAATAATCTTGCCGTATTCTCCATTACCTTTCTAAGACAACCATATATTGGAGGGGGGGAATAGAAGAACACGTCTTCTAATGACAAACTATCGTTCCAACTGAACTCAATAGCACATTTAACTGACGAAATATCTTCCTTTAAACGAGTCCAAACCCAACAATACGTTTACCGATGTCTTGATCAATTATTTTGCCTTTCTCCGTTTTCTCAATGTTAAAAGGACGGTTGACAGAAAAAGAAAGGCACAATACTTTTTTTTTATCATTCCTAAAAATAATCATAAAACGAACCTGGAAAACAATCGCATCTTAATTCAAAACATTGTAGTAGAATTTGAACACATAAATTTTTATAATTACTTATTGTGAATAGATTAATTTTATAATTACTTGTTGTAATTAGATTAATTTGATAATTACTTGTTGTGATTAGATTAATTTTATAATTACTTGTTGTGAATAGATTAATTTTATAATTACTTGTTGTGAATAGATTAATTTTATAATTACTTGTTGTGAATAGATTAATTTTATAATTACTTTACTTGTTGTGAATAGGAAAAATGTGTTGCAAAATTTTGAGTTACTAAATATCGGTTTGTCTAAATATATGTTCTACGATTAGTAAAAGTTTAATTAGTCTAACTGCATTAGAAATACCTAGAATAACTTTTTGTAATGTGTTGTAAACTGATATATATATATATATATATATATATATATATATATATAGAGAGAGAGAGAGAGAGAGAGAGAGAGAGAGAGAAACAGACAGACAGACAGACAGACAGACAGACAGACAGACAAACATTATTAAATAATACAGTGTTTTTGCTTGATAAGACCTTTTTTTTCAATTTTCCGAATGGTCCATTTAGTGTTTCGGTCAAATTCCTGTATGTAAGTTCCATGTGTTTCTTGTTCCATTTTCTTTCCTTTTTTGCGAGTACTTTCGAATTGATTCGTCAAATCATCTTCAGGCGGTGTTAATTTGGGTTTCTTAAAATATGTCTTTACTGTTGAGTTTTTTATTATTATTATAACGGCCAGTAATTTACAACTTAAATTAAGCTTTAATAATATTGAGATGTTACATTAGAGCATGATTACGTTCTAAGAGCGTGCAAGATTCAAAAGTTTGGTTGCTTAACCGTTAAGAATTTGATTACGTTCTGAGCGCGTTTAAGATTCAAACGTATAATTGCTTAATGGCTAAGAATTTGGTAACGTTTATTACTATGCTAAACACTTGAAAATGTTGTGACTAGTTTCGTAATTCACATTATTGATTGTGGGATGTTTAGTTTTATGTAGAGGGCTTCGAGAATTTTTATTTTTTTGGTGTTAGTATCGTGGTGTATTATTTTAGTATTGTTAACTAGTATGTGTCTATATTGTGAAGGGGCAGTCATGTTTTTTAGGTGTTGGCAAATGGAGCTAGTGTCAGAGAGATGCAAGGTTAATCTCCGGGAAAGTGTTGTGGTAGTGAAACCAATGTAAGAATTAGTTTTATTGTTATTGTCGGAGATACATTCTCCCATGGGGCATTGGAACTGATATATTACATTGGTTCTTCCTAATGTATTTTAGGTCTGAGAAGTGTTATTTTTAACTACATGGTTCGATGTTTTCATTTTTTTGTAATAAATGATGAATCTTATTTTATTAGCAGAGTTGATGAGGTTTATGTAGCGATGTATTATATCCTTAAGAGCTTTTTCATCCAAATTACAGTTCAGATACATTTGCTTACAGTAGAATAGATTTATGTGGTGGGAATTATTTAGTTGATTATTATTAGTATTGTCTAAGTTTCTAATTTTATTTGTTCGTTTACAATATAATTGGGACATTGATTATTGATTAGGACTTGCTTAATGTTTCTTTAATTCGTTAAGGAACAATTTTTGGTTGTAGAGATCAGCTTCGCACGGTTCAATAGATTTTTAATCATTGCAATTTTATATCGACATGGGCATTAGTTTTTATAACGCCCAAAGTTTCTAAAATTAAATCATACCATCGGTTAAAATGAGAGGGAGTTTGAAGAGTTCTGAAGGAGACGTGTAAACGTCGAAAAAGTGGTTGTTCAGCGTAGACTATTTTTAATGTTTATTAAATTTTACTTATAAAAGCTCTTATTTGTATTGTGCACTTTTGAAAAAATATTGGTTTTAAGTTCCTGTTATCAATATATTTAAACTTATTTAATATATATATATATATATATATATATATATATATATATATATAATCAAATATGAAACTAAAAGTAAACTTTAGTAGATAGAACCTATAGTGAAATGGTTTAAGCTCAATATAGGAGATAGATCAATTATAAAGATAGATGAAAGAAGAGTGATAAACATGTACGAATGTCCAGATTTTTTTCAAACTTCAATTGTTCAATGCAAGGTATATTCTGTTATAAAATTATGTTTATTATTCTTTCCTTAAGACAAGGCTTTTCAAAGATCGAAATCTTATAATCAGAGGAATTATATAGATAGATAAGTTGGCAGTGGAAAAACCAAAATTCAACATTTGAAATAATATTAAGAAATGGAGAGTAAAAAAAATGTTCGTGTAAAAAGATATGGGGTTTGTCCAGTTGGTAACTGTCCGTTAATAAGGTGTCCAATGAAAGGAGATTTAGATGGAGAAGAAATATTTTTCGTGAAGGCAGCATGGAAAAAAAGCGTTCAAAAATGAAGTAACTCATATATATATATATATATATATATATATATATATATATATATATATATATATATATATATATATTATATATATATAATATATATATATATTTATTTATATATATATAATATTATATATATATATATATATAATATATATATATATTTATATATATATATTATATATATATACATATATATATATATATATATATATATATATATATATATATATATATATATATATATATATATATTAGACATAATGTTTAGTGGCATTATATCTTTATTTTAATCATCGTAAAGTAGGAAGAAAAGTGGTGTAAAATTATTCTGTTCGGTGAATTAATTTTACTCATCCTGGGATATTTACTCTTTTATCAGTAACAGCAATAGCAAGATCGGGCTTAAATCGAATATAATAACCCATAACTTAAAAAAAAACTAAGCGTAGAATAAACAACAACACAAATAGAATGAATAATAAAAACAATGAACAGAATAAACGCTCCCAACAACAGAATGTAAAAATAGATAATAACAAATAAAAAGAATAAGTCTAAGAAGAATAGAAGACGCAAAATGATTTGGTTCCATCCACCAATTAAGAAAAATGTCCAGACTGACAACTTCAAAGCCCAACACAAATCCAGTTTAGCTTTTTAACAAAAATTAAATTAGACTCTCTTTATCTACAGTAACAATGTATAACAGAATTTAATACAGATGAAACAAATAAAGCCCAGAAAATGAATAACACAAATATTTATAGCACTAGATGTAATTGTTTACACAGAAAGAAAATTAGAAAATCCCTGCATGAACGTTGTATATGAATGTATAATTGAGTAAATATATGTGTGTGTGTCTATTTTTTAATGCATATTATCATTTGACTCTGAAATTCAATTATTATAATCAGCCTCAAAAATGGAAAAAATATAAAATACGAAAATATTTTTATGGGTATTTTTGTTTTATGTGCTTGTAATCATTTAACAATTATTTTTTCCTGGACCTGTAACGAAGTGATAGGATTTTTTTCTTTTGCTTTTGTGTGCTGAAGAAGAATTTTTATTAAAATTTCTGAAACATAAATGTTTGTTGATGTTGAGTTTTTAGAGTGTCATTACATGATATTGATTATGTCAAAAACTTTGTATTCTTCTGAGTTATAATATATATATATATATATATATATATATATATATATATATATATATATATATATATATATATATATATATATATATATATATATATATATATATATACAATTCTAGAGATGAAAGATAAGAATAAAAAATTATAAAGATACAATATTTATTAGAACATCTAAAGTTCAGAGCAAGGAGCTCCATATCCTTAATCCATGGATTTTCAAAGATAAACTCTTTTCATCAAAGGATAGAGAAAAACCGACAATGTAATTGTAAATATCATCGGCAGCATTTAACTTTGAAAATTTACATACAATAAAACAAAATAAAGACCAAAAAGTAAAGAGTATTATGTTGAGATGAGAGTGTAGAGTAAAAACACGTCAAAATAAAATAGCTGTTATATTGGAAATGAATGTTTGAAAAAAAATAATACTCAAATTGTTTAGGAATCCAAATGTTGTTGTTACGAGAATGATATTTAGACGGCAATTGGTTACGTCCAGTTTATCTTGTCTGTGCAGTAGTTTGGTATTGGAATTATCCGTTTCATAGGGTTTAGAATAAAGTTTGTCAGTTAGAGTTCGGTATATATCAAAGTGTGCATTATGAAAACCTCTAGCTCCCTGGTTGATCAGTGTATCGATAGGTTATAGACATGGATTTAGATGCGATATTTTTTCAAGTCGGAGGGGATTGAAGGTGTTGCTTGTAGGCGATGGCGAAAATAACTATTTTCCTGCTAGGGTGGATAGGAATATTAGCTGCTGGTAGTGGGGTGGGTAACGGATGCGGCAAGGGCGTAGGGAATTAAAGATGGGTGGACTGGTATGTATACATATCCATATATATATATATATATATAGAGAGAGAGAGAGAGAGAGATCCACAGACACATACATATATACACATACGTATATAAAATATACGCGTATATACTATTGTGTAAATATATCTTTTTACATTTTCTTTTTAAATAGCTAGCAGTATGAAGATTAGGGTATGCGTGATGGGAGCTAAGGCGGTCAGCGTCAAGCTGTGCGGTATTTATAGTTGGGGGAAGGGAGTTGTTTATATTTTGCCGAGGTGAATAAGTTTATATAGGAGGTGGGGGTAGATTAGAAGGATATGAAGGGAATTTGAAGAAAATGGGTGCTTGTCTTGGCGTTTTAAAGGTTAAAGGATAGAGCTATTGTTTTAAAGTTATCTTGAAAAATTTATTTTAAAAAAACATTCTAGGGAAAGAATTATTTTCAAAAAATCTTTTCTTCAAGAAATTTATTTTCAAAAATAAGTTTACCTAAAGAAATTTTAATTTACAAAGACAGATAGTATTTGGGGTCTGTAAGTTCTTATTAGTTTAGGCAGGTTTACCAAATGTATCCTCTGCGGGGCAACATATATATATATATATATATATATATATATATATATATATATATATATATATATATATATATATATATGGAGCTTTATGCTTCATCAAATTAATAAAAGTAGATTGATAGAGAAAATTCAAAACTATATAAGAAATTCAGTATAAAATGTTTAACGTGTATAAATAGTACATATAGTGTAATATATATAATAATTTTTAAAATTACATGTGTATACATATATTTATAATATATTTTTAATTTTAAATACTCTTTATAATGAAATTAAAATAAATAAAATTAAATGAATAATAATATAAATGCAAAAAAACAACATATAAATAACCAAAGGGAATGATAAGTAGTATCATAGATTCTGTCCGAACTCTATGAATACACAGTAGTTTTATAAATAACAAATACATTTTTAACAAAGACAAACTACACCAGTAAGGTGAACGTTTTTTATAACAAAATAGGTTAGCAAAAAAACAGATCTGATATCCGGAACGTTTTTTTTTTCTTGTTTTTTTTAGGAAGGTGGTGTTTGATCAACACTGCTGGGGTGCTACGAAATAAAATACTGTTTTTGATTTACATTGCTGAAACAGTTTTTCATGGTAAATAACTGATGATCCCGTCAATAATATTAAGTTTAGCGTAAATTCTTAGAAGCTAACTAATACAGTTATCATAAGAGATTAATTGACTTACAAGTAAAGGAATTTTCCGACGAAGAACTTGGGACGGAAAAGTGTGAGTTTTTTTTCTCGTCTCATATAGTTTTAAAGGTTAAAAAACTTTAACATATATATATATATATATATAATATTTGTTATTGTTTATTATCTATGTACGTATGCGTTTCGTCCTTAATAATCGAGACTCATCAACATAGAGATATGACTATTCACTACCGGTCATGCGATTCGAAACACCGGATTACGAGTATTTTGCAACTCAAATCCGACGCCTTAACCACTCGGCCAATTTTGAACAGCGAATAAACGGTGATAATTTTAACACTTTATACGGCGGCTTGACGTCTAGAGCGTTCGACTTTTTTAATGAAAGGAACGATGCATTTAAAGCTGGCGACGTCATGCTGTGTTAATACTACGCTTACAGTGCTCTACTAGACGGGTTTTTCTAGGAGTTACACATATATATATATATATATATATATATATATATATACCAACCCCATATAAAATTTACTATAGAGCACCCTAGCGACTCCGGCTCACTATCTCTCCTCGATTTAAACCTCAAAATCACAGAAGACGGTTCTATACAGACCAATTTCTACAGAAAACCTGCCTGTAAAAACCTATTTGTTCATTTTAAATCTGCCCTGCCCCTTAAAGCCAAACTAGACTATGCCCGTAATGAAATTACCCGCATACAAAATAAATGTTCATCTACTGCCAATAAAATTAAACACACCAAAGATTTCCATCAAACCTTAATAACCAACGGATACCCCACTTCCACAATAACCCACCTCAGCAAGACCAGATCACACAGACACAACACACTCTCCAACGCATGCTTCCTAAAACTACCTTTCTTTAATAACAGAATCACTAATGCCATCCGCAGTGCAGTACATAAAGAAAAACTAAACATTCAACTCACCCACACCGGCACCACCTTACGCCAACACCTTTCCAAAAAACGCACTACACGCACCCAAGAACCATGATCCCTAGCCAATTGTCCCATTCCTACCACTGGACTATGCCACCGCACTAACTGTGTATACAATATATTATGCACTATTTGTAACCACTCCTATATTTGATATACTACAAGACAACTACACAAGCGTGTCAAAGAACACATGAACACAAATATATCTTCCTTCTTTAAACATACTTCCTCATGCAATATTACACAACAAGACATAAACGTTTCCATTCTAGCCTCGACCAGGAACCTATTCTCATTTCCAAACATAATCCGGTTTTAAACCGAAGACACGAATTAAATTCTACCTTCATCATATAACCTACTCCTCCCAGAACCCATCCCCCAGATAATAACCCCCCCCCCCATAATAAACACTATTTGCACAAATTATACCTATTATATTACAATTTACAGCTTACCCCTACCACAAAAGAAGTGACCATTACATTAGTACCTGACATCCACACTATTTGATCTCAAACCCCACACCACGCCCCACCTCATCTGAATAAATAAATAAATAAATAAACAAACATTATACAAATAAATAAATAAATAAACAAATAAAAATCTCAGATTTCTTATTCAATTATTTATTGAATAAGAAATCTGAGATTAGTTAAATAAATTCAACAAACAAAGCCAATTAACAGAATTTCCTTAATAAATTAATATCAAAGATAACAGATTTGTCTCCCTTTAACCATTAAACCGATCAATCTCCCTACCTAAAACAAAAGACACCTAAGAGGTAAATTAAAACCAATAAATAAGGATTAAACTTAACCAGACATAACTAAATTATAATATACTGCACCGGTAACAAGTAAATAACTATCTACAGCATATATAACATATAATGCCGGAACCAGCCTGTTGACAAACATATATATTATAAGTAAAATCAACGTCTTATATACGATTAAAAAAATTTTTTTTAAATAAATAATAATAGTAAATATATTTAAAAAAATTAAATAAATAGAAACAACATACAAGTATATATATATATATATATATATATATATATATATATATATATATATATATATATATATATATTTAAAAAAAAAAAAGAATAATAATATAGGATATACTATCTAATTATCTTATCAGAACTTACTACGATCTATTTCATTTTCCTCTGAATACTTTATCCTGATCACTTCCGGTTTAACTCCCCAGCGCTCCTGGCATTTTCTCGGAATCCGGGATTTTTCTTTTATTTATTTTTGACAAGGAGAGGGAAAAAAATCTCTCGAAATATATCAAATTGATCCCTGATCATCCGGACTACTACAAACTAACACTCTTGCTGTCTTGTAAGTTCGTCTAGAAAAATAAACAAACCTTTTCGATCTATATCCGACTTATTTCGGTTTTGTTTTGTTTTTGTTCTTCACAGCTTCCAGCGATCCGGAACTCCGCATTGTCTTCAACCTTTTTAAAACTTTTATTATATATATATATATATATATATATATATATATATATATATATATATATATATATATATATATATATACTTTTCAGTCAATCCATTACCATAATTTTTATTTATTTTTTATTCATTTATTTTTCTGAGTTTCCTCATTTTCCGATTTCGACGAATACCTCTTTTTATAAACAAATTTTTTTTTTTTTATCTTACGCGCGTTTTACAGCTATTAAAGAAAAATATATAGTTTTTATCTTTAGATCGCTGATCATCAAATATATTTTTCATTTAATAGTCTTAGAAAAAACATTTCAATCTGAAAACGGAGAAAGGCAGATGAGAAAAGTCCAAGAAGAATGCTTGGTAAAAACAATTGCAATTTAAAGAGCACAAAAAACTCACATCAAAAGTTGGCATATATCTCGAATCTCCTCCAAAAAAGGCGTTGCACACGAAACCTAGAAACAATTTTTATGTCGTCATTAAAAGTTTTAAAAAATAAATAGAAATTTTGTTTGTAAGACGAAGGGGAAAAATACAGGTCTTCGTCGAAATCGAAAAATGAGGAAATTTAGAAAAATAAATTAAAATCATGGTAATGGGTTAATTTTTCCTCTGATCATTGGAATATAACTAAAAAGTATATATGCTCTGAAGCTTTTAACACAACTTTATTGAGCTTGCAATTTGAAAGGTTTTCTGATATTATAAAGCGTGTGTACCTAAATATATATTTTTTATAAAAAATAACAATATATATATATATATATATATATATATATATATATATATATATATATATATATATATATATATACTAGCAAAACCTACCCGCCCTCCGTGCAGCAATTAATTGGAATGGGAGGTCGTTACTTAAAAAAAATTACTAAAAGTATTTCAAAATTTTAACAACAAACTTTGGTAAATATGTAGATTAACACACTCAGCTAAATTACACCTCCCTAAAAAATATCATTCTTCTTTTTATAGTCATTCTAAATTATTATGGCAGTTAACTAATATATTTTTAACACTTATCCTAAGTTCGACTGGCAAGGTCGTTAAACTACACGCAATCGCCTCCAAACAATAATGTACAAAATTCATCTCCAATGGCAAAAAATGGTTAAATGCCATAAAACCCTAGAATAGCTCGAACACGGAGAATAAATTTATGTTAAATTAATTTGCGAAACTAACCCAGTCTAAATCCTAAAATATTTGTTGTTGTTTCTCTTTCCGCCAGTTTTTTTTTAGGTATTCACACGAAGTAGAATCTCATTTTATCGGGAGATAGGTGTTCATCTACAATAATATCCAAACTTTTAATATTTTTTATTTATACCATAAAAATAAGGTATATTTATTAGTTACATAATTTTAAAGTTTTTTATTAAATTTTCTCGGGAAAGTAAACACAACTAAAGCCAATTGCTTAAAATTAAAATAAAAAAGAGATGTATAGGTAAAAAATGTATAAGACTTTAAAAAATTGAAATATGGGAAAATTTGCATATTAATACACTCTGATATTCCCGGAAAAATGACATTCTGCTTTTTTTAAGCGATTACGTGTTAACACCATGGAAAACGGAGATGACGAAAAACAAATATTTTAGAATATAGTGGGGGATTAGTTATATATATATATATATATATATATATATATATATATATATATATATATGAAGAGACAAAATGGTGCCACACTACAAAATGAATAATGAATAATATGGGGAAAACTTTATATACGATGAAATAGAAAAAAAAAAAAAGAGAAAATAATTTTATATAAAAAAAAACCGTTTTGTATGGTTTCGGAATTTACGAATAAAAAAATTCACGAATAAAACAAAGTTCTCACATTAGCATAAAAAAAAAAAAATTTTTTTTTTAAAAAACACAGCTTAAAGTTCCCAAGGCAGCCTTTCGTCCGACTCTCGTCAGGGGAATCGTCGGTAGAGTGATTAAAATACACGAACGACCATAAACTGGTGTAGAATAAAGTTGCAAGCAGGTGGCATAAGGTTGTATGCATGCGAAATAATATACATAAATAAACGCAAGTAATGATTATATATATATATATATATATATATTTTTTTTTTCCCAAATCACCTTGCGGATGACCACGAATCGCCAAATATATATATATATATATATATATATATATATATATATATATATATATATATATATATATATATATATATATATATATATTAGCAAAACCTAACGCCCTCTGTGCAGCAATTAATCTGTCGTGATCTATATTCTGATGATACATTTACCATTGTGCACAGAGCACGACACCGCTTCGATCTAGATATATTGGAAGCTATCATCATTAATTCAAGACGTCCTACTCTCTGTAGACAAAGGCAATTGAAATATTTCCTACAGTTATTTGGCGATTCGTGGTCATCCGCAAGGTGATTTGGGAAAAGAAAATATATATATATATATATATATAATACCAAATTAATAATACCAAATGTTAATTTATTATGAACGGTTTTAAAATAGTTATGCTAATTATGCAGTCAAAAAGTTCTCTCTTAATTGTTTATCTGCACTATATACAGCATATCAGGTATTTATGTTGTATTATTGATTAAAATAACAGTAATCAGTTTTGATTATTAGATAGGACTGATAAATGTAAAAAACTTTCGCATTTATTCATTTAGATATATATATATATATATATATATATATATATATATATATATATATATATATATAGTAAGTTATGAAAATACATTTATGGCATTTAAGCTACGCAGAGGCTTCCGCGTTTCATCCTCGTAGGGAATCGTCAGGCTATGGTGATGAAATGCGGAAGTCTCTGTGTAGCTTAATTACCATAAATATATTTTCATAACTTACTACCTTGCTCTACTCACATAATGAGCACTGTTGAAGAAAATACTGAAAATCGATACATTAAAAATTATGACTCCTTATAACATTTTACGTGGATACATGAAATAATATATATATATATATATATATATATATATATATATATATATATATATATATATATATATATATATATAGCCTAAAGAAGCTTTGAGTCATTTTAAACAAATGAAAAAAAACGAAAATGCAGTTTAAATTCCCAGAGAAACTACTTAAATCCAAGATATCGCAGACTTAGCATTCGTTGGAAAATTCATAAATAAAAAAGGGGGGATTCTAGTATCTAACAGTGAAACAAAAACAGTGGACCTTAACTTAAGCGTGAAATATTAAAACGGGGGTCATCAGCTGTTTACCATGTAACTGTTTGTATGTTATAGAAATCGATATGTTATCAGGTAGATCATTCAAATAAGTTTCAATAAGGGTTACATTTTTCACATAATCGACTTTTTAATTAAATTGCATTATTAATTTCTTTTATTAAATTACATAATTAATTTAATCTACAGATGATTTAAAATTTGATAAAATTTCTCTATAGGTATTTTTATTCGGTTATCGTAATGCAATAAAAAGTGGGATATTCTTTGGTGACACATTCGTGTTATCAATAACAACATGGAAACTCCGTCCGGGATCAAATTTATTCAACAATATTTTGTACTCATCATTTATAGGATTGGTAATGTAGTATTTCGTTTTTAGGCCTATATTCTGTTTCCTTTGTATCAATATAATGGGTGAATTTATTTTAACACGTAGTTTGGGAGCTCAAAGAAAATGGACGCTCACCAATAATTCAATGGAAAATAATACGACAGGCCAGTAGATGTAGATTATGTCTGAATGAAAAATTTGAAATCCTAAACTTTAAAGACCCCCGAAATCTATTAAACTGGAGAAGTGAGATAGCAAACAGCTGCATACACCGAAATAAATTTACCTTAGGCTAACGATACATAAATAAATTAATAAATAAATAAGTAAAAAAAGGAACCACGTGTTAAAATAAATTGACCCATTATATTGATACAACAAAGGAAACAGAATATAGGCCAATCTATAGAAAATAGAACAATAGAACAGGATATAGAAAGTAACACTAACCACACCTTTGTTTGTGGGAAGCCCAAAATTGGCTGAAAGAACAACAAAGAATCTGATTGGTTAACTAGCTAGTCGTGTATATTAAAAACACCCGGCAAAACTAACTCCATGCATTTTAGCCTGAAGATTCCCCGGGGATGAAACGCGGGAGCCTCTGTAGCTTAATTGCCATAAATATATTTTCATAGATTACTACCTAACTCTACTTACGTATCGAGCGCTCTTGAAGTAAATACTGAAAATTGATACATAAAAAATTATATCTCTTTATAAAATTTTATGTGGATACATGAAATAGTAATATATATATATATATATATATATATATATATTTATATAGGCATATTTATGTATATATATTTATTTATTTATTTATATATATATATATATATATATATATATATATATATATATATATAATTAGAATGACAATATTGTGTTTGAAAATTATATAAGCAGATTAAAGAAGACATTGCATTTTCTTTGCAGTTTCTTTTCGACTGCCATCTTTAAAGAAACCGGGAACTTCTAAATGTGGAAAAGGAAACACGGAATGAAAAGAAACGAAACGAACATTTTGTAACATCCCGAAACTACCCAAATTGTTACTACATCTGTTCCGATCTCCTGGAAACTAAATTAAAAGAGGGATTGGATGTCGGGAGTACCCTTTCGGTTTATGCGGAAAGAAGAAAGAAAAACAAGGAAAACGTTTTTTATTTCAGAAAGAAAACAAAACAATTTTCACTCGCGAACAGGAGAAACTTAAGAAAAGTATTCCTCGAAACTCCTTAACAATACGGAGTAGCGAAATATTAAAAAAATCAAAAGTTAAACTTTGTGCGTGACGTAATTTTATAAATAATCACTAAATACACACATACATGCATATATATCTATATCTATATATACACATACATAAGCATGTATAAATATAAAGACAAAAAACAACAAAACAACACCCAAACGAAAAACGGAAATATTTGAAAAAATCACAGTGACATTTTTCGGCTTTCGGGCTATGATCAAAGTGTAGTATCTGTTCTGTCCTCAATCTATGAAGGAGAAAGCCTTCTAAACTGAGGCAGTTTTTATTTTTGTCCACATTCAAAGTGTACCTATTTTGTAGAGCTGGATTTTTCTCACAATAAAAAACGCCTTTGTGTCGCGGGGAGGCAATTCAACAGGAACTTTGGTATATGCTACAACGTTAAGAAGATCGACAAGGAATTACACACCAGAATCTAAAGTAAGGCAAATACACAAATGGAAACAAGAATTGTTCAAATCAATTATCAAACATATCAAAATGGTTTACTGATGATATGGTTAATATTAAGCCTCTTTCTTGTAATTGCAATCTAAAGTGAAGCAAAAAGGGGACAAAAACAAGTATTTCAAAAATCAATCAGCTGACATATCTAAATGTTTTAGTTAATTGCATCACCAAAACTCGTCTAGCTACAACCAGTGTCAATAATTTCTCTTTCTCCCTCTGTGTACCTAAAACTAAACGGAGCCTCCATGAGCAGAGTTTCTTTGCTATAACTAACCGTCTGTGGGACACAATACCGCGAGGCTGCTTACCAGTTGAATACAGCATAGTCGTTTTCAAGTCGAATGTAAACAAATTCTTGTTGGGCCATCCTCTTAAATAATCAAATTCTGCCGAAATTCAACCATCGTTACTAATCATGACGGTGTGGTCTCACCGCCCACCTGACAAACTCATTAACCCTTATGCTCGAGTGGTCCCTTGGCCTTGATAAATGGTGACTACTTAGTGAAAAAAAATTAATTCATGATAAATAAATAATCTTTACATTTCTGTTTAAATTAATACATGGATTTTTTTTATATAAAAATAATTTTTATATAAAATATTTTCATAAATTTCTAAAAAAAAAAATGGGCTACCGATCATGTTTGCATATTATATAAAAAAAAATAATACCAGTGATAAAATATCGAGCTGTTAATTTTGTGCATGAAACAATTGCATGCATAAGTCCAAAATACATACATATATATATATATATATATATATATATATATATATATATATATATATATATATATATATTGTATATACCTATGTATACATACACATAATATGCATATATACATATAAAATAAAGATTTAAAAAAACAACTACTGCAAAACAGAGACATATGTAAAAAAAAAAAATTAAAAAAAAAAAACAGGAATTACCTTCGGTATATTCTACAACATTATAAAGATCAAAGACGAAAAACGTGTCAAGCTTGACTTGCTTGACTTATGTGCGTACTTCATAGAGTATCGCGACATGCTTGAAAACAAAATTCCGACACTGATCAGTCTTATCAGTTGTCGGGGGCGGCGTGTCAGTCTCAACCCTTCTCTCAACAACCGTAACCTAAAGCGAGACAAATACGCAAAATGAAACAAGAATTTTCAAAATCAATATTTAAATGGTTTATTTATAATATAATAAGTAATCTTTACACTTTCGTCTAAATTAATATATGGAACTATTTTGATAAAACATGGCTACCGATGATGCCCGTATATTATACATGTAAAATAATACCAGTGTTAATGCTTTTTAAAAATATCTATCTGTTAACATTAGAAACCTAAGCAGAAAAAAATTAAATAATATCTATTCCTCCAGTAACGGACTAATTCAGGATTAATTAGTTCCGTCATGATTACTATTTGTTTATTTAAATAAATATATTGCACATGTATTATATGTAAAACTATCAGATTTGCACAACTGCTAATCCGCATACGTTAAACCAAAGGGAGGTAATCTATTCAAACTCGATGCAGTATTAAGACATATATGTAATAAATAAAGAAGCAGAACAAAACTGATATTCTTTCAAAGTAAATTTTATTACAAAGGTGTTAGCTGAATAATTTATTGACCAAAATATGTAGAAAAGCATTTGAAAAAATTCAACAAATTTTCGTTGTATTTCGAACTGTTCAGAGACAATGGATATTCTTTTATACGGTATTTGCACGATTATGAAGCAATTGTTACGTAATAACTAACCGCTCTTCTCCTAGGCGTGCATTGATTATATTATATACAATGACAAAGAGAATTTCAAGAAGATCCGAAATAATACCCTTTAGCAATGTATGAACCCATGTGCCCCCAGCAAAGAGTGAAATAATAGGGTAGACTGAACTCTTAATTATTTAGTTTTTTCCGCTTATTCCAGAATTAAACAGTGAAAAACTATAATATTACAGGTTTTGTGATGCCATGCTTGTGCTATAAATTGGAAAAGGAGGCGTTAATGTCAGTGTTCTCAAATTTATCCAACCGTTAAGGAGTGATCACCCAATTGTTGTACTGTTTATATTCTGTGCTGAAAGTTTCCGTGCGACGAATTGTGACAATTATAGATAAACCGATGCTGTATATTCCAAACTTACAAAAAAGTATAGTTGATAAAAGGAAAAAGATAATGAGAAAAATTGGAGAATAAATTGAAAATTTTAAAAAGAAATGAAGAAGAAATACAACATAAGAAAGGAAAATGTCATAACATTTGCAAACGTACAAAACGAATAGAATTAATCGAAGAAAGAAAATAAAGCTACGTGCAGCTTGTCTTCAACCAATTAATCACACAGCTAAAATGTATTCGATGACAAAAGAGTGAAATAATACCCAAATCAGCAGTTAGCACAAAAGTTTATTCTATGTCAGACAATAAGCGGATCCTTTCCTCGCCTTTTCTCGCGAACATTGTTCATATTTATGAAAGCCAGGCAACTTCACAAAACATACAATTGACGAATAGGAAACATAAGTTTGTTTATTTTAAAGATAACAGAACAAAAATCTTATATAAAATAAGACAAAAAATAAATTAACTAAAGCTCAGACAGAGAGAGAGAGATGACTCTTGAAAAAGCCATCGCAACAGTACAGCGAAACGTTGAGATGTCATTTTGAGTGTTTTACTCTTCGATATAATATTTCCATTTTGTCTCATCCCATCGGATTTACTTTAACATATTATTTATCATATATATATATATATATATATATATATATATATATATATATATATATTCAATGATGCTGTTTTTCACGTATGAGCTTTTTATAGATAAGTATTGCGTGTTTTAATAGAATTGTAAATACAAGCATTTTAAACTTTTTAAACTGTTTTTTGTTAGTGGCTGCAAAAAACAACACTTGTCCGAAAAATATCTCACCCTCAAAAAAAGGAACAAATATCCTTTATGTGTGCTTCTAATTATACTAAAAAATGACGGATGTGGTTAAAAAAAATCAGTGATTTACAGTTTTCTGTGATTAATTCGTGTTTATTTTTATTTCTTTCAATCAATACTTATATATATATTTATATAAATAAAATCTATATATATAATTTATATATCTATATACATATATATAATTTATATACATATATATAGATAATTCATATATATATATAATTAATATATATATATATATAATTTATATGAATATATATGATTAATATATATATAATTTATATATATATAATTAATGTATATATATAATTTATATATATAATCAATATATATTATTTATATATATAAATAATTCATATATAAATATATATAATAAATATATAAATCATTAATATATATATAATAAATATATTAATAATTTATATATATAATAAATATATAAATAGTATATATATATAATTAATATATAAATGATTTATATATATATATAATTAATATATAAATGATTTATATATATCATAAATATATAAATTATTTTTATATATGCTTAATATATAAATAACATATGTATATTTATTCATAATTAATATCTAAATAATTTATTTATATAATTAATATATACATAATTGATATATATATATATAATTAATATACATAATTATATATATAATTATTATGTAAAATCGATATATATAGAGATATATAATTAATATATATATATATAATATACCTATATAATTGATATGTATATATAATTGATATATATATAAATAATATATATATACATATATATATATATATATATATATATATATATATATATATATATATATATATATATATATAATTAATATAACATATATATATATATAATTAATATGTATATATATAAATTCTGTCGGTCCTCTTACTTAGCTGCAAATGCGCATTCACCAAATGAAAGGGAAGTAATTCATCTGAGTTCGACGTAGTAGTAATTATAACGTTTTATTTGTATATGTAAACAAGAAGTAAACGAGAACTTATATTTTTCTAATTAAATTTAATAACGAAAGTTTTAACTAAATTTTTTATTGAACAAATTTGTATACGAAAGATGTGTTAAAACGACAATAGAACACTTCTACAAATCAAACAAATTTTTCTTTTTATGAAACGGAATTTTTTATTGACAAATGCAATTACAAATATTGTGCGTAGAGTTTTAATATGAATTATTGAATTCAATAATGAAAAATAATATTTTCAATTAGAATCATTTTTTTTAAATCCAACAATTTCATTTTGATTAAGTGAAAGATTGTAATAGATAAATACAGTTCCGTTGAGTGTTGAAGTGAAATTCACTAATGCAAAATAATTTTTTAATTATCATCTAAAACAATTTATTTTGAATTCAACAAATTTCATTTTTATTAAGTGAAAGATTTTTATTGACAAATACAGTTCCGTTGGGCGTTGAAGTGAAATTCATTCATGCAATTTTTTTTTAATTATAATTCATCAAAGACTAATACAAAAAGAAACAATACTAAAACTGAACAAGTATTTTAAATATGTTCATAAACTTTAACTATTTTGGTGGATAAAAATGATAATTATAATCCGAAAATTATATTAAAACATTAAATAACAAAAATATAATACTTGCATAGATTATCAGATTAAAAGAATAGTCCCCTGCGGAATAAGCAAGCGACATAACAAGATAAGATCATTGTTATCTTGTATATATGAATTAGTCAAAAGTGTAGTATTGTTCGATTATTAGTAACCAGTCTTTGTGTGCATATTTCACATAGCATATATAAACGATAAAGTTTGGTCTTTGTTTTCTATGAAAAAAGGAAAACGCTTAAAAATTTTTTAAATACCGGTTTTTGCCAGGATCTTAACAGTGACATTCGCGCAAAACGCTATAACTCATCGATAACGACGCCTAAAGAGGGCGTATATGACTGTATATAGATACAAAAAGTATTTATTTATTCGTTATAGCAAGCGCTTGAAGTTAGGAGGTTGTAATGAATCCTGAAAAAAAAAAAAACATAAACAAATTAAAGAATACGTGCTAAAAACTGGTCTTAAAGTTTAGAGTTATTACTGGCGGTGGAGCTAGGCGCAAAGTGTAGTATCTGCTCTGTTCTCGGTCAAAGGAGAAGAATTTATACTTTTGTTTCCAATCCAGTGTACACTTTTGTGGGAGCTGAATTTTTCACAAATTAAAAACTGAACTTTGCCCTCAAAGGGAGGCAAGTAAACTCGGACAGCAAAAGGGGAGCATTTGCGTTGCATTTTACATTTAAGAAAGTAAATAAAGATTTTTTTATTAATAAGTAGTAAAAAAAATAGCAGAAAAGGAATAGAAAAATATAACAAAAAATGTTTAAAAAATGAAAATAAAACCAAAAATCGAAAATAAAAAGAATAAAAGATAAAGGAAAAGAAAGAAAAGGGGAAAAAAACGAAATGAAAATAACAGGAAACAGAAATGAAATTTTTAAAGCCATACAAACCCAAATATATTTTGAAAAATTCTGAGAAATAGCGAAACAAAAAAGAAATGAAGGAAAAAGATTTTTTTAAAAAAAGATTTTTTGAACAAAGAAAGAAAAGGCGAAACAAAAAAGGAATTAAAAACAGTAAAGTAAATAAAACAGCCAAATAATTTTAAAAAAAAAAAAGAGAGAATAGAATGAAGAAATAAATGAAGAAACGGAACAAAAAAAGAATCGAATGAAATATAAAACAAAAGAAAAAAGAAAATGAAATATTTTTATCTTCATTTATTATATTCTAGTGGCTTTATTTGAACTCTAAGTATAGAACCAGGTATTCATATAGGAATACATTCCTTGTGACTGAAAGAATACTCGAAGTTAATAAGGGAACACGGATACGCCGAATATTAATACTATCAATATATTCTATCGGGCGAACCAATCTACATAGCCGGGAAGATCGTTGCAGAATAGACCCTTAGAAATTTTCTATTAACATTTTTCTCCTCCGTTGGCCCTGTGGAGATAAGCCCGACTTAACACAACTGAAATACTTAACTCTAACTATTTTAAAAAAACTACTTCTCTTTCAGAGAGTTTAGTGTCTACCTAGAGGACCGGAAGAATAAAATTATAAAAGTAAATGAAAAAATCTTTGGGAAACATTAGTTATTCAACATTCTTCATTCGTGGCTTTTTAACGTTCTATGGTAGCATAGCAATTAGATTACTTTACCGCCTATAATTCACCGCGTGAAACCTACAGTTGTATCTTCAAATAGTACTGTTGAAGAATATTCAAAACATCGCTATTACTATCACCTTTTTTAATTCGGAGATGACCGACTTGTTGTCAGTATTTAAACTGTGTCTGACAAGAAAAAAAAACGATTTTAAAAATGCTATTTTTCTGGCTTTACGAAAAACAGCGCATCTCATGCGATATCCCGTCTCAGCTGACCGTTCGCCAGGCGAAGGAGATCGTCTCCTCCAGACTCGGCCTCCGCTTGGCCTTTCGCGAGGAGAACAAAGTTCTCGTCCTCCGCTTTGCCGGCTCCGAATTAGAAGACTCCTGGATCCTGGGAGACATGGGCATCATTCCGGGTTCCACCCTGAAGCTTGCCCTCCGTGCTCGCGTTGAACCGTCGCTGTTCGTCTTCTGCTGCTACAACCGCGACACGTTTTCGATCGACAACATCGGTTGGATCGGCGAGATGGTGGTCGGCGAACTGCGCCAACGCGTATCCGAGCACACGGGCCTGCCAGTGTCCGTGTCTCGCCTGCTCAGCCCGGACGGGCGCGAGATGTACGATACTTACCAGCTCTACAGCTACGACATCGCCAAGGGGATGACCATTATCATGAAGACTTGGGACGGTTGGAACGATTTCTTACTTTCGTCCATTGCCGGACACACCAAAGCTGTGATAGCCTCGACGACATCAAACGAACTCGTTGCGCGATTCCAGTGGAGAGTAGCTCTTTATATCGCCGCACATTTCGGCCATGTTGACCTGGCCTCTCATATTATGAAGCTGGGGGTGAAATCCCACGAGCCGGTCGGGGAGCATCCGGCACGTCAGTGGTGCAACCAAGTTTCAAACGTGAACTGTCAGAAAGCGCCGGTCCACGAGGCCGCACAACAGGGTCAATACGTTATCCTTCGTCTGTTTGTTTCGCAAGACATTTGCTGCTTGTTAGCTAAAGATGGCTACGGCCAGAACCCATTATCTATTAGTCTTCGCCGTAAGATGAAGAAATGTGCTTCGTTTCTTCTTGCTAAACAATGGACCAAAGTTCAAGTGACCAAAGATCTTAACCTTCCGGTCATCCTTTATTCCAAGATGCTCGTCTGGGCAGACAGGGCCAAACATCGGGTATTTGTCTCGCATGGTGTTGAGAAATCCTCACTGAAACAAAACACTAAGAATCGAAGCCCACTTTTAACCTTCGGCGTCTTGGTTGATGGGTTTTCTAAGAGCCAGATAAACAGTCGACCACTCCCGCTTAGTCCTGAATTCACGCGAGAAAATTCCGCTTCAAAATTATCATCGCGTGAGTCCAGTATATTAAAGCCTCCTTCCTTATGTAAAAGCATGTCCAGTTTGGACAGGATCAAACGAAGATCGACCACGCCGAATTCGGCCAAGAATATCCGATTCCCTTCTTTACCGTTAAAAGGATCAACCCCTCAGGGAGCATTACCCCAAACAGGTGTCCAAACTAACAATAAATCTCCCGCTCTACGACAACTTGGCGAAAAGAAACAAAACCAACACAGACAACCTAAAACCACCGACAGGCGGCGCTCTAAAATAATCCCGAAAATAGAAGTCTCAAAGATGTCGTCTCATGAACAATTCGCCCAAGCGAGTCCGAAATTTTCCCGTATCTTTCCTGAACTGGAAAACTCGTGTGAAGAAACAACCAATGGAAATTCCAACGAGTCCCTAAGCTATCTGAAATGCGTTTCGGACAAGACAGGCTGGTCGATCTCCTCTGAGTCACCGAGTTTGACGAGTGACGTCAGCAGTCGCAAGTTTACCGGGAGGTATAATTTAAATCGAACACGAAAGTGTCGACCATTCTTTTACTATCCGGGAAGTCGGGACCGTATTGTCCGGGAAACACTGGCTAGCTACGAGAAATATTATGACCAAACGCCGTCCCAGAGAGCGGCCCGGGCGCTTGCAATTGCCGAGACTTTTAAAGAGAAACCATTTCTCTTAAGAATGAAGATCGCTATGGGGTTGTATTCTGGCCAGATCAAGCGTTTGCCCGAACTCAACCCAGCATCTATTTTTTCTACCGGTTTCTCAATAGCATTCTCCGAAACTTTCAATACATAAATCGAATATACGTAGGAATTCTTTAAATATCGAATAGTATTGAAAAGCGCCAGATCGAACGCGTTGGTGATGGTGCAACTCGCTTCTACGCATATTGGAGAAAAGCATCTCGTTGGCTCCCATATTACATTGGGTGAAATATGAAAGAAGTGGCATCACAGGAAGTCTCGAGTAAGACGTGAAACATAACATAGTCTGATCTTTCTCTTAGCTTTTGGTTTGCGATACAAACGGGCGTGTTTTCGGGGTACCCCCTACGAAGTGGGCGTATTATTAATCATATATAATCATCTGAGGAGAAATTTAAAGAAAAAATAAAACGAAGAATAATTTTAAAACCCAAATCGAATCTGTTTTTATTCTCCAACTTCGATTACGAACAAGAGAAATAGAATGCTACTACTGTTATTGCAGCGAAAGAGACAGACTGCAACAAAAAAGAAGAGTGAGAAAGAGAGACAGACAAACTCTACACATCGTCATTACTTCTACAAATGGCACTGTTGTTATCACAATGAGAGAGTGACATGCTACAATAAAAGGAAAAAGAAAAAGAGCAAGTTCATTGCGACTGCCAACGTGTCATCCACACAGCACAGCTGTTTACTACGACGCTTGCCGGCAACTTGGTTGAGCTCCGAATAATTCCCGGCGGTAGTGCTACATATGGGCGACAGGTGAAGTGTAGGTGGAAATGTACAATCATATCTAAGTATCTGTGGCTGGCGTGATGTGCCAGAACCTGGATCGAGTGGTGGAAATGACTTACCTTATCGCCGTCGTAAAAGAGCCCGTCTTTGTCTAGCGTGTAGAACCTCAACGTAAGAAAGAACAAGTACACACTGGAACAGGAGTATTTATATGTATCGACCACGTGTGACCGGAATGCTTTGCCATCCATAGAAGAAGGACCATGGCGATTGTCGAGACTTTTAAAGAGAAACCATTTCACTTAATAATGAAGGTCGTTAGGGGGTTGTATTCTGGCCAGATCAAACGTTTGCCTGAACTCAACCCAGCATCCATTTTTTCTAGTGGCTTCTCAAATCATTCTCCGAAACTTTCAATAAATAAAGCGAATGTACGTAGGATTTTTTTAAATATCAAAACGCCAGATCGAACGTGTCGGTGATAGTGCAACTCGCTTCAACGCGGACTGGAGTAAACTGTTTCATTGGCTCCCATATAACATTGGGTAAATTAAAAAGGAAGTGATACAACAGGAAGTCTCGAGTAAGACGTGAAAATAATGTTGTCTGGTCTTTCTCTTGGCTGTTGGTCTGCGATACGAACGGACGTGTTTTCCCAAAGGCTTTCGCCGAAATTTTATATACATAAACCGAATGTACTTGGGATTTTTTTAAGAATCGGTAGCGTTAGTGGTGGTGGTGTAACTCTTGTGGCATTTGTTTGTGCGAGTTTTGGAAGCGTTTTCTTCCATCATATGTCCTATCGTATAAGAAAATACATGAAACAAAGGAACAAAACGAAAGCGGTTGTTTGAATTAACATTTATTTATCATAAATCCGAAAGGCTTCGCTCCCAGTTGGATTGTGTGTAAAAAATGCGTACATAGGTCCAAGAAAGTCTGAAAGGTATGTATGCGAGTGTGTGTAAAGAAAAATTTGAGAGAATGTGTCTCGCATACCTTGAATTTTACGCGCACATGTTTTCGGACGATGCGTGAAAAAGAAAAGAGATATAATCTCTTCGTGTTTTGGCTTTTATACTCTCGATCTAAGTGCCGCCTAACCTACCAAAAAGGTGGATAATTTAGTCTGAGCTCCCTCTGGTGTATGTATGTGGAAATGAGTGTGTTGAATTAGTAGGGAATGTTGGTCCTCATATAGAATTGGGTAAAGTATGAATTCAAAAGCTTCTCCAGATGGTGAACTTGAATATTTAGAAAGTTACGCCAGCGTTAGTTTCCTGCTATTGCTACCACGTGACTCACTTTAAACTACCGAATGTTGATTAATGAGTGATGAGTACCAACAAACTGCTTTCATTCCTTGCTGATGCCATGAAGGGTTGCCAAATGCTCGGCGTGATACACCAACGAGCTAAGAAAAAGTTACCTGTTCTGAAGAGAAGAACCTGGATCGAGTGGTACAAATAGTCTTGACATACCTTATCGCCGCCATAAAAGAGCTCGATTTTGTCTAGCGGGTAAAACCTAGATGTGAGAAAGAACGAGTACACACTGGAACGGGAGTATTCATACGTATCAACCACGTGTGATCGACGTGCTTTTTCATCTATAAAAGATTGTTAAATATTGGGCGAGTATAATTTTGTTAGTTGTGAATAACAGGAAAATAGGGTTAAGTTGGTGTCAGCTAAGTGTACTCCGATGTCAATTTGACCCCCTGTGTGCTAAAAACAGATGTGATGTCACATGGCCCAAAGCGAGAGAGAATGGTGGAGAGAAATCGTAAGTTTGCTTGGAACTTCTAGTTTTAGATATGTTCGGATAGGATATGATTAAGCATTAACTATGAATTTCTATCTGTATCCCTCGTACCCCCGCCCAACGACAGTGATTTTGAACAACAACAAGTCGAATAAACCTGTTCTTGTCTTCAACCGTTTGTCTCGTCTTGATCCTTATTTCCGAGGTATAAACGAACTTGTTTATAGGAGGCGTTTCCGTCAGGAAAGGAGCTTTGTCTTAGTAAATTAAGTTATTAACATGGTTAAAAAGTTGTTCTTTGTGGCGGACGTGATCAGTCAGAACCTGGATCGAATGGTGGAAATAGTCTTGAGTTTTCTAAAACGCCTGCTGTTGACTTCCATTAAGCCCATCTTGTTACGTATGCCTCACCTCTTAGGGGAGTTCTAATGTTTCACAAGTCACAAACGATTAAAATACATAAACGTTCATAACATACCTGGCTGGCCGCTTGTTTCAACAAGATCCCTTAATGTGATCCTGCCCGACTGACGAAAATAATCGGTCCCAAATACATTTTTTTTAAAAAACCGGAACGTGTGATAATACACTTTCACGTCGGCCGGCACAATGTGAAAGTGTATTATCGCACATTGTTCCGGTTTTTTGGGGTTTTTTTAATGTATTTGGGACCGATTGTTGGCTTGGTGGAAGAAATAATGCACGAGCTACTTTTCTAAGACTTTTTCTAGGGCTTTATTTTTTTATCGTTGTCCTTCCTTGTTTTTTAATTTTAACTTTTATTTTTATTTTTTTCCTCTTCTCTTCTTAAGTGACCTCAACTATTGCAACGCCACATTGTGTATTGTCGGCAGTTGAAACCAGTATTCCAGACATTTAATTTCCCTGATGATCAGCCAAGCAAGTAACTGCTTGGTAGTGAAACACGTGTAGGAAAAAACATTTAATTTGAATAAATAATATTTGTAAGAAAAAATATCTTTAATGGTGATCATTGGTGTCCTGAAAGGAATGCTTTGGTAAGCCTTCATAAAATCACATATAAATGCTCTGTACTCTGTAATCGAGTATCATCGAGCTTGTTTTTATTGGAACAACCCCGGTCTTCACTGAATGATCTATTTTATAAGTGAAAAATCTAAATATATATATATATATATATATATATATATATATATATATATATATATATATATATATATATATATATATAGTCATCCACATACGGACTGTTTCGCTGTTTCACATATAATTGTTTTTTATTGGTGATTGCAGCGTTCGTTGTTTTGTTTTTTTGTTTTTTGCTTACTACTAAATGATCAAGATGCAGAAAATTGCATTATTATAAGACTTATTTTTCGCTAATATATATTTTTTTATTGATTTTATACGTACATAAAAGTAATCCATGGACACGTGGTTCTGTCTCACAGCCGTCATCAGCATGGCTAACTTAGACAAGGATCGAACCTTCGATATTGATGTCTGTAGTCCAGCGTCTTAACATTGGATTACAACGCTCTGCCTAGAAATATGTACGATTTTTATCACCTAAATATTTAATGCATTTTTATGTAATTGTTTTTATTGGTGATTGCAGCGTTCGTTGTTTTTTTTGTTTTTGTTTTTGTTTTTTGTTTTTTGCTTACTACTATTTGGATTATTTCACTTCCTAAGTGATTAAGATGCAGAAAATTGCATTATTAGTCGCCCTTAACATTATAAGACGACAAATAGTAAAGTAGACGAAAAAATTTCTCCTTCACTGATCAAGAAAAAAACAGATTTAGTAACAGATACTACACTTTAAGATTAAGTATATTTAGAAAAGTAAAAATAAATAAATAAAAATAAACCGAATTAAATTCACCTTTTTTATTGTAATCAGTAACTAAAGAAATAAAGAGAGAGAGAGTAATAGTGTATTGTGAAGTTTTGCGATAGTTTGAATAATGTTCGATAAGTATGATGGTCAAAATTGAAACAATCATCTGTGTTGCGTGTGAATTATTACTGGCAGCTTCGTGTAAAAAAACGATAGTACGGGCCTTCATAAGATTTTTATGAACAATTGGATGTTTTTAAACCAAATACCTCTGTTCCTTTTACACTGTGATTTGTTTTAAATTGAGTCATAAGCCTTTAAAATTCTATGCATTAAATTGCCTAAGTGTTTATGGCAAAAATGTATAAGTTGGAGAAAGAAATTATACGTGTAACAATCGAAGATTCGTAACTTAAATTAATTTATTTGATGAAATTGATAGGTACGTGACGCCATTTTGAATCAATGTACAATTCAGTTCGTTAATTTAATCTTTAAATTCCGGAATGAGTTTCAGTGTATGTTTAATAGTCATAAGTAACGACGGACAATAGATAAGTATATGTAATCCGATATTCTGGAATTATCAAAGAATGATAATTGTATAAATTGTCCGATGTAATTTATTTACCGGCGCTAAGTAGGAGAGTGGGAGTAGAAAAATATTAGAGGGAAATGTTTTTGCCACCATCTGTATGGAGTATGTTTTTGTGAGAGTCTGTGATGGCGGTCTAAAAGTAGCATTTATTGTTAGATGGAAGAAATAATCATAAATTTCTTCAAACATGCTTGGACCTTTATTGTTCCAGATTTACATAAACGACCTCCCTGGTGAAATTGTGTCCTAGATGGGTATATTTGCTGATGACACCACGCTCTACTCTCGACATGTGGGAAAAACGGACGAGCACATATCCAAGACAATGACTGAATCCTTAGAAAGTGATCTCCAGTCTATAGTGTAATGGGGCATTTAATGCTACTTAACAACTACAAAAAAACTTTCCAATCACCGATTGCCATGGATAATAACACTCTAGCTGAGAGTCCAACGTTCAAGCGCCTAACATTGACAGGTTACATATATTGTAACAAATACATAAAAGACATCGCCAAGTCTGCTGCAAAGAAAGTTGACGCTCTCTCTCTCTCTCTCTCTCTCTCTCTCTCTCTCTCTCTCTCTCTCTCTCTCTCTCGACCGTGCTAGAAAACTACCCACACCTGCCAGTATCCTATATCTCTACAAGGCCACCATCCGCCATGCATGGAGTATTGTTGTCACATCTGGGCTGGTGCACCGACCATTAGTCTTTCCCTCTTAGACAAGGTCCGAAAAAGAGTCTCTAATCTAATAAGTCTCTCACTATACAGCAAGCTCCAGCCCCTGTCCCATCGCCGTAATGTTGCATATCTGTTCATTTTTAACAAGTACTTTAATTGAATGTGCTCCGATAGACTTGCTGCTCTGGTGCCCCCTCGACGTAAATCCACTCGACCAACTCGACAATCAGCTAAATCCCATCCATTCACTGTCGATGTCCCCAGATGTCAGGTATGTTTCTACTCTAATAACTTCTTTCCTTGAGCTTCCAGATTTTGGAACTCCATCCCTGCTCCTTGTTTCCCTGACTGTACCGAAATGCAGAAATTTAAGTGTAATGTAAACAAACATCTCGATGCACAACTCCTCACTTAGGATGTCCTTAATAATTCGAGACCCTTAATCACAGTAGCCCCTTACGTCTCAGTGGCAATATGCCTAGTTTGGGATGAATAAAAGTGTATATATATATTCCCTGATTTTGTCGTTTTTTATCAACTTGTCTTCATTTTCAGGGGTGCTGATCAATTAGAGTGAACGCGAAGGTCTTTTCTAACCCAGAAAAGGTCTTTCCGTAACAATGAAACCCTAGTTCGTCTAAATAAATTGTAATGTATAGTTTTTAAATAAATAAATAATAATCAATATTAGCTCTCGCAAAACTTTACGCCCAAGAACTTTATTGATTTCTTTTCAACAAACTTGGATACATTATATATATATATATATATATATATATATATATATATATATCCACTTACGTATCGAGCACTGTTGAAGTAAATCATGAAAATTGATAAATAAAAAATTATACCTCCTTATAAAATTGTATGTGGATACATGAAATACTAAAACACTAAACAAACAACTTACATTGTACTCTGTTCTTTGCTTCCTTAAAAGAGCAAGGTTCAATGCATGTCTATGTGTTAAATGATTGTAAAGTCCATCGATTTTTTGAGGATTTTGTAAAGAAAAGAATGAATAAAGACGTGGTTAGTTGAATTTAGCGTACTGTTGTTTATTTATATATGTTGTTAAATGTTTACATTTATCGAGCGTTTACCTTGAATCGTATTGGACAATCTATTAGAAATATATACACAAATATATACATATTCATACACTATATATATATATATATATATATATATATATATATATATATATATATATATATATATATATATATATATATATATATATATATAATATTTGTTATTGTTTATTATCTATGTACGTATACGTTTCGTCCTTTTTTAATAGAGATATGACTATTCACTACCGGTCATGCGATTCGAAACCCCGGATTACAAGTATTTTGCAACTCTTAACCACACGGCCAATTTTAAATAGCGAATAAACGGTGATAATTTTAACACTTTATCGGCGGGCTTAACGTCCAGAGCGTTCTACTTCTTTAGTGGAAGGAACGATGCATTTAAAGCTAGTTACGTCATGCTGTGTTAATACTACACTTACAGTGCTCTAGTTTTTCGAGGAGCGACAAATAATAATAAATATTTGTTATTGTTTATTATCTATGTATGTATACGTTTCGTCCTTTTTTAATCGGGAATCATCAGCATAGAGATATGACTATTCACTACCGGTCATATATATATATATATATATATATATATATATATATATATAGAGAGAGAGAGAGAGAGAGAGAGAGAGAGAGAGAGAGAGAGAGAGAGAGTGGGGACAAGTCTGGTTAAAGACAATGGAGACTTACTTTATTTGTATTTATAATTGTCTTCTCGACTCTGCGAGCTATCTTTCGTAATTGGTGTAATTGATGTAGTATGGATCCGAGAGTTGTTTTTTTATCAATTTCAAGCGCTTTCGATCAGCACTGTTGTCGCCATGTGTTTATTTCGTTTTCTATATTGTTGTTGTTGTTGTTTGGTTTTTTTTAGAGTAATTTATTTTTTTAGTTTATAGTTTTGGCTGAAGAATTAAAAAGACTTATAAACAAGAACAAATGAATCAATTATAACCTCCACATCCCCATCACACACATAACTTGGAACTTAATATGCATAGCTGTCTCAATAGTTTTACTCATGACATAGATGATGATTCCCTGTGTTGTTGTAAGGAATTCCAATCACCAATAAAGCAATATTAAAATACATTTAAGAAATATCAGATTAAATTACACTTTCTTTTATCTCCTGCCAAAAGTATGGACTAAAATAATAAAATACACTAGAAATATAACAAACTGTGTATTTGGACACAGGTAAAGAGTACAATAATACCACGGATACGTAAACAATATCAAGACGATCATTTCTACCTTCAGCAAAGTGGGGCATCACGGCACTTTGCAATCACTGTACGTGCACTGCTTTAGAAAGTAGCACAGCAAATCGATCGAGCGTCGAGGAAATGTCAGTTGAGCGCCATTTTCGTCTTTTTTTTATGGGAATCGCTCCAGACAAGGCATGGGGCCACTTGATGTAAGAAGCTAACAAGAACAATAAACGATTATCACAAAGACAGGAAATGCCTATTGGCCTTAGTCTTGAAAAGACCAAGGCAATAGGTAGGAGGTAAAACGGTCTGAAGGAAGAGAGTCCCACAAGACTGCAGCTCCTAGAATATGAAACCGTATTACAATTAGCTATCAAAACAGCGCATCGACGAATACCACTCGACCAACATGTCAAACAAGCCGGATAAAAAGAAGCAGGAAATAGATCAGACACTTCTGAAGAACACATGCTGTGATAGTATTATAGAAAAGACTGAGACTAGCAGCATCATGTCTGTGAGAGAGAGAGAGAGAGAGAGAGAGAGAGAGAGTGTAGATAAGAAAAAAGAGCGGAGCCAATCAAATTAAAGATACGTTTCTGCACCTTAGCAAGAACCCTTAAATGGGACAGAGATTCACCAACCCAAATATGTACTCCATACATGGTCTGGTAGTAGATTTGTAGAGAATAGATTCAGGTGTGAGAAAGTGCTTGGAGCGATAGAGAGAACCGACTTTACGAGAAACAGAAAGCGCAATGAATCTAACTCCAATGGCCGTCTTTTGGGAGTGTTTTTACAAAGAATAGTTTAGTTCTCGCACGATTGACGACATGATTTAGTTTATCTTGTTGTTTTGCCAGAAAATTACTGCTGATGAAGACCTTTGTGTCTAGAATGTGCATGAGTGTCGGCTCTCGATTGCAGGAGTTTGTGAATACCGGCAGAAAACAGTTTTAGTAGCTGTTTCTATTCTTACACCAATCATACGAGCCGAGGATCCATCCTCGACAATCAGTCCGACAGAGGCTTGGCAAATATTGACGGCGGAGGCCTTTTTTTATATCGGGCTGTGGTATTTTTTCTGTTCACCTATAGAAGGTCACTCCTCCCAGGTTTTTCCTGCTCGCTTTGGGAAGGAGTTAGTTTATAGCTAACTGCCTGGGACGCTTTAATAAAAAAAATGTAGATAAAAGGGTCTGTTTCGTCAGTGATTTAGACCAGTTATTGGTCCATGTTTTAAAAAGGAAATATTTTAATTTCATTCGAATTCATCGAATTTTATGTTTAACCCGATCAACATTTTTGCTCTGATTACTAGTATCAAAGACGGAATTGTAAAGAACTAACTCCTTCGACAATATCAAGCCTTTTCCTGCAACCCATTATACAGGTAAGAAATTTGGAAGAAATCTAATTAGAGTGAATTTTTCGCATTTCACCGGTATATTTATGCGATACATTTATTTATACGATATATTGTTTTAGTTTGAAATTTTTATTCAATACAAAATACGATATTTTAATAAATACATTCTGTTATGTTTTTTATACGAAATGTGACTTTAAAAAAAAATTGTGTTCGGTTTATTTTCTTAAAATACGATGTATTGTTGTTTTTACTTCTGAACAGCATTTCTCCTTCCGGTTCCAGTCTGAGTAAAATACATTGTCTTTTATTTATCTATTTTTTTTTTTTTGAAAAAACAGAACAATGTTTAGTGTTAAAATAAATAAAATTTATTTTAATCTGAGCTTTCGAGAAATAAAATTCTCCTTGTCAAAGAAGTGTTTTCCTTTTTTCTTTGTTTTTATTTATATACTCTGGGGACGGAAAAGATATGTTTCATTTACATGTGCATCGTTTTTGTTGTAATTATTTTTAATAAAAATACGATATTTTAACAATTTAGTTTTGCTGCTTAACTGCACGTCTGATGACGACATGTGTGTTACAAAAATCTTACCTTTTTAATACTTTTTTACATTATATATATATATGTATATATATATATATATATATATATATATATATATATATATATATATATATATAACATTTCTTAATTTGCTATTTTTAAATATTATATATTGCTTTTTTTGTTTTAATTTTTTAATACAAATTATTACATTTTAATAAATACATTGTTGTTTTTGTTTTTTGTATTTACAATGAAATCCTATTTCAGTCACCTTAATTATTTAAATGTGTTTATCCCTCGAACCGGGCAACGACGATTGATGTGTTTTTACTTTCTTTTTTATTATTTTCTTATCTTTTTTTTCTGGGGATGGAACATCCTACCCGATGCCAGACATTCACCCGCTATTTCAGACACTCCAGCCGAAATATCTTTTTAAGATTCTAACCGCCCCTTTAAGTGTAATTGTTTGTATCTCTCTTTCACTTGGTTCACCGGGTATATTCGCCAGGTAGTTTTTGAATATTTTTTTTTCATTAGTCAGGTTGCTCCTATAATTACTGGATTGATAGAGATCTTCCTAAGATTCCAGTTTCTTTTCATGTCGTACATAAGACCTTGGTATTTCGTAATATGTTCTCTTTCAGCTCCGTTTAAGCCAGCATCATTAGGGACACTGACTTCAACCAGGTTTGCTACGTTTCCCCTTTTGTATCATATCACTAAACCAGTTTTAACAGCTCCGTTTTCTAGATATGTAGCTGTAGGGATTGCACAATCATTGTGAGGTGTGTGATCTTAATTATTTTTTAAGACTTTTAAAATTGTTCATCCCTCAAATCGGGGGAATGGCCAATAATGGGGGTTTATCTATATGTTATCTATATGTTATCTATTTTTTTTTAGTCGTCATCACTCGTCCATTTGTGAAACATCGAAACGTTTTCATATTCCTCATTTCAAATAACCGTTTCCAACGATTCTTATTTTAAAATTTCAATTGCTGAAACAACACGAGAAACACCCGTGTCTGACGTTCTTCAACTTGTTCTTACGGATCTATTTTCCTTTGTCATCATCACTCGTCCATTTATGAAACATCGAAACGTTTTTCATATTCCTCATTTCTAATAACCGTTTCCAACGATTTTTATTTTAAAATTTCAATTGCTGAAACAACACGAGAAACACCCGTGTCTGACGTTCTTCAACTTGTTCTTGCGGATCTATTTTTTTTAGTCGTCATCATATTCCTCATTTCTGAGGGGACGAAGACAGGCTCTACGTGCCCCCCCCCCCGACTAGTAGCTGAAAGCAATACCACCTCTTACGAGTCAAGGAACGCTTACAGTGAAACTAATGTCTTCAACCAGCCATCCCTCTCCGCGACAGTACTCTCACGCATCCTTTTCAGGACGGGCGACTCCGGTCGTCGAAAGTCAACATCTAGCAATTCTGCAGCTCAACATCGAAGGGCTAACTATGCCAAAGCTCGATGTCCTTGCTCAAATTGCCACCAACACCGAGGCAAACGTCATCCTCCTCCAGGAGACACACAAAGTCAGTGACACCAGTCTTAAACTCCCAGACTTCACGCTCGCTGGCTACACCAGCAGCAAACATCATGGTCTCGCGACGTTCGTGAAGAACAATGTACCATGGTGGCCTGCTAGTCAGTCGACCAATGATGCCACAGTTGAGTGGATCAGTACGAAGGTGGCTGAGAATAGCATAGTCAACATCTACAAGCCACCTCCATCCCGTTTGGAGCCGCACACCATCCCGGATGTGCCGGCACCTGCAATTTATGCTGGTGATTTCAATAGTCGCCACACCGACTGGGGATACAACATCACCAACCAGGACGGCATCGCTCTATCTGAATGGGCATCTGCTGTAGATGCCACACTCCTCTACGACCCGAAGGAGCCTTCGTCGTTCACCTCGGGACGATGGAACACTGGGACCAACCCCGACTTGGCCTTCTTTAAGAACCTCCCGCACACAGCATTGCCGGAGAGACGCATCCTGAACCGGTTCCCTCACTCACAACATCGTCCATCGCTGATCACAACACCATCCTTGATCCAGCCAATAGGGGGAAGACCAGTCCGGAGATGGAACTTCCGCAAAGCGGATTGGCAAGGCTACAAGAAGGAGGTCGAAACATCAGTTAAGGCTCTACCAACACCTCGAGACGACAACACCGACGATGCTTATGAAGCCTACACAGAGATGCTGCTAAAGGCTGCGAAGAAACACATTCCCCGTGGACGACGTACCAACTATATCCCTTGCTGGGACGAGGAATGCGAAGATCTATTGCGCCGCCACTCTGACTCCACAAATAGTGAGGAGAGAGCAGCAGCAGCTACCAGCCTTCTGGATAGACTAAGCACCAAGCGCCAAGAGAGATGGGAAGAAACCGTGGAGACGATCGACTTCACTCACTCGAGCCGGAGAGCCTGGCAGACCATCAACAAGCTCACTGGTCGTGCAAGTAAACCATCTCCTTGCCCAATCACTGCCAATTCCATCGCAGCACAGCTCATGAAGGATGGTAGCTTCCCAGATGCGGACAAGTACTTCACAAGAGACACCACAACCAAACTGAGGGATCTCCACATCTCACCGAGTGCCGACGCTGACCTCCCGGGTGAGTTTACGATGAGAGAGATGGAAGTAGCCACCAAACGCCTGAAGCTCCAGGACCTGATAACATCCACCCGGAGTTTGTCATCCACCAAGGACGGAAAGCAACAGAATGGCTACGCCTACTCTACACCGTGTGCTACAGAACATCGCGGCTGCCAAAGATCTGGCGCCGAGCAAAGATCATCGCTCTGGCCAATCCAAACAAGCCGCTCGATGACCCCAAAAGCTACCGCCCGATCTCGCTTCTCTGTGTCCCATACAAACTCCTGGAACGGCTACTATATGCGCGCCTCGAACCGGTTGTGGAAACCATACTACCTAAGGAACAAGCCGGCTTCCGTCGTGGCAAGTCAACAACAGACCAAGTCGCCTTGCTAACCCAGGACATCGAGAGCGCCTTCCAGAGAGGAGAAAAAGCCGGCACTGTCCTACTTGACCTCACGGCTGCATACGACACCATCTGGTTACGTGGACTCCATGTTAAGCTGCTGCAAACCATTCCAGATCGACACCTGGTGAGTTTCATCATGGAGATGCTGAGTAATCGTAGCTTCTCCCTCCACACCAGTGACGGCCAACGCAGCAGACTACGGAGACTAAAGAACGGCGTCCCGCAAGGCTCGGTTTTGTCCCCGATGCTCTTCAACATATACATCTACGACATACCGACAACAACAGCCAAAAAATACGGGTACGCCGACGACCTAGCCATCCTACAGACGGGAAAAAAATGGGAGACTATCGAGGCTGGGCTCACTGCGGACATGACGACCTTGTCCAGGTACCTCAAGAACTGGCGGCTGAAACTCAGTGTGGGCAAGACCATGTCCACGGTATTCCACCTCAACAACCGCGAGGCCAAACGCAAGCTTAAAGTGATGGTCAACAACACCGCCCTCCTGTTCGACGCCACCCCGACGTACCTTGGCGTGAAACTCGACCGCTCACTGACATACCGTCAACAAATCGAAAAGGTGACAGCAAAGGTGACATCACGTGCTGCACTGATTCGTCGTCTGGCCGGTACTACATAGGGAGCTGCAACCAAGACCCTGCGGATATCCACCCAAGCACTGGTTTTCTCAGCGGCCGAGTACTGCGCCCCGGTTTGGTGCCGAAGTACCCACACCAAGAAAGTGGACGCAGCTCTAAACACCGCCATGCGCACAGTCTCTGGGACACTCCGCGCCACGCCGGCGAACCAACTACCGATACTCTCCGGTATTGCCCCACCCGCTATCCGACGAGAAGCGACTGTCCTGGCACTGTCACGCAAGGCCAAGATCGACAAGAGACATCTGCTCCATGACATCATGAGCAAACCTCCTCCACCAGTACGCCTCAAATCACGCTACGCACTCTCCCAGCACGCGCATCAGCTTCTGGAAACCGTCCCAGACACCACCTCAAAGCAGATGTGGACCAAGAACCGCTGGAGGGAAGATTGGCAGCAAGCTGACCAACACCGACTGCACATGTTCATCACCGACCCAGACGTCATACCAGGGGCTGAGCTGCCACGAAGGCAATGGACCAATCTGAACCGCCTGAGAACTGGTGTGGGCCGTTTTTCTGCCACAATGAGAGACTGGGGTCTGAGAGAGGGTGCTGCCTGTGAATGTGGCCACCCAGAACAGACAGTTACACACGTCATAGAGGAATGCCCGCTGTTCAAACCACCCAATGGCGAGCAGGGCATAGCGGACCTTGATGACGGGACGAGAACCTGGCTTGCCAAGACCGAGCTGCAGCTTTGAGGGAGCTGGCACAAGAAAGAAAGAAGAAAGAAGAAGATCGTGGGATATGCTATCTTCATTATTTTAATACTTTAATAATAATGTGTATCTCTCTAACTAGGAAACTACGATTGGGGGGGGGGGTATGATAATATTGTGAGGTATGAGATCTTCATTATTTTTAAGACTTTAATGCTGTTTAGCGTGCGAACTGGACAACTCTCCTGTACGTGGTCCGGCATTCACCCTAGGCGGGTTGAACCGGCTTCGTCCAAAGGAGAAAGTTTCATGGAAGTATTATTTACTCCTCTCCAGGAGGTTAGGCATAAGGCCAGTTTTATCTTACTCCCACAAGGTAAGATGTGACCCACAGTCGGGTCGGGAAAGTGGGACTTGAAAAGCCAGCGCCCGAGAAAGTGAGCACTCTGGCCATTAAAAATTGCCTTGGCAGCCCCGTCGGCATTCCCAGGTAGGGGCGCCTCAGGCAGTAAACAATAAACTTACTCCTCCTCAAAGAGGGGAGGCAAAGCATGGGAGGTGGACCTCCTAGAACTGCACAGGACAAATCCACAGACCGATGGAATCAAGCCCGAAGGACTAGACGACAACGGTCTATGGGGTGCAGTATCCATCGACCATCGGAACAGATACTACACTTTCTTCCTAGCCAAAAGGCCAGAAGTTTCATGGGAATATCAAATTTACAAGCTGTCCCCAGTCGCATGTATATCCCGGGGAGATAACGACGTTAGGCTTTTGCATTTCTTGCAGAGAGGTGTCAACGTTCTCCTACATACAGCGCCGGGTATTCCCAAATGGTCACCCATCTGATACTGACCAGGCTCAACGTTGCTTAACTTCTGTGACAAACGAGAACTGGTGTGTCAACGTGATTATGCCATATATGAACCGGGAAACGACGATTAAAATAATAAAGATCTCATACCCCAGCATATTATTGTAAATAATATGCTGGGATATGCGATCTTTATTATTTTTAAGACTTTACTACTGATTATCTCGCGAACGAAGTAACAATGATTAATGGGGGTCTACAAGAATATCGTGGGGTATGGGATCTTACATTTTTAAAGAATTTTAAAACTCTTTATCATGAGGATTATCGGGGCTTTACAATATATTGGGGTGTGCGTTCGCTCCGGACATCCATAAATAGCAAGGAAAGCGTTTTATTTTATTTATTACACTTGTTATAATAATCATTATTACTTTTATTTGTATTTAGGCTTGTAAATAAATTAGTCGTAGAGGGTCAAGGAGGATGGGAAGGCCAAGGATGGGTAGCACTTCCCAGACCCCCACTGGAAGAGTGCGGAGAGTGCTGGCACCTTGAGGATGATTATTGCCACCCAAATCCCAGATGAAACCAATGGTCGTTACCAGCAGAAATCAATGGTGGAGAGTAATGGAACTCTGGGAAGGCTTGTTGTCACTCAGAATCCAGGGAACACCATTGGTTGTTGTCGGTGACAAATCACTGACGATAACTTGTGCAAGAACTCCTAGTAGGTACAAATAATAATAATAATAATAATAATAATAATAGTAGTAGTAGTAGTAGTAGTAGTAGTAGTAGTGATGATGATGATGATGATGATGATGATGATGATGATGATGATGATGATGATGATGATGATGATGATGATGATGATGATGATGATGATACATGCATACTGGTTTAAAAAATTCACGATCCTGCATGAAAGAATAGCGCAGAAACTGAGCGGATGTATCCGCAAAACAGACATACCAGAATGGATGACGGAAGGAAGAACAACACTAATACAAAAAGACCCCAAAAAGGGAACAACCCCCAGCAACTACAGACCGATAACATGTCTACCAATAATGTGGAAAATTCTCACAGCACAACTGAGAGAACAAATCTACCAATCCCTGGACAAACGTGGACTGCTCCCCGAGGAACAAAAAGGATGCCGGAAAGGACAAAGAGGGGCACATGATCTACTATACATTGATCAAAAGACTTTGAAGGAGGTGAAGAGCAGACAAAAGAACATAACCATGGCATGGATTGACTACAAGAAAGCCTACGACAGAATCCCCCAAACATGGATAATTGAATGCTTAAAGATATACAAGATACCAGACAGGATTATTAATCTCATCCAGAAAGCGATGGAAACATGGAGACTAAAACTGACAGCCGGAGGACAATACCTGTCTGAGATAAAAATACAGAGAGGCATTTTTCAAGGAGACTCTCTATCACCACTACTGTTTATAATAGCCATGATGCCACTCAACTACATACTCAGAAAGTGTGATGCCGGATACAGGTTTACGGATACAGAACAAAGAATAAACCACCTGATGTACATGGATGACCTTAAACTGTTTGCAAAAAACAAAACAGAACTGGAAAAGCTGATAAACACAACCAGGATATTCAGACAGGATATCCAAATGGAGTTTGGAATAGAAAAATGTGCACTGCTAGAGATCAAAAGAGGAAAACTGGAGACGACAGAAGGTATAGAACTCCCCAACCAAGAGGAGATGAGGGCGCTAGGAGAACAAGAGTGTTATAAATACCTGGGAGTTCTGGAAGCAGACACAATCAAATATACAGAAATGAAAGAGAAGATTGGAAAAGAATATCTACGAAGAACAAGGAAACTCTTAGAAACTAAACTATATAGCAGAAAGGTAAAAGGGATAAACACATGGGCTGTATCACTAATAAGATACTCTGGACCATTCATAGGCTGGACCAAAGAAGAACTCAGGCACCTTGACCAGAGGACTAGAAAACTAATGACCATGCACAATGCATTGCACCCAAAAGACGATACGGACAGACTCTACATGAAAAGAAATGAAGGAGGTAGAGGACTGGTAAGTATAGAAGACTGTGTGGAAGACACCAAAAAAGCTGGAGAAATATGTAACCCAGAACACGGAAAGACTGATCACCACAGCAAGAGACACCAGCCCAACAAACAACTCCAGAAGCACTGAACCCAGAAACAAAAAGACAAGAAAGGAAAAGTGGGAAGAAAAACAACTACATGGACGCTTCATAAGACTCACAAGCGATGAAGCCAATGAAAACAGCTGGGCATGGCTAAGAAAAGGACACTTGAACAGAGAAACGGAATCTCTGCTGACGGCCGCACAGAACAATGTGATTAGGACAAACTTTATTAAAGCAAAGATAGATAAAACCCAGGAAAACAGCAAATGCCGATTGTGTGGACAAAGAGACGAAACGATAAATCATATAATAAGTGAATGCAGCAAGCTAGCACAAAGGGAATACAAGAACAGACATGACAGCGTGGGGAAAGAAGTACACCGGGAAATGTGCAAACAACTGAATTTCGAATATGCAAAAAAACGGTACAAACACAAACCAGAAACTGTACTAGAAAACGAAAAACACAAAATCATATGGGATATGAATGTACAAACAGACAAACCCATAACAGCAAGGAGACCGGATATGATAATAATCAACAAGAAAGAAAAATCCTGCAAAATCGTAGACTTTGCAGACCACAGAGTGAAGATCAAAGAGACGGAAAAAAGAAGCAAATATACTGAACTTGCCAGAGAATTGAAAGGAATATGGAACATGAAGAAAGTCAGTATAACACCAATAATCATAGGAGCACTAGGAACAGTCCCCAAAAACATGGAGAAAAGACTAGGAGAAATAGGAATCAAAGGGATAACTGAGACCATACAAAGGACAGTAATGATCAAAACAGCTACAATCCTGAGAAATGTCCTCGAATGCGGAAACCAACCCACATAAGCAACGAATTGGAACAAACACATGGAAGCACAAGACAACAGAACCGGGGAAAATACAACCGCACGAGAGAGGCGCAAGCATAGGCTGACGCCACGAAAATTATGGACAGAGGGTTGAGGAGGGAAAGCGCAAACCAGACCTCCACTGGAAGAGCGCGGACAGCTCTGGGACCTTGGGGAGGCTTGTTGCCACTCGGGCCCCAGAGGGGACCAATGGCCCTTACCAGCGGGAAATCGGTGGTAGGTGGCTGTTGCGATACCGCAAGATCATCAGCGGTGATGAACGAAAAGAGGTGGAGCATACTGGAAGTCTGAGGAGACTTGTTGTCACTCAGACTCCAGGGAATACCACAGGTTGTTGGCAGTGGGCGATCACTGACGATGACCAGTGTGATAACTCCTAGTGAGTAAAAAAAAAAAAATAAATAAATAATAATAATAATAATAATAATAATAATAATAATAATAATAATAATAATAATAATAATCATAATAATCATAATAATAATAATAATAACAATAACAATAACAATAACAATAACAATAATAATAATAATAATAATACAAAAAGATGCCAAAAAAGGAACGACTCCAAGCAATTATAGACCAATTACCTGTTTACCAACAATGTGGAAAATCCTGACGGCACAACTGAGAGAACAAATCTACCAGTCCCTAAACAAACGTGGACTACTCCCCGAAGAACAAAAAGGATGCCGTAAAGGGAAAAGAGGGACGCATGACCTCCTATACATCGATCAAAAGATTCTTAAAGAGGTAAAAAACAGGAAAAAGAACATATCCATGGCATGGATTGACTACAAAAAAGCTTACGACAGAATCCCTCAAGCATGGATAATTGAATGTTTGAAAATATACAAAATACCCGAAAGGATGATTAATCTTATTAAGAAAGCAATGGAAACATGGAAACTGGAACTTACAGCCGGAGGACAACAGCTGACTGAGATAAAGATACAAAGAGGCATCTTCCAAGGAGACTTCCTATCACCACTACTGTTTATAATAGCTATGATGCCACTTAACTACATACTCAAAAAATGTGATGCCGGATACAAGTTTACAGACACAGAACTAAGAGTAAACCACCTGATGTACATGGATGACCTAAAACTATTTGCAAATCGCAAAAAGGAACTGGAAAAGCTGATAAATATGACCAGAATCTTCAGTCAGGACATCCAAATGGAATTCGGAATAGAAAAGTGTGCACTACTAGAAATAAAAAAAGGAAAACTGGAGACAACAGAGAACATAGAACTCCCCTACCCAAGAGGAAATGAGGGCGCTGGGTGAACAAGATAGCTACAAATATCTCGGAGTACTGGAGGCAGACGCCATCAAATCTACGGAAATGAAAGAGAAGATTGGAAAAGAATATTTACGAAGAACAAGAAAACTCCTAGAAACGAAATTATATAGCAGAAATCTAGTAAAAGGAATAAACACCTGGGCAGTAGCACTAATAAGATACTCTGGATCATTCATAGGCTGGACCAAAGAGGAACTAAGGCACCTGGACCAGAGGACCAGAAAATTAATGACCATGCACAATGCACTACATCCAAAAGATGATACGGACAGACTCTACGTGAAAAGAAACGAAGGGGGAAGAGGACTGGTAAATATAGAAGATTGTGTGGAAGACTCAAAAAAAGATCTGGAAAAATGCATAACTCAACACAGAGAAATCCTTATCACTGCAGCAAGAGACGCCGTTCCAACGAACAACTCGGGAAGCACCGAAACCAGAAACAAAACTGCAAGAAAAGATAAGTGGGAAGAAAAAAAACTACACGGACAAGTGAAGAAACCAACGAAAATAGCTGGACATGGCTAAGAAAAGAGCACTTGAACAGAGAAACGGAATCCTTACTGATGGCTGCACAGAACAATGCAATTAGGACAAACTACATTAAAGCTAAAATAGATAAAACTCAAGAAAACAGTAAATGCAGACTCTGTGGACAAAGAGACGAAACAATAAATCATATAATAAGTGAATGTAGCAAACTATCTCAAAACGAGTATAAGAACAGACATGACTATGTGGGGAAAGCAGTACATCGGGAACTGTGCAAACAATTGAATTTCGAATACGCAGACAAATGGTACAAACATAAGCCAGAAACAGTACTGGAAAACGAAAAACACAAAATCATCTGGGATATGGATATACACACAGACAAACTCATACAAGCAAGGAGACCGGATGTTATAATAATTAACAAGAAGGAAAAATCATGCAAAATCGTAGACTTCGCCGTTCCAGCAGACAACAGAGTGAAAAGCAAAGAAACGGAAAAACGAAGCAAATACACAGAACTAGCCAGAGAACTGAAAGGAATATGGAGCATGAAGAAAGTCAGTATAATACCAATAATCGTAGGAGCACTAGGAACAATCCCAAAAAACCTGGAAAAAAGACTGGGAGAAATTGGGATCAAAGGTATCATTGGAACTATACAAAAGACAGCAATGATCAAAACAGCTACAATCTTAAGAAAAATTATTGAATGCGGAAACTAACCCGCATAAGCTACGAAGGATCATACAAAATCTAACACAGGAAGAACACAAAAACTAATGAAAGAACACACCACAAACAAACAGAAAATGCAAGAAACGTCACTTAATAAGCTCACCCTCCTCCAATAAATTACAACGGCCTCAACTGACACAACACAAAAATGGATCAATGAACAGAAATAGCAAGAAACACCATAAGCTCACCCCCCACCCCCACCCCCCAATAAATAAATAAATAAAAAATAATCAGCCCCCCCCCCAAAAAAAAAGAAATTGTACCAGCCTAGGCTGACACCACACAAAATATTTGCATAGGGTCAAGGAGGATGAGAAGACCGAGGAGGGACAGCACAAACCAGACCTCCACTGGAAGTGCAGAGACTGCGGTGACCTTGGGGAGGCTTATTGCCACCCAAATCCCAGAGAAGACCAATGGTCGTTACCAGCGAGAAATCAATGGTAAACGGCTGTTGTGATACTGCAAGTTTATTTGCGGTGGCTATCGAAAAGAGGTGGAGAATACTGGAAATCTGGGGAGACTTGTTGTCACTCAGACTCCAGGAAATACCACCGGTTGTCGGTGAGCAATCACTGATGACCTGTGTGAGAACTCCTAGTGAGTAAATAATAATAATAATAATAATAATAATAATAATAATAATAATAATAATAATAATAATAATAATAATAATATCCATGAAAAAAGACGCGTTCACTTGTAAAATTGACCATATTATCTTAAATTAAAACTTCTGCAAAAGAGCACGATAAATATACGTGAGAGGGAAATGTGTGCGTGCGCGCGTGAGTGTGTATGTGTGTGAGAGCATGAGAGAGAGGGAAAAAGGACGAGTGAGTCTTTAAGAAGGAAAGGAGACGAAAGAGAGAGAGAGAGAGCATTTATGGGAAGCCGAAACTGTTGGATAAGATCTGGATTGACCAAGAAATCAAATTCAACTATAAGGCTGCTGTCTTCACCTGACGCATACAAAGATGAAGACAAAAAGCTGGTACCATAGGACGACCCATGTCCTTATACCAGAATTCATCTATGTTACTATGATTGTGTGGGAGGGCGTGGAAAAGTGTGGGTGTGTGTGTGTGTGTGTGTGTGTGTGTGTGTGTGTGTGTGTGTGTGTGTGTGTGTGTGTGTGTGTGTGTGTGTGAAAGAGAGAGAGAGAAAGAGAGAGACATTGAAGAAAAACTGCATCCTTGTGCCTGTCCGGGAAGAGAGAATTTTTAACCGAGAGAGAGAGTGTGCGCCATACAGAGAAAGAGGGATGGAGGAAGAGTAGGCTTATGTGTGTGTTAGGGAGAGGGTAAGTGGTGTTTTCAGACAAAAAGAGAGATGAGGGGATGTGTGTAGAGAGAAAGACAGAGAAAACATCCGCTCAGAGAGAGAGAGAGAGAGAGAGAGAAAGCACACCCATATGTGTGTGTGAGAGGTGGGGGTTGAAAGTGTGCATGCGTACGTCTATTTTCAGCTGACCTTTAGTGTCAACATCACAAATTTCCCCCTTCTTCGTCTTTATCTTTTCTTCTTCTTCTTCTTCTCCTTCTTCTTCTTCCTCTTCTTTTTTCTTCTTCTTTCTTTTCTTCTTCTTTTTCTTCTTCTTTTTCTTCTTCAATGCAAAAATGGAAAACCAGATTTGCTACCTTTCCCGTGTTTGACAGTCAACAAAAGAGATAGGTAAATGAAGACAGATATGAAAAAGAAGGGAAAAAATGCAAGAATAACAGAAAGTAAAAATGCAAAAGAAAGGAAAAGAAATAAAAAGATAAGAGAAAAAAAAGAAACGATTAAAACAAAAAGAAAGGGAGAAAAATGAAACGGAGAAAGAAAAGAAAAGAAAGAGAGAGATATACGAGTGTCGTCGACGATGTCGGCCTCCCTGATGGAATGTTTAAAATACAGCGTCTGCAGAAACGGAAGTGACCTTTTCGAAGAGGGTCAACCGAGGTTAAAGGACAGAAAAGGAATATCAACCGGAAGTGAACGGAAAGTCGAAATGACGGACGGAAACAGAAAGGAAGGAACAAACAAAATTAATAAATTAAATTAGGAGAAAGAAAGAAAAAAAGAAAGAAAGAAAGAGACAAACAACATAATGGAATAACTAGGGAGAAAGAAAAAAGGTTAAAAGAAACAAAAAGAAACAAAAAAGAAAGAAAGGGAGAAAGGGAAGAAAAAGAAGGAAAAAAGAAAGGATGAATGGCTCTCTCCTCGATGAAGCCCTTTGCGTTGATAAGCTCTTAGAAATGACTTTTACTCCATGACTAAGGTCGCTTGAGAAATGGTTGAATTATTCTAGCACTCCAGAAAACACCTAACTCCTGACGCAATCCTCTACCTGTATAAGAGTTAGATACGCCCTAGGATGGAGTATTGTTGCCACATCTGGAGAGCTGGCGCTCAGAGCACCCTCTCTTGCCTTTACATAGTACAAAACCGACTTCGCAATCTATTGGGGGTGATCTCTCTTCTCTTTCCTACAGTCCCTTTCTCGTAACTATCCTTCTCTACTCTATCGTTATGTTCCTCAACTGAGCTACAAACTCTCGCTCCCCCTGTAAAACATTCACAAGAACTCGTCTTGTTATCACTACTACAAAGAACTTCCCTTTCTTCCTTCGTGTATCTACAACCAAATGGTGCTTACATGAACAGAGTTTCTTTCGAAGAACTTCACATCTGTAGAAAACAATACTACGAGACTGCTTCCCTGTTGGTTATAACATAATCGTCTTCAAATCCAATGTCAACGAATGCTGCTGTCCTCTTAAGTAATCAAGTTCTTCCGTTTTCGGCCATCGTTTCAAATCCTCTCATGATGATGTTCATCAATCCAATTTACAATCTTATTACCCCTTATCCTCGAGTGGCATTTGGGCCTTAGAAAGTTAAGACTCATTCGTATGAAAAAAGAAAACTAAAGAAAGAAAAGAAAGAAAATATGTGAAAAAAAAAAAAGAGTATGTATGGCGTGTACCCGCTTCTCACTAGCAGCAAATTTAGGCATGAAGTCAATTTTGTGGGGGTAAAGTCCAGCTGCCCCGACGGGAGTACTCTCGAAGGGTACAGAAATAGTCGAGAACGAACTCGTCAGTATTCCCCGGTAGGGGCACCCTAGGTAACTGGCAACAAACGAATCCCCCTTCCCAAAAGAGAAAGTGCGTGTCATAAATGTGTGTATATATATATATATATATATATATATATATTCATATATAAATTATTTATTTAAAAACTATATATTACAGATTCCAGAGATGTACGATAGTTTCATTGGCACGGGTAGGCCTTTTCTGTTTAGAAAAAGCACTGACAACACTCACTCCCGCATCCGTATATAAGTCTAACAAACACTCCATCATATGATAAAAAACAAGACTTATCCACCCGCTCCAAGATCCAATTAAATTATATCACCCTTATTATCAAAATTAATGTTTTATACCACTCTCTATTCTGGTGTTGCTTCTCGACCATCTCCCTCGGATCAGTCGAAATATGCAACTGATCTAGAAGTTGACCAGAGTTCAGTTGTGGATTAGGGTACGAAATGGTTTGTTTCAGCTCGTGTCTTTCAATCGTAGGCGTGTCTATTTTCTTCCTGAGATTCTTATGGATGGCTCTGCTCTTGAGGAGAAATCGACTCTGAAACATCTTGGTCTTTCTCTCTCATCAAATCTTTCTTGGAGTTCATACATTAGATACATTGCTCTTTCCGCTTCTCGTAAAATCGGTTCTCTTTCGCTCCAAGCACTTTCTCACACCTGAGGCTATTCTCTATCTCTACAAATCCACAATCAGACCATGTATGGAGTACTGTTGTCATATTTGGACCAGTGAATCTCTGTCCCATTTGAGGGTTCTTGATAAGGTGCAGAAACGTATCTGTAATTTGATTGGTCCTACCCTTTCTTCTTCTCTGCACCTTCTCTCTCACGGACGTGATGTTGCTAGTCTCAGTCTTTTCTATAAATACTATTATAGCATGTGTTCTTCAGAATTGTGTGATCTATTCCCTGCTTCTTTTGTTCTAGCTCGTTTGACTCGTTGATCTAGGGGTCTCCATCAATTCGCTGCTTTGATACTTCATTGTAATACAGCTTCCTATTCCAGTAGCTTCTTTCCAAGAACTGCAGTCTTGTGGAACTCTTTTCCTGGTGACTGTTTTCCTCCTACCTATAATATTGGTCTTTTCAAGACTAATGGCAATAGGCATCTCCTGTCTTTGCGATAATCATATTTCGTTCTTGTTAGCTCCTTACATCAAGTGGCTTCATGTTTGGTCTGGATCGATTTTGATTTTTTTTAAATGCAAGATACCAACTCCCTACCTTCCCCCAGTTATATTATACATATCACTGCCACATCTTTCCTATCAACACAAATATAACCTACATTCACATCCTCACCAATCACAAATAACATAAATTAATGTGCACTTTACCATTTTCTAATATATTTAAGTATTTAAATATATTAAAAATCTTTCTACTTAAATAACTAGAAATACATCTATCGAATAACAAAATAAAAAGGTATATATGACCAGGAGTTAAATCTAACCGATACACACAGGCCCTCTAATAGACGCATAAACGTCATTAGATAAGAGTTAACAGAATTAATTAAAATACGATGACCACACATGATCTCATACAGGAACAGTGTTCCAAATGACAGTGGCTTAAACAGAGCAGAGAGGGAAAAGGTGACAAAGTACCAAGGCCTAATGTATGATATGAAGAGAAACTGGAACCTAAAAAACATCAACATTATCCCAGTTATAATATGAGCTAAAGGTCTCATGAAGAAAAATTTCAAAAAGTATCTGGAAAGTATTCTCGGAAAACCAAGTGCAAAAGAAATCCAAATAATTGCACTTAAGGGAACGGCCAAAATCCTTAGAAGAGCACTCGGTTGGAGCCTCTAAATAGCAGGTGATAGTCTGCCATTTGGAAGAATGCCCCGTCCCTATGCTAACGAAAACAGAAATAAGAAAATTTTTAAAAAGAGAGGAGCCACTACATGAATATTATGGAGATAACAAGCCTATACTGATCTATCCGATTGATTAAATACCCCTTAGGCCAGGATTTTTTGCTGAAAAGAATACCCCCTTTTCCATTAGATATAAAGCCTGACCTTCACACCTCAGCCATACGTTTTAAAAAAACGCTCGCTTAAATAATAAACTACAATATAATAACCGCTTTATGCTCAAACATAAGCACCTCAAGAATAAATATATAAATATAACACATAAACCTTTTAATAATATTAATACATCCAAATTCTGTAAATAAATGTGGTCTAAATATAAATAATACTCTACACCATCACTCTTAAATATGAATACACAATGAAAACAGATAAGCATGCAACATCTGTAATCAGTAATTAAGTTGTATTTAAATAATACTAAGTTACAATTAAGGCCCATACAGCCATATAGACAGTCCCCGTAAACTCAGTATTTCCTCCAAAAGGGACAACTTGAGGGAAAACACCGGACGATAAAAGCGGTGATCATCGCCACCTTTTCCACTTTTTTATCTGTCTTCATTCTGTAAGACGTTGATGATTTGAAATGGGTTGTAAGGGTTATTTTTCTAAACAGTAAAGGCCTACCTGTGTCAATGAAACCATGGTACATCTCTGGAATCTGTAATGTATAGCGTTTAAACAAATAATTTGTATTTTAGAGAGAGGGAGAGTGGACTTATGTGTGTGTAAGGGAGAAGGGAAGGGGTGATTTCAGACAAAAGGGAGGGAGAGGGCGCCCATAGTTGTGCGTGCGAGAGAGTGGGGTAGAGTGAAAGTGGGCGTGTGTATTTCTATTCCAAGTTGACCTTTATTGTCAACGTCACAAATTGTTCCTCTACTTCCAAAAATGGAAAGCCAGAAATACGATGCCGATTGAACACTTTTTCCGGGTTTGGCAACCAACAAAAGAGAAGTGTAAATAAAAACAGACACGAAAAAGAGAAAGACAGACATAAAGAGAAAAAGAAAGAATGACAGAAAGAGAAAAAGGAAAAGGAATAAAAAGAGAAAAGAGAAAGAAGCGATGAAAACAAATGAGAGAAAAAGAAAAGGAAAAAAAAAAGAAAGAAAGAAAGAAAGAAAGAAAGAAGGGCCTAGGAGGGCCGGGATGGATCATGCCTCATTCAGACAAAAGGATCGAACCTCTATCAAGCGAGATTCTAGTGTCTGAATATTCCAAGTGTTCCCATGTCCAGGTATGGAAAAATCAATGGACTTGGCATGGTGTAATGGTGACAGGCGCAGGCTGTGGACTCAGCGTACCGGGTTCGAATTCTGTCGGGAGTACTGCATCACTTTCACTTGGGAAAGGTATAAATCTATATCAATCAAGCAAGCAATTTTATTGCCCCCCTCAAAAAACAGCAAAGTGCAGCAAGCCATATAAAAACACAGAAGATATTGCATCTATATACCGTCTGGATGTTTATCCAAAGCGACTTTAAACCTGGATATGGTAGGCATCATCACGACCTCCTCTGACAGTCTGTTCCGGGAAGCAGAATCAGGTTCAGAGAATGCTGCTTTTCTTCTGTTGAGACGAAAACAATGATGGTACATCTTCTGCGATTGTTCGTGGAGACCGCAATTAGTTGTTGGTGTGAAAAACTCATCTGAAGGTACATTTATATTCCTGTTGATGATGCTGTATGCCAGAATCAGGTCTCCTCGCATCCTTTCGTCGCTCAAGTAAGGAAAGATATATCCCTCCTCCAGCTATGGATTAAATAGTAGAGTAGAGTAGCCTTGGCTGTGCGACTAGTCGATGAGAAAAAAAATAACGCCAATCCCTATTTTAGTTGTACATTTCAATAAAAAAAATTCAATATTTTAAAATATATAAACCCTAATCCACCAAAATATTTTGTTAAACTTTACATTTGTCGATTAGTCAAAATTGTGTCCCTTGTTTGTTTTTTTGTTTTTTACATTTAAAATTTTAATTAAATACAAATAACATTAAAGCGACAAATAACAATTTTAAAAAACATTTAACTAAAATATATATATAGAAAACACTAAATATTATGGATATTCGTAATATATTTATGTGGGTACGAAAAGATAGAATCTAGCGGTTTTTCGGAGATTTTTTGTTCTGATCTAGCGGTTTTTATTAAATCTCAGTTGAAAACACTGACGGGATTTGAGAAAAGTGAACTGTTATGGCGTCATCGTAATAAAATTGAACCTTTCTGTTCGTTTGTCTTCTATCTAATCGTCCCGTATTGCGGGGATATTCTCTCTGTCGGTTCATTTACCTCTTTGGAAATACACGCACTTGCAAAACGCGGATGTCATAGTCGCCGAGAACAGACCAAGTGTTGCAGGGGCGGCTCCATTCCTTCTTTCGTCGGGGTGAGGTATGATACAGCTCAGTCCTAGGAGGTACACTCTCCCAAGCATTACCTTATCTCTTTGAAGAAGAGTTAGTGCATTGCAGATCGCCTGGGGAATGCTGACAGATCTGTTCAGGGCTATTTTTGCAAAGTCAGGGTACATTTTCTGGATCGCTAGATTTTTCCTCCCGTCTTCTGGCCTTGTGTCACACCTTCCCGGGAAGAAAGTATACCAACACCTGGATAACATGAAGTTGAATATGAATATTTGTCATCATCATTCTACAGTTAACACAACACATAGCGTGGACTTGAACACGCCACAAAACTGCAAGACGGGCGAACGTGAATAGGATACTAGCGTGTATAAGCTACTCTCTTTCCTTCCCTGTTTGTTCGGCTTACTCTTTCCTCTTCTTTCCTTTCCACTTCTTCCTCTTTCCGTACTGAGTGGAAATGGGACGCATTTTAATCAATTGCTCTGTCTGACGTCCGCACAAAGTTAGCGTAAAGTTACAAAATAAATAAAAACATTAACTCACATGTAGACGTGAACCTGCGAATTTGCAACTAATGAGACATATTTCCGCGCGTTTGAAACGTTTTGTCTGAAATCCTGTGAGAGCCGGCGCGTTCCAATGTAAACAGTCGCTCGTTAACCGAAAAGTGAATTTTTCATGCTGACACCCACGTCGCCATTACTCTGATGAGATGGCGAAAGCAACAAATAAAAACAACAATAACAGCCCTTACGGCGATAGGTAGAGGGCGCACTAACGAACCGCTACCTATGCCTCACTGAAAATCTCTTAACGACTGCGCTCTCTCTCTCTCTCTCTCTCTCTCTTTCTCTCTCTCTCTCTCTCGCTCTCTCTCTTTCTCTCTCTCTCTCGCTCTCTCTCTCTCTCTCTCTCTCTCTCTCCTTGTCAAGGACAAAGGTAAAGACGCACACACGCATAAAATGGGAGTGTCAACAAACACATACATATTTCGGTAATGGTAAAGATCGACGGTCTAAAGAGTTTCTTCAAAAATTCGAATAAAATTACTGTAACGACGATAATATATATATGTATTAAGATTATGACATTAACAACGTTTTGGAGGGAATAAAAAAAGACGTTTAAGTACTGTTTTCACTTTCAGTAATACAAAAACAGAACATGACAGCATCCCGTAAGACTCCATTTTGTGAAAATCACGATTCTTGTAGCATATTTACACATTTCAAATGTGTTTTTCTTCCGATTTCATGCGTAATGCTAACTAGATTTTAACACGTTCATTATTTAATAATAGTTTGTTGTTTTTTAAAACAACATAAACTCATTTTTATCACATATATACATTTTTACCGCATTATGTTTACACCGTCGATCTTTACCTTTACCCATATTTCTTAAGCTTGTGCCTTTTCCGAACTTTCTACAAACGAGAATATTAATTTTTTCAAACAAAGACACAAACAGTCCTCTCATACAAAATATCTTTAAATCATCTGTACATGTATAAATATTTATATAAATATAGTTTGTTCGTTAACCATGTTCTTTATCTCTAGCATTCATAATCTGCACTTTTGACCATTACGCCATTTGTTACATACTAGCTTTCTTTGCCGGTTCGCTATCGCTTCGCGACTTGAAATACTTGAAATATTAATTTTAAATAATAAACATTTCATTCATAATTTTGCTGTAAACCCGAAACGAAATCTTTACTCATTTAATCATATAGATAGATAAACGTTAACGTTTTGGTAATAGCAGTACAAATTTATTTATCTTTTAAATATGACCGTAAAGAAAAAAAATGAAAGAAGAAATCAATTTACCTTTTCACTCACAATTTAGAAATAGATCGCAACTTGTTGAAAACCAAGTCGGTCCCTCCAAAGAAAGGAACATTTGAACAAATGTCAAATATTTAAGGAAATCAAAAAAATATTGCGAAACTGAACTATTTATTATATTAAAATCAAAACAATGATTGAATAAAAACAAAAACAATAACAAATAATTGTGAATTAATAAAATGTTCTTTTTCCAAAACAAATATGCAAATTAGTTAACCATAAGCCTGATATATATAGATATATATATATATAATTAAGTTCAAATATCTGTATAAAATTAACTTTAAACCAATATTTTGTTCCAAAAGTGGTCAATACGAAGTAGAGCCGATGAATAAATTTATATAAACATATACCACACCCTATCAAACTCCTTTTATACGTCGAGAGCTATTGCCCTAGAAAAAGATGCGAAATTCACTGATGCTATAACAGTCAGCACGTAAGCAGTCAATCTTTAGAGGTTTTACATGTAACATTCCAACTAGTTTATATGCAAATAGTTTTTAAGTCTCGTGGTTTTTTTTAAATAAAGTGTAAAGAATGAGTTCGCTTTATTCTTAGTCATCTTTGATTCAAAATGTCGGACGAGTGATCTTGGGAGAAATGTGAAGAATCGGATAATGGCGTTTTCCTCCTCGGGTATTAAGAAAATTTGCAACTCACAATTATCTCAGAGGATCCAAAATTCAAACGGCTTCTGTCATTTTTCTTTTCTTTCTTGTTGTTGTTTGTTAGTGTTTCCTGGTTGTTATATTAGTGTATTTGCTTCAATTTTATTAAATTACTTCGCATTTTGAAAATCATAAATATTTTCATCCGATATTTTAAAATAATAACAATAATGATAACAACAACAATAATAACTACAGAAAACACTTATAATAGTGCCAATAATAAACGCAAGAATAAAAACAATAATAACAACAACAACAACAACAACAACAATAATAATAATAATAATCATAATAAAGAATAAACCACCTCATGTACATGGACGACCTGAACCTATTTGCAAAACGGAACTGGAACTGGAACAGCTGATAAATACGACCAAAATCTTCAGCCAGTACATTCGAATGGAATTTGGAATAGAAAAGTGTGCACTGCTGGAGATGAAAACGAGAAAACTGGAGAAAATAAAGGGCATGGAACTGCCCAACCAAAAGGGGGATGAGGGGGATAGGCGAACATAATCGCTATAAATATTTGTGAGTTTTGGAAGCAGACACCATCAAATCTACAGAAATAAAAGAGAAGATTGGAAAAGAATATCTGAGAAAAACAAGAAAGCTCTTAGAAACAAAATTATATAGCAGAAACGTAATCAAAAGAATAAATACCTGGGAATTATCACCAATAAGATACTCTGGACCATTCATAGGCTGGACTAAAGAATAACTCAGGCACCTTGACCAGAAGACTAGAAAATCACTGACCATGCACAATGCACTATACCCAAAAGACGATACGGACAAATTCTACGAGGACTGGTAAGTATAAAAAACTGTGTGGAAGACACAAAAAAAGCATGGAGACATTGCGATTAGGACTAACAACATTAAAGCTAAAATAGATAAAACCCAGGAAAACAGTAAATGTAGATTATGTCGACAAAGAGACGAAACAGTAAATCACATAAGTGAATGCAGCAAACTCACCCAAAATGAATACAGAAACCAACATGACTGCGTGGGGAAAGCAGTACACTGTGAACTGCAAACGACTGTATTTCGAACACTCGGTCAAATGGTACAAACATAAACTAGAGACAGTACTGGGAAACGAAAATCACAACATCCTCTAGTGCATGGAGGTGCAGATAAACTCATACAAACAAGGAGACCGGGTGTCATAATAATCAACAAGACGGAAAAATCATGTCAAATCGTAGATGTTGCCGTTCCAGCAGACCACAGAGTGAAGATCAAGGAGACGAAACAACGAAGCAAATACACGGAATTTGCCAGAGAACTGTAAGAGATATGGAGCATGAAGAAAATCAATATAATACCAATAATTGTAGAAGCACTAGGAATAGTCCCCAACAAAACGTGAAAAGACTGGGAGAAATTGGAATCAAAGGGATCACTGAGACTATACAAAGGACAGTAATGATCAAAACAGCTATAATATTAAGGAAAATCCTCGATTTCGGAAACCAACCCGCATAAACTACGAACGGTAACCAGTCACATGGACGTTACAATTAGAAGAAAACAAAACCACAGGAAGAACACCACCACACGAACCAAGAAACAGAAACTGCAAGAAATATCATAAACTGCATCCCCTCCCTTCCCCCCCCCCAAAAAAAAGTGATGGCACCAGCCTCGGCTAATACTACACAAAATAGTTGTGATGGGTCAAGGAGAATGGGAGGATCGAGGAGGGAGAGCACTAACCAGACCTCCACTGGAAAAGTGCGAAGACTACTGGGACCTTGTTATTTTCTCTATTTAAATTTCTTTCTTTGATTATTACATATATATATTACATGTCCAGTTGAAAGAAATTCAGTATCGGTGCTACTAAATCGTTTTCGGATAAAAATAATTAAAAGAGGAATTTTATGGTTACTTTCTTTTAGGCATTTCACAAAACTAATGTACATCCTCACTCAATAAGTATTTTTCGCCAGTGTTCGCACTCGCTATTTAGCTAGATATATTATTAAAATATTCATAGAAAACTAGCGGGACCCGTGGAAATTCCACAGTTTCATCCTTCATCTGTTGTATATTGCTGTCATGCGTAAAAATATTTCCATTCTATGCACGTCCGGCGCGAACACAGACTCCACAGAATTATTGTACCAACCTTGTTCAAACTGAAGCATAATTATCTAAGTACTCTGGTTAGTGTAGTTTCAGAATATATCTGGGAGTCTATCTCCAATATCTTTGTAGGAGTTTATGCCGGCACGAACGTAGACCCCACGATATTATTGTATCATCATTGGACAGAACAAATCCCGATGGCCAAGAAAGTTTATTTAAGTCAAAGTTTCACGTTCCACACAACACTGTCATCAGATTAAATTTTTTAAATTACTTATTTTGCATTGAAATCGGGCGATCCCATCTTTTAAAAAAATGTGGCGGGTCATAACGTACGTACGAACACCAAATGCCTAAGCGTATTATTATCTAGATTATAGAATTGTATCAGTAATTTAATTTTTCACATATAATTTTTTTTCTGACGACCTAAAGTAAAGAAAACACTCACCGTATTCCCAAAATGGTCGCCAATCTGGTACTGGACAGGCTCAACATTGCTTAACTTCGGTGATCTAACGAGAACCGGAGTGTCTACGTGATTATGCCGTATATGCATAGACAGCTTTGCTATAGATAGATAGGTATGTTTATTTACCTCCTCTGTAGGATGTTAGACACAAGGTCAGGTGGTGTTTTGAAAAGCCAGCGCACTAGGATAAGCGCACTCTCATAACCTACAGAAATCCCTGAGCAGCCCCGCGGCATTCCCCGGTGGAGGCGCCTCATGTGATCAGTGATAAACTAACCCCTTCTCAGAGAGAAGGTGACGCCTGGTAGGTTGGGCCTCTTATGATTGAGTAGGACCATACAAAGGCAGTGTCGGACTGATTGGTACGAACAACACCTACTGAAGCTGTGCCAGGTAATTATATAATAGATACGGATGAAAAAGTGAGAATGCTAAAGCTACCCTGGGCTAACATCACTTTAATAGTTCGTTTGAATGTAAATAAATTTTATTGTGATATAAAAATGCTTCCATTTGTTATTCATTGTTTAGTTGTTTATTTACTCCTCGCGGAGTTAGGCACAAGGCCAGTTTTATCGTACTCCCACAAGTAAGATGTGACCCAAGATCGGGTCGAGCAAGAGGTGAGCACTCTGGCCATTTAAAAATTGCCTGGGCAGCCCCGTCGGCATTCCCCGGTAGGGGCGCCTCAGACAGTAAGCAATAAACTTACTCCTCCCCCAAAGAGGGGAGGCGAAGCCTGGGAGGGTGGACCTCCTAGAACTGCACAGGACAGGCGTGCAGTATCCATCGGAACAGATACTACACTTTGATCTTAGTTGATTTACTCGAAAATATATAACATTTGTGTAATTCTTGACGGACCGAACAGGTACTCGAGTGCAATAATAATAATAATAATAATAATAATAATAATAATAATAATAATAATAATAATAATAATGTATAATAACTTTTATCATGGGAGATGTTTTAAATAAAACCCATTGCTTCATTCATTCAACCCAGTTTGAAGCGTGTTGAAAGAGGTGCGATCGCATTTATATTGAATTCGTAACTTTCACGAGAATTCTTTCTCCAATAATACAAACTTGATGAATTTTGACAATTCTCTGTCAACTGACGACTCCCTGTAGACGACCCTTCTTCTTCTTCTTCTTCTTCTTCTTCTTCTTCTTCTTTGCCTTTTTCTTCTTCTTCTAATCTCCTGTCTTTGTCTTCTTCTCATCTTCCTTCTTTTTTTCCTCTTCTTTGCCTTCTTCTTCTTTCACTTTCTCCTCTTCTTCCCTCCTTTGCTTCTATCTTCTTCTCCTCCTCCCTCTTTCCCTTTTTCTTCTTGTTCTTTATCTTGTCATTCCAATGCCTCTTCTTCTTTACCCCTCTCCCTTCTTTTTCTTCTCCTTCTTCATCTTCTCATTCCCATTTTCTTCCTTTTTTTCTTCTTCTTCTTCCTCTTCTTCCTCTTCTTCTTCTTCTTCTTCTTCCCTCTCTCGTCTTCCTCTCCCCCTTTTTCTTCTTCCGCATCGTCATAGCACCACCGGGGAAAACATTGATGATATCTCATTCCAGTCACGTGTTCTCGGGACGAATCGGGCTGTATCTTTTTGTTTATTATTAAACGTGTCTCGAAGGGTAGAGTTTCCCTCGTGTGAAGTGTGGAGATTTTGTCAAAACGGGTTCAGCCTCGTTTCTGTCTCTTTGCAGAAGAAGCCCTACCCCCCCCCCCCCCTCTCTCCATCACGGATGTCAATCATTTCAAATTGCAACCAAATCGTTCGTTACGCTCATGTGGTTCAGTTCGGTTTGATTGTTTTGGTATTTTTTGTTTTATTGTGAAAAAGAGAAGAAAAAGATGGATTTTTTTTATTTTTTATTTTTTTATTTTTATGACTGAAATTGAAAATAAAATCTAGTCTGGTGTCGCTATATTGAAATTCTGTCACTGGTTCATTATATATTTTAAATATTTGATTTGCTGTTTCTAATGTATTTCAATTGCGATTGTCATCTTTGAACTGACTGATGGAGTAATATATGGTTGCATAATGGGAAGTTATGTCTCTTTTTTTTTCTTCTTATCTTTTTGTTTGGGATGGGGCATCCTACCGGATGCAAGACATTTACTCGCTATTTCAGATACTCCGACCAAGAGATCTTTTTAAGATTCTAACTATTCCTTTAAGTGCAATGGTTTGGCGGCACTCCGGCTTTTGTTCAGTCATCTACTTAGCGGATCTATCGCCAGGCAAAAGAGTAGAGGATATAAGCTATCTCCTTAGAAGATTCCTGTTCGGATCTTGACGTCAGGGATTGCAAGTGTGGCTTAATGATATGATTGTTTGCCACATCTTTATATGTACAACCATGGTTTTCTTGATGACCGGATGGATCTCATATAATTCAAGGCAGCACAGAAGCCATGTGTGGGGCACACTATCATATGCCTTTTGGTAATCGATCCAAGCCATGCTTAAGTTTCTCTGTCTCTTCCTACAGTCCTCAAGGATGGTATTATTGGTCAACAACTGGTTCTTGGTGCCTAAACACTTCCTCCTGCACCCTGCTTGTTCTTATTCCAGGTACGCCCCAGAAGAGAGGTGTTCATAGATGCTGTCTGCAACCAGGCCAGTGAAGAGTTTGTAGGTTGTAGTGAGACAGCAGATCGGTCTGTATTTAGTATGGTGTTGTGTCTCGCTCGTTTTGGATATGAGGGCCGTATCACCTTTTACTAGCCATAATGGTATGGCCTCCCCACCCCTCAATGGGATGGTGAAGCAACTACTATAATGACTATGAAGTGCTGTTAGTTTCTTCAGCCAGAAATTGGGTATGTTGTCTATGCCAGTTTTTTTTTGTGATTCTCCAACTTTCGTTTTATCATTCCAGACGTTATCCCTGGCTCTGGCATTTCTGGCTTGCTTTCATTACTTCGAGCTATATCAAAGATTCACTTGGCCTCTTGATTGCATGTTCCTTCATTCTCAAACAGAGGCCTCCAGTACTCTTTTAGCTTTTGCTTTTTCGGTAGCTTTTCCACCGTAATTTTCTCTCTTATTAGATTTCGGTAAAACGGCCTTTTTTCTACTTTCACGCTGTGCTTATTGTCCTTTGTTTGGGTTGTTTTAACATGTGCTGGAATCTTGCCTTCAAGTTCCTTCGCTATGTTTTTTAATTTCCTCTCAATTGTTCTTATATTTTAAACTGAACCTGCAGGTTGTATTCTTCAGTCGCCTTTGCACTGTAGGGGCCGCAAGAAATTGTTTGATCTGAGACAATTCCTTTATGCAAAGGTTTAGTTGTTTTCTTTTTGGGGGAGCTTCAGTTTCCAAGGTGGTGTTGTGCTTTATGCTCTGGACTCCCGTTGCTTTTGGAATTGAGGAAGTGTTTTCCTGACAGTGTAAAGTCCTGCAGCATATGTTACCTGGTTCAGCTCCGTGAGGGATATGTTGGATGGAACAAGTCTTTGGATAGCGATGTTTATTGCTTTTATTACTGCCTTGGTAGTTCTTGATGCTTGGATTTTTGGCAGTTGAGGTCTTTCCTCCAACCTCATCACCTGGACTTCTTCAATGGTATTACCAAGTCCTTCCTCCAAGGCCAATTGTTCATCATCTGGTTCCGGTAATTTCTGAGATAATGGTGGATATTCAGATGTTGGCAGTGGCTTCGTTAATAGTGGTGAGGAAAAACTAGGATTCACTGAGGGGCTCGTGATTGTAAATAGACAGCTGATGGTGGTGGGATACTTGTTGGGGAGTCATTTGATAAAGGAAATTCTGGTGTTGAAGTAGCTGTATGGTGGGTTGCCATAGGCTCAGACTGTTCGGCTTGATCCATGGGTGAATTGTGTGGTTCTGGCTGTACCTGTGGTGTGGTGTGGTGTGGTGTGTTGATCGATGATGGGAATTGTGGGAATTGTGATTGGCTTTCAAGTAGACATTTTTTGGTTCTTATAGAGGTTGATATTTCTGATTTCATAAAGTCCAGCTCAGCCTCATTGAACACGCCCATGCTGTTATACCTTTTTTTTTGGGGGGGGGGACATTTCCCTTGCCTGGATAGAAGTGGAAGAATATTTCCCTCCAGGTCTCTGTCCTCTTTTTTTGTTTGGTATGTTTGGCCTGAGCATATTTCATAGCCCATAACAATGTCCACTTTTTCCGCTCTCACTGATGGGAAAGTAGTCTTTTTCAACCTTCTTTAATTTTTTATGGGAGTTCTCTCATCTTCTGTCTCATCTTCTGTTATATATATGCCCATCTAAGAAAAAAGCGATCGTAGACGGACAACTGGTGTATTTTTTCTCTCTTCAGGGGGGGTAGATTCTTTGATCAGGATTTCGTTCGATGTCTACCTCCAGTTTTCAAACTTTGAGTAGTGGTAGCAAAACAATAGCACCTTCTTTTGGGCAACAGTCCATGGTTGAGCTTTTAAGCCTCTTATGTTTCTTTTCTTTTTGTTGTTGTTGCATATATTGAAGATAGAGGGCCAGGACCATTTTTCTCAAGGCCTGATGGCTGACCCTAGTTGGCCTCTGTCATGTCTGAAGCGCCACTTGCAGAGGCAGGAAGGTTTACACCATTGCCTACATCTTCCCGTCTGGTGTATGAACGGGTTGATGGGCCCTTTTTATCCTGGGTGTCGGCCTGCCAGTATTTACTTTTGTTTTAATTCATATTTTGTATCAGTTCTTCATTGTCAACGGCTTCTAATTTGTTATTCAAAGCTGCCCTCTATTTATAGATGGGGTGCCCCAGTCCACAATCCGGGGACGTGCTGGATGGCTTGAGGAAACAGCACACCATTTTTGTTTTAATATTTGGTCAGGGTTTACTTCAAATGGGAAGTATCCTGATGTCAGGGTCTCTGACAAACCCCTGTACAGAGAGACCGAAGACACCAGACGGTGGTATCTAGTAGACATTTCTGAATATATGTCTTTTTAAATAATACTAAAATCTGATGTTTTTTCTTAAATCACTTCTGTATGTAATGTTGTAAAGAGTGCTGATGAAGAGACGGTTTGGAGTCATATAAATACAAAATAAAAAAAATTCTAAATTGTCTTGGAAACGATCGTATGCCAAATAATCGTTGTGTTATATTCTTTGAACTGATATAGATAACTTTCTAATTTTATTGATCTCAACTCACCTTATATATATATACAGGGTGTTTCAAAAGTCTTGGGAACATTACAAATGCGTATATCTCATGAACTATTCTAGGTAGAAAAATGAAACTGGTGCCATTTTAAAGCTTGCTTAATCAAGTTTTTGGTCATACTAATGATTTTCGTGTTATCTTTCCAGGTGCAGTAATGGCGTTCTCTAAACAAGACAAGGCATTTTGCGTCCTCCAATTTGCAAAGACTGAATCGTGGACATGTGTTCAGCGTGCATTTCGCAGGAAATTTAAAAAAGATGCCCTGAAAGGAAATCCATTGTCAGATGGCATGCTAAATTTGTGAAAGATGGGTGTTTGTGCCCAAGTAAGCGAACAGGTCGCCCTTCAACTTCAGAAGATGCAGTTGAGCAAGTTCGGACAGCCTTTCAGCGGAGCCCCTGTAAATCAGTGAGAAGAGCCAGCAGGGAACTTCAGCTTGCTCCAGCAACTGTCTGGCGTGTCTTAAGGAAACGACTGCAAATGGTACCTTACAAGCTCAAGTTGGTCCAAAAGTTGAAGGACACCGATAAGCCACTTCGCCGTGACTTTTGCATTGCAATGCAAGAGAAGTTGGAAGATAACGGCTTTGATGACCGTTATGTTCCCAAGACTTTTGAAACACCCTGTATATATATATATATATATGTATATGTGTGTGTGTGTGTGTGTGTGTGTGTGTGTGTGTGTGTGTGTGTGTGCGAAGTAGGAAAATAAAGGAAAATAAAGATCAAGATTATATCTCTAAATTATATCATTGAATAGTCAATGCTCGATATACGAGATAGAATAATAGTATAAGTAGATAAGTGATGAAAATAAAAATTGCCATGTTTATTAAATCATCAATTGTTCAAACAAGGGTTATATTTAAAAAAACGTTTTTCTTTCCTTAATCCATAGATTTTCAAAGATATGCTCTTATCATCAGCGGAAATTCAACAGATAAGTCAGTAAAATTTACTGTACTGCAAACATTTGAAAATATAAAAATATAAACAATTTAAAAAGTTAACAATATGCAAAGAAAATCATAACTATTGAAGGAGCATAGAAAGTTTGTTTAATCCAATCCGAGGATTCAAGGTATGAAGCATGTGTAGGGTGATGGGTTAAAGGTAATCCAGACATCCGAAGTTGTGAAAGGTTCCATTCTGTGAGATTGAGGCATTCAATCCAAGTGAAAGTTCGTTGGCAGTGAAATGAATCACTAATATATATATATATATATATATATATATATATATATATATATATATATATATATATATATATATATATATATATATATATTGGGTTTTATAAGGAAAATATGTTTACAGAATCCAAAAATTTGCAACTACAAGCTCAATGAAGATGTATTACAAAAATTCAGACCATATATCATATTATATTAATTCAATTCCAAAGACGATGTAAAAGCAATCCAAAGACATAATTTATATTAGTTCCTTCAATTTTTTTATTTTCGCACTTCAGTGAAGATTTATCATTTGCATTTTCGTCTAACATACAAAAACCATTTTTTCCATGTTAATCTTTTTGTAGACCTACACGTGTTTCTTGGCGGATATAACAAAAATTACAGTTCGAAAGTCTATCTGTCAGTCATCAGGGAATAATAGAAATATATAGTGGAGTTGTAGAAACAACTTATACAATCCAAAGGCAGAAGAAAAACACAGAAGAAAAAACGATGAGAGGACTTCAAAAACTCTGAGGAGATTCAAAAGGCGCGATCTGATAACATTCTGATAATTCAGGGGGTCGTGGAATAGACTCACGTGAAGAAAAAGGCAGCAAAGGCAAATGATACCCCCCCCCTGAAAAACAATAACATGTATAGATATATTTACAAATGATTGAAAGATATTTTATGTGAGTAAAAATATTCTTGTGTTTGATATGTGAATTGTAGAATTGTTGGTGCGAGTTGAGATGCTTGTCGAAGATACCCATTTTGTAGCAGCGTCTATATTTCTTTGATGGGCCTTGCTTGAAATGAAGAATATTAAAGGGGTCACTAGAGTTCCATTTAGAAAGACAAACACCTTCTCTACATTTTATACTATTTTTATTAAAGAGTTTCATCAACAGTTGAATATAAGACAACTTGGATCGTCCGGCATGCATTATAGAAATGGAATTGAGTCCAAGTCTGTTAGTCTCGAACAGGAATTTGTATCTCGCTTCCCGCCAAGTCGTAGCGAGAGGTGGGAAAATGCGGCGTCTGTCTCCATTGGCGTCTCGACTGGAACTCTTTGGTGCCAAACTGTCTGGGCAGAAACGAGAAAAAAAGGCGCACGTTCGCAGTGATCCTCTAATTGCCTGTGTATCACTACACGAGTTTGGACATGCCTCTTTTAGCTGACCGAACCACATACCAATTACTACGCAGGAGATTGCATGTAAATGCAAAAGAAAGTAGATCTCAATCATGTAACTGCTACAGTATACATGTTGTCTGTTAGTGTGTGTATGAGTCTGACAGTGTGTGTATGCATGTGACCAGTGACGTGCAAGAGTCTGGTGATGCCCGGTGCCACTTCCTTGATTGTATGCCCCAAACACTCCAGTATAGGTCCTAGCACTGCAAAATGTTATGAGAAAAGGAGATAGCAGCAGTTATGGTAAGTGGAAGAATTCAAGTAGTCCGTATAGGTAGGGTACCATAACACCCTCTCTTAAGCTTTCAGGGGTCACAGTATCGTTTCTTTTCTTGATTGCTGCGATTTTGAGGCTGCTTGGAGTAGCTGTATGTCTCAGTGCGGTATCTGGTAACCATAATCTCTTCCTGTGGAGTGCTGTCGGTGTCTTCCGATGGTCGTTCCCTAATTTGATTTAGGTGTCTTTTATGAGAGAACTGAGGGCCTTTATTAAATTCAGATTTGATATCCTCCTCTATATGAATTTAAAAATTCTAGATTTCTGATTTTAGAGCACATCTTCAAACTTTGAAAAAATGTCTTCTTCACTTCGACATTCATCTTCAAGACATCTTATCTTTCTAGTCTTTAGCTCGTCTAAAGCCTCTTAGTGTTGCAGCTTTAACGATTCCAGCTGTTTAACTATGAGTTTACTCTCTTTAATCTTCAACTGGTCATCCAAAAAAATCTCTTAAACTTTTTCATATTACCTCTAACTTGGCAACTGGGATCATTTTAAGTAAAAATTTTGGTTCACCATCTAAACATTTTACCATAATCCCCAATACTGTTTTTGCTAATCCTTCAGAGTTTTCAGCAAAACCAAATACATTTCCTCCGTGATATTATAGAGAAGCTTTTACATACACTTCATCGAGTAAAAGAATGCACTTTTTCTGATTTTCAGAAATTTTAGAAAATATGTGACCTAGAAAATTAAAATCATCTAATTTTGAAACTTTCGATGTCAAAGATGATAATGTTTTCACACTGGGTAATTTAAAATCATCTCGAATTCGATTATATAATGACGGAGACGTTACAAAATATTCAAATGCTCTGATAAGAATATTAGAATCATAATGTTTTGTCCCAATATTTGGTGGGGACATAATATTAATTTGTTCTTTAAATTTCTTTTTTTAATCAATTTCTAATTTGCTGAGAAAACGAATCGCTTCATTAATCTGTGACCAATGCTGAAACATTGAGACTCGATTTTTTTAAAGCGAACAAATAGTTGTATGGTAGCATTCAAAATGAAAATTTTCAAAAGTTTTTATCATAAATATTGTAATACATCTAGTAAACAATTCAACAGACTGGACCAACATCTGATTGTTAACTTTATAGAATGTAACTTCTGATATAAAATCCTGTTGATCAATATTGTCAAACAAATTTTGAAAACTGATAATTTTTTATGTTTCTTAAGAATTGTGCTAACTCATCATTTTGCACATTTCGCACAGAAACTGAAGATTTATTTGTTGTTATAAGTTTTGGTTGAAGACTTCTTAATACACTTGATGGCAAATGATCAAATACTGAGGGGGGGGGGGGTACTTCGGTCATACTTTTCTTCTGATAATCACTGCTTCATACCCAGAAAATAGGTTGAAACCAAATAAACTAACCAGGTAGAAGAGCAACCTTTTTTTAACCTTTGGTAACCTTTATTTGTTGCACATTTGTTTTGTTTTTTACCTCTTTTTTTGTTCTGTAGACTTCAGTTAAAAATACTCTTTTAGAATTTGACATGAAATTTGAATTTTATGTCAAATTCAAAAATAAATTAGAATTTTATGCTCGAACAAAAAGTATCGTTTAAACCAACATTTAAGTAAATATCAAACAAAATTCAATGGTTCATATTTCTAGAATTTAACCAATATGAGTTATTACAAAGTACACTTTTTTAACAAAACAAATTATTTTTCGAATAACGACATTAGTTATTACAAACAATTTTTTTATTTTTCTGATAAAGATATTCGTTATTACAGTTTTTTGTGACAAATTTCCTAAAAGTTTATGCATATTTCACAAAAAAAAAACACTAAAGATAAATATTGCAAATTTATATAAATTAACATTTATACTTACTTCAATGCTGTTAAATAGCAGAATTCCGATAATAAAAGGTTTTTAAAAATATGTTTTAAAAAGATTCAATTCGATTGTATCTGATATCCAGCCGTGTCAGAATTGACTGTGAATAACACCAAATAAAGAGGTTTGGTTTGGTAGTTTTGTTTTACGGCATATCAACCCTTTTTGGGTTATTTAATGCCGAATCTGGTCATTATAGTAAAAGTTTTTATGCTTCAAGTTCTTTATATCTTCAAATGTTTAATCATCGTTTTTGGTTTGGTAGTTTTGTTTTACGGCATATCAACCCTTTTTGGGTTATTTAATGCCGAATCCGGTCATTATAGTAAAAGATTTATGCTTCAAGTTCTAAAAATAAAATAAAAAAGGGGAGGGAGAAAGGGAGAGGGGATGTTGTTTTTGTTTTTGGTTTTGTAGAACATAATTAAGTTTTACAAAAAAAAAAAAAAAAAAAAAAAAAAAACGTCAATGTAGGTGAATTTCGTCTCAGGGAGCCACAGGGCAGCCTGATCTGGTATCACCAGACCAAATAAAGAAGAACCGCGCATGTTTAGCAGGCCTGTATTATGGATCGCCTTGGATACATGTCAATCTTCGTCTTTGCGTGGCATAAAACTCGTTCCACTTTTTGTACAAACATAGAAATGCTAAAGTGATTCTTGGCAAAGCAATAACCAAGTTATTATAATAATATACCTCGTTAGCTATGTTGAGCCGCTTCATACTATGGAACATCACGAGTATTTTCCAATGTAGTCCACCGTCAGGGTGTCCGCAATCCACCCATGACTCCACACAACTCCCCCGATTCTGAGAGAGAAAAAAAAATTAAGTACCGCCAGCACACACAGGATCCCACATCCAGGTTCCATTTCTGATTTTAATAATTTGGACGACCATTACTCAATATTCATTTCTTTAGTTACTTCTTTTTCTTTTTTTATGTATAATTATTTTAATACAAGGAGGGGAAAAACATTCTGGCTAAGTCAAACACTGGGGGAGCTCGTGCTATGTTCTTTAATTCTATGGACTCTAAAGACTTTTGATGTGTTTGTACCACTACCTTGTGACCCCGTGCATAATGGTACAAACTTTCCAGACCGAAGACGATTGTCAGCATTTCCCCTTCTATATTTGAATATCGAGTTTCTGGATCCGATAGTGTCTTGCTTGCGAAAGCGACTGGCATTTCATTTTTAAGGAGAACTGCACCGATACCTGCAGCTGATGCGTCAACTTGGATTACAATCCGTTCTTTCGGGTCAAAATACTTGATTACTGTTGTTCTCCGAATCTCTTCTTTGACTTCTTCAAATGCCGTCTGTTGTTGAGATGACCATGTGAAGTCATTATCTTTGGATAACAAGTTGCGAAGAGGTTTAGTTAACGTTGCTGGGCGTGATGCAAATTTATTTAAATAATAAACCAGTCCAAGAAAGCTGGTTAATTGCTTTGCGTCCTCAGGGGGGTTGCATCTGCACAATTGCTTCTACTTTTTAGGTCTACATGAATGGTGTATTCACCAGGCAAATAGCCAATGGAATCAATTATGTCGGGAAATTCCCCAATTATGTTGTTCCTTGTTTGAAGATTTCCTTTCAGACTCGATCTTGGCACTGGAATTGGTTTCTTGTCGTAAAGAGGTTTCAGTCTTTGTTTAGGGTTTGTCTGTAATAAGGATTCATCTGTGGCGAGGGTGTTAGACTCTATTGATAAGTTTAAGGTTACTACACCCAACTCTCGGGATGTTTTGGAACCCTAACAATATTGGTCCCTCGGAATTTGCAACATGGAATGTTGCGCCTACACATCCATCACGGAACCTTACTTCTAGCCAACATGTCCCTTCCTGTTCAATTGTTGCTCCTCCTAAAGCGACTAGTCACACAGCAATATTTTTAAGACACCCCATTTACTTTTTTAAATATACTTTTGGGTAAAAGGTGCTCATAGCTTCTGTATCTACTTTTGCTTGGATTTCCTTTTGTTTCTTATTGTTACCAATTTTTTTTTTATTTAGCATATACCTCTGTGGCATTTGAAAGTAATTTGTCAATAGAATAAAAATAAATATCTTCGCTAGAGTCGCTTCTAGTTTGTGTTTCCGTGCGTATAGTCGTGTTTTTTGTACCATTTTGGCTTCGTCTTTCCTTGCCTTTTTTCTTCTTTTTTTTTTTTTTTTGAACGGCAAACGTTGGTAAAGTGTCCCTTTTTATTACATATAATACATGTTTTTCCTTTTGCCGGACACTTTCCTCGATAATGGCTTCTGCCACAGAATGTGCACTATAAAAACTTTTCATTGTTTTTTGAATGAATCGCGTGTGCACTCATTTATTTTTTCTAACGGGCTAAGAATAGCCTCTATTTGTTTGGTAGTGGTTTTCTCCGTTTCTGCTATACTTCACGCTGTTGCTACCGTTATATCTCTCCCTTCATAATTAAGGATTTCTGGGTTGATTTTAAATCAATGCCGAATATAAAAAGATCGGCTATCAGTGTCTCTTCAACGGTAGGACCGTACTCATATTGTTTAATTTTCTGACGAAGGCGCTTGAGGAATGCGCGTGCTGATTCGTTTGATGTTTGTCGACCCTGTAACAGTTTGTGTCTGGCTACACGAAAATTCGACCGCTGGCTTACATATTGTTTGAAATATTTCATGTAAGTATCGCTTCATCCTGTTGAAAAGTAAACGTGTCGCTTATTTCCTGCCCTTCGACACCGGCCCACAAAAGACGTCGTCGTCGTCGTCGTCGATTTCTCGTAACGGTCCTTCAAAGTGAAGCTTGACTTGGCGTAAGAATCTGTTCATCTTCTTTGCAAGGTTCGAACTGAACCTGTCTATTATCGGGGGAAGTATTTGGCAAGTCGCCATAACGAATTACTAAGAAGGTACGGGTGAAATTCGTCTTACCTTTTAGCGAGTAGCGATGCGCACGTGGGTATCCTTTTTGTTTTAATTTTCATCCAAGCCTGATAAAATATAACTTTGTACCATAATTTCCATTTTTTTTTTTTTTTTAAGGTCCGGGTTATTAGTTCCGTAATTCTGACACCATGTTATGATATTCCGTGCATGGTTCGCCGGGATTGCTTGGATTGAAGAAGGGGGAGAAAAAAGATATGAAGAATCCATAAGCGATTTTTACCACATTACCTCGAGTGGAGTGTATTCTATGGCTAACTCTTCAAACTTAAGTATTTTATTTACCGCCTCTCTACGAGGTTAAACACAAGGTCTGGTGTGGGTTTTTATGAAAGTGTTTATGTGGAACGAACTGGATTAGAACCCGACACAAGGTCCTCAGTCCTCGTCGTTAACCACTCAGCCACTGTGCCACCCCCTGTGTCAACAAGACATTTATTAAGGCTTAGCCATTATAGGAAGTACACCCAAATCAGGGGCGGATAATCCTAATTAATATTATGGGCTTATGGGATTAGTCAACGGACGTAACTAATACAACAGAGACCACATTCAGAAGAGGACGAACAAATGGTTTTCGCCTTTATCCCGCCAAAATTAAGTGACTGGTGATTGATGAAAGAGAATTGTCCTGACCAATCAGATGGGGCTATTTTAAAATACAATGGAAGTTATTCATTGTCAAAATGGACAAAGGGGATAATTATTTTCAGAGAAAATGGGAGGTAACCTTTATTTATAATGCAGACAAAACATTAGGATATATTGAAAATATAATTTTATTGATGGAAATAATGTACAATGTTGCAGATTAGACATCAAAAGAAAGAATGCTTAATTTTTATTGACAACGAAAAATAAAGAATTTGTGAAGAATGCGAGTTCAAAGAGTCCAAGAAACGTCGCTGAGAAAATGTTTGTTTTCGAGTATGGAGAAATTGAGCACATGTCTTCTATTCGGCTAGAAGAAAAAGAGAAAAAAATTGTGTTTGGATTTTTAAAATGCACGCAAGTTTTCGGGACTGAATATTTCTTATGCTGTGATTGGTTAAAAGAAATTGCTGCTTTGAGTGTTTGTCCAATCAAAGTCGATACGTAATAATTACATTCACTTCGCTGCTACTTCGAACAAACCTACTCTCCTTGAACAACAATTCTGTTTTAATAAATGAGATCCTCTCCTCGTATTTAAAGCAAATATATCATTTCAAAGAAAGATTGGACAAACAAATAGGATAAGGTAGGGACAACAGAGACCTAACGAGAAACATAATTGAGTATTCACTGTTCACTCTTCAGAATCGGATATTTATATTAACCATAGTTAATATGTAGCGTGGATCGGATAGGATATAGACGACGGTCGCGTCTATGGAATATATACCAAGAACCATGCTGACTATTTAGAGAGGGGATTATCACGTGACTAAAATTAATACCAAAATGCTTGACTTTAAGAGAGAGGGGGGATTCTTGAAAAGAGGTAAGAAATGAGAAGAGTATTAATTCAGATCAGTACTGATTTGGTAGCTAATTATTAAATTCAAAACTGTTTATACCAAGTCAATACGAATCTGAATTAATACAGACATGGAAACTACGCAACGCTCTTTTCTATTTCGTAAGTAGATCATAGATTTTGACATTTTAACGACGATTGTGTGTGCGAAAAAAAAAGAACAAAAACGTTTTTCGACTATTCACCAATAACAACCATTGTCAAAATACACATGAAGAAGGTCAGAGGTTAGATAAGCTGAAACGTTGTGAGAACAACACCGAAGATGAGAGCCATAGTCCGAAAGATCCAAATACATATCACCAACGAGGTGTTGTGAATGAAAGAAATAAAAACATGTTTGACGAACAAAACATATTTATACTGTTGTGACCTTGAAGAGTCGATAATAAATAAGACAACACGGTGGTATATCTACAAGAGTGTGTATTTACAGAAGTACAGAATAGTATGTTACAAAGAGTGCTCGTCCATGGTCGTAGGCCCTTCGATACATAATGTCTTGAAGAGTCTGTATAGTTACGAAATAGGTTAGATCACCATCACACCATAACTTATATCTATACAAATTTACGATAGTTTGAAAAGTATTTTGAATGATTAAATTGTTTTCACATGGTTTTACACCGCTGATGCTGACTCCACACACACCTAGCCATGTCAGCATGGCACTTTTCTACTGCTCGTAGCATTCTTGTGCAGAATAGTTCCCAGGCATCATTAAAATAAATAAAAAAATTGTACATAGCCCATGCATTCTCCATAATCTGTTTGCCCTGGCAATCCATGTTATTTAAATTGTGATCGGAGCATTTACCTAGAATTACCTTCAATAATTAAGTCTATTGTTTGCCACCTCTTTTTGTGTATCATGTTTTATTATGTCCGTCTTACGTTGTCTTTGACAAGCATCTTCTGTGAGAAATAAATGTATTATCATTACCGTTTCTTCATCATTATTTTCTTTGTTTACTTAAGACTAAAAAACACAGATAAACCGACTGTTTCGAAAAGATACTCCAACACGTAGTCGCTATACAAAAGTAAAAAAGAAGATAAAATATTCTTATTATACAGTTGTCTATCTTGCGGGATAAACGGTCAATTTCCACTTGAGTAAATGCTAACGATATATTAAAGGCAGTGGATTGGGGAGAGAAGATGAAATTGAAACCGCCTCTGAGGAAACTATGAAAATAAAAATAGTTAACAATAATAACATTTATTTGGTGTGAAATGCGAGAGATGTCGTACAGGTGTGGATAAACAATTGAAAGAGGGTGAAGAAGGAGTGTCGAAGTCTGGGTAAAAAAAAAACTACTAGCTCCCTAGGATGTACGAATATTACATCTTCTCAAGTCGTACGAGCCTGGTGAAAGAAGTAGAAAGATCGATACATGTAAATGGCGTCACGCATTCGAAACTAAGCATGCATAAAGTCCATGTATCTTTACGCATAATTAGTTTGACCTCTGTGTGAATATGTCGTTCCATGAAAGCAGTGTTGAATCTCATTTCAATCTTTTTAGCAAAAGTTGTCTTGTGATACTATGGACTTTTTAGTAAAAGTGGTCTTGTGATATTATGGACTGTCTCCCCCGAACCAAGACCCCAGAGAATGTGAGGAAATTATTCACCAAAAAGGAAAGGCGATCGGAAGTAAGATGAGTGGACAGTTGAGAGCGGTCTAGAAAAACGCGCAATTAGTCATTTCCGCTGGTTAGCTGGGTGTGACTGAGGCATAGTATTTCCGGTCGAAACTAAATATATTTAGCAGGGAGCTCGGCAGATTAGATGGGATTAGATCGGACAGATTGGAGTCAAAGTCGGGCGAGACCAAAAGACAATGATGACCACGACAGACAAATTATCTCAGTTTGATCTTAACTGATATACAGGAACTTAACTAAGATGTGGACGCTAGCATTTGGGGGTCCTTTTCCGCGACGGTATCACACACACACCCAGAACACAACTGACACAATGTATCTGAGTTGGTGTTTGTTCTTGTGAGTCGGCGTTGTTTTTTTTATACTTCTAAACCAGTGCACCTACCATTGGCGATCGCCAATACGGGGCGACACGGCCAGAACAAGAAGAAAATGAAGAAGAAAACGACACGGACGTTGGGGTCGACAATCGTTGGGGCGGCATTTAGAAACTGCAATTTTCACCTGTGTATTTTTATGAATAAACGCCGATATTAGTAATCAAAACAAAAACTGTTCATAGGATTAAATATGAAATTCGATTAAATCAATGTGAAATGAACTTTATTTTCTTTCTAACAACACGAACCAATATTTACCCTATCTGACTAATGAAACAGATTTTTATCGACATTTTTTTAATAAAACTATCGATTACAAAGATAGGGGTTGTCATTATTTTATATATAATAAAGAAAGATATCATACAGTGTCTTTTGACTGAAGAAGCGCCGATCTGTCTGCCAAGGGAAGGTGGCTGCATTGAGGCCTGACGGCTCCTTTTGCGTTAAGTGAGATAAATTGGTGGACGTTATTGGCGTCGTTTGGTGTCGGCAGCTGTGTCTTCTGGTCGAGACTGGTGGACTTGTTTTGGTCGTAAAACAGCCCTACGTATTGGAACAAAAGAATTACTATTTGTCGATCCCTTTTCTTTGAGATAACGGCCGTCATTGGTTCTTTAAATCTAATTATCTCTAGCTATTTATTTGAGAATCCGAAGAGACATTTTCTTACCTTTTACTATGCCCTCGGCAGGGTCGCAGAGTCGGAGTTGGAGGGAGTCAGGGGTTTTGGAAGGAGTCGGAGTCGGGTTTGTAAGAATGCTAGGAGTCGGATATTTTAATCTCAGAAAACTCAACAGGGAGTCTGAATATTGGAAGACTTTAAAATGAGAAACGGGAGTCGGATATTTCGGAATTCTATAACTACATGTACATAGCTATTATATATCATGTATGGTTGCAAGAAAGCAAAGGATTACAATAGCATGTTGCTGGTGAATCGAAGTAACAAAATTAACAGAGTTTGGCTATTTTTTTAAGTAATGAATTGTATCAAAAGGCGCCAGTCTGTCTGACAAGAGAAGGTGGACAATGGAGGACGAGGAGCAGTCATTACGTGAGATAGGTGTTCGAGGGATTGGCAGCGTTGTCTAATATTGACAGATGTATCTTCGAGACTGCCGAACTAGTTTTTGTCGCGAATGAGCCCGATTTATTAGAAAAGAAATTAATCGTTTGTCGATCCCTTTTCTTTGAGACAACGTCCGTCATTGATTCTTCAATCGAATTTTTTCTAGCTATCTATTTGACAATCGAAAGAGATATTTGGAACCCATTCTTTTGCTCTATCCTCAGAGTGTTTACATTCAGTAAGGTGATATCCATGAGCAACCTGAATCGGAAAGAGGTTTCATTTGAGCAGACTGAAGAACAAGAATATTTGATATTTCAATTCGTCACAGATTCGCAACGCGTGGGTAGAGAATTTAAATTCATTCTGTACAGGTTGAATGTTGCTAAGAATTGCCGTGTGTTACATTGGCACTAACACACGTGTCGCAAAGTACAAACTAATTAAAGTGCTCGTCCTTCATGACAAAGTTTTTTGTTTTTTTCAAACAATGCTCCAAAATCGGCCGACATCACTAGCACATCAGATTTTTTATGGACCTTTTGTTATTAAATCTATCCTGATCAAAGGTAGAGGGGAAGAAGATATATTCGACATGTTTGATGCCCGGGCAACGCTGGGTAAATCTGCTAGTTTTATATATGTCAAATAATAATTCATACAATATGGAAAAGTAAAGCCCAGATAAAACTTTGGCCGATCGTTACATTGTCTAGTGAAGGTATGTTGTCTCACGACTGACTTATGTTCTTGTTTATATGTCACAGTTTGATTGATCTTTAGGAAATATGATTGTGTTTAGATATCTTGTTCAGTTGACCTTTTGGACATTCGAATAGATACATTGTAGAAATGTTATTGTGAGTCAGGTCGGAGAGTCGAAGGTCATGTGGATTCGTCAGTTAAAGGCGTTATATAAATGGTATGGCAGTAGTGGTGTCCTGTTATGCCCCGTCTTTTACTGGTCTCAAGATGCAAAGGGTTTTGCAGAAAGAAAAAAGAAGGAATCGAAACAAGTTCTTTATTAGCTTACAATTTATTGTAGGAAAATGGCAAGATTCTCTTGGTATGCTTCTGCCTTACAGATACAGTCAACTCCCCAACACCCGGTGGAGGTAGCAAAAGGTGGAACGTCTGCTCATTTTAATCCCTTATGTTGTCCTTTAGTCCTCACATTCCATGAGCCACGTTTCTGACGGGGTGGGGGGATTGCTGTTTTCTGGGTTGGAATTTATCCATCTAACACTTATCATTGGCTAGTTTTTGACCTTACATCAAGTGGTTTCATGCCTTGTCTGGAGCGATTTCCATAAAAAAAACTTTTTTTTAATCACAAATCTCACTCTATTGTTTTCCCTGATCCTCTTTCAATTTGTGAGGATATTCTACAATTGTTTTTCTTAACACATTCCTCAAATCGCATATCTCAAAATACAAACAATAAAATATTTATATTTTCATTTTCGTCTCAACCCTGAAATTATCACAACAATCAGTCACATTCCAAACGCAGCATCTACCCACCCCTTCACTGTCATTTTTAATTTTGGTTAACGGGTAAAAATAACAGGAGCTATTAGGCCTAACACTAATGGAAATGTCACGACGTCACATTTGGCCGCCATGAACTAGGGCAATTATTTAACATAATCAATTTGTCGACTAAAATCTTTAACCTTGCAATCAAAATAATCTATTAACTTTTTGGTTAAGATCAAAAAACTGGAAAACAGAAAGGGGGGGGGGGGTCTTACTAAGCGTTTTTTTCTAATCCCACGTTCCACTGCCAATAAATTTTTACAAACAAACAATTATTTATACCGAATAAAATTGACCTTTTCCAACACTTTGGGGATATTTTAAGTAGGATGGCCCTTAGAGTAAATGCGGTCTTGTATTGACTGCAATGATTCTAGCCAAGAGTAGGATAGACAAATATGCTATAGTAGATAAAGGATGACCAACGACCCTGCACTCCCCACATTTTTTGATGACCTTGTGCCTAGATTGTTACATTTTATTATTTAACTTTATAACAAACTAGCAGGGCTACCAGGTGTTGCTCGGCATGAAAGTGTAACATATTGGTATTAAAACTTATCTCTCTTTTCCCCCCCTCTCTACCTGCTTTTTCTTTTCCGCCCAGCCAATTCCTCTCTCTAGACATACACACACACTTTTATAGATTACTCAAGGGATGAGTCGGTGTTAGAGAAATAACTCATTGGGGAAAAAAAAACAGATGAGCCCCTCCCCACCCTAAAAAAAAATCATGGCCAGTTTACCCTCAAAGAATATTTTTTTCTGAATTTGAGATATTATTCATTCCGGACAATGCTGATCAAGAATATACCAACTTCGTGGGTGTTTCTTTGGTAGTTTTTGACTTTCAGCTGAGACACACTTCCCTTCATGTAATAGATAAATAATTCAAAGTGTAGTATCTGTTCTGTCCCTGAATTTTTGTCCCAATCTAGAGCACCCATTTTTGAGAGCTACATTCCCCCTCCCTCCCCACATAAAAACTGACCTTATGTTTAACTCTGCTCTTGTAGGGAGGCAAATAAACAGGGGCTATCTACAACCGATTCGGTCACAACCACTACCTTTATTTGTTCCGCTTTGATTTAATTTTTAAAAATCTAAAAATAAGGTGAGATAAAAAAATAAACAGAAAATCTTTGTTAAAATCAATTATAGAAAGAAAATAAAAATAAGTTGAGATAAGGGCCTTCTTTGTTCTTTTTAACTTTAACATTATCCAACATAAGCTAAAAAATAAAAGTCAAAATAAAAAGTAGTTTATTAAAAATAAAAATGTTTTCACTACTTTTAAATAATAACTTTTAGGCACAATTCAATGTCTTTTTTGTAGAACGATGTCTTTGGCTTCAGAATATGCCTCAGTTTCTGATATCACTTCTTCATTAGAGCCAAATCGTTTTCCCTGGAGCATTCTTTTGGGTCTGCAAACAGCCAGTAGTCGCTGGAGACCAGATCTGTAGAATAAGATGTGAGCGGAAGCAATTTGAAGTGCAATTCATGTACTTTTGCCATTGTTGCGATAGGCTTGTGACACGATCGATTGTCATGGTAAAAGAGCGCTTCTTGCTTCTTCGTTTGTGGATGTTTTTAGTTTCTTTTATTTCTTCCCTCTAACGTCCCAATAATGCCATATAATATTCGCTATTAACGATTCTTCCTTTCAAGATAATCGATGAACAAAATACCTTGCGCATTCCAAAATACGGAAGTCAAAAACATGTCTGCTGATGTTTGCGTCTTTGACCTACTGTTGTCCACCCACCTGAATGGCGATTCGACTCTGGAGTGAAGTGATTGATTCATGCTTCATTCACTGTCACACATTAACACAAAAACTCCTTTTTATTGCATTGAAAAAGTTGCCAACAATGAATCGTCGACATGTTATTGCTCACCTATAAGATAGCTTTCTCATTGACAAATGTTCATGTAAACTGGTGAATACGCTATCTTCTGATATCTTAAACTCCTCTGCTATCTCACGCCACTTGAATTTATAATCAGCCAAAACGAGTTTGTGGACTTTTTTTTTTTTTTTAAAGTTTTTCTTAAACAACTGCCAGACTTGGGCAACCTGAGCATTCAGCATCATTTGGGTCTGTATGACCGCATTTTAAGTCAGCATACCATCGCTTAACGCATTGTTTCTGAAGGAGCAAAATCCGAATAATACTTATCAAGCCATTACTTTGTTTTAACAATATTTTTCCTATCAGAAAGAAATGCTTTATCATCCCACGAAATTCAGAGTCTTCCATTGTTTTGAAAATTTGCAACAGTAGTGTCACTTAACTAATTTGTAAACTAATAATTCGATTGGGCTCAAATTTTTACATGTGTCATTTAAAGGTTAATACTTTATAAAAGTACTATGGATTTTTGGTAAAAGAGAAACAGTCTACTTGATGATGGCTTCTGGTTTCGAAATTAGAAATAGACAAGCAATGTTTATCAAAAAACAGTCCCTCATACTTTGTAACCGGAAAACTTTTAGTCATCTACAGGAATTTCTCTGGCACCATGGAATAAAAGACAATTTATTCAGGAATATTCGGTATTGGGCATGTTATTACTATGATGTTTAATATATTTACATTTTTTTTAAATTTTCTATTTATACAAAACTACTAGAATATTTGTTAAAATAAAGTATTTAAAAAATATTTTCAAACAGAAAAAAAAAGGCATTCCAATTATAAAAAGTTTTAAAAATAATGAAAACAAATTAATTGCCCCCCCCCCAAAAAAAAAACATCCTACTTAAAATATAATGGAAAACAATTTTTTGATAGACATCACTTGTTTATTACCGATTTCAAAACCAGAAAATGTCATCACGTAGACTGTTCACCGGATTTAAAAAAAAAAAAAAAAAAAAAAAATGTTATATCGTATCATCTATATGTTAGGCCCGGGATTTATTGAGTAATGTGTTAAACAACAACGATATGCCAGATGAAGAAAGTTCCAGAATGAAAAAAAAAAAACACAATGATGCAGAGAGATGGAATCAACACGCCTTCATCCTCCTCTCATAATATAACAATCAGACAGTTTTGAAATGAGAAAGAATATTCAAAAAATTATAAACGGTATTAAAACATTTTTTAATAAGATTACAAAATGATTCATAAAAACATAAAACATGATAGGATAGGGAAGGGAGTTATATCTATATATATACATATATATATATATATGTATATATATATATCATTTTTACTGTTTTTTTAATTTTTTTATTTCATTATTCAAGAAGATTTTTTTTTTTAATTGGGAACGTGGTAAGATTACTTTTTTTCTTTGTTTTTTTTTTTTCTTGAAAAATCTTTTATTTCATTCACAAGCAAGGTCAGAAATGGGGGTAGAGTGAGGAAGTGTTATTATTTTTCCTTTTATGGGGAGAAGGGGAAGGGGAGCTTTTTATATTTTAAAAAAAAAAAAAAAAAATCTTTGGCAACAGTAGAGTCTAACATCCTCACCCCACCCCCAGAGGTCCCAAATTATTATACACATGTATGATGCACGCTGTACGATGACCTCTCTCGTAAATGTCTGGTTTACAGGAGCAAAGAAAGCTAAAACATTTCTTTTTTTTTTTTTTTAAGGCAACCAAATTTTGTTTTGTCAAAGTCAACAGCAACAGCAGCAGCAACAACAATAATAATAATAATAACAATAGTTTCTAAAAAGAGTGTGTCTGCCGTGTGTTTTATTTTTTTTTGTTTTGTAATCTCAGAAGAAAAAAGGGGGCAGTTACAGCAAGACTATCCAAGGAGCGGAAGTGTGGACTAACGTGGTGGAGCAGGTGTCGTAATATCAGCACTGGTTAAATAATTCTAGTCTGTTTTCTCACAATTCTTACCAAATTTAATATTTTATATTAATTAATAAGCAAATAAATACAGGAACAACTTTTCTCCTCCCCACACCAGTTTGACGTTCGTTATTCTCGTACTTTTTTTGTTTGTTTGAAGTCAATGATCTTCATGCCTAGTTTCGTTTTTCTGCTTAATGGCATACCAACCATTTTGGAGGGTTTATTCACTCAAGAGAGTGTAATTAAACACAATAGGATTTAAACTTAGTAAAGTTAATTCCATAGTACGCCATGGTATCCATTAAACCTATCATGCACACTCACACTTTATTTCATGAGTATGTGTGTCATATAAGAGGTAATAATATAAAAGTAAATTTATATAGTTCAAGTTGATTCAAAGAGGAATCAAATATAGCTCAATATTTAAAAAAAAAAAGATTTGTTTAATAATTCAACAGAGCTATTAATATACAAATAAAGTATCAAATCACAACCTGGTCTAACCATGATTGCTTCTGACTTCTCCAGAAACATGTGTAACATTAATTCTGTTCCGAAACTGTAATTAAATCATAAAATGATATAACTTAATTTGTTATGTATACAGGGTGAGCCAAAAGTAGGTGGACAGTAAAAAACATTTATATTCTTGATTTACACAGCTTTGAAGTCTGCCTCTTACGCTTCGACAAAAAAATGTTTTTACTGTCCACCTACTTTTGGCTCACCCTGTATGTATGTATATATATATGAGTTGACGTTTTTAGTTACAAGTTCAATTCAAATGAAAAAAACTCAGTTTAATATCAAATAATATAGAACTATAAATGTTATATTTCCGATTTGAGAGCTGAATATAATTAACATACAAAGTAAATATTTAAGAATAAAGAGTAAAAATAAATTTTAAAATTTTTACCTCGACACATACCAGAAAATAATTTATTTCGTCCATAACTGGTCTCTTTCAGGTCTGTGAATAAAGATACAATTTTTACATTCTCCGGAGAATGTAAAAATTGTATCTTTATTCACAGACCTGAAAGAGACCAGTTACGATTGAAATAAGTTATTTTCTGGTATGTGTGTAGTTTTTTGTCATTCTTAATAAAAATAATTGGTCTTTCAAATCTGTTATGTTGTATTCTTGGAACGCAAATTGATCATGTAATTGGATTTACGTAGATCTATAGTATGTATGTGTACATATATATATAGATATATATACATACACACACACACATAAGTGAACTTTTTTACCCATCAAATTAAACTAAACAAAAAAAGTTTTAATTAATTTTTTTTTTAAAGACAAGTTAACATAATTTAACATCTTTTGGTTTAATTTGATAGAGAATTCACTAAAGAAGCCTTTTGAAAACATATATATATGTATATGTATATATATATATATACATACATACATACACACGCGCATACACACAAGATGTTTTAAAAAGGCTTCTTCAGTGAATTTCTTTGCAAAAATTGCTTTTAATACATATACAGTGACACGCAAAAGTATTCAATACATTCGATAATTCCAAATATCTCAAAATCTAATTAACATTCCATGATGAAATTGGCATGGATTATTCATATTAACGTAAGAAACGACTCTCACCTGTCAATGTTATAACTTAGCAATGGTTAAAGCAAAAGAATTATCTAATGACCTTCGCAAACGTATCGTGGACCTCCATGAAGAAGGAAATGGATACAGGAAGATATCGCAGACTTTAAGAGTGAATGCAAACACAGTAGGATGCGTCATCAGAAAGTGGAAGAAGTACAACTCTGTTGTTAATGTTCCTAGGAGCGGCCGTCCAAGGAGGATCACTGGTGCAACTGAACGGCTAGTCATTAGAAAAGTGAAGCAAAACCCATTTGTGGCTCGTTCCGAGATTTAAGAACATCTGCAGAGAGCTGAAGTAATAGTTAGAAAAGACACTATCAGCCGAACCATTCATTCCAACAGTTAAATTTGGAGGGGGTAGTATTATGATTTGGGCATGCTTCTCTGCAAAGGGAACAGGAGAACTTAAGATCATAGAAGGAAAGATGAACGCCATCATGTATAGAGACATTTTGAATGAAAAACTATTGAAGTCAGTTCATTTATTCCAGTTTGAGAACGGTTGGGTCTTCCAACAAGACAACGACCCGAAGCACACAGCGAAGCTAATAAAGATAACAATATTGATGTTATGAAGTGGCCCAGCCAATCGCCAGACCTTAATCCAATCGAGAATTTGTGGAGAATTCTTAAGATCAACGTCCACAAAAGGAATCCTAAAAATATTAAAGAACTAAAGACATTCTGCGTCGAAGAATGGAACTGTATAACACCTGAAACATGCAAGAAGTTCACTAGAAACTATGCAAAATTGCTTCATGTTGTAAAGCAGTGATTTGCAACTAAATATTAAAAGAATGTGTTGAATACTTTTGCGTTGGTTATTTTCATGTTTTGTTAAATAAATAATAAAATATGCATCGATTTTCAATATCCTTCGCAGAAGCCGTTTCTTACGTTAATATTAATAATCCATGCCAATTTCATCATGGAATATTAATTAGATTTTGAGATATTTGGAATTATCGAATGTATTGAATACTTTTGCGTGTCACTGTATGTGTATATATATATATATATATATATATATATTTAAATCAATTTTTGCAAAGAATGATTGACCTGAGTGCTCAATTACTATAGTAAGAGTCTAATATATTTATTTCATAAGATATTTACATATTGAATTTTGTCATACCAACAGTTTTATGCCGATAAAACAGCTGTTATTCAATGAAGATAAATTGGTGTCATTGAATAAACGGAAAATGATTCCATCATGTTGGAATATTATTTCCATAATTATCATCATTTATAGTCATCCACAGACAGACTGTTTCGCTTCATCCACTCTTCTTCAGTGCAGCTAGACTAGCACCCACCCAAAGCCAGGATCGAACTTACGACCATCTAGTTGATAGTCGGTGATTAACTACTTTGCTACAGGGCAAGCGCTGTTGGCAAGTGACGTCTCAATGCTTTATATAAACATTGACATCTACTAGAGAGTGTTCCATTTGTTTGTTTTTTTAAAAAGAGGCTTTGCATTGTCGTCAATAGTAATTGGCAATATCATTTACCACAGTGCTCAACCCGAAAAGGGGGGGGGGGGGCGTATATACTTATATGCCTAAACTAGGCCGGCTGCTGATGCTTGTATGGATAGCTTATCAGCACATAATTGTATGATATTATAAATATATTATGATATAACGCTGTAAGCACTCTGTAATTATTTCTTCACACATTATAATATATATATCAGAGATGTGGGTGACCAATGGCAAAAAAAGCTGAAACCGAGATGAATTTCCCAACCTGGGTCATGGGCCCCCTCCACCAATTTCCCAATTGGCACTCTCTTGTGTGTGTGGGTGTGTGTGTGTGAAGGGGGGGGGGGGGGGGTTACCACTAGAAATAGAAACCTTCTTTAACAAATCCCATCTAAATTTCTGATTTACAACTGCATCTATTTGACACAATTTAGCTTCATTTATAGTCCCTATTAACTTGCCTCCCCCACGAGGGAAGAGTTAGACACAATGGCGTTTTTTAATGAGAGGAAAATTCAGCTCACAAAAAGGGGCATTCTGGGTTTAGACAAAAGTTAAAATTGCCTCGGTTTAGAAGGATCTCCTCTTGCTCGAGGACAGAAAAGATGATGTACAGTATCAGAACAGATACTACATTTTGCACCGAGGCAAAAACTCCAATCAGTTTCAACTGAGAAAGTCAAAATTAAGAGGACACCAGTGCATATGGGGGGGGGGGGGGGGGGGGTGAAGGAAACAGGAGTCGTTCTTTGATGAAACAGAAGTCATCTAATTCGTTTGAAGTCTTAGCTTTCATGGCAAAATTAACATTTTCAGTTTTCATAAATTGTCATTAGAGAGGAAAGAAAGAAGCCAAGACGCAGAGAGAAAACAGGAAAAAAGAAAGATAAAACGAGAAAGGAGGAAATAGAAATAGAAATAGAAAGAGAATCCAGCCAAATAGAAAACAATAAGGAAGTGCGGCTCTAGCAATTTGGTATGGGGGAAAAAAAAAAAAAAAAAAAAAAAAGCAGATTCCGACTAAACGATTTAAGCAGAAATCCGCTTTTCTTGATTGAAAAAAAAAAGTGGAATTCAACTAAAAAGTGGAGAACTCACATTCCTGATTAACTCAGCTTTTATAATAATGTCATAATAATAGATAATGTCATAATAATAGATAATTTAAATTATAATAACAACACCTATAATTTTACATGCTTTTATGGTTTTCATAAGGCTATTTCTCATATGCGAAGAAATCTATTATTTTTAGGCCAGAAATACATATACAGGGTGGGCAAAAATAAGGGTCCTATTTTTAAAAATTCATAACTTTTTTATTTATTGATTTTTTTATTTATTTTTTTTTAGAATAAGTAAAGGACCCCTTCCGAAGCAAGCATGAGCCGTATTAGCCCTAAGGAACGTACCCTCATTTAGAAAACATTATTTTTGCTTAAAAAACTCAAAACAGTGTAAAAAACAATACTTTAGTTTTTGTAAGTTTTAAGTGTTTTTCGGCTAAAATTTGTTTTGTTTATTTCAAAAAATCTCGGAAGGGTCAGTCTACAGACACATAAAGTTTGGTGAGTTTAACTTTTATTTTGTGGAAGTTATTCAAATTTAAGTTATTCAAATTTAAAGATAGGACCCTTATTTTGGCCCACCCTGTATATATATATATATATATATATATATATATATATATACATATTTCTATGTACGGTTAGTGGGAGAGAACTCCAGCAGAGTGCTCGATTAAGAAAAATAAAAAAATAAGAGTGTAATATTTATTTATATATGTAATTACAGAAGATTAAGACAACATCGGTACCGTCGGTTTCAAATACAAAAAATGGGTACCCATAGTTGGTCTCCTATGCTGAACTCTCTTCAGCCTCTGTTTAAGTCTGATAGACATAAACAGAGGCTGAAAAGAGTCCGGCTGAAGAGGCCAACTATAGATCCCCTTTGTTTGGATTTGAAACCGACGGTACCAATGTTGTCTTAATATTCTGCAATAATATATATAAATAAATATATTATTGGCACAACAACCATTGTCAGATAAATGCTGGCCAATAGAAGATTCTAAAGCCGAAGAAGAGGTCTGGCACAAGGAACCAGCTCTACCCTGTCTAATTTTAGATGGGATATGTTGGTTTATTCGGGTCTCCAAATATAATTTTGTCCGGCAATAACTATAAAATAGAGTGGTTTATGGTCTTACATAGGGCGGATTCTGTCTCATTTGAAAATCTTGGAATCCGTCGCTATCGCAAGAGGGTATATACTTATATGCCTAAACTGGGCCGGCTGCTGATGCTTGTATGGATAGCTTATCAGCACATAATTGTATGATATTATCTCTTTGTAAGATCTGATTCTCTTTGGACAAAGTTGGTTGGCCAATTTTTTGTGGGTTTTTTTTTTGTTTTTCTGGCCTTCAAAACTAACTTGCCTTTTAAAAGTCTTTACTCGATTTATTAAATTCATTTCAAAACGTTTATTTCCCCATCTCATCGATATTTAAGTTCCCCATTATTACTCTTTCTCGTTAATTATATACTTTGTATACCTAACGAGTTCTCCTGATGAGACGTTGGTTGAAAGAGCTCTCGAAAGTAAATTTCCGCTTTTATTTAAAACTATTCATAAATTTTGTACCTCAAAACATATATATATATTATAGATAAGGTATGTGTATATATATATATATAATGCATGCATATACTTTAAACGTGCGTATGTTTCTCTATTGGATTTGTTGTAGAGAATTTAGTTTAGACACAACTTTGCAGACTAAAAATGTTGCATCACTTTTTACAAAAATCCAAATCCTAAAAAGGGTTACAATTATATTAAAAATGTAACAATTAAGCTTAAAAAAAATGTATGTTTTTTTTTTATTCACTTTACTTTTTGCAAATTAAGGATTTTTTCGAGATTTTTTTTTCCTATAAATTATTCCATCTTTCTAAAAACCGATTTTTTTTTTCCCCCAAAACACATTTTAGTGATTAATTTTATTACAAAGAAAGTTTAAAAGACAAGATTTAGTCAAAGCACACGCAAGTTTATCTGATTATTTTGGTTGCCTTGTATTATAAATAGAAGATATGAAATGAAAAGGCAAATTATATTGGTGGTATTTAATGATGGTGGGGGGGGGGGGGAGGGGGGTTAATGGACAATAGTAGAGGGAGAAAAGAAACTGTCAAGAGAGAGAGAGAAACGTCAGAGAGAGAGAGAGAAACGTCAGAGAGAGAGAGAGAGAGAAACGTCAGAGAGAGAGAGAGAGAGAGAGAGAAACGTCAGAGAGAGAGAGAGAGAGAGAGAAACGTCAGAGAGAGAGAGAAACGTCAGAGAGAGAGAGAGAGAGAGAGAAACGTCAGAGAGAGAGAGAGAGAGAAACGTCAGAGAGAGAGAGAGAGAGAGAAACGTCAGAGAGAGAGAGAGAGAGAGAAACGTCAGAGAGAGAGAGAGAGAGAGAGAGAGAGAAACGTCAGAGAGAGAGAGAGAGAGAGAAACGTCAGAGAGAGAGAGAGAGAGAGAAACGTCAGAGAGAGAGAGAGAGAGAGAAACGTCAGAGAGAGAGAGAGAGAGAGAGAAACGTCAGAGAGAGAGAGAGATAGAGAAACGTCAGAGAGAGAGAGAGAGATAGAGAAACGTCAGAGAGAGAGAGAGATAGAGAAACGTCAGAGAGAGAGAGAGATAGAGAAACGTCAGAGAGAGAGAGAGATAGAGAAACGTCAGAGAGAGAGAGAGATAGAGAAACGTCAGAGAGAGAGAGAGATAGAGAAACGTCAGAGAGAGAGAGAGATAGAGAAACGTCAGAGAGAGAGAGAGAGATAGAGAAACGTCAGAGAGAGAGAGAGATAGAGAAACGTCAGAGAGAGAGAGAGATAGAGAAACGTCAGAGAGAGAGAGAGATAGAGAAACGTCAGAGAGAGAGAGAAATAGAGAAACGTCAGAGAGAGAGAGAGATAGAGAAACGTCAGAGAGAGATAGAGAAACTGTATATAAGTAATTGCAAACAAAATATAAGCATGCACTTTAATGTGTCTCCTCTTTTCTGCATAATTATACATTTTTGTTCACAAAATGTCACAGGCATTTTTTGCAGTCTGAAAATAACAAGGCTAAGAGCAGCAATCATCCTGATAACGTGGCAGCGGCGGTGGTAGAATTGGAGCAGCGGGTTTGGAGGAGGATAAAAGATGTCCCAGGCTTAGGAGGCCGCAGTATTAGGGGACTGGCAGGAGAGAGAACTTGTTTGTTTTTTTTATTTACCATGTTGCATGCCCCCAGCAAGAAACGCCTGCACATGAAACACTTTGCAATATATCGTACATATTGGGGCGCATTTTTGACCATAGAAGACGACCAGATGAGACAGCCGAGTAGAGACCAAAAGACGCACAAGGTTGCGTAGAAAAACAATCTCCAACATGTTTTTCATTAGGTTTTAGATGGATTAAAAGGAAACCCCCTATTTTTTTTCTTTTAATCAAGTTGAAACAAGCGTCTTGTTATTCAGAAATAATGGGGGAGGAGTGTACGAAAGGTAATGAATAATAGCCCAGGTGATCCGACACAAATGGTCGTTGAGGGGAGAAAGTTATTCTTAGTCGGATTGCGCTTCAAAAATTCAAAATGTGGAGGTTTTGCATTTGATTCGGGTTTTGTTTTTGTTTTTTTTGTTTGTTTATCTTCTTCTCGGCGTGGTATCGATGTATTTGACGAGAGCACACGTGGGTGGTCCAGCAGCAGGGGACATCCATTTCATTTTCTTTTTTCTTCCTTACAAGCTATCACATAGCGCTGAGCAACTCCGAGGGGTGGAGAGTAGCCATCTGGGTAAGACGTGTCTTCAAATAAAACCATGTAATCATCTTGAGGCTGGAAGACCAAAAAAAAAAAAAAAAAAAAAAAAAAAAATTCAATAAAAATCAGATACGCACATATTTTAAGGATCACATTCAATAATACTAGTCATACTTTCTATGCTTTTTTATTGTATTTTTTGTCATGGTGCGGAATTCACCCAGGTGGTATGTGCAGGATTCCTCCTTCGGAGAAAGTTTCTAGGGAATATTAAATTCACAAGTAGTCCCATGCATATTTCGGTCAGAGGAGATGATTTTTGACAACATTAGTTTGGGATAGTTAGATGATGTTGTCCTTCCACATACAGAGCTTGGTATTCCCAAATGGTTACGGTCGCGTATAACGTGTAGGTGAATTAGGATTTCATAAGTCGAATACATTTTATTAATTGTACATTAGACAAGCAGAGATCAGCGTAATATTGTATTTTTTTTCTCTTTTTTTTTAACCAGATAGTCTGAAAGGAAAAGTGACGTGTACCATTTCCTGTTAACCCACCTTTTCCCCTTCCCTACCCCGAGACGATGCATAGCCTGACCTTAAGTAAAAGTACATGTCACCTTCCGCAGAAAATTCAGAATTCCCCGCCAAGATATGAATGCAAATTGTCTACTCTATCGGACATGCGATCGGCACTCATATGTATCAGGAAAGAGAGATTGTCGCAAGAGACAGCGAGATTGCTGCCGGAGGCTCTCGTCATCAGGTCGCCAAAATCAAACAGATTGTCTCCAGAATCTCTCGCCATCAGGTCCATGGTGACTGATGAAAAGGAAAAAAAGAAAAAGTCGAAGACAAACAGAGAAAGATAACTCTCTTCCCCATCTCGAACTTTGTACATGTCGCTGCCAAATATTCCTGTTTGATATAGACCCGAAATTGTATTCGGGATATCTTACAGCTGCCGTGAACAATTGGATTCTAAAACTGTGAAAACGAACTTCGTCCGATCACCACAAGTCCGTTAACATCATTAAATATTTATCTTCCAACCAAAGATTGTATTTTTGATATCCGACATGAGGATTGTGTAGCGCCACCCATGATTCAGAACCCTCATTCCAACCCAATGCGTGATGCTCGCTGGACTAATACTTTTACCTATCTTGACTTTCTTATCGAAGGAATACCGTGTTTCCTAAATTACTGAACTTTTATACCTTCTTGAGAGTGCGCCTTGTGCTACCCATTAACGTTATGTAAGTTACACCCCATTTTCTCTTAAACTGTCTTCATATGATTTATAATAAAGTTTGCTCGTCGCTTGATAACCATAGTTAGATTCCTTTTCCCATATAATATTTCCTCTTTCTTTTACTTGTTCTTTGCACGTTTATTCATTTATTCTTCATGTACATAAATATTTGGTTTCAAATCTTAACTTGGTTGTTTTGAGTTGTCTCTTGCTTGTTCGTTTTGTTCCTTACTTCTGTGATGTTTAAACTGAAGATCCCCAAAAAAGCCAGGAAGTTCTACTAGACATGTTGTTTACAGAATAAGATGTATTATTTAGATTATTCAAACTACTCTTCTCATCTTGGCTGTTCTATTAAAAAAATCTCAGCCTTCTTCGGATACATCTTTCCGAACTCTGAGTTTTCATGTAAGAACTCAGGAGTCTTCATTTAAACACAAGGTTGTTTTTTTTTATGTGGGAATATCCAGCTCCTCAAAAAGAGATACTTTAGATTGAACAAAAATTAAAACTTGCCTCTCGGTGTTGGACCTACCCCAGTCTAATACTGGCAGTCAGACAGGCGTTCAACCACTCTTTATATGCTGTATTTATACTTTCTTCAATATACTTTGTTTCACTTAATCCCGAGTTTATGTCTTCTTTCTGAATCCCTTACACAGTTACATTCCCTTTCCCCTATAATATTTCTTCTTTTTTTTTTTTTTTTTTTACTTGTTCTTTGCATGATTATTCATTTATTCTTCAAGGTTGTTTTTTTTTATGTGAGAATATCCAGTTCCTTAAAAAGACGTAGGCTGGGTTGAACAATAGAGATGGGCGGTTTTACCGAAAAACCGCGGTTTTTCGGTTTCGTCTCCATACCGAATACCGAATCGGTATTTTTTTAAAAAAACCGTAACCGTTCGGTATTGTGTTTTTACTACAGTAAGCCACCATATACAAGGAAACACGGTTGAAAAGATTTTCCTATTTGAATAAAATTGAATATTACCAACAAATGTTATATTATTAAGAGGACAGATTGAACAAATATATTACTGCAATTACTGCTATAAACACGAGGCGATTTTTGTTTATTTTCATTCTAGAACGAATTTTAAACATTTTAAAATATGAATATAGAAAATGTTGTTACATTTTTCGTACCCAACTAGTAAATAAATTAATCTTTCATCTTTTTTTATGCATTAAAATTATAATTGTACGTTGTTTTGTCTTTCGGTAATAGTAATTTTAAATTATCTTATCCTAAAAAATATTGTCCTTTTTTTTTAGCGAAAGTCAACAATGGCTACTAGTATTGCTGATATAACAATCAATCAGCAGCAGCGTCTTGTAAAAAAAGATAATACTTTTTGTGCTTAAAAAAGTTAATCCTATTTGGTTCTTTTATAAAAATACTTAAAAAAATACTGGTTTTCACTCAACTTTCGAACTTCTAGTAGTAATGAATTTCTAGTCGCCAATTAAAAAAAAAAAATTAAGATTCTACTTTTGTAGGCGATTACGTCTTGGCGAAAAAAAGAAAAAAAACAACAAAAAATAGTTTAGAATTTAGAGTGGGGGATCAGTTTCGCATATAAATTTAATGTAAAATGATCTCCGATTTCCCGGGCCTTCTTGCCTTTTAGTGAAATTTATAAAATAAATAATTACTCTACCATTAACTCTAGGTACGACTAACGACTAACAAGCCCACCTCCTAAAAATGCCATCTTGAACGTATCGTACCATTAACCTTAAATATGAGTGGCAAGCCACTCCTAAAAAACTCCCTTAACCCTAACACTAAGTCCGAATGGCAACCTCCATCCAAAACAAAACCCCTTCCTTAGCCTTATCACTAACCCTAAGTCCGAGTAGGAAGCCCTAATCCTACAAAAAAGCCCATTAAAACCCCACATAATCGTCTAAAAAAAAAAAAAAAAGCAGACGCCCATAAAAAAAAACGCACAGGATTTATTTGCCATAGAAAAAAATTGATTAATGCCCTAAAACGCTAGAATGGCCCGGAAATGGTGAATTATTCTGCATTAAATATACGTGAAACTAATCCCCCACTCGAAATTCTAAATGAATTGTTTTTTTTTCTTTCTGCTAAATTTTCAGGGTGTTCACACTTAATTGCCCCTAGCCCTACCACTAACCTGAAGTTCAAGTGGTAAGCCCCCCTCCTCCCACAAAAACCCTTATAATCGTCTAAAAAAAAAGAAAAAAAAACAAAAAAAACAAGAAAAACGCACAGGATTTATCTCCCATAGAAAAAATAATTAACTGTCCTAAAACGCTAGAATGGCCTTGAAATGGGGGATTATTTTATGTGAAACTGATCCCCACTTTAAATTCTAAAATAATTGTTTTTGTTTCTTTCTTTCTGCCAAGTTTTTCAGGGTGTTAACATGTAATTGCCTAAATAAAAAAAGTAGAATCTCATATTTTGGAGAGGTAAGGGGTTGAGTTAGCAGAAGGTGTAAATATACAATAATGCTAAAGAAATCTTGCAATATATTCATTTTTAAACAGTCCTAGTATTAGATTTTAGTTTCTTGTACATAAAATGTATTACAATTCAACTTTGAGTTTTCTAACTTCTTTCTTTTAATGGATTCATGGTATTTTTAAGGTATTGCAGCATATTTATGTGCACTTAGTGCAGATTACTTGGAAACCATTAATTTCTGGAGATTTTCAGTGGCATATTCTGATTCCTTGTACAAAAATACACTTATATGATAAATTTCATTGCTTAATCTTGTGTTTTAACAAAGATATAACAGTTTTACTGAAAAATTAGTGTAAAAAATGTGACGAAACGCATATGGTATTAAAGAGGGGAAAATATCCAATTGTGCGAGGCACCAAAATAGTCATAACTTCCTTATTTTTAGTCAGATTTAAAAAATTTATAAAGATTCTTTCTTAGATCATCAAGCTCTTTCTATATATGCCATTATTGAGATATTTTAAGCAATTTAAATTTTTCATGTGTATTGCTACTTGTAGGAAGAAATCTTTGTTTACAATTTGTTTATTAACATTTTGAATTTTCAAATGAAAAAAAGAAATATGACAGACAACATGACATCTTATTTTTAGCATAAACTATTTTCAAATGAAAAAGAAAAAATCAAACGCGTTCCGTATGATGTCGAAAATCTATTTGATTCAACTCAAAATTGTAAAATAATTATTTGTTTGTTTCAGAGTTATCTAAAAAAAATAAGTTATTAAAATGAAATTTAAAAAAATACTTGTAAAAGTAAATAAACGAAAAGTAGTGAGTAAGTATAAACATTTAAAAAGAAAAAAGTAGTTGCCAATGCTAGTGTCACTTTATTCGGATTTTTAAAATTATTTTAAACATTAGGCATTACATTGTTTACTTTTGAAAAGCCACTTCATACATAAATTGTCATTTCTAGAGAACTATCTCTCAACTATACCGTTTTCTCTCCCAAAAATGGGTTATTCAAAAAGTAGACTATGCAACGATTTATATTTTACTAAATTGTTAATATGGTATTTATTTAGAGTTGACAATTTATTCGAAAGTTTAATTATTAAACTTTAATCCAAGTCATGAATTCTATGACTAAAATTACCTTAAAGCTTAAAAAATGACTTTAGGTGAATTAATAATCTCTACTTTTTTTTAACCATCCTTCCTTTTCCCTTGGCGCGGTTTTCGGGTGTACTACTAGTCTTTTACGCATGTCTATAAAGTTTTATTACCCTGTCTTAAAAACAAATATTAACCTCAACACGCACCAGTTGACAGAACTTCGAGCACACAAAATGACAGACATCCCAACAGTCAACACCGGCAATTCGAGAAGTATATGGTGTGTTTATTTTACGCGACAAGACACAACGTCTTGCAAACATTTTCACCTATTAAAAAATTAAAATTTTTATCTGTCAAATAATTTTGACAATATTTCATTTTCATCATTTTTGCTTAATTTTATTTGTAAAATTATTTTGTTTGTTTAAATAAATTTTCGTTTTTTAATTTCTTGCATTTCTGAGTTATATTTTAGCTTCTGATGGGTTAAAGAATTAGATAGAATGTATATTCAAACTTAGTTTTATTCTTCAGAAATCTTTCATGAATCTTTGGTCACTGTTTTAACGAGTTAACTGTTAAAAAGATATCAGAACTTTGATTACACCTTAAAACTTTGACACACCTTAAAACTTATATGATTCATATCATGGAGAATGATTCAGTCACAAAATTATCGAAACAGTGGCATAATTCAACTAAACGTTGAATAATAACTAATCATCACACAAGAGAATGAATAGCTTCCATAGTAAAAAAATTTTTTTCAAAAAAACCGAAAAACCGAACCGTAAACCGAGGTTTTAAGGGAAAAAAACCGAAACCGATACCAAAACCAAAATTTCAAAACCGCCCAACTCTATTGAACAAAAATGAAAATTGCCCCAGTCAAGAAGGACTTCTCTTCTGACTTCAGAAAGAACAGATACTACACCTTAATCCTGGCCCAAAGGCCAGTAAGAGTCACTTGTTTAATGATAGACCAAGCACAAGTTTTACTGGACGATGCAATTAACTGTTAAATTTTACACCATTTTTTTTTCTTTGTTAAAATGTCAACACATGAATAAAACTAACAAAACAATCTCACCAACATAAATTTATTTAAATAATTCTAGATCGTTTATGACTTAAACGTTTCACAATTGAAAGCAAAAAGGGGAGAAAACTGCTTTAAGAAATAAAGGTGAGATTACTCTGAATGGCTTGTTAAAAGTTAAAAGGAAATACCGAATTTAGGAGAAAAAAAATGAATGTTTGAATCAGATTACAGAAAATACAAAAAATGAAAGCTGAAATTTTAGATTTCTATCTAGATCTGGATGATATTCAAAAAGTTTAATAGAGTTTTCCTTATCTAAAGATATACAAATTTCTGAAAAAAAAAAATTAATGTCAAAAGTTGTTCTGTGGAGTTGTAAACAAACAGAAAAATTGGTTAAAACATAACTATTTGGTGGAATTAAATGCTAGTGCCACTAACATCCAACACCACCACCACTTCTAAAATTTCTCTTTTTTTTTTTTAAATGAATCTTTGGATTATTATAAATTAAGCACCAATTTAATGTTTCAGATTTTTTAACGAGGATTGATAATTTGTATTATTCGGACTACTGGTCTCATCTTGGATGTTATTCTCACGTTTTGGCCGATGTAACCTCCAACCTTATTCAGGTACATCTTATCAAACTCAGGAGTTTTTTTTTCTTTTTAGTTCGACAAATTGCACCTGAAAATGGTCGGAGGTTACATGGGTCGAAATGTTGTGAGAACAACATCTAAGATGAGAATAGTAGTCTGAAAAATCCAAATAATACTAAACACCAAATTTAATGCTGTCAATATTAATAATTATTATTATAATTAATTGTGCATTATAGTTTATAATAATTAATTATAATTATACTTGATAATTAATTATAGTATATAATTAATTATTAATTATAGCTGTATGGTTGGAGAAATTAAATGAATTAAAATAGAAATTTCTTTTACCCTTTTTGGGGGTTCGTGGATGAGGGCTCGGTAAAAACAGGTGGTCTGTGGGTACAATGCAAGAACCAGCTAGGAAAGAAAAAGAAAAAAAACAGAAATTCAGCAACAAATTTTACAAAGTCAACCATTGTTTCAAATCACAGAATTTTCTAAATTTTATAATAATTTTATAATAATTTTGATAAAAACTTAACGAGATTGTTTTGTTTTGTTCGTTTTATTGAATCTAGGATTCCACGGTTGAAATTTTTTTTTTTCAACCGTGGAAGTTTCTAGGGAATATTAAATTCAGAAGCAGTTTCCAGTCGCAGGTATATTCCAGTCAGGGGAGATGGTTTTAATGCTAGTTTTTACAGAGAGGTGTTGCCGTCCACCCACATACAGTGCCCGGTACTCCCAATGGTCGCCCAAGTAGTACTGACCAGATTTGATGTTGCTTAGCTTTGGTGACCTAACGAAACCCGATGTATCGACGTGATTATGCTGTTATGCAGTTTCATGTCATAGCCGAGAGAGATGAACTTAGAAGTAGAATTACACGCGATCAACGTGAACATTTTTTTTTTTTTTTTACTAAAGAGTCACCAAAAGCCACTCGAGGATAAGAGTGGATGAGTGTCAGGGTGACAGTGAGACACCACAGTGATGATTGATAACGATGGTGGAAATTGAGCAAATTTTGCTTATTTAGGAGGACGGCGTAAGAATTTGTTTATATTGAACTTGAAAACGACACATGAAAGTAATGGCAACTGAGGGGGCGAGTCCACACTCTCTAAAGCTCCCAAACCGAGACCTTACTATCAGTTGTAGTTAAAGGTTAAACCAAAGATTTCTTGAAAAGTCTAAGATTTTAACACATACACAAAGGGAGAGAAAAATAGAGCCACTTTATTTGATCCTGACCATTTTCTGAAGAAATTACATGAAGAACAGTTTTCTCAGGTTTTCCAATAACCTTGAAGGTTTAACGTTCATTTCAACTTCACTGCTCTGTAAAAGGTTATGATCCGATTCTATTTTTACCGCAGTGGCACGCAAGAAAATTACCGTTTTGGGAGGGGGTGGGGCTCAATAGTAGTAGCTATATGAAAGTATATAATTTTTGAAAACTTATATCTTTAGAAGAAGGCAAAGTGGAAAGACATTGGAATACTGAAAAAGGAAAAAGACAGAAAGACACATTCTAATAATACTCACTGTCTCTTTTGCGAACAAGGCATCAGGATCGGTTTCTGGATTCGCCTTCCAGATGGGTAACGGTACAATTCGTCTCCTGCTCAAGGAATGCCGCCTGCTCAATTAAGGAATTTCACTTGTTAGTTAAGGTTTGATGCAGACAACTCAAATGCACACAGCTAAGTGGTTCTGGCTACAAAATGTTTTTTTGTTGTGTGTGTGTGGGTTTGCAACAGAGCAAAATTGAGAGTATGATCGGAGGGTAGACTAGTGATGGAACAATTCTCAAAAAGCTTTTTGATTCCGATAAAATTACAGATTCTGATTTTTTTTTTTAATTTCTAAATATTTAATTAGAGATTTGTTGTTTTTAAATTTTCAAATTACTGTAACCCTTCTCTTATACTGTCCAGATTTAATCTTCTTCTGAGCTCATCAGAACTAAGCTTGCCTTCAAGACTCACATTACACATCCATCATATCATTCTCATATCATTTCTCTCCATGAAACGCATATCCTCAACCCTCACTGGCCAAGTTTCACTTTCATACATCATCACACTGCGTACACATGCCTGATGAACGTAATATAAAAAAAAAATATGCGTCGACAACAGAAAAGGGAAACGTTCAACACAAGGCAAGTATGCAACAGCGAAAACCGTATTGAATGTGATTCTTCGGAAGATTAAAAATGCGTCGTTTGATATTGTCTTGTTGGGAAATGTATTTACTAACAGCTCTGTACTTCATATAGACCACAAACAAAAATGTTAGAAGTACTAACATATACAAAGCAAAGTCCGTACTAATGATGGGACGATTCCAATACTTTTGCTCCCTGAGTCAGATACAATTGCCGATTCTGAAATCGCCTAAAAAAGTAGAATTTCATTTACTTTTAAATGTAAATATTATTTTCTTTTAAATTTGACAAACTTCTTACCGTTTTCGCTGTATGCACTGCATACAAGATTTTGATAAACTCATTGTGAGGTTTCCATCTAAATTTTTCACTTGTGCTATTTTTTCCTATTCATCCACTCATGTCATTTTTTCCGGTGCCATTTTTAACCTAAATTCGTTATTATGATCTAAATATTTTAGTTTTATTGGTAGTCTCAATTTATCATTAGTATCAGTAATTTAAAATTAAGTTTTAAACAAAATAAAAATTGAAAGAATTGTTTTTAGAATCTGAAATTAGGCTCAAATTTTTCCCATTCCGATTCCAAAAAGTTCTGATTTTTTTTTCTTTTTTTTTCAAATTCCCGATTCCGATTAATCGTCCCAACACTAGTCCGTACTCAGTCCATGGTCGCTCTCTATCGTGAGGTAGGTTATTTATATTTAGATAATACCGATATTTTCCATTTTTCTGGACATTAAGCCACAGACGTCCGACGCTACTGATCTCAAGATTCTCTCTAACTTTTTTCTGGTCAACAAACGGCCATAACTTGCCTGTATTATGTGACCGCTCTAATCAGGGATTCGTTTCATCCCTACACCCATTACTGAACAGTAGAAAAAAAATGAACGATGTTATGAAATTAAAGCCTTTTAAATCACAAAGTGTGTGATTGATCCAACGCATATAGCCAAGGTTTATGGAATTGGCTATCGGATCTATTGAGGTCATTTACGTACTAACAATAGTGGGTAACGCAATTTGTATGTGAGATTGGGGGTAATTAGAATATTTAAGATTTTTAAAAACCTGGACAAAAGTAACTAGAAATAGGAATTGAGATATAATAGAGTACCATTCCTCTGTTGAGAAAGGTATTTACTGAACAGCTCTGTACTTCGTAGAGTAACCAAACAGAAATATTCGAAGTAGTAAGTATATGTAAAGGAATGCCAAGTAGAAATGACGCATGTATTAGCTAAAATCATCATCGGTCCTTTTTTTTTTTTTTTATTAACTTAATGACATAATTCTATAATTTTATATGAATATTAGTGCGAACACTAGCAAAGCATAATTTGTTTGGTCATTTTTGACGGATTTATATGCGTAACATAATATTTATAAAACACAGTTCATACCCGTTGATAGTGGAAGCTCTCTACCTTCAGACAGGATATATCTATTTGAATATTACATACATATATATATATATATATATATATATATATATGTGTGTGTGTGTGTGTGTGTCAATGTCTGTGTGTGTGTTCCCTATGGAAAGAAAAGTTAGAGAATCTACATAAAAACTAGAAGTGTATTCATATGTAACATTTTCTGGAGAAGGAAGTGGTTATAAATCTCTACATGTCCCACTAAGAGAGCTATGAGGGCAGAACCCTTCTTAGAAATTCAAATATATCCTATTTTGATGAAATTTAAGTTATATGTATAAAATTCTCAGAAGACAATGGAAGTGGTCCCGAATCTCTATGTACTGCTCTATATGCGATGAGGGCAGAACCACCTTAAAACTTCAGATACATATATTCGATGGGGGTACATGTAAAGTACAGCACTGATTCAAGGGAAATAACTCTTGTTGACTAAGGGATTTATCATTTTTTTTTTTTCAGTAGCAAATTTTGGATGCTACAACCAATGCAACTTAGAGGAATTGTACTTTTTATTACAATGTTGAAAATGCGACGATAGTTGCAGAGAAATTGGAATTGTTATTAAATAAAACTGCCGACTTTTTGATGTAAACAAAGTTTATAACATTAATAACAAAAAAAATGTTAATATCTTTAACATTACAATAGAAAGAAAATGCGACGTAATGTTCCTCATTCAATCCCGAGCAGCGTCAGGGTTTTCCTGCTAGTGTTTTATATGTTTTTATTCTGGAAGAGTCTGTATGTACATTTTTATCATCCCGTTTGATTTATTTCTTTATTGACAGAATATGAAAAGAATTTGGGGGCCCGTCGATGACAGGTAAGAATGGATAAACTTACTCATTACTTTCCTCTGCGTCAATGTCGTCAACTTCGTATTTGCAACTGGTACTTGTGTAAGAGAAGACCTCGGCCAAAATCCAATTCTCTTCCTCTCCGTCTTGACCTTTCACTCGAGCGGCTACTTTGTCCCCAGTTTTGCCAACATAATTTGCATCAGCTGGGACGGCTCCACATAATGGAGGGGGTCTGGAAAAAAAAAATTTTTTTTTTTAAATAATATCAAATTAAGCTACATACACTGTCTGTATCTGTTGATCCACCAGGAAGCTAAAATATCATCACATGTAGATAAGTAGGTACTTATTTTATTTACCCCTTCAGGAGGTGCGACATAAGGTCAGGGGTTCAGTTGAAAAGCTAGAACACTAGGATTAGCGCAGTATGGCCTACAAAAAAATACCTGAGCAACCCTGTTAGCATTTTCTGTTAGGGGCGCCTCAGGCGCTTAGCGATAAACTAAATCATTCTTAAAGAGAAGGTAAAGCCTGGGAGGGTGGATCTCCTTAGACTAAACAGGACCACACCTCAGCCAGTTAGCAACAAAGTCACTGTCGAACTGATTGTCGAGAACGTATCACGGACGTGTCTGAAATGAGTTGAATTTAATATACACGTTATCCTTCTAAAGATTATGACTGGCAGAAAATAATGCCTGTGACTCAGTTGTGAACTGAGTATATCTGGATTGTGAAGATATTAAGGTTTTTCAGAAGTTTGGTGATACTATTGGAGCACAGGCTGGAGCAGGTGCTAGCGTGATTGCAAGAGTTAGGAGTGGATGGAGTAAATTCAGGGAACTTTTGCCATAATTCTATCAGACATGTGCACGGTGATTGTGAATAGAAGTGAAACCTGGCCAGTTACGGTTGAGAACATGCGTTGCATGGATAGAAATGATATGAGAATGATACGATGAATGTGTAATGAGTCTTAAAGACAGGTTGGGAGGTGACGGTGGCTAACGACATGGATTGACAACCTGGGTGTGCCAAGTTCGAATCCAGTCGTTCCACTGAAATACTTTCACTTAGGATGTTAGCAACCTTCACATGGTGCCTTCTGTAAGTACCCGATGTCTTTCTAGAAAGAATTCTAACTAGATATCAGAGAAACCTTCATAGAATGGATGAGTTCTTGGGTAAAAACAGTTGATGTAGCAGGGTAAGTTCATAGGGGAAGCTCAAGGAAAACATGGGAGGAAGTGATAAGGATGGACTTGAGAAAAAGAGGGATAAATGAAGACCTGGGCGGAGATAAGTTATTTTGGAAGTCAATTTCTTAAAGCTGTCCAATGCATGCCAGCATGTAAAACGGACATAAACCGGATATGATGATGATGACTCAAACAACTTGGATTGTTATTTTAATATTTTCTAAGCTTGACTAAGAGAGTGTATATAATCTCTCAAATTTGACAGATTGTTCTGAAACTTGACAGTATGACTGGAAAGACACTGTTCTTTAATATAATGTCATCTGCACAAGAAATAATGTTCTGCATGCATGGTTGATAAAGAAAACAAAAAAATAAAAATAATAATAATAAAACAAGAATACTCATTAAAAATTATGAAAAAAAACTAAGTTTGATAGAAAAAAAGAATTGATGTACCATGTCTCTAAAATGATAATCGTGTAAATATCAGGAGGACTGGTAAGAGTTATTTCCCTTTAACTGCGATGTTCAATCATTTTGTGCATGCTCAGTGCAGTATAGAGCCGTATGGGAGGTTGAGCGTTAATGGAATATAAAATCACTTATTTAAGGCCAAAGCATCGATTTATTATATAAAAATAGTATTCGCTTAAGTTGAGTTATTTCTTTTAGTTAAGTATTTTTTAGAAAAAAACTCTAAATAGCAATACACATGAAAAAATTTAAATTGCTTAAAATATCTCAATACTGGCATATATAGAAAGAGCTTGATGATCTAAGAAATAATCTTTTTAAATTTTTTAAATCTGACTAAAAATAAGGAAGTTATGACTATTTTTGTGCCTCGCACGGTTGGATATTTTCCTCTCTTTAAGACCATATGCGTTTCGTCACATTTTTTACACTAATTTTTCAGTAAAAATGTTATATCTTTGTTAAAACACAAGATTAAGCAATGACATTTGCCATATAAGTATATTTTTGTACAAGGAATCAGAATATGCCACTGAAAATCTTCAGAAATTAATGGTTTCCAAGTAATCTGCAGTAAATGCACATAAATATGCTGCAATACCTTAAAAATACTATGTATCCATTAAAAAAAAGTTAGAAAACTCAAAGTTGAATTGTAATACATTTTATGTACAAGAAACTGAAATCTAATACTAGGATTGTTTAAAAATGAATATATTGCAAGATTTCTTTGGTATTATTGTAGATTAACACCTGCTAAATCACCATTTTGCCTCCCCAAAATATGAGATTCTATTTATTTTTTTAGGCAATTACATGTTAACACCCTGAAAAACTTGGCAGAAAGAAAGAAACAAAAACAAATATTTTAGAATTTAGAGTGGGGATTAGTTTCACATATAAATTTAATGTAAAATAATCCCCCATTTCAGGGCCACTCTAGCGTTTTAGGGCAGCTAATGATTTTTTTTTATGGGAACTAAATCCTGTGTGTTTTTCTTGTTTTTTTTGGAGGGGGGGGGGGCCTTTTCTCTTTTTTTTTTTGTAGACGATTATGTGTGGTTTTAAGAAGGTCTTTGTGGTAGGAGGGGAGCTTGCCACTTGGAAAGAAAAAAAAATATTTTAGAATTTAGAATGGGGGATCAGTTTCACATAAATTTACTGTAACATAATTCACCATTTCAGGGTCTTTCTGCTAAGTTTTCAGGGTGTTCACATGTAATTGCCCTAGCACTACCACTAACCTGAAGTCCAAGTGGTAAGCCACCCCTCTTCTCACAAAGACCCTCTTAAAACTACACAACTACAAAAAAAAAAAAGAAAGGGGGACCCCCCCCCCCTAAAAAAAGAACAAGAAAAACGCACAGGATTTAGCTCCTAGACAAAAAAATCGTTAGCTGCCTTAAAATGCTAGAATGGCCCTGAAATCGGGGATTATTTTACATTAAATTTATATGTGGAGTGACGTAAATGGTGTTAACATTTTTATAACTTTATTTGCAGAAAACTCTTCAAATATATGATGTAGATTATTATTTATTAATGCATGTGAAAAGGTAATAATTTCGAATAAAATGGTGGTATTTTGAGGACGTAAAGTGCTTTGGTTTTTAAAATATGACTATTTTAGTAGACCTACCTTGAAATCTGTGATTATCCAAACTTTTTTATGGTCGGTAGGTATTGCTACTCTAAAGCGAAAGTAAAATCTCAAAAGAATAAAAATATCAAGGCTGTTTCATTGTTACTTACTTTTCTCCAGGTTTGCTGACCCACAGTGGCAAGGACACAGCATTCTGTTGTAACATTGTCATTAAAACTCCCCGTCGAATAATTGGCTTTGGCCGGTCAGTGTCTGTTATAAGCAAAAAGAACAAAAAACAATTATTTATATATAAATATTTTCCAAACAATATTGATATATATTTTTTGTTTGTTTTTTGTGTGTATTCTCTTGTTGAAAAGATTAATGAACGAGGATAGAAAATCGTTGGCTTTATTAAAAAATAACATTGTGTTGGTTTCATACATGAATGTCTTTTGAAAATTGTTTAAACCTTTTTCTGTGATTTGCCTGTAGAATTTTATCGTTTGTTTGCTGTGAAAACGAAAAAAGATAAGTAAAATGAAGGAAGAAGATGGGTTGCTTGTCCATAAAAATGTACAGGCGAAATATGGCAGCTCCAAATAATTTAACAGGAAAATTCTTTGATATACTTACGTATCAGGCAAAAGTAAGTATCTACACAAAAAATTAAGAAAAATTATGGAGTAGAATTTTACTAAAAAATTTTAATCAGTTTTATCGTATTTTTCTGATTCGTCATTGATAAGGGTGCAAATACATGTAAAACAGGGGAGATAAGTCAGTCTGTGTTTTTGCTAAGTTATAATTAATGGCGAATCGGAAAAATATGATAAAACTGATTTATATTTTTAATTAAAATTCTACTCAATAATTTTCCTTAATTTTTGGTGTAGATAGGTAATTTTGCCTGATACTTAAGTATAGCCATAAATAATGTGCAAATGGATTTTTTTTCAGAACATTTGAATGATTTAAATCTTGTTTAAAGTGAGTCAATTTCCATTTCGCCATTGTGTTGTTTTTCATGGACACTTGAAGATCTTCTGTATGGAATTTCACTTTGACGGTGTACAATTTTCACTTTGACGGTGTACAATTTTCACTTTGACGGTGTACAATTTTCATCTGACGACAGAAGGTTTTTGTTTACTACTTCAATTTGTTTCAAGAATGTATTAATTCTTCTAGAAAGACGCATTAGTTTCGAAGCATAGAAAAGCTGACATCAAATCACAGTATGACATAACTTTTATCTGTTAATTTATTTATATATATATATATATGAAATATTGAAATCATAAAACAAAAGTAAAGTTACATACTTTACAAGTTTATTATAATCATCAGGTGTTTAAACAAGGAATAAAATATGAGAATGCTGTTAAATCATGGATTTTTTAATAATTTACTCTTATCTTCAGAAAGAAAAAGTCAACAATTTGCTAATTATTGATAAGTATTAATTTGAAAAATTTACAACACAATTTTAAGTTATGCTTAAAGCAAAAATAGTCCAAAAAATGTTTGGCAGAAAGTCATTGTAGTAGTGAATGTATTTTTGGGGACTATTTTTGCTTTAAGCATAACTTAAAATTGGCAAATTATTGTTTTTTCCTTCGGAGGATAAGAGTAAATTCTTTAAAAATCCATGGATTAAAGAGAATTCTCATATCTTATTTTATTTCTTGTTTGAACACCTGATGGTTATAATAAACTTGTTAACTATGTAACTTTACTTTTGTTTCATTATTTCAATATTTCCTATAACAATACTCTATCCGCAATATCGAGCATCTCCCTATGACGATAGGATCTAATATAAAATAATTATCTTTATATTTTTTTTAATATATATATATATATATATATATATATATATAATCCGAGTATGGTATAGATCCACAGGGTATAAATCCAGGGGAGTTGAACCGGGTTTATGAGAGTGCTCAATAAAAAATATAGAGCAGAAATATAAATATAAATGATAATTTATTTCATTTTGACTACAAGATTGATTTTGTTTCACGAGAGCGGTTTGTGTGGCTCCCGTTCTTCAGGTCTTAAAATAAAATTATGCCTGTTAGAATAAGTTCACAATCACACAAAGTTTTATGACAGGAAGTTAAAATAAAAATTGAATATGAATTTCTTTTCTATTCATATTCAATTTTTATTTTAACTTCCTGTCATAAAACTTTGTGTGATTGTGAACTTATTCTAACAGGCATAATTTTATTTTAAGACCTGAAGAACGGGAGCCACACAAACCGCTCTCGTGAAACAAAATCAATTTTGTAGTCAAAATGAAATAAATTATTTATATATATATATATATATATACACACACACACACACACACACACATATATATATATATATATGAGGGAGAGATGTAGCAGGTTCAGTTCACAGGGAAGGCCAAGGAAAATCTGGGAGGAAGTGATAAAAATGGACTTGAGAGAAAGAGGGATAAATAAAGACCTGGCCAAAGATAGGTTAGTTTGCAAATCAATTTCTTAAAGCCGTCCAATGCATGCCAGCATGTAAAACAGATGTTAAAGCGAATATGATGACATATATAGTCGACTAAATTTTGTGAAAACATTTCTACCCGTTTAACAAAATGTAGATTTTAATGCTATTTCTTTTACAATAATTACCAAAATTCAAAGTCTGATTAAACAGAATTGACAACTTTTGCCTATTGATAGTTTTATGCAATTTTTTCAATTCATTCTAAATGACTTACTATCAGTGTTAAAGTTTGAAATGAAAGAAACCTTTGGTTCTCTTTTACCTACATACGTTATTCACTACTTAAATTAATCAGAGGGTCCAAATCTCTTTAACCCTTATCTTCGAGTGGCTCCCCGGGCGTTGATAAGTGGTTACCCATCAGTAAAAAAAAAAAAAAAAGTATATTTGGATGGCAAAAATACTGAAGTTGTCCAGAAGTTTTGTTACTTTAGTTATATCATTGGAGCACAGGGTGGAGCAGGTGCTAGTGTGTTTGAAAGAGTTAAGAGTGGATGGAGTAAAGCCCCGGTCATACAAGGCGACTTTTCTCGCCGTTACTGCAATAGCAGTGAGTAGTAGCAGCCTAGTCGTATCGTGTGACTGGTTAGTCGCAAGTAGCACATCCAACTTGCAACTAATTTACTCGCTGCGACTCAAGTTGAACATGTTCAACTTTAGTCGCAAGTAGTGCGCGATTTCATGATCACGTGACCTGGTATGGTGCGATTTCATGATTACATTACCTGGTACGGCGCGATTTCATGATTTTCGAAGACCTAATAGCAGCTTCTACGAATCAATATTCGGTTCATATAACCCCACAGTCATGCAGTTTGTTGCCATGACAGAAAAACAAAGTTTGAAGAGGTCAGCTAATGAAATCAGTAGATTTCTGGATATTTACAGAAACTACGAAAGTTTGTGGGATACAGACAATATACATTATATGAAGAAAAATGTGAGGGAGTACAATTTTAAATATTTAATGAATAAACTAATTGAGGCTGGTTTTGAGATTCCTTGTAAAGATAATTTGAAAAAGAAAATAAAAAAAACTTCAAGGATGCATATAGGATGTAATTAATAAAGTGAAGAAATCTATGAAAACTGGAGCAGGAACTGATGATGTTTATAAACCAAAGCTTGTTTGTTTTGAAACAAAATCTTGCGCCTGACCCGCGACACGTCTGCACAGTAAACAAAGGCACGGAACTGCTAGATGGGTAGTCGACTCGCTACTACATGTAGAGGCAAGGTAAATAGTCTCGTGTGACCAGCTCAATCGCTGCGATGGGTACAAATAGCGGCAAGAAAAGTCGCGTCATGTGACTGAGGCTTAAGTATAGGCAACTTCTGTCTTTATTAACCATTAGAGTAGTGTCACTGTCGACCAAGAGAAGGGTCTATCAGGCATGTGTACGCAGTCTTATGATGTATGGAAGTGAAACCTAGCCAATGAGGGCTGAGGACATGCGTTGCATGGAGGGGAAATGATATAAGAATGATATGATGGATATGTAATGCGAGTTTAAAGATAGGCTTAGTTCTGATCACCTCAGAGCAAGATTAAATCTGGACAGTATAGGGAGATGTGTACAGAACCGAAGACTTCGATGATATATCTACGTTGAAAGAATGGATGAGAGTTTTTGGGTCAGTAGATGTAGAACAGTTAAGGTAGAATGTTCAGTTCACAGGGATAAATAGAGACCTGGCAGAGATAGGTTAGTTTTGAAGTCAATTTTTAAAGCTGAACTGCACATGCCAACATGTAAAACGGACGTTAAATCGAATATGATGATGATGATGATGATGATGATGATGGCTACATATTAACTAAACAGGCTAAGATTAATAAGATTGCATTTGAAAATGGTGTCGGCAACTTTAATAATTACTTCTAATATATGTTCCTGACTGGGGTACCAGAGGACATAGTCAATGATGTGTTAAGCTTAAGTCATTGGGGAGTTTGGGGATATTTCTACATAATACACCCCTCGTCAAGCCAACCCTATTGGAGATGAGCCGTCTCCGATACACCCTCTTTTTTTGATATGCTAAAAGACACTGGCTTTTATATACTACAAGCATGGTTACCGGATGTTGTCCGAGAGCATAGACAACAAAATAGAATAGTTAAAAAGTGTCTGTCACATCTTTCTTTTAAAAGCTTCTATTCCACTTTTTCTTGCTTTCTCTGGTCACTGGAAAAAAAAAAAATTGTTGGATTGCTACATAATGTCGACCCCCACCCCAACTCTTGACTTATTTTGTTGCAGTTGATCCCCAAATGAATTTTTTTTTCTTTTTTAAATCTGCCTATAATTTGTCTGAAGCAATACCGAAAAAGAACGTATCAGCTTTGTGAGTGTGTCTTGTGTAGTTCTGAGTTTGTTTTGTGTTTTTTTTTTACTTTTAGCTAGACACACAAACATACAGAGAAACTGAAAAGAAATCTTTCTGTCACATGAAAGCTCGGGTCAAAAACTGAGAAAAAAGGTGAAGAAGCTAAAAATCAGTGTATTCCTTTCAAAACCCAACACAACTAAGAGCTAAGATAGCAGAACTAAATCGAAAATAAAACAAAATATTATGAATCAAAAAGAGTAAAACTCTTTGCAGAGAATCCCAGGATGATGTACAGGAGCCTTATTAGAGACGAAATAAAGGTATGCTCTCCACCAACACAAGAAGTGGAAAACTTCTGGAAACCACTCTCTGAAGACCCCAAACAAACAAAAAAAGTTGATAAACATCATCAAAGAGGATAACAAAGAGAAAACAAAGATGCCAGCCCTGGAAATTACCAAAAAAGTTGTCTGCAGTAATTTCAAAATCCCAGAAATTTACAACATCCAAAATTTCTGGCTGAAAAATTTGACATCTCTTCATCATCAGGTCTAGGCGTTTAATAGAACAATGAGTGGTGATGAAGAGCCACCTGAATGGCCTACTGTAGGCAATGCGTCCCTTGTTCCCAAAAGTGATGAGACCCATTTAGCTAAATACAGGCTTATCTGCTGCCTTACGACAACCTACAAGTTGCTAATGGGGATAGTCGTTGATGCAACATATAAACCTCTGGCTGCCGACGACTACCTTGAAAGTGAGCAAAGGGGATGTATGAGGAAAAGACTTGGCACAAAAGACCAACAGGAGGACTGCAAAAAGAGACAAAGAAACCTGTCAATGGCCTGGATCGATTACAAGAAAGCCTTTGATAGTAGACTTCACTCTTGGATACTTCGCTGTTTGGAACTGTCCATGAAAACATTAGGTTATTCTTCCAGAGGCGCACATCAATCACGCTCCATCAAGGAAAAATACAGGCCCCAAAAATTCAGATTCAGCAAGGAATATTCCAGGGAGACAGCCTGTCACCCCTTCTTTTCTGCCTCACAAAATGGATCCACTGAGTAAGCTACTTAAACGATGCAATGCTGGACACAACCTTATCAAGGGCATAAAGAAGGAAGAAAATAAAAGAGTAAACCATCTACTCTTCATGGAACATCTCAAACCTGAATCTGGGAAACAACTCATCTCTCTGATAGAAATTGTAAAAGATTACACAGAGAACATCTACATGGAGTTTAGATTCGACAAATGTGTTAAATGCACAATAAAGAAAGGGAAAAGGACAGCATCAGAATATCTTAATGTAAACTCTGGCTCTATTGAAGACATAGGAGAGAATGTTGTTTATAAATATCTTAGAATAGAGGAGAATGAAACGCTTGAGCATGAGAAGATGCAGGGAGAATATATCAAGCAACTTTAAAAAATCCTCACATCAGAACTCTCATCAAAAAATGAAATAACTGCCATCAACCAACTGGCAATACTGGTCATTTCTTATGGGTTTGGCATTATTGATTGGCCACAAGGCTACACCAATAGCCTTGACACAAAAACCAGGAAAATGCCGATCCTGCATAAAGTCATTTACTGATATCAACGTATGGACAGGCTGTAATTACCATGAAGAGAAGGCGGTTTGGGCCTTATTGAAATTAACCATGCACACCGAGCTTCAATGGTAAGCATGAGGCAATGTATCAAGAGTCCTGTGATGAAAAATGAGAATGGTGAAGAAACATCACATCAAATACTTACTTCAGCAGATGTCAACAAAACTTGCAGAAAATTTCAGTAAAAACACACTGTTTGGTTTGGTTTACGGCATAGCAACCAACTATGGGTTATGTAATGCCGAGAAACACACCGAAGAAGACTGCAGAAAAATACAGAAAACCCAGTAACCCTGATTGTGCGAAAGAAGAGAGAGGAGTACACAAAAAGGGAGCTGAAAACCAAACTAGAAGGATGGCGACATAAGAGAGCAGGAAAGTTCATGGAAGAAATTAACTAAAGTTACATCGAAAAGGAGGCTTCACTACAATGGCTCAAGAGTACAAACTTCCATTTGATGAGGAACAGATAATTATAGCTGCATAAGACCAGGACCTACTCATAAATGGATTTAAGAAAATGGCTGGTCTACAAAACAAATGACCAGTGCAGGTTCTGTCCTTCAGGTCATTGAAAGTCCAAGCCACCTAATGCCTGGATGCAAGACCTTTCTGGCAAATAGCTATTACACTGCCTGCCACAACAAAGTATGTAGATACATCCAGTGGAAGATCTGCAGAGAGATGCAGTTTAACAGGTCGCCGAACATCTGCGAGCATGAACCTTCACCCATAACATCAAATGAAAAGGTGACAGTGTTCTATGACAAAGACATACCGGCGGCAGATACATAAAAGACAAGACTATCAAACCAGAGATTGCCATCTGGAACAAACCTGAAAGAATTGCTATCATTATTGATGTAACCATCCCGAATGACTATGGCCTCAATAGAGCCGAACACGAAAAGATAACCAAATATCAGGACCTCAAGAATAATTTAAAAACAACATGGTCCCTGAAAGAAATGAATATCATACCGGTTGTGGTAGGGGCAACTGGTCTAATGAAAAAGAATTTAACAAAATACTTAGACATAATCCCCGGAAGACCAAACTGTAGGGAAGTACAGAGAGCAGCCCTAAAAGGGACAACATCTATCCTTAAAAGAGCCATCAGATATAACTTTAACTCATAGTGAAATCAAGTGTTAAGCCTCCAGAAGGGTGCCCCTTGATCCTTTTAAACTAACTAAAAAAAAAAAATTTTTTTAATTTATTTTTTTAAAAGAGCAGAAAAATTCAGGCATAAAATCACATTGAAAATGCACAAAAAAAAAAAAAAAGAAAAAAAAAAAAAGAAAAAAAAAAAAATCAATAAAATAATTTTTTTTACTTTTCTTACCAAGTTTGCCAAGCCGTCTATTTTCTTGGATTGATTTAATCTCAGAGATTTTATCCAATGCTTGACGGACCAACCTGAAAATAATGATATTTCATTTAAAATAAGTAATCATAAAATTCATTCACATTCATCATAAAATTAATTTTCTCTGCATTCTGTAGAATACATCCGGTGTCTTAAAGGAGCAGATCGTCTGACCCATCGCCATGACAAGACACTGTCTCCAGATTTTATATTCAGCAAGAATGGTACCAATTTATACACCTGGATGGAGTGCTTTACATACACCACCTGGTATTCCCAAATAGTTACCCATCTAAGTATTGAGCAAGCTCGATGTCGCTTTGCTTCGATCTTAAGGAAACTAATATGTTGACGTGATTATAGGCGTTTACATTATGCAATTATAAATTTTGTTTGAAATAGCCAATTATGTTTTTTTGTTCTTCCAAAAGAACATCTCATCACCAGTTTTAGAATGGACACAACTTCCAAGCCATTTCTCATGAGTTTATTTTTCACAAAATTTTAGTCCAAAGGCAAGTTGCAAATTTAAGAAAGTTTCTTTATGATCCCACTAATAGTGATTAAATAAACAAATATATAAGTTATCTCTACACTGATGATTCCGCAAGGATGAAACATATACATATGTAGACAATAATTAAAATATTTATTATTAAATAATTATTTGTAGCCCCCTTTTGGCCGGGCGCTTTAATGAGAAATAATACAGGTCATCTAATCTAAGCTATAAATGCAAGTTCCTTTCTGTTGAACGCTGTTATGACGACTGACTATGGTTGTCTGCCTGCTCGGCATAAATAGGATTTATTTCTCATCACTTCGTGTAGCCATAAATAGGATTTATTTCTCATCACTTTGTGTAGCTGTTGGAATTAGCTTCATTAGTTGGGGCGTTCGGAATTGGAGTTAAAGGTGACTCTGGTTCTGGGGTTTGAATTGTGCGACTTGTTTGAATAATTCTCTATACTGAGGATTCCACAAGGATAAAAATGTATGTATATAATAATTAATATATATATATATATATATATATATATATAGATAGATAGATAGATAGATAAAGATATATATTTCTTCGTTTATCCACAGTCTTGATAAAATGTAATAACATCGAAATGCGGATTAATTAGCGTCAACTGTACCAGTGTTTTTTTAAATTTTATATATATATATATATATATATAAACACATTATATATATATATATATATATTATTTCATGTATCCACATAAAATGTTATAAGATATGATATTTTATATATAAATTTTCAGTATTTCCTTCAACAGTGCTTAATACTTAAGTACAGCTAGGTAGTAAGTTATGAAAATATATTTATGGCAATTAAGCTACACAGAGGCTTCCACATCTCATCCCCGTAGGGAATCATCAGGCTAAAATGCATGAAATTCATATATACACTTGGTGTTTAGTCGATGTGATCCATTGTGCTTAGATTAGATCGTTTGAAACAGGAAAAAGTGAGTTTGCAAAACCAATTAAAAAAAAAAAAAAAAAAAAAAAATGAAAAAAATCCCAAATTAGTTGCTTTCTGCTCGCTATATCTCCCCTTCTTTCTCTCTCCAGCTATGGGCTAAATAGTATTAATTCTTGTGGTAATATTCCCTATCGATTATAATGGACTATTCCAATCTTCTGATTTATAGTTAGTTTTATTACGTTTGATTGTTAATAAACAGAAAGAGAGAGACAAAGACTATAAAATAAGAGTGATGGTAGGTAACGGTCAAGCAACATATGGTGAGAGAGGGTGATAGTGATAGACAGCACCCTAATAAGAAATAGGTGACTTGTTCAGTTAATTGCAAATTACGGCTAATTAGAATAATTAAAATGGATTTTTTTCAAACATAACTCAATCACAAAACCAAGGACTATTTTAACATGTATTTTTTCCCCCGAAAAAAAAAAACCTTACGAAAACAAACGTTGATTGACGCAACTTTAGTATATTAATAGATGATAGCTGCCAACTATTATGTTTTGAGTACGGCAGAGTTAGTGGGCAGTGTACGCAATTATTCCTCTCCGGTCAGCTCGATTGCATCACGTCAGGATTTTTATGTCTAAACCGGGTAGCGCAACACCACACAAATGTTTCCGGCATGCTGATAACAAAGGATGGATGCAAATGAATGCCATGACCGCAACGAACAAACAAGCTTCACATTTTTGTTAAGAGGTTTCCTTCTCCAAGATTAGTTGCCCCTTTCAAAGGCTCTACAATGTTCTTTATTTATCCCCCCCCCCCAGCTCAAACAGGCATGTGGATAGTCAATGGCAAAAAAAGACTAAAATCGAGATGAATTTTCCAATCTAGGGGACCATGGAGCAGGATAAAAAACAACTTTCTTCCTAAACAACTCCAATCAGTTTCAACTAAGAAAGTCAAATTTAAGAGAAAGACACTAAGCACGCATGTGGGGGAGAGGGAGACAGGAAGTCATTCTTTGATGAAACAAAAGTCATTTAACTCCCCTATCCGCTTTATCAATTGTTTCAAGTCTTAGCCTTCACATCAAAATTATCATTTTCAGTTTTCTTCGATCAAAAAGCAGAGAACTCACATCCATGAGAAGCTCTAACAATTTAAACGGAAATCCGCTTTTTCTGGATTTAAAAAAAGCGGAATTTTACTAAAAAGCGGATAACTCACATCCCTGCTCATAGGAGAAGTGCTGGATTTATACTTTTCCCAAAAACATCAGATAAACTGCCACAACAGCTAGATCTGGATTCGAACACAGTGAGCCGAGTTTGTCATCTGCGATCCTACCACTGTACCGATCTTAGTATGCATACACACATCATCATCATCATATTCGGTTTAACGTCCATTTTAGATGATTGGACGGCTTTCGACTTCTTTCTAACAGTTTAGATTGAGGAAATCCAGTTCTTCTGCGGATATTCTAACAGTCATCTCTGAATGCATACAATACACTGGATTAGGAAGGTTAAGCTAGGACGGTAGCACTTGATATATCCAAGGCTTTTGACAAGATCTGTCATGAAGGTCTTATCAGAAAACTAGACGAATATTTAATACAAGCATTAAGTGGTCCCTCCAGTAAGTATCTGATTGTAGAAAGAATCGGGGAAACAAAAACGTTTGATGCTGATATTAACATTACATTCATCTTATTCGGGTTAACATGCTGGCATGTGTTGGACGGCAGCTTTAAGGAATTGATTTCTAAACTAACCTATCTCTGGCCAGGTCTTTATTCAAACTACACAACCTGAAATGCAACAGATTTTCTTGGAAAGTTATTTCCTTAGTTGAGGTAAGATTTTTTTGTAGGCCGGATGCCCTTCCTGATGCCAACCCAGTGAGGTGATGGAGAACCAGTGCTTTTATAGAGACACCATTTCTAGGTGATTGCCTACCAAAGCTAAAGTATGTTTATCCCTGTCCTTGCACAAGTTTATAAAAAAAATTTATGTATTGAATTAGTTACATTCAGTGTGAACGAGGTGAATGCGATGCTTGTCATATTTGGCATCCATTTGCAATGGAGAGGGGGGGGGAGAGAGAAGATATTACTGTCTGCTAAGCTCCAACCCCTGTCGCATCGCCGCAATGTTGCATCCCTGTACTTGTTTTACAAGTACTTCCACAAACTTACTGCACTTGCACCCTCTCAACATAAACACTCCCGATTGGCAGCAAGATCCCACTGTAGAGATACTGGAAGATTTTCGACTCTAATAGCTTCTTTCCTCAGACTGCTTGCCTTTAGAATCCCCTCCCTGCTCCCAAAATGCAGAAATTTAAATGTAATGTGAACAAACATCCTGTTGTCCAACTCCCCACCCAGATTGCCCCCCCCCCTCCTATAAATCTGGCCCCAATCACAGTAGCTCTTACACTTCACTTGCAATATGCTTTGTTCGGAGCGAATAAATGTAAAATAAAAAATTACTCACTCTGCTTCAGCCTCCGCATCTTGCATGGCAGTGTTGTATAAACCTCGCAATTTATTTTTGTAATAGGGCGTAACTGAAATGAACAAAAAAAGAATAAATATAAATAAAACATTTTTTCTCTTAATTTTTGAGATGAGGATTGATAATTTGTATAATTTTGGTTATTCGGACTACATTTCTCATCTTGAGTGTTATCATACCAACGTTTCGGCCACTGTAACATCCGGCCATCTTCTTGTGTATCTCTTCAAACTCGAGAATCTGGACAAAATTTCGAACGGAACCCTTTATTTAATCCACGGGGGTAGCATGCTACTGTTCCATCAGCCATGACTGGGAGTAGTCTTCGTATCGCCCGCATCGAGGATTGAACCTTCAACCTTCAGATGACTATCACTTAGAACTGAATTTAACTTAGTAATATATGCACTGCGCACGTGCGGGCGATACAAAGAATTGCGAATTACTGAAGAAGCGGCTGAAACTCAAGATGAGAAATGTAGTCCGAATAACCATAATTATACATAAAAAAACAGTTTAAATTTTATATCACTAGAATTACGGGCCCTACGGCCCCAAATTCTAGTATATATTAAATATTAAATTGTTTTAAAGTTAAAGCAAAATAAATTGTTTCGAACTATTAAAATAATTTCCAAAGCTATTAATAATGTTTAACCCATTTATTTATTATTATCGCTTACGTTTGAATTCATGTTTTGAAACACGGCTTAAATCATAAATCTATGATGTCACGCCAAAGCTATAATTATTTTGTAATGGTAATGTTTTAAGCTCTATTTATAAAAAAAAGTCAAAATAGGTCAGTTAATAGAACTTCAGACTGAAGGTCTCAAGGTTTCGGTTTCCGGTCATGGCATCCGCTTTATTTGTTGGGAATTTATTTACTATTAATGCAATATTTTTCATTTCTAGAAGTATTGTAGTTAAGATCTCTGACATTTCGAAATGAGATAAATTCTGCAATGTATTTATAACGTTTTTTAAAATTCTGACTGACAGACGGATGAAATCTCTATTTATATAAGACTAGCAAAACCTACCCGCCTCCGGACAGCAATTAATTAATGGGGTTAATTAAAAAAAAAGTTTTTTTAATCAGAGAATTCTATAATTTTAATAAACTTTGGTAAATTTGTAGATTAACATCCTCAGCTAAATTACCCCCCCCCCTCTCTCTTAAGAACGAAATTCTTCCTTTAGGGTCTAGATTGTTAGGGCAGTTAATATGTTTTTAACACTAACCCTAAGTTAGACTGAACTGTCCTAAAACTGGCCCAAAAAATTCAATTTATATTTGAAAATTTCCCCCACTTCAAATGATAAAATAATTGTTTTTTTATTCTTTTCTTCTTTCCATCAAGTTAAAAAAAGGAGTCATTTTTTTTTGGGGGGGGGGGGGGGGGGGGGATTTAGCGGTGGAGCAAGCGAGACAACCAGACAACCGCATTCTTTCTCCCACTTCTTTCTTTTCTCGCTTCTGCTTCGCTAGCAAGCCAAGACAACCACACTCCCTCCCAATCCACCTTTCCTTTCTCACTTCTGCCTCGCCGGTAAGGTTGTCAGTGAGCACATAGTGTTAAAACTTATGTTTAGATATTTTTCCGATTTATTTATTAAATAACTTTAATTACTGTTAACATAGACGAAACTATTGCATATAGATAGCCAACAAAAGCTAAGGCAATTCCAAATCCATAATACTAAATGTTAATTAATTATGAACGGTTTAAAAAATAGTTATGCCAATTAGGCAGTCAAAGGGTTCCCTCTTAATCTTTTATATTCACTATATATACAGAATATCAAAATTTTATGTTATATTACCTAGTTTAATAAAAGTAACCCGTTTTCATTATAATATAGTAGTGATAAATGAAAAAAACTTTTGCATTTATTCATTTAGATTAGGAAATAGAAATTAATTCATTCAAAGGTTACCAATTTTTTTCTTTTTTCAACTTTGAGCAAAAAATTAGGAAACAATTCTTAACAAGCATTACGCCAGTTAAGACTTGTCTCCCCTTCATCTTGGTTGTAGTTTTCAAATATAAGTGGGCTATACTGGCAAATAGTTTGAATTTCAAGTTTATAGTATCTGGTTAGGGTTCTCCGAAAGCTCCGGGGGCCCAACGTCGGACCTCTTAAAGTTCCGGGAACTACTAGAGTCAAAATAGAGTGCTTAGCTTCCCCAGGCAACTTATGAAGTAGACCTTGTGCCATACCTGGCTTGAGTAAAAGAGTCAACTTACTTCTCTGTTCTTGCTGCATTCGTTCATGAGTTTTAGAGATATTTGTCAGATTATGTTCACCACGAGCACGTTCTTCCTGAAATGGAGAAAAAGATAAAAATTTTATTTAAAGACACAAATATATATAAAACAATCCGGTGGCTATTAATCTAGCTCTAAGTATATATATTTTTTTAAATGTATAACTTATAGCAAATATATTTAATATCTATATTGTAATTTTAAAAAATAGTTTTTATTCAAATTACCTCCCTTGAAAGTTAATGAACAATATTTTAAGAAACGTTTTGGTTATTCATCCTTTTTTGGTTATTAAATCCCTTTAATTACTGTTAATATCGACAGACTATTGCATACAGGAAATAAGACAATAAAATTACAAATAAATAACACTAAACATTAATTTATTAGAAACTGTTTAAAATAGTTATGCAAATTATGCATACAAATAGTTGTGTTTGTGTCTTTGCTATATATATATATATATATATACAGTATTTCAAAAGACTATTGTTGATTTAAATAATAGTGAGCCGTTTTGATGGTAATATACATGTGATACATGAAAAAGCTACCGCATTTATTCATTTAGACACACACACATATATTACAAATTCAGAGTTATTACTAGGTATATATTCACTGATCATGCTCGATACTTAAATACTGATCAGTAGAGTTAGTATATTCATAAGTTGTTTGTTTACATTGGCATGTTTCGACTCAAAGGATTCTTAAAAGTGAATTAAAAAATAAAAACTCATGAAAATAAAAAAGACTAATGGACATTGCTAGTTAAGTACAGCTAGTTTATATTATTAGTGGGACCCGTGGAAATTCCACAGTTGTATACTTCATCTACTATATATTGCTGCTATGTTTGAAAACACTTTCCTTCTATGATTGTCCAGCACAAACACAGACCCCACAATATCTATGTACAACCTTTGTTCAAACTGAAACATACTTATATAAGTACTCTGGTTAATGTAGTTTCAGACCACATCTCCAGGAGTTTGTGACAAATTTCCATTCTATGGACGTCGTCCGACACAAACACAATATTATTGTACCATCTTTGGACAGAAGAAACTTTGATCCGAGACCAAAAGCCAAGAAAGTGTATTTTAGCGTTTCACCACACAACAGCGACATTGAATGAAATGTTAAAAGCACCTTTTTTTTTGCATTTCATCTTTGACCATTCAGTGATCCAATCTTTTTAAAAAGGGGTAGAGGGTGATAATGTACGTATGAACATGAAATTGACTAAACTTATAGATATGTTTCAAACATTGGGTTTTTTTTCTTCGGTTTTGCTTCCTTATCCTGTACATATATCTAAATATTTTATTGAAGGGTTTAAGTATTTATCTTAATAGTGCTCACAACATTAGTAGAGCTTAATAAGTTAAAATACTACTAGCTAACTTACCTAACGTTGCCAGAATGTCAAATATGTTGAATATTTTATAGAATTCGTCCATCTGTCCATTCATATTTTTTTAAACGTAATAAATGCATTGCGGAATTTGTCTCATTTCGAAATATCAGATCTTAAGTTGTTTTAGAAATGGAGAATATTGCATTAATAGTAAATAATAAATTGACAAAAAATAGAAGCAGATGCCATGACCGGAAATGATAGTCCAAAACCATTTTTATATTGGTGTTAAAAACAATCTAATAATTAATATATAATAGAATTTGGGTCTGTAGGGCCCATAATTCTAACCAGCTAAATTTTAAATCTCTATACAGGATCTTCAAGACAAATTTGATAATTTTTTTAATATGTTTTTATTTCAGAAACATGTGAAGTATTTCATTGCAGTAAAGTGCAAAAGATAGCTGTTTCTGTTGACTATTAGTGGGTTTGAGAGCTGGAGACCATGGATGACTGGAAAGCATTGGAATACTTGAGGGAAGTGACCTGCATCATCATGATTTACGACATTAAAAAATCCAGAAATCTTAGCTGCAGTTCAGTGCTCCTTGAATAATTTGAAGGTCGTGAAATGTGAACTGGAAAATTGTGATGGAGATGTGGAAGCAGTGGCTAATGGGAAGGATTATAGTAGGCCTTCTGACTGTCTGTACAAAGAAAGGTGCAGTAAGATCCAAGCAAGGCAATGTGGACCTTGGCAAGAGAGAGATGGGTGTCGGAGTGGCGACTATGAAGAAAGCGCTGAATGAAGATTTTCTCTATTCCTCATACAGAGTCACACAGGTCAACTACTCACTGCCAAGGTCTTAAGAAAACCAAGAAACTCCTCAACAAGGTCAGACACCCAGTCAAGCCGGGGATGCTCGGGTTCCTCTCAGGACAAATTGTACAATGCGCAGAACAACAGGTGGCTAGTCTACAGTCCACGCAAAGTCCCACACACCATGAAAACCAAGTTCTCTCAAACTGTGATGGTTTTTGAATATTTCTAAGAAAAGTCACGTCATGCCACCCAAACTCAATTCAGATGGCTATATTGAGTTGCTGTCCATTGTTGTCAAATGCTGGATGAAGAGGGAGGGTGCAGGGAGGCCATGTCTGTGGCAGCAGGACTCAGCACCATGTCACATCTCCAAGAAAACCCAGAAGTGGCTGTCTGCCAACTTCCATGGCTTCATCAGTACAAACATTTGAGCCCACCACCCCAACTTGCCTGATTGCAACCCCATGGACTATTATTATGTGTGGGATGCAATTGAGAAAGACACCAACCATATCATCCGCAGCGCCAAAGACGAGCTGATTGCCAGAATCAAACTGGTATTCAGGCATCTCTCGAAGGACACCGTGAAGGCTGTGTGCCCCTTGTTGAGTCTTGATGACGTGGTGGCGGTTAAGGCGTAAGCGGTATTCGGCAAAAGATCTTCGAATGAGTTGCACTTTGAATTTTGAGAATACATTAATTATTGGCTATAACATGACGTTTTTTATTCTTTCCTTTCCAAAATTACAAATTTGTCTCGATCACCTTGTATTAATAGAATAATGAGACAACTTCTCCTGTGTATTTATCGCATCAACGTAACTTTTATAATTACACATTGAAATATTTTTAGTATTTACTATTGATTTAATATTTATTAAAATCATAAATACAATAGCGTATAATAAAACAGTTTTTAAAATTCTATATAAAAAAAAGGATTTACTTACAAAATAAATACACCAGAATGCATTTTGGTTCCTTATCCATTTAATTAAAAATAACAACAGCTCTCTTCCTCTTCACTTACACACTAGGCTGACAACATGTAACCAGTTCCCCCTCCCCCTCCTTGCATTTGTCACATAAATCGTCATTCACTCTAAGAACATGCCTGCTGATATTGTAAACATGCCAGAAAGCTAAAGAAAGAAAACATATCATGAACTATATCTGAACGAACTTAGCTTGCGCCTCTGAGTCAGGAATGAGTGTTCCGATTTTATGATGTTCCAATTTAATGATGAATCAGTAAAAAAATCATTCATTTATATATATATTTTATTTGAAATGAAGAACGTCAAAGGATGAATGGTAGCTTTATGATATCATCTAGCTCTCGGACATTATCCAGTGTGCACAGTGACAAGATACAAACAAGATCTGCAGAGTTTTAGTAGTACACGAGACTATCCGTGATTCGTTGGGTCAGTATTTGTTATATTATTAAATATCTGTTCCCTTTCCTCTCCTTACTCTCTCAAATGATTATCATCAAGAAAGTTTTCGGTAACTACTATTCATCCTTTATGACATCATCCATTTTCAACTGGCACACGCTAGGAAGTAAGTGTAGTATCTGTTCCGATGGATACTGCACCCCATAGACTGGTATTGTCTTGGCCTTCGGGTCTTGATTTACGCCGGTCTATGGGTCTGTCCTGTGCAGTTCTAGGAGGTCCACCTTCCCAGGCTTCGCCTCCCCTCTTTGGGGAGGAGTAAGTTTATTGCTTACTGCTTGAGGCGCCCCTACCGGGGAATGCCGACGGGGCTGCCCAGGCAATTTTTAAATGGCCAGAGTGCTCACCTCTCGAGTGCTGGCTTTTAATCCCACTTACTCGACCCAAGCTGTGGTCACATCTTACTTGTGGGAGTAAGATAAAACTGGCCTTGTGCCTAACTCCTGCAGAGGAGTAAATAAATATATATTTCTTGAGAATAATCATGCAGTGTGCCCAGTGACAAGCAAGATCTACAAAGTTTTATAAGTAGACTTAGCATTAAAAGTTGATAACGTTGTTTCATTGGACATCAGCAAAGTTTCACACCTAACGTGCTTAAATAAGCCATATCTTTTGTGTTTGTGGGCCAATTTTTAAAACAATTATATGGATGGAAAGAGAATAAAAGTAGCATTCCAATGATTTTAATTTCATGTGCCTTTATATGTTAAATATTTTTATACTTCAAGTTAAAAATGAAAAAACGCTCAAAACTGACGAACCAGAAAGAAAAATTGTTTTTTTTTATATATTCTATACTTTACATTCCCATTAAAATCTGCAGGGCTATATTTGATCGGATATACTTGAGATTTCACAGGCTATTAAAACCCAGATGACTAGTTCTAGTGCCATGTGATGTAGGTTTTTAGTACCACAAGAACCGAAGATACAACCGATCAAAGTTAACTAAGAATATTTTGAAATTGATAAAACATATCAAAGTTTTATATAGATAATGGTTTCAGAATTAGTTTTATGTATAATATCTAAATATTTGATCATTTTTAATGGTGCAGTAATTTCTTTAAAACCATATACTTTGTTGAATTCAACAAGTCGTGAACGTTAACTTAATTTTGCTATAGACGCATAGAGTTTGCATTCCCCTCCCAAAAATAGAAAACACTTTCATATTAATAACTTTTTTTGTGTGTGCTTTCATTTCATTAGACTACTTTTTTACTCTGCCGAGTTTGACAATTTAAAAAATAATTTTTGTTTCAAGTTTTTCAAAGTTTATTATGTAAAAAACCAAAAAAAAAGGACAGACATTTTTTTTTTACTGTAATCTATCTAGACTGAGGCAATTTAAATTATTGTCCCAATCCAGGGAGTTGGATTCTCCCATATTAAAAACTACCTTGTGTCCAACTCTGCCCTTGTGGGGAAGCAAGTAAATAGAGATTCTGTTGTTTTTTAACACTTACTGCACGTGTCGTACATGCACTATAAAGCATTTCTGTTATGCTATTTATAATTACTCACTTGTTAGAATTTAATAATTATTATTTTTAAATTGACGAATTAATGATTTTGTATTTTTTTAATGAAACTGGGAATATATAAAAAACAAGACGTTTCTTCACCTTTTTTTAATATGGAAAAAACCTTTTCCTGATATTTCAAGAGAGCGTCTTGTTTACATTCCTTTTAGTTAAAAATAAAATAAAAACAAAAATTTGTACTTTTAATTCATATTTTTCATTTTTTCAATATCTATTGGTTTGTTTTTTCTATGCAATGTCTTTATTTGTATTTGGTTTACAAATTAGTTATTTATTAGCAAAACAGTAGACTACAAATTAAAAGTTTGATAAAATTGAAATAAATTTTTTATTATACTTTTAATTCTAAATCCCTATTTACTTGCCTCCCCACGAGGGCAGAGTTACACAAGGTCGGTTTTTAATGTGGGAAAATCCGGCTAAAGAAAAAAAAAAACGGGCATTCTGGATTGGGACAAAAACTTTAAAAGCATAATAAATATATGTCCTGTGTGGAAGATGAATTAGTTCAGCTATTAGTGGTTCAATTACTGAATATAACCAAGAACTAGAAATATGTGTTATTATAATTTATATATTACTAGTTTTTGGCTGTATAAGTAAGAGACAAGCATAATCCTGTGTGGAAGATGATCACTCACTTTCCGACCAGATAGCATTTGAATGATGTGTAACCATGTTCTTGTTTTTCTTTTTTGTTGGGGGGGTGGGGGCTATTGCCACCCAAACTTAGCGTCTGGGTAACAGTGCTAGGGTTACAAATTTTATCCATTTTTTTCCCCCTAATAATGGAAATATATACAGGACCTTACCATGAAGAACTGAAACTCGTTGAAACAAACATTTTAGTGCAGTGTAATGCTTTAAAAATGGTTTTATTCTTGAGTTACACTATTTCTTTAAAACAGATATTAATAGTGCGGTTACTGCTATACAGACGCTATGTAGTGACTTAAAAGAAATTAAAGCTGTATTAAAATACCTCAATCTGTATGATACAACGTGCCAGTTTGAAAAACTTGGAAATTTACAATTCATGACTTAAAATAAAGAGATACATAAAATCTGACTGTATGATCAGAAAGAGAACATAATTTTACATAGAAGTACCAAGTTTCAAAAGAATAGCTTTAAAAATAAACAAATGGTGAAGAAATTACTGAATTTCTTGAAATGATGAAGTGCGTATTTCAAAAAAAAAAAAGTCCAATGAAAAACAAACTTCAGCACTTTAAATTGTTATAACTTTTGAACCACTGATGGTAGTTGCACAATTCAAATGGTTTTGAGCTTCTTTTACAGTTCTATTCACCCAAGTTGATAAGATCACAATTGGTTAAAAAGAAAAAAATCAACTTGTAATGCTAGTAGACTAGATATATGTAAGTTCTTATAAAAGATATTTAGGCATATACTCCTTATAATTTCAGGTACGAGTAGGTTTTTCAAATTTTTTTTGTGAATTTAATTGGAAAAGTAAATAAATACTTAAATATTAAATTTGATCAACTATAATTATAAATGCTTAAGTTTGTATTTCATGTTTACAAGAAACTTATTAATGAAATATTCATTATTTAAAATATGATTTCAAGTAGCGAACTTTGCGAAGCAATAGGGAGCTGGCGAAGCCAACTGGTAACTTTATAAAGTTGAGCAATTTGTCGCACTGACAGTGAGATTAAAAAGACAACTTCCTATTCACGATACCAGCTTTCTAATATACTTAGTCATATCTTTGTGATAGACGTCCAAAGGTTAATTAATTTGCATATTGATTTACAAAAGGACATCTCATTAATTAACCCTTAATTTTCTTTCTTTCTTATTTACAAATATTTTCTCGATCGTGAATAAATGCTTAGTATTTGGGATGAAAAGAGTGTTTCCAGTCCTTCCCGGTAAATTTAATCCTGGGGTGTTGCGATTTTTGGTTTTGGTCAATTTTCTCAGGCACGGATCTTGCTAGTTAAAAATATAGCTAAAATTGTATATTTTATTACGCTTGAGAATTTTTGCAATGAGGATTGATTATATCTTGGATATTATTCTCGCAATGCTTCGGCCGATGTAAGCTTCAACCTTCTTCAGATGCATTTTGTCGAACTTCGAAATCTGTACAGAACCTTTTATTTAATCCACAGGGGTAGCTTGTTCTCGTTCCATCAGCCATGATCAGACAGAAGTATTAAGCAATTCTTAATTATATTCTTAGTATCGCCCGTACTTAGTTTGACAAGACGCACTTGAAGAAAGTTGGAGGTTACATCGGCCGAAACGTGAGAATAACATCCAAGATGAGAACAGTAGTCCGAATAATACAAATGATATGAATATTTTACTGGTGTTTTTACTATAAAATTAAACTATCGTTGAAAATTCTTACATTTCAAAAAAATTTCTATCAATGAAGAAAGCCACCTTGGAATTTCCATGAGGTCATCGTATTCAATTTAACGCCCATGTTGGACGAGGGTTCCGCTTGTAAATATATATTGAGGCAAAAATGACAAAATGAATATGATTCCACAAATTTGCAAATTGGGCAATACCATGTAACCTAACTAATGTGATAAAAAAATACTTTACTTCTTTCAAATCCTAGTTCCCTTACATCAAAATACTTCAAAACGAGAAAGAAAAACAGAAAAAGGTCATTATATGAAAAGTAACTTTTAAAGAGAATGGAATCTTTTCAAGGCGTTGAAGAAAATTAAATAAATAAAAAAGCCAACAATACTACCCCCCCCCCCTGCGCTAAGAATGAGAATTTGGTAGAGGGGTCAAGAAATGCTAGAAGATCTAAAATAAGTAGAGAAGTAGCATTGCATTCTCTGCCGCCGAGACAGAATTGGTGGCAGTGAGTAAAAGAGTTCACCCCACTCCCTTAAACCTTTCTCATAGAATTTGCATTTGGCAACAAAAGAAAGAAAAGAGAACACATTCGCTCCTCTTCCTCCTCCCAAAACAGAAATTCCAATCCCTTGGCAAATTTACAACTGAAGAATTAAAAGTCTACCCTCCAAATTTACTGCACTATTTTCTAGATAAATCTTCAAATTAAGTGAAGAGATTAAATTTAAAAAAAACCCAAAAAAACAACACTTTATACAAATACATACACGTGGATTGTAGTTTTGTCTGTAAATCTCATTAAAATTAACCCTGCAAGTAGATGTAAAAAAGTTCAGAGTCGGTATATAGTAAATATAAATTTTTTTTTAGCCGACTTTTCACCCTTCTATGAAGCGAGGAATTAGAATTAGGTTTTGCAAACTAACTCTGGAGTTTTACATTATTTTTTTGCAAGTGAAGACATTAAAAGATTAAGTTTCTCTTTTTTTCAAATGAGGAAAATAAAATATTATCTACAATGTATATATATATCTATTTATACGAAGTTAGATATGTGTATATGTTGATATACTTGTATGTAGAGATTCATTTCTAAACGAATTAACCAATCATTATGAATTTTGAAACAGCTTAAAAGATGGTAATGGCTATATTTAGTTTGATGCACAGGGGGTAAAGAGAGATCGGAGGCTCTTTGTGATAAAGGATGTAAGGATGGGTAAAGTGGGCTATATTTAATTTAGTTTCATTAGGTATCCCAAACTGGCCAGTTTATGCTGTGAAAATGGGTAAAAACAGTGAAATTTTTGGAAAATTTACCTTACGATATCTCGGCTATTGTTCAGGTTATATTTATGAAATTATTATGTAAATAAAATTTAATCATTTCTCTTTCTAATGATGTCATTTTTTTTTTCTTGTACAATCATTAGATTTTTTTGCAGGTTGATTTGAATTATGTAACTATTTTAATGACAAGTGCGTTTAGTTCGTGTTTTTTCAACAAATTTTTAGTCCTATTTTTTTTAATACCTGTGCCGTTCACGATATTAATTATTCAACTTTCAAAAATCATTCCATCTTATAAAAAAAGGTTATTGTTCAATTTGGTATGCGAAGTATAGAATTTTAAGTTAATTTTTATGAAAAATTTCCAAGTTGAAAACTAGTGAATAAAATATTATAAAAATTTAATTAAAAAAAAATTGTCATTTATACCATTATATAAATCAGGGTTTACCCAATAATAATCAATAGAAATAATTAAAAAATCGTTACACATCACGAACGGCTTGGATATAAAAAGAACCAGTGTTTTGAACTTTTTGTCATTTTTCCCCCCGAGTGAAGTTGAACAGACGAACTGAAATTCAATTCCCTCCTGCCAGACGAAAATCAACAGCGAGTTACGAGCTATAATAGATATTTCACGGTTTCTAGGTAAGTTGAATTTTTTTTTTTTTACTTATTTTATTTATCTTATATTGGTATAAAGTACTTATTTTGTGTTTTGTTGAAACCGTTTAGTTACCATCAGACATTCTTCCATTTATTGTTCATTTAACTTTACGTTTTGTGATTGAAAATTTTGTATTATATTTTTTCTATTTATTGAGATTTGAACAATCAAATATATATACATGAATAATTGGTACAATTCTGTGTTTTTAATAGATATATATTTGTAATGAAATTCCGAAAATATTCTTTCGGCGAGCACGTGGTTCAGAAAAAGAAATTAAATAAGTTTTGCTTGTTCACAAGTTTAACGAAACTTGTTTTGTTTATAAAAACAATTCAAATAGGTACTTTTTATTTCAAGTTTAGCAAAACTATTTTGTAAAAAGTTTGATAACAATAACAATAAAAACTGTTTTGTAATTTAAAAAAACAGTAGTTTTTTTTTATTTGTTCAGAAGTCTAGCAAAACGTTTTGTTTATAAAAACAATTTGAATACTTTTTATTCAGTAGTTTAGCAAAAATGACTTGTTTTAATTTTTATTCGGAAGTTTAACAAAACTTTGTTTTTGTTTATAAATAACAATTAAAATTCCTTGGCTTTTTGGTTAGGAGCAAAGTGTAGTATCTGTTCTGATGCTGCACTTTTCTGTCCTCAGTCAGTAAAGGAGAAATCCTTCTAGAAATCCTTCAATCCAGAGTGCTGCCGGGGAGGGGGGTGTAATTTTCCACACATCCCTCATGGGGATGAAAGTAAATAAGAAAAAATAGTATACTTTTTATTCGGAAGTTGAACGAAACATTTTGTTAAAACTAAATGTGCCATAAAAAAATGACGCTTTGTTTTGTAATTTTAAAACTAACGGTAAATTCTTTTATTTGTTCAGAAGTTTAGCAAAATATTTTTTGTTCTAAATAACAATTAGAATACTTTTTATTTATTCAGAAATTTAGCGAAACCTTTTTCGAAAAGTTTTGAAACCTTAATGAAAGTTAAACTTGGGGATGTTATTGACCCTGTAATAACATACTAAGTCATCTAGATACAGTTCTGATGGAGTCTGGATTTTGTCTATTTTGAGTTCAACTTGTTACCATCATGGTTTTATGGACACTAATGAAAACAAGGAAATCATTTACATAGGCAAGATATCAGGTTTATAGAAAAGTTCTTTAAAAAAAAAATTTATGAAATATTTTGAGATTCTTTTTTGATAAGAGAATTGTAAATTTTTAATTTCAGGTTCTGCAAACTCTTTCCAGATATGAAGATGGAACAGCCAAGATTGATTGGACAAATTCAACGGACCTTTACGAAAGCTAAAGTAATTTTTTGTACCAAAAGAGAAGCTGAATTGAAAATCTTTTTAGATGCTTCATATGATGCCTATTTTGTAGCTGAAGAACTCTCTGCAATCGGAATCTTGTTGCAAGAACAAGAAGATGCAGCACTTTTCAAAAGTGTTCCTAATGACATCACTCTGACAAACGGGGCAGTTCTTGAACTTTATTATTATTCAATTAAAAAACATCTAACGTTTAACATAATGGTAATGTGGCTGAATCCCCTATTTGCAAATTACCATGAAAAATATTAGTAAATAAATATTCAAAAGAACCAAAAATATACAGGTCATAAACAAACTGAAAGACTGCAACAGTTTTTAATTCCTCCATTTCAGGAACGAGCATCTCAAGAAAAAACTCCAGATTGTCCTTCTCAGAATAAACCTCCTAATTTAGCCTTTCCAGAACAACCATCCGTTGCTGCCAAAATGAAGACGACGATTGAACAATCCCTTAGAGAATCCCAGGATCAGCTCTTCAACATGGCTGTTAATTTCCAAACAACAAGAGAATAGTATAAAATGACTTTTCAGAAAATATCTACCCGAGGCAAGGAAAATGTTCAACTCAAAAATATCAAGAGCAAGGCTTCTAAAGAAACTTTCTAAACGTAATAAATCAATTAAGAGACAGAAAAATGTCATTCAAAGTAAGAGGTACAAAAAAGTTATAATTTGAAAAAATATAATTGCAAAAAACTTGCAGAAAATAAAGAACTAAGAAAAAAAAAGTCTAGTTCTTGGAGAATCAGGGACTAAAAATGAACAAGGAAAAAGTATCTTTGCAAAAGACAAAAAGTTTCTTAATAAAAAAAAAAAAAAAAAAAAAAAATGAAAAATTGAGGACTTAAAATTCATGACTTATTTGAACCTAGGAGGAAAGAAAAAAAAATCACAATAACCAGGAACAAGATTTTCAATCGCTTCACAGACAAAGCCCGTTAGTTTAAAAATTGACCAATGATTTTCTTTAACAAATTTCCAGGTTTCGATGTCAATCCCTTGTTATTTTTTTTACATGCGAAAATTGGATAACTCTGCAAAATCTTCCAATATTAGAAAAAAAACAAAACAACCTTTTTTGAATTCCTCATCCTAAAATTAGTCAAATATAAAAGTTTCAGGCTTGTATCTTTAATGGGTAACTTTTTACAAAAAGTTTGGTAAGGTGTACTTTTGACCTATTTTTCTGCCTAACTGTCAAATTCGGTCTCGGGTCGTGTTTACATGCTAGAAATAAGAGGTTTTTATGATGTACTAATGAAAGAAACATTTAGCTTAATCTGTATGATGTTATGAATCATAATAATAAGGTTCAATGTGTTAGCTGCTAAAGATAAAACTTCTACGAACAGTCAAAGTTGCTTATCTGTATCGTTGTCACACAATTTTTGTGACGGCATGTGATTTCCACCAATGTTTAAGACTGGGTATATCTAAGAATTATTAATTCCATCTATATTATCTTTCTTTTAATGAACTATGGCATCATATTTATAAAGAGTTTTCACTTTTATCATCAGTTATACGCTGCTTGAGTTGGCCTTTTGTTCGGTATCACACAAAATGTGATGTCCGACCAACTTTAAATGGGCCATAACTCGGGTACTAATTGAGATACCAAAATAATTTTGTTTTTTGTTTTTTATATCTTGCAGCACTATATATGCATACCTAAAAATATTTTGGTATATTTGGGGAAAAAAATCAGTTTGGGATACCTAGTTTTATTCAAAAGGGGTAAAGAAAGGTTCGAAGCTCTTCATATATAATCAGATACCTCAGATTTTTGTGAAATTTTAACAATAGGTATTAGACATAAATTAATAGATATTACCCAAATTTCAATTTCTTTGGGGGATTTTAAAGGGATGTTAGAGAATATAATATGGGTACAAACTAATTTGAAAATTCAAATATTTCAGATTTGCATTAAATTTGGTCTATATTCATTAGACACAAGCAAGATTCCCTTAATTTCATTTTCTTATTAAACCCCTTATGTGTTAAATTTTAGACATTTTCTAGAATCATTATACCTTAATTTTAATCTCCGTAAGTGGACATAAAAGTGGTGCAAAACTGTTCTGTTCGTGGAATTAATTTTAACTGCCCTGGATGGGTATTCCTCTAAATATTCGAGTCATCCATGTGAATACTCCGAAGAGTTTCGCCACATACTTGAGAACAGTACTCAGCTCTGTTGTGTCATCATGTAGTCTAACAGGTTATACTGAAGTACTTGGTAAAGACATCTCCAAGATTGTAGTTTTTTGCAGGAAGGTGTCGCCATCCTCTCACATATAATACCTGGTATTCCCAAATGGTCACCCATCTGGTACTGACCATGCTCAACATTTCTTAACTTCAATGATCTAATGAGAACTGGTGTGTCAACATGCTTATGCTGTGTGTGTATATATATATCAAGGGAGGCGCGATAGCACTCTATCCCTTAATAGACTTCAAAAACGACCTATGCTAGAAATCTCATTTCTTTGATCAGTCATAACTCAAAAACCAATAAACTAAATTAGTTGAAACTTTGCACAGATTTTTCATTTGATAGATTCTATAAGTGTTTAGAATTTCAGCATCATTAGTCAAGGCAACCCAGAGATCCAGAAAGGTCAGGAGTGATTTTGTGTTATCCATGTGTACGTACGTATGTGTGTGCCACACTGTATCTCATCAACTATTTGATGGATTCAGCTGATTTTTGGCAGAGATAGAGATTCTAAGGTCTAGTTGATGGCATTTTAATTTCAGTTTACCATATACCTTAGTTTTCCAGAAAATTTTTAAAAAACTTAAAAATTACCATTGTCTTGAGGCATAGCCTTTACAAAAGTAGTGACATTACATGATAAATGCCAGTATACTGAAATCATATATCCTTAATAGGGTTAAGATGAAAATTCATATACACTAAATGTACAAAAGCAAGGAAATTCCCAAATTTTTACACTTTTATTGTCATTAAGGGTATGAATACATATCAACCAAACCATTTCATCATCACATTACTACAGTATAAATATCTATGCACGAGTGGATGAAGTGTGTGAGGTGCGCTGAAGAAAAATTCCTACAAGTAAAATACATAGCCCTGTTGTGCTCACATACCCTTAATGACAATAAAAGTGTAAAAATTTGGGAATTTCCTTGCTTTTGTACATTTAGTGTATATGAATTTTCATCTTAACCCTATTAAGGGCATATGATTTCAGTATACTGGCATTTATCATGGAATATATATATATATATATATACACATACATACATACATACATATACAACAAAACAAATTTGCCTTTTCACTGGCAATTTAGAAAAACCAAGTCGGTCGCTAAAGAAAGAAACGTTTGAACACAAATGCTAAATATTTGTCTAAAAAATAAAACAATATTGCGAAACAGAACTATTTGTTGTATTAAATTTTTTTTTAAAGCATCGAATTAAAAACAATAACAAATAAAAGTTAATTGATAAAATTAACTTTTTCAAAACCAATATGTAAATTAGTTAACTTTGTGAATCTGATATTGCATCAACAAAAAAGATTGTGGGTCTATTCAATAAGTTTAATTAACTGGAAGTAGACCGTTTTGTTGCGAGTCTTGTATTCATGAAAACAGTGACTATATTCCAATCCTCTTTTTGTTGCAGAATAATTTCTTATCAAACAATTTTAAGCCGCCATATTTATGAAAGAGACAGTTCTCCTTAGTATCCGCGCTGGAAGGACAAATAAGGAGATTTCAGACTTCTTCAGCGTCAGCAAAAAGGATGGTAGAAAAATTAGAAAAGAATTGAAAGTTTGTTTTATTTGTATTATTCGGACTACTGTTCTCATCTTGGACGTTATTCTCACAACATTTTGGCCGATGCAACCTCCGACCTTCTTCAGGTACATCTTGTCGAACTCTGGGATCTGTACGGAATTTCGAACAGAACCCTTTATTTAATCCACAGGGGTGGCTTGCCTTTTTTCTGTCAGCCATGACCGGCTAGAAGTCATAAGTAATTCGTAATTGTATTTTTAGTATGGCCCACATTGAGGATTCAACCTCCAGAAGACTTTCAGTTAGAACTTGAATATTACTTAGTAGTTATATCTGTTACGCCACAGATCCTTGCAGACAATTCTAGTACGGGTTTTAGGAGCCATAAACCTTTTTTGTTGTTTTTTAGATTTGTTATCTAATTACTTATCACTACATTATATATATATATATATATATATATATATATATATATATATATATATATATATACATACACACACACACACACATTTTTGTTTGTTTGCAAGATTCAGAATAGAACATCAAAGAGAAAAAAAATACATGATCGACGATCTGTCGCCATCGTAACGGCAGAGTGTCGCTGAAGATAACATCATGTCATCCAACTTCTTGGCTGAGAGCCTCAGGCTAAACACCAATCGTTACATCTACATTCTGGGCGAGATAGTGAAACCCTGGTTAGATCAGGTGGCTGCAGCAAGAGTTTGTACCCCGCCATACCAGCCGAAAGACCCAGGCCTGTTTGTCAAAGAACTTTGTCAACCACACTTCACCTCACATCTAGCCTCCAAGTTCGCCCGACTGAAACCCTCTCAAAATCTTTACGTGTGTGTGGGTGTGTGTGAGGGGGGGGGGGGGGCACCAACTTATCCAGCTGCAATACGAAGAACAGGCTGAAGGCCAATATCACCAGAGCCTTTGGGGACCTAAGTTGGGAGATAGTTACAAAGGCCTGTGGCTGTTCCAAGGCTGCCTCGAAAGCGGTAATCAAAGCCACTTTTTTTAATTGTAGAAACAATAAAGTGTAATTTAATGTTATTTATATACTTGTATATTTATCATAAAATATACTAATAAAAACGGATAAATATACAAATACATAAATAAATAACAGATTAAATTACACTTTATTTCGTCTACAATTAAAAAATACTGAATATATGCATACAACTTTTAATAAATTTGTTGTTTTATTACTTTTTTTTTTATTGTGGAAATAATAAAGTGTAATTTAATCATTTATTTATTTACATATTTTATATTTATCTATTTTATTAGTATTTATTACTATAAGTATTTATTATAATATAGAAATACATAAATAAATAACACACTTTACCCCCCCCCCCCCCACCCCCCATCAAAATTTCAGACTAAAACCTTACAATCGCAAGGTTTTGAGATGGACCAAAAAAACAACTGTTGGGTCTATACTCTAAACTTAAACCAGAAACATAGCTCACAGTCGAAAAATCAATTTTCAAAAAATAATGGGGGGGGGGGGGATTCTCTCACTAGACTTGCCTCAATAATAATTTGCCACCTATATATATATATAATATTCTGAATAAATATTAAATTATTAGCTACAGATGCCAGCGTTTCAAGCTTATTGGTATCATCAGTGTAGGAAGTGATAATTTCAGACGACTGTAGGGTGAGAACCCAGTTCACAGAATCAGGCTAGACTCCGCAAGCTATCACTATCCCCACGGCCAACGGGAATTACCACGTAATTTATGGGGAAACCAAGTTTTATTTGTGCCTTCAGAAAGCGGGCAGCAGACAGACAATCGAGAGGGTTCAACGAACATTTACAGAACCTTGCTTAAAGCTATGGAAAAAGAATTATAATGTTTCGGTATAAAAAGAGTTAATTTCTCATACCAGGGGTAACTCCTAATATGAAGGGGGTATGTTCAATATTTCAAATAGAGCATATTAATAGTTAAGCATATAAAACAACAAATATTATTCATATATGAACAGATATCTATATACTTCAGAGATCCAGTGAAAAGTGTCAGATTCACTTATTTCCGGAAATTTCAGAATAATAAATTCTTTTTCAGAGGAGAATAATAATCTGTTTTGTTCAAAAAATTGTTCAAAGAGTTGCAGAATTTAGTAAAAGCATTTTTAATTATTTGTGGATATATGTATAAAATGACTGATTACACACATATATATATATATATCACAAGTTAGATGAAAAAGAAAAACCAAAGTGCTCGATTTTAAGTTCTACAAGAACAAATATAAAGTATTTTATTTAAAAACTATACATTACTGTGTTGGGTGTACCCAGGTTTCTGACCAGATCGATGAAACCCGAGTACACACAACAGACACTAATGTATAATTTTTAAATAATATATATATGATGGAAAATAGAAGAACCAAAAATTATTTATATATTCATCAACATTTCATCTTTATTCCAAGACTTTCTCAAGATGACCAATTTGAAGAAATAACACAAAAGTCAATATTTGAAAATATGTGGTCCGTTTGTAATGTGAAAAGAATTTTTTTAGTCGTTAGAATTCAAAATATGTTATGCATTTATGAAGTAGAATGAGTGTTTTGCTTTGTTTTGTCTTTTATAATTATTAATATCGATGTTATGTACAAAGTTTTGGGTGCTTGTATAATAAAAGTCCGAAAAAAAGTTTTTTTTGTCTTTTAGTGTTGGAGAGGTAAATAAGGGGCAGGTAACTCTTACAGCGAATTTTAAGTAATCAAAACTGATGGCTTTAATTGGCGTTGCACGTGTGGCTACTGTGCAAGGAGAACATCGATTAGACATAAAAGGGTTAGGGTTTAGGGTTAAGAGTAGAAAAATATTGTTCGAAAGCTAGAGCTGTCGTTTTTATTATACAAGCACCGAAAATCTTGCTTAAAATTCTAAGCAAGAGTTACCTGCCCCTTATTTACCTCTCAAACAGTAAAAGACAAAAAAAACTTTTTTTCGGACTTTTATTATACAAGGGCCAAGTTTTGTTTAGAATGTGGTGTCAAATAACTAGACTAGATCTAAAATCAAGTTCGATTAGTATTAGTTTGCTGATTAAAGGAGATAAATTGCAGAAGCCATTTCATCGTTTAATTGTCAGAGTTTATAAATAGTAGTGATTCAAGAAGTTTTCGCCAAGATTTATTTAAAATTAATTTAATGAGTCTAGCTTGTTTAAAGTTAAAAGAATGATCATGTTGTAATGTATGAGAGAATAGTGCATTTTGGAAATTGTTATTTTTTATATCTTTTATGTTAACCAAGCCTTTTCTTTAGTTTCTGTTGAGTTTCACCGACGTATATTTGCTGGCAATTATTGCATGAGACAGTATATATACCTGCATTAGATGTGGGTGTTTTTGGAAAATGTTTTGTTTTTAGTGTTTGTTTTATAGTCTGTGATGTAGTTTGTATTGTCAAAATTCCTAGTTTATGCAGAGTGTTGTAAATTATTATATTATTAGCGTGAGTAGAAGATGTCCGTTTATAAGAGAAGCGTTTGGTGCATATCATTTTTGTTTATTGCTTTCAGAAAATATTTGTAGGTATTCTGTTTTTTTGCATTTAATGTGAAATATGTGGGATATTGCAATGTTTGAGTGAATTTGTGATGTATTTGAATTCTTCTAGATTTGTGGGCTAAAACTTCTGGGGGCACGTAAAAAAAAAACAGATTATCAGGCCTGTTTTGATTTTGTTATTATGGTGTAAGTAAAAATGTATGTAAAACTACACACAAAAATGACTACATACATTTTTACTTACACAATATTTTCAAATATTGACCTCTGTCATTTCTTTAAGTCAGTCATCTTGAGAAAGTCTCTAAATAAAGACGAAACGTTTATGAATATAAATCATTTTGGTTTTTCCTTTTTGATCACATTGGAATCATACTGCCATAATTATCATGGACATATATTGACAGCAAATCATTATCTTTTAGATTTGATCTAGAAAAGAGCCGTTTTGAAAAAGAATATTTTTTGTAAATATTCATTCTTTTGATTCAAATTTCGTTTTTTTTCTAGATGTAACACACCTACTGATGAGACCGATTGAACATATCTTGGGTTTTACAAGCAAACAAAAAAATGTACAATTTAAAACTGTCAAAAAAGCTGTTTAGGAGTAATAAGAGGTTTTAAACTAAAAAAAAAAAAAAAACGATTCTATTCCCTTATATATATATATATATATAAAATTTATTTTAATCTGAGCTACTGAGAAATAACATTCTCCTTGTCAAAGCAGTGTTTTTCTTTATATATCTACAATAACATCAATGTTTGGTGTATTTAAAATCAGGAAGCCGATATCTTCAAACAGCCTGATTTGATAGAATCAGAACACAGAGGAAGCAAGGAAAATTATTTACAGTGGTTGTAGCTAGACGAGTTTTTGCTGTGAAGGTTTTATAGGGGGAACCCAATATTGAAGCTCAGTCGAGCATCTAGCATGAAAAATAACAATAGAATAGAGAAAGGCTAGCAATGTCTCATCTGTGAGAAAGGCGCTGTAAGGAAGAAAAGGGATAACCCCTCCGACACTAGATTTTGCAGCTGATTCTGTACTCTGTCAAGGCAGAAAAGAGTGCTCAGAGTGGCACCTCCCTAGATGTGACAACAGTAATCCATCTATACATCTTAGGATGTTTCTGGCTCTTGTACAGGTAGAGGATTGCATCAGAAATTAGGTATATTCTGGAGCGATAGAATGATCCAACCATTTTTTTCTGCAACCTTAGCAATGGATTTATTACTTACTAGTACTTGAAACAGCATTCACCTACTGCATCCCTAACAAAAACAGACCCGGCCTGACGATTTGAAATCAACAGTTGGGTGATCTCTAGCCACTTGCTGTCATAACAGCAAACTCTGTAGATTCGGGGGCCCAAGTTGGGTTCCAAGTCAGCTTTAACCGTCATTAGCCAAATCTTCCCAACCCTGTAGGGGAACTGGGCTAAAAGGAGCTGGAGCAATTGCTTCGTAGATGAACTCTCCTGGTTTATGGCGAAGAACATGACCCAGTCAGCATAGACTTCTCGTAAGGATGACTTGTCAGAGAGAGTTAATTTTGCGAGAAACATACTGTGTTGTTTTAGAGGAAGTGCTACCATCAGGTACGAAGGATGCGATGCAGGCAGTGGTGATCGAAAGTTTCCAATCGCTTAACGTCTCATTGGTTGGGCTTACTGCCATTAAAAGAGGATTGTTTGCACTAGCGCTTGGTAGATCCTTACTTTGGTGCTGCGACTTATCTCAGATGTTAACGAGAGCCAGGAATTGAGTCGGTAGAAGGCATGACATGCAAGGTCAATTCATGCTTTGATGTCAGTACCACCTTGACCCGTGGCTGTGATGATGGCACCAAGATATTTGAAACAGTCAACCGCCTCGAGAACATCACCATTGAGGATGATGGGCGTTTTGTCTGTTAGCGAGTATTTTTGTCTTCGATGCATTTATTTTCATCCCAATCTGCGATGCAACATACTGAAGCTCATTAATAGCAGGCTGAACATCAGCAAACGTTTCATCGAGTAGCACGATATCATCTGCGTAATCTAAGTTCTTAACGGCAAAGTTGCGTCCAACAGTGACACCAGGAAACCGCTTTAAAATTGTGCCATTGAAAAGTATTGGCAGAAGAACACATCCTTGCCGAACGTCAGACCGTATTTCGAAGGGTTCTAAAAACCTCACTGTACACTGGGATCATGTTGAGCAGTAGTATGCTTTAAAAAGATTTAAGTTTAGGTGGAATAAAATCTGCTTGCATAATCTTCCAGAGGATGCCGTGATCGACAGAGTCGAATGTAGCAGCGAAAGCAATGAAACAGATGACTGTCCTTTGTTGGAAGCACCAACGATGTTCGAGAATTTGTCTTAGGGTAAAGATTTGATCACTGCAGCCACAGCCCAGACGAAAACCACATTGGTTTGGTCTCATTCTGATTTGAATCGTCTTTGAAGAATCAAAGCGAATATCTTAGCAGACACGTCGATCAGGCCGATACCACGATAATTTCTGCAGCAGTCTTTATCACCTTTCTAAAAAAATGGTACCAGTGTGTCATCGCTCCAGTCTAGGGGGAATATTTCAGTCTCTCAGACCCGATTGATAATGTGACAGATTGCAGGTCTTAGTATATTTGCGCTGTGTTTGAGGATTTCAGCAGGGATGTTGTCTTCATCTGCAGCTTTGTTATTTTTTAGACTTTTGATAACAGCAACAACCTCTTCAAGCGTGGTGGTAGTTGTTTGGCAGTCATAAGGAGTTGGATTGGCGTTATTCAAAGGAGCAGTTGACGGGGGCTGTTGATAATGGTTTAGCAGATTGGCGAAATGATCTCTCCAGCTGGTGAGACATTTAATGGATTTGATCCAAGTCTTTCATTTCAGGTCTGGAGTGAAGGTTAGTCCTCGGAGCTTACCAAAGCAGAGGGCTTCCTCACGGATAATGCCATTCATTTCAACTTGGGGGAAAAGTGAGGATCCTAACATTGGTTATGACAGGAAAGAAACCTGGTTTTAGAGGTATTAAAAGTAACAGTACATCATCTTTGTCACCAGAATCGTATTTCTGTAGTCGCAGTGGTGAGTTCTTATGTTCTCTTCTCTCTGCCTGTCTTCCCAAAAGCAGCTTTCATCAACGGTATTAATAAAGAAACATCGACAAATGCAGTTTGGTTTTAAAAATTTCTTTGGAGTTTTATTCTTTCTTCATAGCATACATGTATATACATAAAATACTTAGCCCTCCTAGGCCTTTCTTAGATAGTGGTCCATTAAATGAAGGAAGATCCCTTGTATACTTAAAAATAATCTAACCTTATAGCATATAAAAGAAACACACGTGTAAGTGAAAGTTAGAATGAAAAAATATTTTACCTGGTATTATGATAAACAATTAATTCTAAGACATAAATAGTTTAATTGCAGAAATAGGTAGATCAATGTCGAAACTTTTTTTTTTAAGGCATATGTAAGCTCACGTTTTTGTTTGGGTGAGTAAGAAAATATCTCTACACTAACAATATTCTTAGCCAGAATAAGTATTTCCAGAATTCATATTAGCATTGTATCAAATTTCAAATTATTAACAGTATGTTTTTTTTAATTATCAAAAACTAAATAAATGTGATCGTTTCTGATAAAGAAAAGTGCCTTATACCATTTCTTTTCGAAAGAATATTATAGAGCCAAGTTTTGTTTTTTTTACAAAAAATTTTTTTTCTCATATTGTTTGAGCTGTTGGTTGTTTTACAATATATATATATATTTGTCGAATGATAGAAAGCCTCTGCCTTTAAGTACTCAATAGTAAAATACATCTCATAGATGCACAGAGGTCGATCATCAGTGACAAACTGATTTCACTGCGGGTGTGGGGTTTTAAATCATCAAACCCAGTCTACCAGCAACCGAAGAATTTCTCAAAAGAAAAAGTCTTCTTTCCTGGATGCGATATCGTGCTACACACTATATAAACCTTGTAATCAATGAGCGGTAACTCGTTAGTAAAACAAAAAAGTTATGAGACTGCATACCTCCACCTCACAAAGTCTTATCTGGGCCTTACTTCTCCATATTGTATGAAGTATTCCTTAAGTTATGCCATGGAAACGTTGATAACTCAAAAACTATTTATCTGAGCAGACCAAAATTCTGCATGGTGGTTACTGTTATCAAAGAGAATCAGATCCATACATCAAATTTGGAAAAATATAAGGAAGTAGAAATTCTGTCAAATTTTCGACCTTGACCAAACTTATCACAATCAAATAAAATGTGGGACTTCATTAGCTACAATATGGGTCAAGTAGAAAGTCTCTATGACGAACATAACTGAAGCTATCGGCAAAAGTGTGACTTTTACATTTTCTGTGATCTTGATCTTTGACTTAGATATCCCAAAATCAAATCAGTTCCAAGTTAGACCATGACTAGTTTTTGATCAAGTTTTTGTTTTTTAATGGAAATCGCTCCAGACAACGCATGATGCCACTTGATGTAAGAAGCTAAAAAAAAAAAAAATACTACTTCAAGGTCAAAAACTTGCCAACGATAAGTGTTAGATGGATAGATTCCACCTTTGTCAGAAACATCGCTCATGGAATGTGAGGACTAAAGGACAGCAAACCCAAGGTCCACTTTCTATTCTCCTTGGTCAAGCAATGTGGATGTGAGGCTGTACATAAACAAATTAAACTGAAAACATAACCTCCTTGGTGAAGGTAACAAAATGGCCTGACAGAAAAGCAATCTATGTGAGATGAACGACGCTCAACATCAACCAATGAAAATCGTTGACAACAGTTTAACTTACCTGTACTTGATTAATCAGGTGATAAAGTTCTTTAAGTATTTCCTTAACTTTGATCTCAGCAGCAGCCGTACTGTTTGTGGCACTGATGTCAGAATTATTAGGACTACTTGTGTGACCAGCATGACTGCTGTTTCCCGACGAGGCTTTCGTGCGACCCATTTTGCAATTACAAACTGTCTTTGGGGTTCTTATTCTTAGATTGGGAATCAGGATGATTTTTTAAATTATCACAATATCAGCTGATGAAGGGAACACAAAAACCTGGAAAAGAAAAAAATATAGGAAACTATAGTATCATCATCGGTATAACATCAACTTTACATGCTAGCATGTGTTGGACGGCTTTAAGAAATTTACTTTTAAACTACCCCATCTCTACCTACCAACTGACCCACATCTACTAACCCAAGAATTCTCATCCATTCTTTCAATGTGACCATACCAATAAAGTCTCCCGATACTGTCCAGATTTAATCTTCTTCTGAGGTCATCAAATCTAAGCCTTTTTTAAGACTCACATTAAACATCCATTCTCCAATCATTTCTCTTCATGCAACACATGTCCTCAACCCTCACTGGTCAGGTTTCATTCACTTTCATACATCATCACATTGCATACTCATAACTGATAGATTCTGTCCTTCATCGAAAGTGGTAATGCTCTGCAGGTTAGTAATGGCAGAAGTTCCCTGAACTTACTCTATCAACTCCTAATTTTTGCAAACACACCAGCATTTGCTCCACCATGTGTTCCATGTGTGTAATTTTTTATTCAGTTAAACATCTGTTTCATATTTTTAGTATGTGTTGGACAGCTTTTAGAAATTTACTTCTAAACTAATCTATCTCTCATCAGCTTTTTATTTATCTCTTTTTCCCAAATCCATCCTTATCACTTCCTCTCATCTTTTAACTTGGTCTTCCCATGTCAACTCACCCTGCAATCTAAACTGTCCTACATCTAACACACCTAACCACGCTCATCTATTCTTTTAATGTGACCAAACCAAAGAAATCTCCTGTTCTGCACACATCTCCATATACTGTCCAGATTTAATCTTTTTCTCATGTCATCAGATCTAAGTTTGTTATTTTGTCAGTTATCCTATTGTTGTTATTGCAAAGGCGTTCACCCGAGTCGGGTTGAACTGGCTTCTTCCCTGACTTGCACTACATCCTGAATCATGGCAACCCATGTATGGTGGTCCTTAGCAAGGGCACGCAAGATGGCTAACCAATAGAAATCCCACCATCGAAGTCCTCTTTCATGGGTGTTGAACAGATCCTCAGCTGTCAACTGACATGCTTATGCCACCAAGAAGATTAAATTGCAAATTAGCTCTCCTTCAGGCCAGCGAGCTGCATGCCCAAACCATCAAAGACGTTGCTGAAACAGGACAGATGGCAGAGGCTTTAGATTGATGAGTTGGTGGAACCTGGGGTTTTTACCCCGCCTAATAAACCGATATCGTCCGAGCCTTTGTGTCTGGATTTACGCCGGTCTATTGGGGGTTGTCGGTCCTGTGCAGTTCTAGGAGGTGCACCCTCCCAGGCTTTGCCTCCCCTCTTTGGGGAGGAGTAAGTTTATTGCTAACTGTCTGAGGCGCCTCTACCGGGGAATGCCAACGGGGCTGCCCAGGCAATTTTTAAACAGCCAGAGTGCTCAAATTCTCGAGCGCTGGTTCTTTCCCACTTTCCCGACCTTGTGTCACATCTTACCTTGTGGGAGGAAGATAAATAGAAGCAGTTGAGATATGATCAGCTCGTCAGCAATGCAAGATGCAATCATTGTCAAAAACTTCCGCCAATGAACTACCCTCATTAATCATGTTTCATAGAGAAGGATCAACCGGACGATAGATTTGTAGATATACCTCTTTGTTGCTATTGAGATCTCTATGATCCGCTGAAGGTATAAAAAGTGGATCTAACAGCTCCAACTCGACGATTGACCTCTGTCACACCCTACCCAGACGAAACAACAATGGGCCCAAAAACACGAGTGACTTCATTGCGCAGTTTTTTTTAATTTTTTCAGTTATCTCATTTTCCCATCATGAAATTGCAGATGTTTGGTTGTAGGTATGAGCAATTTCTCAGACCTAATCGGAGCCATCTTAAAAGACAGGCACTTTTATGTTACTCTAAACAACAAACAAAGTTGCTGACGTCGACAAAAGAATGGCTTACCCCAAGGTAGTGTGCGGGTTCCATTACTGTACAACATCTACACTAATGACGAACCAATGAGCCAGAACACTGAGCAGTTCATCTATGCTGACGAATTTGCATAACATCCTAAAAGAGTAATTTTGAGTCAGTAGAAACAAACCTCAACTCATTAGATGAGTTGCTCCTCTACTACGAGATTAACCACCTGCATTCAAACCCTGCAAAAACTCAAGTGTGCTCGTTTCACCTCCGGAACTGAGAGGCCAACCGACCCCTAAACATCACGTGGTCTGGAATACAACTTGAGAATCGCACTAACCCTGTCTAACTTGGTGTAACCCTGTACCACACCCTCTCATTCAGGGAACATGTAAAGAGGACAAAAATGAAAGTCAGCTCCCGAAACAACATCCTACGGAAACTGATCAACCCCAAGTAGGGAGCTACAGAACACGCACTAAGATGTACTGCCTTAGCCTTGTGCTATTCCTCTGTGGAGTATTCTTGTCCCGTTTGGGAGAGATCAACGCATGCTAAAAACCTAGATTCGGCATTGAACAACACCTGTCGTTTGATCAATGACTGCTTGAAGCCCACCAACCTGAACAATCTGCATCTTCTCACTGGCATTGCCCCCTTCAGATGCGAGACGGGAAGTTGCCAGCCGTGTAGAGATCACAAAGGCTATCAGTGATGAACGCCATCTCGTTTATGGATGTGGTCCAACGACTGAAGTCAAGGAGAAGCTTTCTCAGTCATGTCGAACCGTTAACAACATCTCAGGAAGAGACCAGACTACAGCTGTTGATCAGACAGCTAGAAGATGGTCCCCCTCATAACGACATGGGAATCCTTGCTTCTGAGGAACTTCTTCCCAGTTGAGAGGCACCCTGGCTCCAGTGGAAAACGCTAAACTGCCCGAGAACGGGAATGGGACTATCAAAAGTTACTATGAATAGATGGGGCTACAAAACTGACCCAACCATCTGTGAATGTGGAGAGGAGAACCATACGATGCAACATTGCCTGGTCTTCCCCCCTACTGCCCAACCAGTGTAGTTTGAAAGATCTTGCAGAGTACAACACTATTGCAAAGGGCTGCATAAAAATGTGGGAACCTGTCATATGACCACATGCTTCAAAGACACGCAAAGAAAAGCAATTTCTGCTTTCAAATACTCCATACAAACAATTTAAAACGAAAACATTAAACACAGAAATATAAAATTTAAACATTTTCAAAGGGAAATTGGATCTGAGATACTTAAAGAAGTTAAATGACACTATTTTCAGACTATTATCTTTATTCTTTTATGTCAAATGTTGAAACTTTTAAGAGAGGGGGATGGGTGAGAAAGATTGGGGAGGCTGTAGGGGGGAAAGGAGAGAGAGAGGATGAGGGGGGAAGAGAGCGGGTCTATTATGTCATCTATTCTAATTTTGTGAAATCCTTGCAAAAACATTATTATCAACCAATGTCAAAGTTAAGAAATTATATATTTAAAAAATAATGATCCAACGGGCCATGGGTGGTCTACTTCTGCTCCAAGGACTTGGCAAGTACTGTCTGTTTCCAAAATTATAAAATTTAAAAAATTATCCTAAAAAGATCTACAAAGAAGAAAACAGAATATTGGGGGGGGGGGGGGACTTAGATGTGAACGACCCTAAACATCTGGCTGTAGCGTGTTCTTTTTTGTGGCCAATTCATTACTAAAATCAGAAACTGACATTTATAATGTTTATTCAACACTGCGCATGCGTATTGTAGGACATTTTTCTCTTCCTTTAAAACGATTTGTCATATTAATTAATTAGATTCGTATCTTTTATTATTATTAATTATTTAAGAAAAAATATAAATAAATACACATAGGGTACAGGGCATTTTTTTTTTTTAGATTTAACTACGATGTAATTTACAAAGAAAAAAAATCTCCACACCTCAAAAACCTGACAAAAACAAACAATTCGGTTTGTTTTGTTTCATAATAACTTCACGTGGCTTAAAAAAGTAAAGAAAATGAGGAATCCTATTTTTTTTTTTTTTTTTAATTCATTTTTAAATTTTACATAAAAAAAAAAAAACGAAATCAGGATACTTGTAAGGAATGTGTATACAGTACTTACAGCCAGTCTCATGTATCGACGAAGAATCCAGATTCAGTCCCGGAAATTGCTGAGGAAGTTTACAATTTAAAAAAAAAAAAGCGTATTTTAAGAAACTTCTTTTTTTCCACTTCATTTTATATTTTTAGTGGCTATTTTTATTTCTTTAAAACATATACCAGTTCTTCGCATGCCTGTCTTTTTACATTTTGTTTTCACGGCTTTCAAATCGTGAACTGCTTCGGTCATTTCCGGGACTAACTTTGGATTCTCCGTCGATACTCCGGATTGACAGGTAAGTACTGTATATCCATTCCTTAAAGTACCGAAAATTTTATTTTTTCATTTTACTTCAGTGTAAAGTCTCAGAAATTCCTGGTGCTAACACTTGATCTCTATATATGAGCTACATAAATATCCGAGTATTCCATTAAAGTTCTCCTTTACCTCTCAAACGTTGAGTTAGTAAAAAAGTTAAGAACATTAATTTTCTTCTCCCCATTCCTCGTATGAGTCAGTCTATAGCCGTGTCGAAGGGGTCTTATTTGGGCTTCGAATACTATGTTATTTTGAATATTTGGTCAGGGTTTATTTGTAGGGGGAAAGTATGCTTATGTTAGATTGTCCTCACAAACACTTGCTGCTTCATATATACGATAGAAGTGCCCAGAGACCGAAGACACTCGAGGATCGTGTCTACTAGGTAATTCAAGTGTGCGTGTACGTCTAAAATTCAGACACAACAAACCTTATATCATTGATTCCGTGTGACCCCGATCTGGTTATGGCAAAAAAAACACTGTAACATTCATTGTCTTGAGGTTGTCAAGGACCAAATTAATGCACGGAGATTAAAAAACAAACAAAAAAACGGTTATCTTGAACTTTTCAGCTTTAAGGTAGCTGCCATAGAAACAACATTATCTTAACCAATTTAGTTCTAGTTTTATAACAATCTGGTTCAATTAATAATCTAATGCTCAAACAATACCGCACGGTATTGTTTGGCCATTAAATTATTGGTACTTCTACCGAATTTGAACCGATTTTTTTTAACTCTAACCATAAACTAACTCTAACCCAAGTTTTAGTTTGGCTTGGTTAGGTTCAAATTCTGTAGAATCACCAAATTATTAATTGAACTAAATTGTCATAAAACTAGAACTAATTTGGTTAAGATAATGTTTTAATGGCTGCATTCTTAAAGCTGAAAAGTTCAACAAAAATAAATTATTTCATTATTGCTGATAGTTGTTGCAAACACAACACTGTAGCTAGGTCAAACCGTCAGTCAACTTTCTATTTCGTTCTCACTTTTATTTGAAACCAGTTAAGAGCTAGAGAAGGGAGCTTTAAAAGAAAGATGTTAAAACTTTTAGATCTTGTTATTCATGCTTCTGGATAGACCGAATAGTCCTACAAGTTAATAATACAATACAAACATAATTTTCTGTTTTTATCTTTAACAAACCCGACAGAATAAAAAAGACATCTGCTTAAATGTTTTTGAATTGAATCATTAAAAATCGAACAAATAAAATCAATTATCTAAATGACAAAATAATACGGAATTACAATTGTTGTCCATTATTGAACAACATAAATAAAACCAGAATTCTAATCTTGCTTTTTGCTTTGTCAATATAAATTGTCCACATCTAAAGCTGAATTAATTAACAAACTTCCACGTTCGTTATTATATGTATATAATCAAGAATACTTCAAGCAAATGACAATTTCAGAATTTGAGATCATTTTTTGTTGTCTTTCTTAATTTAATCAAATTAAATTGAAGTTTTTTTAATACGTAAAGAAATAAATGTTATCTTAAATATATTTTATTAATTAATTAAAATATATATAGAGAGTGATAGAAAAGATGATGTTTTTTAAGGCCATGCTATCTAACCCACCACTACCACTTCAGAAAAGCTAATTAAATAAAAAAAAATTTAAAAAGAAATGGACATTAGATTAAGCGATATTTGTATAAAATAAAAGATAAATACTTACTTTATTTTTTAAAATAAAATTTCTTGGTCCTTCATTGTGTAAAATATTGTGACAAAAGAAAAATAATTCGAGATTTTATGCGAAAACATAAACAACTTCTTGTGTGGATGATTATGGGTTAAAATATCTCGTCATCATCAATATTACAGATAACCAGGGTTCGATGAAAAAGCACATCACACGGTCCGAAATAGTCACAGGTTAAAGGAATTACAAAAATAAACAAACACGACCAGCCACAGTTTTCTTTTTGAAAAAGAAATGGGAGAGAAAAAAAATAGCGAGTAGAGTTCTATTTTACAAAAAAAAAAAAAAACGTTTTTAAGAGGAAGATATCACGTCAATCATTTACCAAATCCGCCATATTGTACCCGAGAGTGAAGGGAGAGCCGCTGGGGCTTTTGATTGGTCAGTTGGGATCACGTGATAAGCACCGAAATAAAACCTCGGCTGGAGAAGAAAAAATAACAAAAGTTATCTGCTCTTGTTTTTTGTTTCTTCTTTATATTGTTTTTGTCCTGTTTGCTTTATTGTTTTTCTGAAAAAAAAACTACCAAAAGTTATCTGCCCTTGCTTTTATTTTGTTCTTTAAGTATTTTTCTTTCTGTTTTTTTTTTCTTGAGGAAAACAGACAAAAATTATCTGCCCTTGCTTATTTTTTTTCTTTTTTTTCTTTCTTTTTTCTGTAGAAAACTGTTTCTTTTTTTCTTTCTTTTCGTTTTTCTTTTAATCTGAAGGGTTGCGGCAGGGATGGCCATGGTTGCGGCCAATTCATTATCGGTAGAAAATATTGTATACGGATGGTCAAAATGACACAATAACTTTTTTTATATTTTAGTTTTTTATATTTTAGTTTTTTTCATTTATTGAAAGGTGAATTCCATAATTATAAGAAAGTATTTCACAAGATTTTTTTTGTATTTTATTTTTTTCATTTATTATAAAAAAGTATTTCACAAGATTTTTTTGTATTTTTTAAAAATTTATTATAAAAAAATATTTCACAAGATTTTTTTGTCATTTATGTAAAAAAAAAAAATATTTCACAAGATGTTTTTGTATTTTGTATTACTTGGGTAAACTGAAATGAAACCAGCATTAAACATTAAATTAAAAAATAATGCAACACAGTATCTCGCTGAATTTCTTCGGACCGAAATGTTTTAATAAATAACTTGTAGTTATTAATAAAAATAAACTATTTCACAAGAACTTAAAGTTTTAAGTAAAGTTTTTTTAGAAAGAATAAATAAAATTAATGCAACAGAGCATCTCACTGAATTTGTTCTGGTCGACTCTGCATCTCAACATAAATTCCGACAAATATGAGCTAAAGCGCATATCTGAGGTACCAAACTGCCGGCAAAGTTTGTGTTTGGCCCTCATCCACGTATTCTCAATTAATTGTGTATGGACTGTAGAATCATTAGGATTAACGAAATTTCTTTTATGGACCACTACATCGTCGTCGTATACGCCACTGTCTACCTGTGATAAATTAGCATACGCAGACCAACCATCGCTAATTATTCTACTGCCAGGCAGTATCCACTCTTTGATTATAGGAACAAGAGTCTCCCTTTTCCGATCGGCCACTTCCCTCAAACAACAGCGACCCAGTATTTTCTTTGCCAATGTCCTCTGGTATTTTCGATGATAGAACTTTCTTTCGTCTATTTCCACTTCTATAGGAGTTCCATCATCTGAAATACCCTCCAATCTTTGAGGGTTTCTGTCCACAAATTGCGTGCATGCCTTGTGATATATTATATACTAACCATCTGCATACTAACACATAAGAACTACTTAGGTGTCGAACATCTCCACAACCTCACGGAATAAACGTACGTAAATTCTCGCCTTATCCAAGCCTTTGTTATTCTTTACCCAATAATACTTCATGGTGGCAGCGGTAAACATGATAAAAATCACGGCTCACATTCTATAACCAAAAAAAAACGTACGAATTGTACACAAAGAACTTAAAAGCGACTTTGTCCATAACACGTGTGAACAGCTCGAATGAATACCGACGCCATTGTTGTTAAATCGTCAAACCAAAATAGTCGTTCTGATACGCTTGTAAGTACAAAAGTATAAGAAATACATTTCTTTATAAATACTTCGTCATAGCAAAGTTTGACCCGAAAATTTAATTGTCTGTTAGATAATTTCCTGTCAAAAATAGGAACTATAATAATTTTCGTTTAACGTGAAAACAAGTTAAAGGAAGAGGAACTATTTTTTTTCTAACCCCCAAAACGCAGATTGCTACACTAACCTGAGCAGCCGCCCAGCAGTATCGAAAAACAACCTTGACCTTTAACAACCTGTTGACCCAACATTCCTAATGGCTTCTCATTTACCAACGATGAACTGACCCTGACCTTGGTGAAGCGATATCACTATTTAAACAAAAAATGACGTTATATCTGGAAGATGAGGAGATCGTAGACCAAAACAAACAAGCCAGAAAAATTTGCCGTGGCATAGGTGATGAAGGACTGAAACGCCTAAATGCCAGTGGTCTGACTGATGAACAAAAAAAGTCACCACAAGATCTATGGAATTTTTATGAAGCACAACTAAACACAAACGTGCACTTCAGAATTCATAGACTTCATCTAATGCAATACAGGCAAAAGCCAAGTGAGAGCTTTGACGATTTTGTGACCAGGGCCAGAACACTGGCGCTGAAGTGTGACTTCTCGGAGGAAGAACTACATGAGCGTATTACTGAATTGATAATCGCCTCTACACCGTATGATCCATTCCAAAATGAGCTATACAGCAAACCCAAAGGTCACAAAATAAGTGATGTCCTTGCTGAAGGCAGGCAATATTAAGCCCTTTCAGCAGGAAACGATCAGTTGCAACTACTTGGTGTGTCCCAGTATAAAAAGATCCACAGCATCAACCGGGGCAGAAAATGCAAAAACTGTGACACAAGCCACAAGCCGCGACAATGTCTAACCTATCATGACGGATGTTCTGCATGCGGGAACAAGGGTCACTGGTCTAGATGCTGCAGAATAAAACAAAAACAAGATCAGAGCAAAGGCAGAGGTCACAGAAGCAAGTCACGCAACAACCAGCATCATAGTCAAATGAGGAAATCCAACTACGGGGAAAGAAAAAAAGATATTGACCACATAGAAGCTGGAAGTGACAGTGACAACTACCACAAGCATTTCTACTCCATTACAGTAAGCGCCAAGTGCATGGACAGTATCAATAAACACCCCAGAGATGAAGCATACAAAACACTAAACATCAAACCACCACATATCCCCAATTCACCGCACTCTGTTTGAAAATTGATTCAGGAACATCAGGCAACACATTACCTTTAAGAACATTTCAACAAATGTATGGAACAGAATACATCGCTCTCAGTATCTTACGACCAGCAGAACATATAAAGCTCACGTCATACAGTGGTGACACAATCACTTGCAGGGGAATTATCAATATCCCATGCCAATATAAAACATCGAAATGGATAGATGCAACATTTTATGTTGTTGATGTCCATGGACCCGCCGTTGTAGGTCTGTCTACAAGTGAGCAGCTCAAACTTCTCACAATAAACTTTGATACTATCGGAAACACAAAATTGCGACAACCACCTACACCCATCACTAACGTTGAACAACTGAGGCAAACTTACCCAGAACAATTTGACAGAATTGGCAACTTCAGTGGTACAGCAAAACTTTTGCTAAAGGAGGATGCAGAACCATTTATTGATCCTCCATGCAAATACAGCATCCACCTCAAAGACAAGCTGAAACAAGAGATAGGAAAGCTGATAGAACAAGACGTGCTAAAAAAGGTAGAAGAGCACACAGACTGGTGCTCCAGCCTGGCCTTCAGTATGAAAAAGAACGGATCCCTTAGGATATGCATCGACCCACAGAAACTAAACTCCAGCCTGAAAAGATGCCCCTACAAAATACCAACAATTGAAGAGCTGAATTCGAAATTTGCCATGGCAAAAGTGTTCAGCAAACTTAATGCCAAAGCTGGGTATTGGTCAGTCCACCTGGATGAAAAATCCCAGTTGCTAACGACGTGCAGGATCCCTTTTGGGCTAGTTTGCTGGAAACGATTGCCATTTGGCCTAAGCGTCTCTCAGGATATCTTCCAGGCAAGGATGGACCAAATTCTTGAAAGTTTAGATGGTGTCGCTAGCATCACAGATGATGTAGCAGTATACGGGGAAAATGATGTGGAACACGACAAGAATCTGCACAACCTGATGATATGAGCAGCCGAAACCGGCCTCGTGTTTAACAGCGAAAAATGTGTCATCAAACAACCCACTATAACGTTCTTCGATAATATATACACATCCACCGGCATCAAACCAGACCCACAAAAAATACGCGACATACAAAAGATGCCAAATCCACAAAGCAAAGATGAGCTACAGTGCTTCCGGGGAATGCTGAACTACTTCTCCCAGTATATTCCAAACTTTGCTGAAAAAGCACACCCACTACGCGGTCTTTTGAAATCACAATCACCATGGGTGTGGGACCCAGATCATCAAAAATGCTACGATGACCTAAAAGATATAATCACTGCTGATGACCTCCTATCATACTACGACCAAACAAAACCAATATCACTGGAAGTAGACGCCTCACAGAGGAGTCTGGGAGTAGCACTGATACAGGAAGGCAAACCAGTAGCATTTGGTTCCAAAACGTTGACCGACTGCCAGTCAAGATATAGCAATATCGAACGTGAAATGCTAGCAATTGTGCATGGTATACAACGTTACCACACATACCTGTATGCAAACACATTCACAGTGATCATGGACCACAAACCATTAGTCACTTTATGTGCAAAACCACTGCATTCTGCACCACCGTGTCTACAGCGCATACTGTTAAAAATACAAGGCTACAACTTCAGAGTCATCTGTCACCCTGGTAAAGACATGATCCTTGCAGACACACTAAGTCGATTACCCAACCCAGAAAACAACAAAATAGTCGAATTCGACGAAAGAATCGACGGGATAGATACAGAACCTGATGACGAGCACCATACAATTACGATCATCAACTTCTCAACAGAAAAAAGAGATCTGCTATGCAATGAGACAACAAGAGACAAAACTTTGAGCCTTGTCAAAGAAATTGTTTTCCAATGATGGCCAGAAACTATCCGAGATGTGCCAGCTGACATCCAATCATATTGGTTGTTTCGAGATGAACTAGCGGTTGAAGCAAAATATCAACAAGGACATAGAGAAGATGTGCCGAGCATGCTTACTCTGCCAAGAACATCAAGATGCAAACAGACGAGAACCACGAGAACCTCACGACATTCCATTACGTCCATGGAAATATATCGCATCTGACTTATTTGAGATCAATGGACAGCAATTCCTGTTAACTGTTGATAGATACTCAAAATACCCTATCGTGGATGAAATGCCCACACCAATAACCAGCAAGGCAGTAGCTGACAAAATAAAAAGCTACACATCGCTATTCGGACGTCCCGATGAGATAATGGCGGACAACGGTCCACAATACACAGGACAAGCTTTCCAAAGCTTTATCACGTCATGGGGTATTAAGCATGTCACTAGCTCACCCCACTATGCTAGAAGCAATGGATTCATTGAGAGACATGTGCCACAAATTAAGTCCACAATTAAGTAATGCCTTAAGGATAAAGGTGACATCCAAATAGCATTACTGCAGATCAGGGCAACACCTATAGACAGCAGATTACCATCACCAGCTGAGCTACTATTTGGACGGCCTATAACAACAACACTACCCAGCCGAGTAGAGCCTGGAAAGGAAGAACACCAACAACACCTATACGAAAGATCGACAGTAATGAAAACAAACTACGATCTCAATAGATACACTAGAAACCTACAACCACTGTATCCAGGCCAACACATGACAAAACGTGGCACCCTGGAACCATCGTCCAGAAGGATGGTAACCCAAGGAGCTACATTGTGGAAACTCCAAATGGAACAAGACTCCGCCGTACAGGTACTCACCTACGTGCTGTATCAATACAGACAGTGAAGAAGAAAGTACACTTTGCTGATCCAACATCAAGGACGGTACAATGTAATGACCAACCCAATACAAATGACGGCAGGAAACAAACCACCATCCCACACGATGATAGAGAAATCACACCAAACGAAGACCATATACAAAGAAACTCAACCCACACTAGATCTGGACGAGTCATAAATATGCCAGCCAGATTCAAGGACTCTATATAACCATAAACATTGCAGACAGAATCTATGACTACTCAACAAATACCAGCACTACAAGACAATTACAAAACAGACAATAATACATAAAAAATAATCACTATATCCTAATCAATATATCAATTCAGACTTCCATACACTCATATGAACACTACTAAACAGGGAGGATGTTGTGATATATTATATACTAATCATCTGCGTACTAACACATAAGAACTACTTGGGAGTCGAACGTCTCCACAACCTCACGGAATAAACGTACGTAAATTCTCTCCTCATCCAAGCCTTTGTTATTCTTTACCCAATAATACTTCACGCCTCCCTCAAAAAATTGCACCAAACGATGATGGTTACGTGGCTCAAACCAGTTTCTTCCATGATGTTTTTTTGCGGAAAATCTTTACTCCACAGATAAATCACCAAAACAATTGTTCTCAACAGTAGGTTGCTTTTCTAAAAAGAAAGAGTCTTTCCGTATTGAAAGTCGAAAATTGTCTTTTAGACAACCCCATGTCCAGCCATCAGTGGATCTCGAATACCATGTCAAGGAGCAACTTACAAGGCAGATTGCACAGCTACAAGCATTTGCTAAAAAGACGACGCTTTCAATCATTTTCCAATTTGTCAGCCAGATTTCTGTCTTCAGTTCGTATGAAATCATTGTCATTTATGATACATGTTCGCCGCATTCTAGATGCAATAGCCATTATTAGAATATTATTCTTGGAAAATTACTAATGCTAGTTTCATTTAAGTTTACACAAGTCCTATTCTTTGAAAAAAAATTGTGAAATACTTTCTTATAATAAACGAAAAAAATAAAATACAAAAAAATTGTGAAATACTTTTTTATAATAAACGAAAAAATAAAATACAAAAAAAATTAGTGAAATACTTTTTTATAATAAACGAAAAAAATAAAATACAAAAAAAATTGTGAAATACTTTCTTATAATAAACGAAATAAATAAAATACAAAAAAAATTGTGAAATACTTTCTTATAATAAATGAAAAAAATAAAATACAAAAAAAATTAGTGAAATACTTTTTTATCATAAATGACAACAAAAAAATCTTGTGAAATATTGTTAAGCTTTGAGGGGTAGAGCGTAACATCGTGGTAGACTATGAGTCACGAAGACATAGAAGAAAAGTAAATTTTATTGCCTTTGTTAACAGACAATAATACATAAAAAAATACATTAGTCTCCTTTTTCCTTTCTTTTTCTTATTCTTAATTTAGAATGGGGTAACAATAATACGTGCGTATTGCACAACTTTCATTCTCGAACTGAAGATACAATTTTGAAAGAACAAATTTGGCGCCTAATTTTCATGTCACGTGATACCTCTGCAGCGCAGTAATTATCACTGGTGCGGTGATCAGGTTGATGGCCTTATCACCACTTGGTTGAGTGGAACTATATTCAGTTGGCAATTCAACAAATATTTTTTTATAATAATTTTTTTTTTAATACCAAAAAATCTTGTGAAATACTTTTTTATAATAAATGAAAAAAAAAAATACAAAAAAAAGTTGGGAAACAACAAAACAGACTTTTACAACAAGTCTCAAATCAACACGGATAAAAAAGATTGTTGTGTCATTTTGGCCATCCGTACACAATATTTTCTACCGATAATAATTTGGACGCAACCCTTTAGCTTAACCAGTTTTTCTTTTTTTTTCTTTTTTTACTTCTCTTTCTGCTTTTTCTGGAGTAAGATTCTCAAAAGTTATCTGCCTTGTTTTTTTTTTTCTTTGCTTCATTTTTCTTTTCTAGTTTCTTTATTTTTGGAGAAAGACTGACAAAAGTTATCTTGTTTTCGTTTGATCTTTCTTTATTTCTCCATTTTTTTCTTCCGTTTTCTTTCTTCTACTTTTTTCTTATTTTCTTTTTCTTCGTATTGTTTCTTCCTTTTTCCTTTCTTTTTCTTATTCTTTTTCTTTCCTCTTTTGCGTTTTTTTTTCTGACTTTTTTATTTCCCCTTTTTTCTTTCTTCTTTTTCTTTCTTATTCGCCGTCGTTTTTAGTAATTTCCTTGAGAGAAAGAGAGAGGAAGATATAAGGAGGTAACAGGAAGAGAGAGGAAGAGGGAGAAGGGGTAGGGGAGAAGTAATAGAAAGAAAGGAAAAGAAGAGAGAAAGGAAGAAGAAAGAAAGAGGGAGAACGAGAGATGGGGAGGGGAACTATAGAAGGGGGTAAGGGGAAAGAGGGGAGGGAGAAAAAGGAGAAAGAGGAAAAGAAATAGAAGAAAGCTAGGGAGGGAGAAGGAGGGAGAGAGAGTGAAGAAGAATAAAGATAAAGAATATATGGTGAAAGAAAGATGATTTAAACATACTTTCATCATTTTGTTAGAAGGGAGGGCAAAGGTGCATTATAGTTAAAAACGAAGAAAGGGGTAAAAAAAAACAAATATTCAACAAATAACTGTTAACAAAGGCAATAAAATTTACTTTTCTACCTACCTGCATAATTCTTTTATGTTTTAAAGTGTTCAAAGCGATTTTATTTCAATATAAGATTTGTTTAGAATGGGATACCGTTAGAGCCATAGTTCAAAATGACTGCCACCACATTCCAAAAATCACCAGTTTGATTACTTTTTTTTCTTCATTTTCTCCTTTCAATTAAACAAAAATGTAAATTTTATTGCGTTTGTAACAGCTATTTGTTGTATTTTTGTTTATTCTTTCAACCCCAAAAGACGAAAAACCAATAAATCAAACTCTCTGTGATTTCAACCGAAGCCGGCGGCCGCCATTTTGGATTATGACTTCAACAATATCCGATTTGAATGAAACCTTATATTGAAATAAAAGGCTTTAAAACACTTTAAAACACAAAAATAGGCAGGAAGTAGAAAAGTAATTTTGATTGCCTTTGGGAACATTTATTTGTTAGGTGTTTGTTTGTTTTCCAACCCGTTTTTTTGTTAACTATAATGCACCTTTGCCATAAATAAAAAAAGTACTTCAATTAAAGACTCAATCGGTTCTTTTTGAGAACGGTAGCCCTCTTGAAAAATACTGTTTTTTGTGTGTGTTTTAGCTGGATGAAGACAATTTAGCTTGGAAAGATGAGGGGTGAATTAAGAAGGTTTAAATCAGGAAGAAAGTTAGAATGACGAACTTACTTAGAAGAGTTAGTACGTCTGGCCTAATCCGACTGAAATATAAATGTTACACAAGAAAGGAGTCACCATTCTTTCTTGAAATAAATAATGTCTCCACAACTAAATAGATGTTAATATTTATTCACCGGAAAACAGGAACAAAAGAGAGATTGCGCAATGAACTCGCTCATGTCGGTTAGATAATGTAATATCCTGGAGTTTAGCATCTTGGTAGTTTCGGTATGGTTTGGTAGTTTTGTTTTACGGCATATCAACCCTTTTTGGGTTATTTAATGCCGAATCTGGTCTTGTTTTCTTCTCTTTTTTGTTTCTTTCCCCTTTTAATATCTGTTTCTATTTAACCCATAGTTGGGACCCTAACAGGTACTACCACTCCGGGTCAGGGTGGACCTGGGAGCAATGGTAATTAAGAGAAGGCTCCACATTCCCCAAAGTCCGTAAGCCGGATCTCACCATCGGATGTAGTTTAAGGACCGGGAGTAGGGTAGGAAAAATAAAAATAAAAAAGGGGAGGGAGAAAGGGAGAGGGGCTGTTGTTTTTGGTTTTGTAGAACATAATTAAGTTTTACAAAAAAAAAAAAAAAAAAAAAAAAAACGTCAATGTAGGTGAATTTCGTCTCAGGGAGCCACAGGGCAGCCTGATCTGGTATCACCAGGTTTAGCATCTTGTCTGCTCGAGGTTGAATGAGGTCAAAAACAGGATATGGTACGTCTGTTCGGTGTGAAGAAAAACCGGGAACTGGTTGTCGTCGTATATTGTCTTTGGTGCCAAATATGTTGACGCGTATGAATTCAGCTACACATTGGCATACCATACACTTACACAAAACCGAATCACTATCTAAGTTAAAGCTAATGTACATCGATATGAAATAGTTGTTCATGCAACTGCTACAGTGTATTTGTGCTTTTTTTGTGTGTTTGTTTTTTGTTTGTTATGAGGCACAAATGAACCATAATACTCGACTTTGGTCTATACACGTTAATCTAACCAGATGTTAATTTCAACACAACCGTTTGAAGACTTCAAAATCAGTTTCGATTTTCACATGGTTATGAATAAATCATTGTGGCGACCATTTTTATTTTCATTAACCGTTTTTTAACTATTTGAAATAATTTCACCATCAAATACGTCAAAAATTAATTTTTAAAAACGGGTTGGCTGTTGGGTTTAACGGCATGTTGACCTCTGTTGAGTCATTTTATGCCAAAACCAGGGGACATGTGTTTCATATACGATTGGTTAGTAGATTCATTTATTTTGTAAGTGAAGTCATGCTGAGTGGGTGTAAATTTAAATATTTGAATGTGAGTTAATAAACAAATATATGAGAATGAATTTAAATAAGACAACTTAGTATTGTCAAGAATTAATTATTTATTTACTTTTTACAATTGAAAGAAGAGGATTTAGTAATCAATTTGAACATTTATGTTGGAATCCCCAAGGGAAGTTACTCTGCAATTGAATGCAAAGGAAGTAACTCTGACAAGTTATCTCTCTTTAATATGTCTTTTTGAATGTCTCATTATTTTCCTAGGTAGAAATGCTTCTACTTAACAGTAAGCATATATATTCTGTAAACGATAGTTTCTATTGAACCCATATATGAGACCCTGACATGTACCACAACTCTTCCGGGTCAGAGTGGGCCTGGGAGTAGTGACAGCTAAAACGTGGCTCAACATCAGCAAAACTCCCAAATTGGGGCTCACCACTGGATGCAGGGGGTTTTTTTTTGTGTCATACCGAGGATGGTTGGGGAGGGGGTGGGGCTTGAATAGTTGATAGGGTTGGGAAATAGGATAGGCAGAACAATAAGGTAGAAGATCCTATTTAACCCATATATGAGCCCCTGCTCCGAGTAATTTTTTAAGAGCCAACAAAGCTGTTCATCCATTTAGGGGTATTTAGAAGATTGACCACCACCTGGATCATGCGGAGAAGCCGAATTAAGGGTCTCAGCAACAACCACAGACTTAGGGCTAATGTAAGACATGTTTTTCTTATAGAGTCAAGTAAATTCCATCATCATCATCATCATCATCATCATCAGTTTAACATCCGTTTTAGATGTGTTGGATGGCTTTTAGAAATTGATTTTCAAACTAGCCTATCTCCGCCCAGTACTTTATCTATTCGTCTTTCTCAAAATACATCCTTATTTCCTCCCATGTTTTCCTTGGTCTTCCCTTGTTAACTGAGCCTACTACCTCAACTGTTCTACATCTACTAACCCAATAACTCTCACCCATTCTTTCGAAATCTCCTGTTCTGCACACGTCTCCCTGTACTGTCCAGATTTAATTTTCTTAGGCCATCAGATCGAAGTCTGTTTTTAAGACTCACATTACACATCCATCGTATCATTCTCATATCATTTCTCTTCATGCAACGCATGTCCTCAACCCTCACTGGCCAGGTTTTACTTCTAAATATGATCACATTGTTTACATGTGCCAGGACGATAAGATCCCATGGTGCAGCCACACCAAGATATATGCCTCAGGTCACGATAGTATTGGATATATATACAGGTTCTCTAGGAAATCAATGTCATAACGTCAACATTAGGTTCTAAATGTGTAAAAAAAAAACTCTTTATGTGGGGGGGGGGGTGCTTTTGTAATAGTGCTCCATTACTAAATTTTCTTCATGGTTCATTTTTCCTCTGCATGGTCCTTGGTTATGCTGATCATATTTATTTGCCTGCATTTGATCTGTTGTATTTTGTGCCAACACATCGAACGGCCGCCTACCCTAAATGCATGTGCCGTCATTATACCATTGTATAGTTTAATAACAATTTTGGAACCAAAATCTTTTTTGTTTCTGGTAATCCAGGCTGTTTAATCCAAACAACAATCCCCCTTCATCAGAAAGCTGAACAAAAGACACATCTGAAGGTAATACAGAGAAGATCACAGAAAAATGGTATATGGACGATAAGTACTTTGAACATTATTTTTTTCTCTTGACTGTTTTATGTTCAAAATTTTTCTTTGTATGTTGACTCTTTATGTCTCACGATTTGAACTCTCTGATAGTCGTCGAGTGGCTTTTAGCCTTGTAAATGGTGAATCATTATTATAAAGAAATGTTTTTAATCAGAGTTCTTTCAAATTTATTATTAATTGAAAATGAGTGAATGAGAGAAGGATTTAGGAAAAGGAATCAGTCGTGGTCAAGCGGAAGTCGCATGATCAGAGGATCTACCGTATCGTTATGTTCATGGTAGGTGCTCGACTGAGTTCCAATCCCAGGTCACCCCTTGTAGAACATTCACAGCAAGAACTCTTCTAGCTACAACCACAGCAAATAACTTTCCTTTATATCTCTCTTTACCAAAAACGAAACAAAACTTCCATGAACAAAGTTTCTTTCCAAGAACATCTCAACTGTGGAACAAGATACCACGAGTCTGCTTCCTAACCGACTACAGCATGGATGTCTTTGTAAACAAATACTTGCTGAGCCGTTCTCTTGGATAATCATTTCCTCTTAAGTAGTCTTCTGCCGATTTCACCCATTGTTTCCAATCTTCCCATGGTGGCGATCATCGTCCAACTGAGAATCTCTTTAACCCTTATCCTCATGTGGCCCCCGAGCCTTGGTAGGTGATGAACCTTCAGTAAAAAATTTAAAAAACAAAACAACCAACCAACGAGAAACCTTTGAAATCATTTTTTAATAGAAAACGGTAATGTGTTTCAATCTCTGATCTGTGACCTTGTAGCAGTTACATGAGTGACCTATTTTGTATTGATCTATGTGACTGCAGTGAGTTGTGATTCGGCTTGGCGATTATGTAATGGTCGTCTCTTAACCACGTGCGAGTATAGAACGTCTGCATGTGACAAGATTCATACGCGATGAATCATCTTGGTGCTAAAACCAGATCATGTGATCAACATAACTGTTCAGTTCAAGCCTGACTTTCAAACAGACAAGATATGATCCTGCCTTCTCTGTCATCGGCCCGGAAGAGAATCGACGAACTCCGGAATAGCGTTTACTTCACTTTGTCTACTATACTCAAGCCAATGTATTATCCTTGTTCTGTTCCTGTGTTTCCTGTAAATAAAACTGCATATCGTGAGGCCATCATTTATCTCGAGAAGAAAATCAGAATGACAGAATTACTTGAAAAAGTAATTTGTCAGGACAAATTTGACTGAAATATAAGAAGCAAACGGGATCACCATTCCTCACGAAATAAAAGATGACCTCACAACTCACTGCAGTCACGTAGATCAATACAAAATAGGTCACTCATGTAACTGCTACAACCTTTTGTGTGCCGGTATCACTCTTTGTTTCAACATGTTTCAACCAACAAAAAGATGCAACAGATATACTTTAACCCTTGAATGCTTTTTGTTTCAAATATGACACGTTCCAATAAAATGCTTAGTTGTCGCAGAAGGCTTTCCAGGAATTACTTCTCCTTTTCCAAGGCTTTATTGCCTTTCGCCTAAGGTGCTGTCATCTGCGAAAAAAATGCCAATGAGACTAAACCAGGTGATATTTGCACCCTATCCAGAGTGCCACTTTTTTTTTTGGGGGGGGGGGGGCTCAATTCTCTACATTAGACTGTCTAACTTTTATGGAGAGGAAGGTAAACAATCATTAGTCCTAATTTTGGGTGAATTCTGAGCTAAACTTAATAGAGGAAATTTTAGAGATTTGAAAAAAAAAAGGAAGCCATTGGAATTTTTTCCCACAAATTTGATGAAGTCAGATTTCTGCATGATTAACCCTTAAATGTTTTTTGTTTCAAACATGACACATTCCAACAAAATGCCTATTTAATATAATATTCAACGAAAGTGTGTCAAACTGCAACGAGGCTGTTGGCAAGCGTGAGTAGGTATTAGTATGATGTTGCATCAGCACACCCGTTAACTAGGTAATCAGTATCTTCAATGTCACGGGCGAGTGTCATCTGCCTAATTCAAGAGGCTAAACTTTTAAATCTGGTCATTATAATGGTAACTAAACCTATTTTCTGATTCTTTAGTGTATTATGATTATTTCGATGCATTTATTGTAGTGTTTTGTTATACATGTAAAATTTTATGCCATTCGTTGCACATATGCAACATCATTAATTTTTGTTCAATAATTCTTTTTTTCTTTCCAAAAATCATTTATACTACTTTATGAAACGTTTTTCACTTGATAACATTTTTTCAAACCAATACAAAATTAAAAAATAAAACATAATTTTTTAATTTTCGTTTTTCGTCTTTGTTTCATGCTGTGGTTAGATGTTTTGTGAAAAAGTTCCAACTTCTCCCGTTTATTGTCATTTCGCTTGAGCCACCTGCTAGGATCAGGTCATGATTAACTGATTCTTTCCATGCCTTAATCAGCATACCGCGCGGCTTTCGGCCATCAACATCAATGTAGGACACAGTTTGGAGCATTTTCAATGACTGACGGCAATGGCTGTACCAGTTGCTATGTCATCGTGCGACACTATCTTTCATAGAAGCCTTTACAGTGAGACGGGCAATTTTTTTCATCCAATGTGCTAGTCAGGATCGTGTCATTTTGACGTTTCATCGTCGACCATGTTCGTAGCCATACAAGAATTGTTTATTTTCAGCCATACTGAACCGTCTATTCTCATTGCTAAAGATAAAATTCAAGTTGTCCAGCAATTATCTTACCTTGGTAGTGCAATAAATTGACTCTGCTATCTTTACGATAAAATAACACTAAGAATGCAAGAGCAACATATGCCTGTAAACATGCACTATGCGGCATGTTTAGTGGATTGCATGTTTGCAGTGCACGTGAATAGCAGATTTGCTGCAGGTGAGAGATGTTTGGCCAAGAGAAGGGAAGGGGGCCACAGAAGAAATTGAAAATGTCTTTGATTTTGGGTTCGGCCACACACAATTGGATTTCTTTGAAAAAAAAAAAGTGTTTCTTTAAACAGGAGTTCATGCTGATAGATGAAGATTGAAAAAATAATGTTTATAGATTGTCTGCAGATAGGCTCTTTTAAGCAGACACTGGCTAGCTGTTATCTCAAGTGGATATCCGGATGGTCTTTCTGAGTGGTTGAATGAGGATGACTAAGAAAAAGACAGATATCTAATATTTCTGGTCAAAAGTACATATATTCCAGGGTATGGTAGTTAGACTTGATCCTCTGAGTGTCACACAGACAGTTTGGTTTTCGAGGGGCTGGCAGTCAATTAGATCTGTGTGCCTCTCAGATAGAAATGGGCTCCTAAGCTCTAAACTATGGGACTTGTGTTTTGATTTGATCGGGTTAAGAACTCTCATTGGCAAGTCTGCTATTCAACCTAAAAAAACAAGTACAACTGTAACCTCCAAAAAATAAACCTCTGTTAATTGTTTTTAAACTGGAGGTGTGGTTTTATTTGGAAGGAGAATTCTTCTGTTGCAGCACTGACTGAGACCACATGGCTGACACTGTGACCGGCATCAGAATCAAGTAATAACCTTGGCCGACACAATGAGCCAGCGAGCACGGCCTGTGCAGTGAATACATTTATATGCCTTTGACACTCTAAAACTGCATTTCTCAACTGGGGTGCCCTGGAACCCCAAGACTTCGCAGAAGGTCCCTATGGGCTCCACAAGAACCAGTGAAATAAGCTAATACATTTTTTATTTGATTTCATATATGTAATATTACTTGGCACACACAATATATTCTTGGTTATTTATCACAGAGTTGAATGTAGATCAAGTTATTATGCATGATTGACCTGGTGTGACTTTAGATTCACATATTGTTTGATACAAGAGTAGATGGCAGATTTAAAGTTCGATAAGTTGCTGCAAATATTTTGATGAGGTGATCCAACTAATGTAAAGTCCTGTGAAACAGGGGCACTCATGAGTCAGACTCAGAACTTTTAATGACAAGAATAACAGAGGTTGTGAATATTGGAAGACTTGTAAATAAAGAGTCAGATTCGTTTATTTTGGAATTCTAGGAGTCAATGTCGGACCGTACACGCTCTGACTCAGCAACCCTGTCATAAACAACGCGTAGTTAAAGAAAATGGATCCATTGTTTGATTAATAAAGTATGAGAGAGATTGTCCTCGTCTTCTACATCCTGTATGAACATGTTCCTCCTACCTATCCAAAAGATGAAACAGAAGAGCAGTGCCAACTTCAGAACATGAGAACAAAAAGGTGAAAAACATTCATAGTCACCATTGAACCGTGTAATTTCTTCTGCCATTACTAACCGGTAGAGCATAGACTCTTCCCTTGGTCGACAGTGGCAATCATGGATGTGTGTGCAGTATGATTATATATGGAAGTAAAATTTGTCCAGTGAGGGTTGAGGATATGTGTTGCATGGAGAGAAATGACATGAGAATGATGAGTCAGATGTGTAATGTGAGTCTTAAAGACAGGCTTAGGATCTGATGGATTAAATCTGGACAGTATAGGGAGACGTGTGCAGAAGAGGAGGCTTTGTTGGTTTAGTCACATTTAAAGAATGGATAAGAGAGTTCTTGTGTTAGTAGTTGTAGAACAGTTGAGGTAGCAGGGTATGTATCTTTCTCTTCATGTAATACATGTCCTTAACCCGCAGGTTTCATTTCCATACATCACACTGCACACACGTCTCATAGACAGCAGTAATACTGCTGGTGAGTAATCGCAGACAGTCCATAAACTTATTCCATTCAACGACTAACACCAATGAAATCTCCTTTTTGCACCCATCTTCCTATACTGTCTAAATTTAATCTTTCTCCAAGTACAACAGATTTAAGCGTGTCTTTAAGACTAACGTTACATATCCGTCATATATCACTTTCATATTTCTCTCCATGCAACGCATATTCTCAACCCTCACTGGCCAGGTTTTACTTCCAATTGTTCCTGGTTTATTTTTCTGTAAACTGTTGATCGTGAAAATCATTTTTACAGATATTGCATGAATTAAGACATTTGGTTGTTGGCTTTTACGGCATGTCAACCGTCGTTGAATCACATCATGTTGAAAGTGTACACATGTTTTGTATACAATTGGTTTGCAGATTCATTTGTTAATCTGTAAACGATAGTTAATTTTTAATCTATAATCGGCAATGCATTTGTGTGTTAGGATTTGGGTTATGACTTAAGTCAATGGACAATGAACAATTAAAAAAAAATTAAATTTTCAAAGTTAGTTGGTTCGCTGGCTGTTGAGTTTTACGGTATGTCAACAGTTGTTGGGTCATTTTATGACGAAACCGTACGCATATTTTGTATATGATTGGTTTGTAGATTCATTTGTTTTGTATGTGTATATTTTGTATATGAATAGTGTGTAGATGATAGTTTTTATTGAACCTTGAATTGGTCTTGTGGCTAGTAGTACCTAAGAAGTGACTTCACACTCCTAAAAGCACTCAAATTGAGGCCTCACCACTGGATGCAGTTTTGTGCTGATGGGAGCGTCCGAGTAGCTGATAGGGTTGGGAAAAAGAGCTAAGAAAGATGGATTTCGGCATGGTGAGGTGGAGCTGAAGTGAACACCTTGCCAAAGACAAGCATACGTAGTACTGAGTACTAAAATTCTTTTTATTTTTTTAAAACTTTTATTCACTCTCAAACAAGGTATATTACCATTGATATTTAAGGGACTACTATGATAAAGGCCAGATTTAAGGTGTGTGTGTGGGGGGGGTCAATCTGGGGAGGGGAGCAACAAGGGAATTATAAAAGCAAGTGATCTGAGGAAAGAAAATCTGGCATCTAGGGATCTCTACAGTAAAGGGGTGGGACTTTGTTGCTAATCGGGTGGGTAGTTTTTTTTGGGGGGGGGGCTGGCTTTTTTTTACTATATGAAAAAAATAAACGTAAACAATAGTAAAAATAAATTTAAAAAAATGAAAAATAACAAACAATGAGTAAAGTGTCAACATTTATAAAATTTTACAATAAAAAAAAATTTTGAGCAATGCAAAGTGGAAATTATAATAACATGTGTATATCTGTGTGTGTGTGTGTCCGTGTCCCCCCAAAGTCAGAGATTTGTTTAAAGTTGTAATAACTTCCTTAACATTACAGGTAAATGCACAGACTGTCGATATAATTTTTTTGCCTCCGTTCAGTCTACAAAAAACAATGGACACCCCTGCAAAGCTGTCTGTGCAAGGAGTTTATAGTGAAACAAAGGTTGCACAATCTACAACCACACATCTCCTGAACCGGCATTGTTTGAGTTCAGTGGTATGGAGAAGTCCAGAACGACTGGAAACAATCTCAGTCTATGTTTATACTAAAGGTTTTCAGATTGTCTTAAGCATACATACACGTGTGTGTGTCTAAGTTTATACAAGTATCTACATGTGTTTGTGAAAGTAAGTGTAAACGCATATATATATATGTATGTATGTGACAAATCTGAGTTATATCATACTGTGATTTATATGCCACTTTCAGAGAAAAGAAAAACTAACACGCGTTTTTAAGAGATTTCAAAACACACTTGAATTTGTTCAAGTCTGTTTTGAATTCTCCTAGAAACGCGTGTTAGTTTTTCTTTGCTCTGAAACCGACATAATTGATCTGTCACTATTTATTTATACCTCTATTACAAATTTTAAAATTACTATTTAAAGTTATGAATATTGCTTTGGAATTTGATTCAAGAATCGATCTGATCTATATAAAAAAAATTGTTTTTTATAATCATCACACACACACACGTGCGTGCATGAATAAATTGACAGATCAAAGTTATATCATACTATGATTTGATGTCAGTTTCGAAGCAAAGGAAAGCTAACATGTGTTTCTAGGAGAATTCAGGCAGTAAACAAAAACTCCCATCATCATAGTATGATAAAAGTTTGATCTGTCGTCTTATTTATAGCTCTATTTCTAATAACTATTTAAAGGTTCGAATATTGAGCATTTTTCTTTTGGAATTTGATTCCCATAGGAATCGATCAGAACTATATAAAATAATTGTGTTTTATATTATCACATATGTGCATATATGTTTGTGTTCCTAAGTACATTGTGTGTGGTCAAAAAAGAAAGATGTCAATTGTTTTGTATGTTAGTCAATATAAATATCGTAAAAAAATAAAAATAAAAAAAGGATCCAATAAAATTTTAAAAAGCATAAACTAAAACACCGATTTTATTTTACAGACTATATTAAACCACATTAAAAAAAAAAATTATTTGCATTTTCAAAAACAAAAAAAAATGGCGACAATAACAAAAGGATATAAAATATCAAATAAAGAAAAAAATTAAATTAAAATAAAAAAAAACTTTTCACTTTCTTCAAAAAGGCTGGAATCACTTCAAGACAAAAATTATTATCAATAGGAAAGATCTTCCCGACAGTTGCAGACCTCAGGATGATAAAAAAAAAAAAAAATATAGAAATTTAATTTTTTATTTATTTTCCGATATCTTGTCTAAGGTCTGTTTATTTTATACAATTGAAGAATTACTTCAAGATGAAATACCAAAAACAGCAAACACATTTTCCTCGGTGATGGTGGTATTAGTCGTGTAATGTTTATCGGCATAGACTGTGGAATCAGTGAGCCGGGTTCAAATCCTACCAGATCCGTTACGTTTTGCTTATCACATTTTTACCATCAAGGAAAATGTAAGCTGCAGACTTTCCCATAGCTATGGGGTAAAATTGCTCGTTTACAATAGATATTGTGTTTTGATATTAAATGACCAACAAGTGTTGATATGCCGTAAAAACTGACAAACCATATCAAACGTTTCCACAAAAAAAAGTTTAATTGGAAAAATGTCAGAATTTGAATTTTTTTTTTTTAATAATTCTTTCAAATTTTATTTTATTTTGAATTTGCAAATTTCATTTGACATCATTTACGTGCACATAAAACAATACTTTTTGACATTTATCACATTATGTAAAAATTAGAAATTTAAAAAAGAATTAAATAAAAGTTTTGAATTTGGTGGGTAACACAGAATCTGAAAAAAAAAAAATTAAATAAAATGGGAAAAAAAAAAAAATTTAAGAAAATCTTTTTTTTTTAATTAAAAAAAAAAGGGTTATTTTTAAAAAGAAAAGAGGTGGGAGTTCCTAGTTCAATATCAAATAGGTGAGCTTTGTTAACATGGGTTAGCAAGTTTTCCAAATGATATAAATTTTAATCTTCCAAAATTACAATTATGCTAGTAATAATAATTAAGTTGAACTGATGCCTTTGTTTTAGTCTGTGTCATCACCTTAAGAAGGCCAGGTATTAAAACAGCATGATGATACCAAACAAAATGTGGAGAATGCTAGTCTGACTGGAAATAATGTAAATTACAAGTCCTCATCTCAAAATTTTCAACAAAGATTACCGGCTTCTTGAGTTTTTAGTTCAGAATGAGTGATTTTAGTGATGATTTAACAAAAAAACAAACTTGTTTAAGCTCTTCCCCAGCAACTGTTTTTTTTTTTTTTAAATGCTTTTATTTTTCTGACAAAATTTAAAAAAAACAAACAAAAAACGAATGACAAGGTGTACCGAAAAGCAGTGCATCGCTGCTCTTTCAATGCTTGAGGCGGAAGAGACACATCTACCAGATAAGTATACTCAACATAACCAAAAAGTGAATATAGAAGCAACCACCTTTTCAGAGGAGTCAGTTGCAGACCTTAGGATGAGATTTATTTATTTATATATATATATATAAAAAAGAAAATATTTTTTGAAATTTTATTTTTTATATCTTGTCTAAGATCTGTTTAATTTATATCAAACAAAATGTGGAGAATGCAAGTCTGAATAGAAATAATGTAAATTGCAAGGCGTCATATCAAAATTTTCAACAATTTTGAGTTTTTCTTATTTCAATACGAGTGAGTTTAGTGATCATTTAAAAAAAAAAAAAAATTTTTTACGGTCTTCCCTGGCAACTTTTAATTAAAAAAATTTTTTAGAATGCATTTAATTTTCCAACAAAAGAAATACAGAAAAAAAACAACAAAAAAAACGGATAATAAAAATGAATGACTGTACACAAAATCAGTGCATCAGTGCTCTTGCAATGCCTGAGGCAGAAAAGCCACAGCTACCAGATGAGTATTCCTGCTAAGAAGTGCTCAGGAATGCCGAAAATGTATGTATAAACTTGTCTACGGCTGTTTTTGAAATTATACATTTTGGACGAGTTTACCTGTCTCACTCTCATCATCTTCAGGTTTCGGTATTTAAGGTGCTGTGAGTATCCTTGATTCTTGGATAGGCAACTCACGCCTGCTCTCCATGTCCGACGATCCAAAGGGTTGATACCAGTCATGTTGTGTAAGGCATCCAAAATCCCACTATTGCCAAGTTTCTGATGAAGCACGGTCGAAGGGATCCTTCCCTCCAGTTTGCAGCCGAACATCCAACTGATCATGACAGTCATTATGCCAAAGCTGTTGTAGATCAACAACGTTTGGGGCCCATCTCTCACCGCCATGTAAAATGGCAGAGCGAACAGAGGCTGAAAAGACCTTGCGCCAAATCTTGAAGGAAACGTGCCTAGATATAAGGATTGGCAGCAGCTTCCTCCTCCTCAACCCTTCCTAGGTAACACAGCAGCGAGCAGCAATAGCACCTTTCCAACCACCACCGGCATTCAACATATCACCCAAGTAGCAGAAGGTAGCTACAACATCAAGTGGAGCACCATCTATATTCACATGTGAAAAAGATAAATTGAATTATGACAAGTTAACTCTTCTTTGCTGGGTGAAGGTATTAAGCTTTGGATGTTCTTGACCTCAACTGTTAAAAAAATAAAGTGATCATAGAAGACCCACCAGGGAGTCAAATATTTTTTTTAAGGGAGATAACTCAAGGAAGACATTTTGAAACTGAAGAAACGTCTGCAATTGTGTAGCTAAAATATTTGTATAAATAAAAATTTATACTATATACATACATAAGTAAACTTGTTGGATTTTACATGTTGGACCTAAATAGCAATGCATCTGACAACCAGATATTTGATTCTGACTATCAAATCAATTACGTTATTTATCGGTCTCTGTTGTTTGCTATTGAAAATTGACATTCTAGTTTGTTTCACTGATTACATACTATATCCGGCCAGGCATTTCATTTAGTAACATACAAATCGAAACATACACCGGTAACATTCATTTGTTACAAATACGCAAAATTGCAAATGGCTACACAAATATTGCTGGCTTCATCCTCTAAGATAGATTTATTTCTGTTGGTGGCTGTTAATTTCCAATTTTTTTTAAGAAAAAACTAACAAATTTATCAGTCTGTTCTTTACTATTAAAACTTTTAATTCAAATCGATTTAACTGATTACATATATTTCAGTTAAAATAATGTAATTTTGCAAAGACGTCCTAATTTTATTTAACCTATTCTATTTTTCAATATAAACAATGTCATACACTCCTGAACAAGGTTAAGCCAGGTCAGCTAGTGTGTGTGTATATATTATTAATGCAAGATCACAGAACTTTTTTGTGATTATTTTTTTTTGCCGTAGAAATTTTGTATGTTTGGGTCTAGTTGATGAAGAAAAAACCCTAGTTTTGTGTATTTTTCCGCTAAGCGTTTATATTCAAAATACCTAATTAGTAAAGTCGATAACAACAATCATACTATCTTTTTAAAAATGGCTATCAAAACTGATTTATTGGGTTCCGGATTAAACATCATGGCAATTACATTAATAGTTTCCTAAGAGAATGGAAGGTGGGAGAGAAAAATAAAAATACCGGAATTATATATATATATATATATATATATAGTAGTAGTCGATGTTTCATTACTGCATCAAATCATTCTACATTTAGCCTGATGATTTCCTGCGGAAATGAAACATGGATGCCTCTGTGTAGCTTACTTGCCATACATTTTCATAATACTACTACTAAGCTCTACTCACATATTGAGCACTGTTGAAGTAAACACTGAAAATATATATATATACAATATATTACATAACCTTATAATATCATATGTGTGTGTGTATATATATATTACTTTGTAGTTTAGGAGAAACAAACACAGGGCTCAATTATGCATGTAAGAGCACTATTTATTCTTGGTATGCCTAGTCATATGACTGAGGAAAGTGGGACTATGAATTTTTCTCTCTCCATGAACAAACTTTCATGTCACGTTATAAACTTATTAGTATCGCATGGTTATTCACTTTGATTTTGTATAATATTACCAAAAATAAGAAATTATAGCTTCCACTTTGTGTAAAGTAAGATTTTTCCATATAAGGAATCATTTTGGTTATTAGTATCCCCCCCCCCCCAAAAAAAAAGTATACAAAATGAATTTCACTTAATATATCATTTCCTCAACTTCCTAGCAGATTTGGTGGCTCAGTTGGTAGAGCACCGACACCAACCACTGGTGTCCGGGTTTTGAATCGGGCTATGTCTAGCCACACTGATGATTCTTTAAAAGCTGAAACAGCCATCTGTGGATTACTACTTTTATATATTATTTCACTTTTGTTCAGACAAACTATGTAGCATTTCAGATTTAAGCTTCTATGTATTTCTTTCTGTCAGCCAAGTCTTAACAGAAAAGACGAAACGTCGATGAACAAATAAATAACTTTTGGTTTTCTCTTTTCATATATATATATATATATATATATATATAATTCCTTTTAGTTGTGGAAAGTTTTGTGGTTGTATTGTGTAATTAACAAAAATCTTAACATGAACTCCTCTCTTGTAAAAAAAAATTTAAATAAATAAATTAAAATAAATAATTAAAATAATTTGGTTAAAAATATTAACCACTAAAAATCAAGAATCCATGGCTGCATGTTGTTTCTCAAAGATCTGGTGGGATAATTCTTTGGTGGGAAGGAGGGAGACAAAGCAGATTCATTTTAACTTAAAAAAAAATATTTTAAAAATGTTTTAATTTTGTAAAAGGTTTTTCTCAGTGTTGTTGCCTAGGACACAAGATTGTATGGGTGGGGGAGAAATAGAGGAAGTACAGTGCTCCTTTGTAGACACCAGAATAGACAAGTTAAATGTTTGTTAGATAAGTAGGTACTGCCGGTTGGAAGCAGGTGGTTGTTGGGATGATATGTCTCTTCCTTCTCCTCCTCAAGAATAACAACAATTTATGAGAGGTGGTGGGTAGCATATAAACAATACATAAGGAGGGAGAGAGAGACACACAAAGAAGTAATTGGATATCATTTATACAGTACTAAGTATGATAGTAGTGCTGGTGGGATGGGGTTGACATGAGAAGGGAGGGGGAAGATGGGGAAAGGATAAGGAAGAGAGTAATAATAGAGAGGGAGAGAGATAATAGAGAGGGAGAGAGATAATATGAAAGGGAGGGAGATAATAGAGATAGATAATAGAGAGAGAGATAATAGAAAGAGAGAGAGAGAGATAATAGAGAGAGAGAGAGATAATAGAGAGAGAGAGAGATAATAGAGAGAGAGAGAGAGAATAGAGAGAGAGAGAGAGAGAATAGAGAGAGAGAGAGAGAGAATAGAGAGAGAGAGAATAGAGAGAGAGAGAGAATAGAGAGAGAGAGAGAGAGAGAGATAATAGAGAGAGAGAGAGAGAGATAATAGAGAGAGAGAGAGAGAGATAATAGAGAGAGAGAGATAATAGAGAGAGAGAGATGAGAGAGAGAGAGATGAGAGAGAGAGAGAGAGAGAGATGATAGAGAGAGAGATGATAGAGAGAGAGAGAGATGATAGAGAGAGAGAGAGAGATGAGAGAGAGAGAGAGATGAGAGAGAGAGAGAGAGAGATGAGAGAGAGAGATGATAGAGAGAGAGAGAGAGATGAGAGAGAGAGATGATAGAGAGAGAGAGATGATAGAGAGAGAGAGATGATAGAGAGAGAGAGATGATAGAGAGAGAGAGATGATAGAGAGAGAGAGATGATAGAGAGAGAGAGATGATAGAGAGAGAGAGATGATAGAGAGAGAGAGAGAGATGATAGAGAGAGAGAGATGATAGAGAGAGAGAGATGATAGAGAGAGAGAGATGATAGAGAGAGAGAGAGATGATAGAGAGAGAGAGAGAGATGATAGAGAGAGAGAGAGAGAGATGATAGAGAGAGAGAGAGAGATGATAGAGAGAGAGAGAGAGATGATAGAGAGAGAGAGAGAGATGATAGAGAGAGAGAGAGATGATAGAAAGAGAGAGAGATGATAGAGAGAGAGAGAGAGATGATAGAGAGAGAGAGAGAGATGATAGAGAGAGAGAGAGATGATAGAGAGAGAGAGAGATAATAGAGAGAGAGAGAGATAATAGAGAGAGAGAGAGATAATAGAGAGAGAGAGATAATAGAGAGAGAGAGAGATAATAGAGAGAGAGAGAGATAATAGAGAGAGAGAGAGAGATAATAGAGAGAGAGAGATAATAGAGAGAGAGAGAGATAATAGAGAGAGAGAGAGATAATAGAGAGAGAGATAATAGAGAGAGAGAGATGATAGAGAGAGAGAGAGAGATAGAGATGATAGAGAGAGAGAGATAGAGAGAGATAATAGAGAGAAAGAGAGAGAAAGAGAGAGATAATAGAGAGAGAGAGAGATAATAGAGAGAGATAATAGAGAGAGAGATAATAGAGAGAGATAATAGAGAGAGAGAGAACGCTAATAGAGGGGGGGTATGAGAAACAGATAAAGTATGTATGTGCGTGTGTGTAAGCGTGTGTGTACATCTTCAGTCAAAATTAATATTTGTTATTCTTTCCATAGGCAACAAGTCCGGCCGCCTTCAGGCTATGATCAAGGTGTAGTGTCTGTTCTGTCTTCAGTCAGAGAAAGAGACATGACAATTTTTAATTTGTGTTCCCCAATCAAGAGTTCCCCTTTGTGGAGAGTTGAATTTTCCCCTACATTACAAAACTGACCTTGTATCTAACTTTGCCCTCGTGGGGATGGGCAAATGAACATGGACAACAAGATTTCTCATACATTTAAACAATCGTATCAATACAAACATAACATTCATTAAAAATGGACTGACTGACCAATAGACGGATGCGCACGGAAAACAGAACCTAGATTTTTACATAAAATGAATATCATACATCAATTTAGTGTTGAAAAAGTATAAAAAGTCACAGATACCACTAAAAAACACAGTGATTCAACTATATATATACATGTGTGTGTGGTTATAGGTATTAACAGGAATAAGGGTAATAAGAACAAACTACAGACCAAAAGATGTAACACAGGTTCATGCTGATTTCATTTCAATATTTTGTTTCATTTATGAAACTTTGTCAAGAAAAGTATTTTATTGAACAGAGTCAAACAGATATAAAGTGTGAAGTATTGGTGAAAGACTGCCACCAACGAATCATCTGTAAACACACATCCAGCATTCAGCTTACTGTCAACCCACATCCCTTACTTTACCTACCTAGGCTTTGGCCTTTTCTTTCTTCCACTACTTTCAACATTATCTATATCTGTATGACTGTTCAATAAAATGGTTTTCTTGACAAAGTTTTATAAATGAAACAAAATATTGAAATGAAATCATGATTCTGTTTTAATTCTTTTTGTTCTATGTAGTTTGCTTATTTCTCTTGTTCCTTTTTATACTTATACACTGTCGGATATTTATCCTTTAAATATACCTTTCACATACACATATGTATGTATGTATACAGAGACTGAGAGAAAAGAGAGAGAGAGAGTGAGATGTAAGTATCTAGATATGTATTGGTTGCAATAAGTTTAAGAGTCTGGACAGACTGGTTTGATCATTCCATTAACTGTTCCCGTAGCACCAGTAAGATCGGATACTAATAGTGTAAGAGTTACGGATGATCACTCTTTGGATGTGGAGATATTTTTTTTTTCTGGCTGAGGTCATTGGAGATTTTACAAATAAAAGAATGTGTGTGCACTGTTTACATGTTTCCAAATGTAGTCCTCATCATGCCCGTCACACTCACATCACGTTTCGGACACTGTACTTTCCGGTTTGTCCATTTTGAGTAATTTAATGGCAAAACAGAATTGGAAACAATTCATTAAACACAGGCTGTTATTTTGATCATATCTTGAGAGGGGATTCATACCAATCCTGATGGAATTAAATTGCAAGTGGATGCAAGAGATTCAACTGAAATTGAACTCGACATAGCCAAGTCCATAGACTGTTACTATATCCCCCCCCCCCCCCAACTCTCTGGCTTTATTCCAGTGAGATTTGTTGAATTCAGAATTGAACCCCTTTATTCATTCTGCCCAGGTACGGCTTTCATTCTGTTTTCCAATTGTCTTTTTCCTTGCAATGTCACAATTCTTATTCTTTTTTACGAAAGCTGAACCCAGAGATTGAACTCGCAACCTTTATGTTTACTCGGAATTAATTTTTCAACTTAAAACCGTAATCTACTAAGTCAGGAGTCTGACTTTAACAAATGGCACCTGAAGAAGCCCTGAGAGCTCAGCATCCGAAATGTTGTGAATATGACAGTCAAAAATGGAAGATAACAGCCAGAAACATGCAATTAGTGTTATTGTCTTAATCATAACAACCTCTCATCTCAAAAATGTAGTTTTTTGGTGGACACAATTTTTTTTTAAAAGCAATTATATGCAGATATATCAAAAGAGTTTAATGAAAATATCTTTTAAATTAAAATAAAAAATAAGATATATTCCTGAATAGTCATTTTTACCTGACAACTTCCCAAAGAAATAAGTCAGAATTATTTGAAAAAGTAAACAGACGTTTTTTATATTCAATTACTCAGACATATTTCTTTGAAAAGTTGTTGAATAAAAATAACTATTAAGGGATATATTTTAATTTTAATGTAAAATATATATATATATATATATATACCATGTATCACAAGTTAGTAGTAGAAAAAACACCCACAAAGTGCTCGATCGTAGATCATACAAGAGCTAATATTTAATTATTTTATTTAAATACTATACATCACTGTGTCTGCTAGAAATACCCGGTTTTCTTCTATCTGGTCATCCTGGAATTATGAAAAATTCTAGCCTGTTCTTTCTCCAGATACGCATCGTTTAATGTGAAATGTTTACGAAAATGCCTAAACTAACAACCGGTTTTAGGCATTTCCATCAACATTCCACATTAGACGGGACTGATGAATCTATCTGGAGACAGAACAGTCCAGGATGACCAGATAGACAGAACTCGGCATTTCCAGCGGACACAATAATGTATTATATATATATATATATATATATATATATATAGTATAATCATGTGGTTTTGAAGGAATAAAAACAGTGCTCAATTACATTTGTAAGAGCATAAAATATTTATTATATATGATACTATACAATTAAGATTTGATCAGACATGGATACCAGCACTTTGAGGAGTAATAGAAAATCCAGTCGATTGGGCTAGGGAGTGTCATGTGTCTGTAACTTAATGAATTTGATTACTCACTGATGTGAGAAGCACATGTCGTATTCCTAGCCCAACAGACTGGATTTCGTATTAGTGTCTAATCAAATTTTCTTATATATATTGTTATATTATTTGGTTTATTAAGACTACTATTCTCATCTGGGTTGAACAACCAAGATGAGAATATTCACATTTCAGGCGATGTAACCTTTGACCAGCTATAATATTAGATCAGCTGAAATGTTGAGAATATAACAACCAATAGTAGTCCGAATAAACGAAATGATACAAATTATCAATCCTGACCTCAAAAGTACTGAAAAGATATTTTCATTTAATTCTTATGTTACTGCATATGTAGGCGATTATACGAACGTAGGTTGTTTTCGTGTTATAGCCAAAGTCTTGCCCAAAGTCTAGGTACGTGGGCAAAGGCTTTAGGTCCTCTCAACCATGTTTATATGAACATGACTATCAAAAAAAAAAAATGGTCATGCCACAGAACTTTATATATATATATATGTGTGTGTGTGTGCGCATGTGTGTGTGTGCGTGCGTGCGTACACGTGTGAGAGGGAGAACGTCGGGTCCTACAAGTACATGCCGTTGATAAGATAGTCTGCCTCGTTCGAATGGAGCGCCCGTCCCTTTCGAAGCCTACGCTTAACCCTACGCAGACGGCAGCCCACAAAGATCAACAGCATGGTCGTGAAGGAAAGCCCAAGTGCGAGGGCTACGATTGGGCCCTGCGCGTTGTCAGTAGGGCTGGCAACTACAACCTTTTCTTTGAGGATGTAATTCGACTGGTGCAAGAATTTAGCCACACCCATCTCCGTCTGCGGAGATGTCATGTTCTGTGTGCCAGATGCGGCAGCGCTGACGGTAGGAGCAGCAGTACCGCCTCGCTGGCCATCTATAGTAAATGCAGTGCCATTCTGGGTGACATCACCTGCAACAGAGGTTTTTTCTTTATGTTCTGGTTTCGACTTGATGTTTTCTATTTTCGGTAATTGGGATTCTTGGTCATCGGCAATATGCATCTTGCTCTCAGTATGCAGGCCAGTAGAGGGTTTCTTGTGCACGCCATCGTTCTGGGGTGGTGACTGATCTCCATAAACATTAGGGTTCGTTCTTGTAAGAGGTTGGGAGGCTCCTATATTTAAAAAAAAAAAAAAAAAATAAAATAAATTTTCAATTAAGAAAAAAGACAAAAGTAAAATTGGATTAAAATTTTTTTTTTACAATCAACAATTAATTTTCTAAACAAGCTGATGCTTATATGCTAGATAATACTTAGCAATATAAGTGTGTGGTTTCTGCGCATTCTAATAGATAATCAACAAAAGAGAAGTAAAACCCTTACTTATAACCATATACTAAAGGAGATTTGGTATCTATCTGAATCCGGAATTATACTATTGTACTATCTTTTAATGCACAATTCAGTTTACTATACTATATTTCAAACGAAAGTACTATCTTTCAATGCTCAATTCAGGGGAGGGGGGGAGGTAATGTAGTATCTGTTCTCATGATACCATCCTCTCTTTTTTTGGTGGGATGGGGGTGGGGTAGTGTAGTATATTTTCTGTTGTCATGAAGTCATCCTTCCAGGCTTTAGTTGCTCCTTTGGGACAGTAGTGTAGCATATGTTTTGTTGTCACAATACCATCTTCCCAAACATTACTTCTCCATGGGAGAGAGCAGTATAGTACAGGGTGATGCAGCAAAATCAGACATTTGATCAAAAACAAAACGAAATAAGAAATAAAAACAAAAGTTGTACATGCAGAGACCCGACAGTTTATTTAGCAACAGTTAGAGTTACATACTATATTATTCGTCAATGTAACCGCAACCAGCGGAGACAACCATCTCAAGGCGAGTGTGAAAAGTCACACGCTTTGGCCACCACGTTCTTGTCTATAGTGGTGAACGCCTCCACGATGGCAGCCTTCAGAGAGTCGACCGTGTTATGGGCGTGCTTGTTGGTCTTGACCTCAATCACACCCCAGAAGAAATAGTCAAGGAAGTTGCGGTCGGGTGAGGATGGCGGCCACAAGTTTGGCCACCAGTGGGGAGGAACATTGTTGAGTAGTCATGCCTGGGTCGTCTTGGCCGTGTGTGTAGGAGTGGAGTCCTGTTGGAAAACGTAGGAGCATCCGGTGGTGATCTTGTCCATTCAGGTATTCACCATGCTCCTCAGCACCTCCTGGTGTTTTGTTTACTTTTTGTCAAGTGTCAGATTTTGCTGCAACACCCTGTATATGTTAGTTTGTTATATATATCAGCAAAAATATGCTCCACCTGACTGCATACTTTTGCTAATAATCATAATAGGATTTATTTACATTAAACAATAATACACATAAAAATGCTCATGCGAAAATAATGATAGACAAACTTAACCATTTGATAAACTGCAGAAAATATGCTGCATGTTCATGGAACTGCCTCTCTCATGGCTGAAGAGAAATGTGAGGAGGGCTAAGAGATCTTGTTTCAAAGACACTGTCACAGATCAGGACTGTATTGTAGAGTGAAGGATGAGCGCCATGTTGTCCCAAAACTGGTTTAGCTAAAAAGAGTGATTCCTCAGTGTCACACCTTTTATATCTGGTGACCACTTGGCTAGATCAACCAACGATTTAATCAACCAATTGTAAGTCACCATGTGATCTATCACTACACACCATAGGAAAAGACGAACCTTTTACCGAACAACAGCAGGTAAATATAGACATCAACTGCAGAGGTGCTGCTAGGTGCACGTTCTGCATCCCTGATACATAACAAAATCAAAAGAAGATGGCAGAAATATTACTCTGCAGAACCCCCAGTGAAATATGCTGCAAGAGCCGCCATTCCTTTTCATGAGACTCATGCTTGAATCCAGCTGCAATCCTGCCAATCATCTGAAGGAACACAATCGAATTACAGAAGTCTCTACTGCCACTGGAGTAAAAATTAATCTATCCCAAAAAGAATATTTAAAAATGTTTTTTAATTTTAATTTGTAAATCTCTACATCTTGAGTGATAGTGGACCTAACCAAATTGTTAATCAAAAATGTGTAGCAATTTAACTTTAGATGACAGTCCTGTTTACTTGTCTCCCCACGAGGGCAGAATTAGACACACGGTCAGTATTTTCATATAGGGAAAATCCAGCTCCCCAAAAAAGGGAAATTCTGAATTGGGACAAAACTATAAAATGGCCCAGTCTAGATGAACTCCTTCTCCGACCGATGAAGTGCAGCATCAAAAAAGATAGATGACAGATGATGGTCATGATTTTGTGATAGTCAGATGGGGTTTTAACACACTCATCATCATATTTGTTTAACATCCATTTTACATACTGGCATGCGTTGGACAGCTTTAAGAAATTGACTTCAAAACTAACCTATCTCTGCCAGGTCTTTATCCCTTAGGTCCATTTTTATCACTTTTTTTCCTTGGCCTTCCCCTGTGAATTAACCCTGCTAACTTAACTGTTCTACATCTACTAACCCAAGAACTCTCATCCATTCTTTCAACATGGCCACACCATCAAAGTCTAGTCTTCTGCACATATCTCCCTATATTGTCCAGATTATATCTTCCTGAGATCATCAGAACTAAGCCTGACTTTAAGACTCACATTACGCATCGATCGTATCATTCTCATATCATTTCTCTCCATGCAATGCATGTCCTCAACCCTCACTGGTCAGGTTTCATTTCCATACAGTATCACACTGTGTACACATGGCTGACAGACTCTTCCCTGAGTCGACAGTGGTAATGCTTTGCTGGATTGTAATGGAAGAAGTTCTCGGAACTTACTCCATCCGCTCCTAATACTTGTAATCATACTAGCACCTGCTCCACCCCGTGCTCCAATGGTATCGCAAGGGTAACAAAACTTCTCAATAACTTCGCCATCCAGATATATTTTCTCCACATCTGAGTTCTCATCCATCTCCATTATTTTACACTTCCTGCAAACAAAATGGTTATCATCTTTCAACATACCAGTAATTCCACTGCACTCCCTTTCCACAAACTGAGCAGGGGAACTTTCCTCTTTTGAGAGCTTTCCAAAATTACAACCACTGATAATCACTTTGGACTTGGTAACATTCACTCTCAGACTTTTACTTTCCATAGCATTCCTCCAAGTCTTTAACTTAAAAAGTAGGCCTTCTATTGTTTCACACACAAGTACTGAATCACTAAATGCATACAGCATCTCTACCAGACAACCTTTACGGAACTCTCTGGACAATGCTTCTAAGACACAAATGAAAAGCAACAGACTTAGTACAGAACCCTGATGTATTCCTACTTAACTTTAAAGCTGTCACTAAATGTGCTGTTAATTGTAACATGACTTTGAGCATTGCTTGAACCTTTACCAACCACTCGTTTACCCCTAGTTTACACAAAGTCCACCAGACACCCACTCTTGGCACTTTGTCAAAAGCTTTCTCCAGATCCACAAAGGAAAAATACAGGTTTTACTTCTTACCAAGGTATTTCTCTGGCATCTTCCTCAGGATAAACATAACACCAGTAGTACTTTGCCCAGGCATAAAACCAAACTGCATTTCATCTATGCTTATCTGACTTCTTATTTGCTGCATTGAGCAGCAAATAAGAAGTCAGATAAGCATAGATGAAATCACTTTCAGGACTTGATCCATCAACATTAAGCCTCTCTAATTAATTATCTAGTGTTTTTTATTTACCCTTTTAACAAATTTACAATTGTACTAAGTTTCCAGTCTTTCGGGATAACCTCTTCTTTTATGACCTGATTTGTTAAGTCTGTGATCATCTCAATGCCTGTTTCACCTGCAGCCTTCAAAATTTCTGCAACAATGCCTGAGGTGTCCTCCAGCCTTACCATTCTTCATCTTACAGCTTCTCGTACCATTTCTTTCTCAATTCTTATAGCCGAACAAGATGCTTCTTCAGCAACTTCTAGATTTACACGGTTCCATGAAAACTCTGTATTCAACAATTTTTCATAGTGGCGTTTCCAAGCATCCCTCTTGACCAGTTTATTTGTTGCTCACACTCCATTTTATTCATTTTGCAACCGCCTGACGACGACCGATGTCGGTCGAAAACGTTCGCACAAAATACGGAGATTTTTTACACTCCTTGGATTATAACATCAAATCTGTCGTACGAAGACTAGAAAAAACGGATCAAAAGCTAAATAAGCAGAAGTTGGCACTCCTGTTTAATCAAACATGTATAAAAGAAGGAATGCTGCCCAATTATACAAATATATATATATATATTAGTTCAGAAATGAAGTTGGTACGTCATCAGTAAGCGCTGATGCATTGCCACAAAACCTTTGGTATGACATAATCCAATACATAAATATCTTCTGTAACATATATATATATATATGTAGACACACCCAAGCAAAACCATTGCTAGACATACATACCCTTCGGGCCATCCCCTGTAGCTTGATAATGCCCATGGGATTTAGTTGGACGGAGTTTGGGTGCACCATCAGACAGCTGTTCATCAGACAAGTGGATTCCTGCAAATAGAGATCAATTTTATTTTTTTTTTTTAAATACTGCAATTGATATCTTCCTTTCTCCAACAAACGAAAAAAAAAAATAGAAAAATAAAATATGTGATTAAACGAAAACAAAAAAGAAAAAGTTAAAAGAAATCATAAAATGAAAACATTAACTAAACAATCGGTGTAGATATACGAGAATACGTTTGTGAACTATGAGGTTCTATTGAAAAAGCATCACAAAATTTCACTCGACTTAAATGAAATGAATGTTGATAATTGGTCAAATTATAAAAAACAAAACAAACTGAACCTGCTGTTGCATCGTCCCTGCGTTTGTTGTTACCTGCAACTGTGCCATGTGTGCGCGTCATATGTTTAATTTTCTATTGTATGGCACTGTGGTGATGGTGCAAAAAGACCAAGGGATAAGAGGCCACTCTTGGCATGCGCCTGCTGCAAACAAATAGTGACTACGCGCGGGACCGAACCTGGAACCGTCTGACTTTGAGGCAACAATCGATCACAAGTGATTATGCAAAATAGACACTTTTGGCAGTCCAAAAGAACTCAAGAAAGGGAGTTACATTTTTTGCTCGGGAGAGATCGTTTTTGGACGCCACGCAGCTAATGTCGTTCGTGTGTGTTTCGATTGTCGTCGGTAACAGTCAAGCATTCTTTTGTAGTTTCAAAGTTTCAGCGTTTGTTTTCGGCTGCTACTCTATTTGTCTGGAGGCTCACACCACCACTTCATTGAATTGGAGCAAATACTGCTGCTACTACAAAGTAACAACCACTTGCCAGTGAAAACCTGAATAACAAAAAGAATAATCCGGTACCAAAAGCGAACATAGTGACAGCTGGTATTCTGTGTTCTCGATTAATGCTATCACTTGCTTTCAGGCATAGACCAGCATTGTTATAAAATACAACAAGAGTTCACAGTTTAGTTCTTTATAAAAAAAACTTGGCTAGGGAAGACATCCGCGTAAACCGTGGTATCAATTTGCCATTAGTATGCACCCAAACTCCCCCCTCCCTGGTAAATTATACAATTAAGTTTCAACATACATGTGAAATGATGAAATAAAAAACTAGACGATAAAACTATAGTCACCATCTTAATAAACAAGTCAAGAACGAGTATATGCACACCAATAATAATTACAGCATTCAATACGTCCTCTCTGGCGGAAAAACGACCTGTTCACCCACACCCCCTCATGCTTTCTCATGAAATCAGTCAGAGTCATACTAGACCCCCTTTTATGCTACTGAATATCTACAAGTTAGTCAGAAGAAAAGAGATATATAATACCAAAGGTTTTAAAAGACCTTGGAAAAAAAAAGTCCCAATCCAGGATACCTGACTTTGTGTATATATAACTATATATATATATATATAAAATAACAGGAAAATAAATGTATACCTTTAATGTAACAAAGAGTTAATAAACTGAAAATCAAATGTATTTGGTTCACTACTCAGAGTTGAAAGAATGCTCTACCACTGAGTTCAAACGGGACCCCGAATTATTCTTTCTGTTATTTTCACCAACAACAGTCCAACACGCATGTGAACAACCAAAACGTCTAGTAAAAATTTCAATTCCCTTTTCTTTTTCTTTCTTTCTCAACACGCGACATCAACCTTTCTCTACCCTGTCACCGGAGCAAAGTGTCTACTCATTTTATCACAACCAGAATCAAACCAAGCCTCAGTTGCATACGTTAACTCTCGTCGCATGACAAAAGTTTCCATTTTGTAACTGGAACACTTTGGGTTCAATCCCTGATGGACGATACACGGCACAACCCTCACTCGTTTTCCCTGTGGACCTGCATGATGGCTGCTACACTCCTCCCCCCCCCCCCCGATCTCTTGATCACACATGATGCAGGGTGGTGGTGGCCTTTTGATTCATGTGCTTTTTCGAAGTGGGACATGCACCTCAGTTTCTCCTTTCGAATCGTCTGACGAAACTTCCGCTTTCGAACTCGCGACTTAATTCTCGTGAGAATCACTGACGCTGCCCATTAATAATTCAGTGCCAGATGACTCATTACTTTCCCCAGTGGTTGAATGGTCCACCCCCAAAGCAGGGGGAGATCGCGTATGTGACGTGGGGTTACATGAACCAGGACAGATTGCTGACTGACCATACCAGTCACTTGTCCCTGTTTGAACTTGGTGGTACATCGACAGCCTGGCGGTTTACCTCTCACCCAGACATGATCTCCCACATCATATGGCCCATCCATTTTCTCGTCAAATTACTGCATAATGTCGATTACTTTTACCAAAGTCCGGTATGTGTAGATGGCATTCGTGGGTACGGTTGCCGGGGACACGCCATCCTTCGGCATAACATTGTACCAGTACAGAGCACTTCTTCCTGGCAGCAATCTTCTTTATGCTGCGGTGGCTTCTTTCCACGATTCCATTGCCTGATGGTATGTAAGCACATCGCAATTGAACTCCCCATTCACATAAAAACTGTCTTACTTGTTGCCTGCAAAATGCTGGCTCGTTATCGGCCAAAATCTCATGCGGTATTCCCCTTTCGTAAAAGATGGACAATAGCTGTCGGATAATGCTTGCCGAGTCTTGGTGTGCAATTGGTCGCCAAACTGCAAAACAGGTTGGTCCACAGTCGATGAGAGTAAGAAAGTGGTTGCCATTATAATGCGTGATATCCATTCCCACCCTTTGCCATGCGTCACTTGCTTCCAGTCGTCCTTTTTGCCACCATGCTGGTGCTGGGTCAATTGATTGACACATCTTACAATGCTTGATGACTTGTTTTACCTCTGATTTGGCCACTGCTGGATTTACATGCCTCACGAAATACAGAGTCCTCTTGATGCCTGGATGTCTGCTATGTGTGTGAATGTTTTCTATCTGCTGCTGGCTCATTGCGATTACTGTAGCAGTGCATGTTTAATGAATGGGCTCGGCACCCACCTTTATTGTGTCGTACCATTTGCGAGGCAATTGTGTCAGCTGATCAGCAAGGTGGCAGTATGACGAGACTAATGTTACGCTGACTACCAGGCCATACTCGCAGACTAGACTCTTTAAGGTGTCTTATCAACATCTCACTTGCTGTCTTGGTGCGTATTCTTGCTTTCCAAGTCAGCGTGTCAGACACCCAGTGATAGACGCAAAGGGAGTCAGTATGCAAGTGCAACCTCTTTGTCTGCCACTGTGGTGCTAGGTTAAAGCCCTTCATCACAGTAAAGTTGATGTGCTGGGCGGTGTTCGCAGGCCGCAACCAACAGGCATGCTCAAACATGGCTCCATCCTTCAACAAGACCCTTATGCTAGTTAACTAGCGTCAACTCATACATTCATTTCTTCTTCATTGACACGCCATTCTCCACGGGCCGGGTCCTCATGCGTTGCTCTCTCAACACTTACTGCAATCATTCGGGTGAGAAGGGCATCACTTGTTTGACCATCCTACCCTTTGGTTACCGCATTCGCCCTGCGTTTTATTAGACCCACTGCCACATGAAGTCAACCACACACTGACAGGTGTCCCACGAGTTTTCCGCACAAGGAAAAAATGGTCCTTCTTGTGAGAACTTCAGGGATGCCGGAAATCACATTTCCTCATCTCCATCGCAGGGTGTCATCTTCTCCTCTGACTTCCAGGCCCAGCCGCTCTGGGTCTTTGCACCTTAGGCCAAACTCAAGGTACGTCAATGTTGCCTTTTCGACGGTCCTCTCCTGGGATAACACAGCACTAACGATGGTCTTCATGATCTGCGGCACCAGATTCAACCCAAAACCAAGTCTTGCTGCAAAATACCACTGTCTGGAATGGCCATAAAGTTTTGTCGATGCACACCTACAGATAGGCCTTCCTCAGATCAAGCAATGATACATTCGATCCTTTCTGGCACCACTCCCTTAACTTGCTTGCACATACATTAGCATCAGCCGTGTAAGCCTCTATATATTGATTGAGCTCACGGTAGTCCATGACTGGTCGCATCTTTGATTTATTATGTTGTACCACTGCCATTAAAGGGTAAGACCTTTTGGAGGTCCAAGCTCTTGGTTGGGATACGGGATCACCCAACCATCTTTGATCCAGGCGTGAAGCTCTTGCTCATATGCAGCTCTCACGTTCGCGGCTACGGGGTATTCTGTGACGCCATTCCGTAGCTTGATTGGTACTTTATTATCCATCTATTTCTACAACGCAGTCCAGATTTTTTGGCGTTGATCAAACTCCACCTTGAAGTCTGGCCGATCAACACAAAGTGTGGCACACACCGGTGCCTTAGGGAATTTCACAGTCCCAGCTGGTGTAATGAGAACACCACCCAGTGCCTTGATAGCATCATATCGGAACAGTAGGTCGAAGCCCAGTATGTCTTTACATGTCATGAGGACATCGACCTGAGCGGATACACCAGAGTCCGTGCAAATCTTTACTAATGCTAATCCACAGCACGCCTGTGTCTCACCGTTTATTGTTATTTTAATGCTCCTCTTGCTCCAGTTGCAGAATAACCTTGCGCTCACTATGGTATGGGAGCATCCTGAATCAAGAAGCACTGAGCAAGGCGTTTGGTTAACATGCACTCTGATTATAGGTTGCACCTCGTTTACATCTTGTCCGGAGAGAAGAGCGGTGCTGACATTTTGTCCCCTAACTCGTTTGCCCGAACAGTTTGAGGCCATGTGTCTGATCCTGCCACACTGGAAGCACCGTATGCGTCGCCGTCTTCTGTCCATACAATTCTTTGCAATGTGACCACTCCACCCACAGTGGAAACAATTTACTTTGGCATGTGAGTCTGTTCTTCGCGGATTTTTAAGCACACTCTGGGCTGACTGCGTAGCCATTATGACATGCTCCTCAAGTTCTGTTTCATCCCTGATGATAGCTCAGGCACACTCAACTGTTCTATTGGTGTCGCTTCTATGCTTATGGATGCCCTCAGGAGTTGCTTCACTCGAACGAGGAATCCGGCCACATATGTGTACACAAAAGTTTGTTCAGGCAACCCCTCAAACAGAACAACCAGCTTTTTCAATGTAGCAAAGAAGACATCCACTGTCTCGTCTGCTAATAGTTTCCGGGTAGTAAAACGTTCGTATGTTGTGCAGGGGTCCATCGCAAAAGCTTTGTAGAGTGCAACCTTATCATTCTCGCTTAGCTGCTGGTAAATGTCCAGAGCGCCTCCCGTTAGTCGAAGGGAAATGACCAACTCAACCTGCTTGACCCAACACAAACGACAGGTTAGCTCCACTCTCTCAACCACAGACATAGATCCGTCAAACTCAGGGATGAGTTATAGGTCGAACTTTGCGCCCGCCATTTTATCACAAATAAACAGCACAGAATCGCTGAAATAGCTTGTAACAAAGAGTTAATAAATTGAAAATCAAATGTATTTGGTTCACTACTCAGAGTTGAAAGAATGCTCTCCCACTGAGTTCAAACGGGACGCTGAATTATTCTTTCTGTTCTTTTCACCAACAACAGTCCAATACGCATGTGAATGACCAAAATGTCTAGTCAAAAATTCTATTCCCTTTTCTTTTTCTCTCAGCACTCAACTTAGTCACAATGTCAACCTTTCTCTACCCTGTCATTGGAGCAAAGTATCTACTCTTTTTATCACAACCAGAATCAGCCCATGCAAACCCAGCCTCATTTGCATACGTGAACTCTCGTCACGTGACAAAAGTTACAAGTTTCCATTTTGTAACTGGAACACTCTGGGTTCAATCCCTGATGGACAATACACAGCGCAACCTTCACTCGTTTTTTCTGTGGATCTGCATGATGGTTGCTATCATGAAAAATTGATGTTCGATATATGAGATAGATCAATTATATAAACAAGTAAAAGATGAGAATAAAGATTGCATAAAATACAATATCTATTAAATCATCAGTTGTTCAAAACAAGGGGTTTCAAATGAATTTTTTTTTATTATTCCTTCCTAATAATAAAATTTATTTTATTTGAAACTCCTTGTTTTGAACAACTGATGATTTAATAGATATTGTATTTCATGCAATCTTTATTCTCATCTTTTACTTGTTTTTATATATATATATATATATATACATTTTTGAAACTGTTCATATTGTTGCAGGTTCATATAGCAAATTGATTATATTTGACATAAGATCATGAAGCAGACATCTTTTAAAAAGAGTTTGAGATTGAAACAATTTGCTGAAATGCTGAACTAGCAAAAGTGTTCAAGTTCTCTTCCTTTTAACTCAAATTGACAAACAATACTTTGGCAGATAACTGCTGGTTTAGTTCAATTGGTAAAACAGGTTTCAATCGAAAAGCTCTGAGGTTACACAGCAAGCAAGCCATTCACAAGTTCAAACCAAAAAAAGACGTTTCTTTACTGTAATCAGACACAAAAAAATATTCTTTCACTTGTTTTTTTTTTCTGAATCCATAACCGTTTATCAGGTTGTTGGGATGCCAAATAATTATGCAGGTGTGCAACAGTTCTAATGCAGTGATCCAAAACTGGTTTCTCTGAAATGCATTTTTAGAATAAAAATCTGCAGCTTCAAATGTTTTGTTGATAAAAAACAAAAAAAAACAACAAAAAAAAAAACAACAAAAAACAACAAAAAAAAAAACAAAACAAAAAAACTATCTGCTTGATTCATAAAATCGAATACAACTGTGATACTATAGGACAGCCCCGGTCCCCACATAGACCAATGAATGGGAAGCAAAGAGATAAGTTTTGTATCATTCATCAAAAGAGACCGAAATTCTGCCAGAATAATTAATGATGAAGATCATCATCATATTCGGTTTAACATTAATTTTACATGCTGGCATGTGTTGGATGGCTTTCAAAAATTGACTTTCAAACTAACGTATCTCTCGTAGAATTTGGTATATTAGGACTACTGTTCTCATCTTGGGTGTTTTTTATCACGTTTCGGCTGATGTAACCTCCGACCTTCTTCCAGTGTACTTTGTCGAACTCTCGAATCTTTCTGTCGAACTAGGAAATCTGGACGGAATTTCAAACAGAACCCTTTATTTAATCCACGGGGGTAGCATGCTCTCGTTCCATCTGCCATGACTGGGAAGAAGTCTTCAGTAAGTCGCAATTCTTTGTATCGCCCGCACTGAGGATTGAACCTTCAACCTTCAGATGACTGTCACTTGGAACTGAATTATACTTAGTACTATATCCACTGTGCCACGGGTCATTGCGGACTGAAGCATAACCTATCTCTTCCCAGGTCTCTATTTATCCCTCTTTCTCTCAAGTCCATTTTAATCATTTCCTCCCATGTTTTCATTGTAAACTGAACCTGCTACCTTAATTGTTCTACATCTACCGATTCAAGCATTCATCAATTTTGTTATCATATTCGGTTTAACGTCTGTTTCACATGCTGGCATGTGTTGGACGGTTTTTAGAAACCGACTTCCAAACTAACTTATCTCTGGCCACGTCTTTATTTAGCCAGTTACAGCTAGAAGATTCTGATTTTGTCCTAAACAGCACACTTAAAAAAAAAAAAAATCAAAGTACTGCATGGCCTGACAATGTTGCTTGAACCAAACTCATATTAGAAATGTCATCTAAATCTTCTTTCGTTTGCTTCACAGCATCTCACTGTTAGATCACCAGCTCGGTTGAAAAAAGCCGTGTTAATGTTTTGTTGTCTAGCACAGCTATGCCGGCTTCGCCGTTGGGTGGTCGATATTTAAGGCATGACTCGATGATGTGGTCTACTGTCTGTTTAGAGTGACCAGTCGCAGACAGCCGAGTCCCTGAGTCCCCATCCTTTCATGGTCGCGGCGAAACGGCCGACACCTGTCCTGAGGCGGCTGAGCATTGTCCACTGCCGGCGAGGGAGGTCCATGCCTGGTAGGTTATCCGGGTTCTCCACAAATCTGTGCAACCTTGATTTATCTGCTGCCTGCCATTCCTCCGTCCAGCAACGTTTCAGCCAGATTCGTTTTGTGACGTCACCGGGTGTTGAAAGCAGGAGCTGGTGGGCATGCTCCATGAATCGGCATCGTGACTTCAGCCGAGCTCGTGGAGGGGTCTCTGTGGCGAGCTTGTGGAGAAGGTGGTCCTCATCGATAGTGGCCTTTCTTGACAGTGCAAGGACAGCCGCCTCACGGTGCAGGGTTGGTGGTGCGATGCCGGCGAGAATCTAAATAAATTTGAAACTTGGGCCCATTTCTTGCACTAACGGTAAAGTCAAAAGTCCTATTTCAAGTTAATTCAACCTTACATAATAGATGCACCATGTTTTTTATATACTGCTTATGTAATATAAGTCGCAAGGTTAACTAATTTGCATATTAGTTTTCAAAAATGACATTTTATTAATTAACTATTATTTGATATTATATCTTATTTCAATGATTGTTTTGATTTTAATATAATAAATAGTTCTTTTTCGCAATATTGCTTTATTTCCTGTTCAAATTTCTTTTCCCTTCTTTACAGTCACATTTAAGAAATAAATAAATGTGTATCGAAATAACCAAAATGTTAATCTTTAGCAATATGAATAAATGAGAATTTTATTTCATCTTTACAACAAAGTTATAAATGAAATGCTTATTATTTTAAATTAATGTTTCAAGTATTTTAAGTAGTGAACATTGCGACCAATAGCCAGCCGGCAAAGCTAGATAGTTATCAATGAAACACAGTGGTATGATGGTTTTAATAAACTATCATACCACCGTGCTGCCAATAGAAACTAACAAGAGACTTACCTTTGCCAAGGTTGTGAGACAATGGTCTGTTCCGAGGATTGGCTGTAAAGGAATAAAAGAAAAAAATTATTTAAGTCTATAGATAATTAGATTTTCAAATCACAATACGGAGGGTATTTACATATGGGAAATATTTAAACAAAAACATTGTTATTAACAACAATTTGCTAATTTTTGTAAATAACATTAACTAAATCATATACTCTTATAACCAGAATTAAACGGTTAGATAGATTTATATATATATATATATATATATATATATATATCACTAGATAAAGTGAAAGAATAAAATAAGGTGTGAATCAAATTTTACTAGAATTCAATGTTCAGGCAAAGTACTTTGAAGTCCTTAACTCATTCGCACCTTATTTTATTCTTTCACTTTATCCAGTGCTATTAATGCTCTATCCAGTATATTGAGCTTCAGTTTTATCCGGATGTTCACTAATTAAAGATATTAGTTGCCTCTTATATCTTTTGTTGTATTAGCCTTATATATATAATATATAATGTGTGAAAAGATGACAGACGGAAAACAAGTCAAAGTGCAGGAGAAAAACAAAAACAAGAGATTTTTTGACCGGTTTCGTTCGTGGGGAACGTCTTTCTGAAGACGTTCCTCACGAACGAAACCGGTCAAAAAATTTCTTGTTTTTGTTTTTCTCCTGCACTTTGACTTGTTTTCCGTCTGTCATCTTTTCACACATTTTGTCCATCACAACACTTCATTTTCATTAATTATCGTGTACCTTACCCCATATATATATATATATATATATATAACGTAGTCCCTGTCTGTCCACAAACTTTTCCTGGGGTTATGGAAACACACTCAATCATATATATTCTGAAACTACATCATTCAGAATAGTTGGATAAGTATATTTCATTTTGATCAAAGGCGGTACATTACCGTGGGGTCTGCAATCGCACTTGACATCCACCAAAAAGGAAATAAGTCTTTATTTTATTTGATTTATAACTTGAAAATTATGCAAATTGAAAAAAAGAATAGAAATGGTAATATGGGGTTCAGGGTTTGGAGCAGGACTACATAGGGGTCTTCATTTATTCCGAGCAAATGCATGGTGTGCCTCAAGAAGATTAAAGTCTATAAACTTCTTAACATTTATTTCAATAAATATCACTGTATGTATACCCCTTCTCACCTAATTAATGCTGAGTATATACTTGGCCCCACCCCCAAAATTGAAATTAGAAAATGTAAAACTATAAGAATAAAAAAAAAAGTAATATGGTGCTATGGGTTGGGAGCAGGACATAGGATTCATCATACAATGCCAGGTCTTCTTGCTAGTGTGCATAAATCATAGTATGTTACAAATTTAATCTATCAATTTATAGCTCTATAACAAATGTTGAAATAACTATTTAAAGGTTTGAATATTGAGCTTAATTTTGCTCTGGAATTTGATTCCCATAGAAATCAATCTGAATAATAAACTAATTGTTCTTTTTTTTTAATATTATAACCCCCCCACACATATATATATATATATATATATATATATAATTTGTAAATTTAGAATCCAAAACATGGATTTAAAAAAAAAATGTATTTATTTAAAGTCAACTAAGTCTTCACCGGGAATAAAAACATTTTCTTTTTGCATAGAATGTCACTAGAAAAACCTGTATGCTGTTCCAACAGTGATTTTTTAAAAATGTTTTAGTCAAGACGTTTACGCTGGCATGCCTGTATGAATTAGAAATTGTTCCTCAGTGGAGAAGCATTGTGTAATTCAAAACTGGTAACTTTAGAATCCAAGTTGACTTTTAAATGAATACATACTTTAAATAAATACAAATTTCAAATTACACAATGATTCTACACTGAAAAACAATTTCTAATTCATATACGCGTGCGAACACAAACCTCTTGACTAAGACATTTAAAAAAAAAAAAAAAAACATTGTTGGAACAGCATACGTTTTAGTGACTCAACATGCTACATAAAAAGACATTTTTTTTATTCCTGACAATGATGTATTAACGTCGAAACTTAGTTGACTTTAAATGAATACATTTTTTTTTTTTAAATCTGCGTTGTTTTGGATTCTAAACTTACAAATTTCAAATTACACAATGCCTCTAGACTGAGGGACAATTTCTAATTATAGATAAGTGAGATTTTCCCCTATTTTATTAACTAATCTGCTTTGGCATCGATTTAGATCAATCATTGGTGCTTATTTTCAGAAACTATAAATTTGTTTTGTTCAATTTCATTAATTTTTATATTTAGTTCTGTTCGCTATTTTCTCTTACTATAGTCATCCATACATGAAATCTGAGGAATATTCACTCTCACACTCATATCTACTACCACTGTCACCCGCATACAATGGAAAGACTTTTTTATAAGACACATACATTGCTAGCACTGTTATTATTTCATACTTCGATCTTGCTATTTTCTACATTTTCAACCTAAACAAGGGACACTCCCACTACTTACATTTTTTCTTTTTATCGCAAAAGTTTTGATTGGCTACTGAAATTTCTTTTACATTCTCGCTTACTAGAATAACAGACTAACATTTATCAAACACTTTTATTCCGTCTGATCATTCTAAACCAATTCTATCTTCTGAAAATGCAGACAGTGGACACCACACTGCTTACCGCACACATTTCACTCAATGTAATGTATTGTATTCCAGCATTATAGAGCGGTTATCATTCCTTAACACACAAAAACTTTGCCTTCTCTATGATCGGTTAAAAAGAAATGGCACCAACATGCATTATCTAGAATATTCATTCAGTCATTATTCCATCATTCTGTTTATCCATACTGTGCGTTTTACAGTAACTAAACGTGCAGTAGCTGTCTTTGCGATTACTTAAAAAAATTTCTTTTTATGGAAATCACTCCAGACAAGGCACGAAGCCACTTGATGTAAAGAGCTAAAAAAAAAAAACAAAAAAAAAAAAAAAAACACTACTTCAAAGTCAAAAATTTCGACCCAGAAAATAGCAATTCTTCCCCCATTTTGTCAGAAACCATGCTCATGAAATGTGAGGATTAAAGCGAGAGTTACGAGGCTGCCGAAAGTAAACCCATGGTCCACTTTCTACTCTCCTAAAAATGGTTACTATACCAACATGACTAAACTATTCTGTTGCAACTACACTTCTTATTCATCATTCATTTCAGTGATTCTGCACTAAGCTCATAAATTCACACAATAGGCATTCACGAGCTAGTCAAAAAGAACTCTTACGTTATTCCATTAAGATATGTATTCCACTATAGTGAATTTCGTTTTCTTATAAAACAAGTCAGCTCTTTCAATGATTTCTTTCTTGAAATAATCATACTTGGAATAAATAACTTAAGAAAAATTAGTTTACTGATTAAATTACATCCAATAGTTTATTAGTTTATTCACATAAAATATTATTCACAAAAATAAATGTTACTATCAAATCAAATCAGTTAGAAAGTATTTCCATGTTTTTGGTTAACAAATCAGCTATTTTCATGAATTACTTTGTGATATTAAAATCCTATTTAGAAACAATTATTTACATAAAATAATTTAGTGATTATATTAGATCCACTATAATGCAATTTGGTTTCTTATCAAACAATTCAGCTTTTTATTGAATTACTTTATCAAATAAAAATCCTATTTTGGAAAATTATTCCATTTACAAAAATCGTGGCTATGTTTGCACGTTGATGTTTATTCTTAATTATTAAATATAAACGTTTTAGTTTTATTTATATATTTCTATTTATTTTTCATTTTACTTAAATTCAGAGCCAGTTTTTGCACACATTTTAATTTTAAATACATGTAATCCTATAAAATAGTATCTTCCTACCAGTGTTTGTGTATAGACACTACTATTTAAAATCCTTATTATGGTGTCGGCTTTGTTTAAAAACATGCATTCACTTATCTAGAATACTGATTTCATTTAAAAACAAAACAAAAAAGCCTCACCTCTACGTACATACATTTCTGCGAGAATGCTTAGTTTGGAAATAACACGTTTTAATGTTCATTATTATAATTATTTATAAATAATTAAACACAATCCTTAATACCTATACAGTCAGTGGAATACCAACAAAACCATCACTATGCCAATTTCATGGCCTTGTGCCAAATTGTATTAATTTACAAGTAATGAAATTTCATCTCTATAACTGACTAGTTTGCCAATCTAATTTAATCTTGCTTTAAGTTGATTATAAATGCGTGCAACTGAATTTAGAAAAGCTTTTTACTTTGTTTTCGTTTGTTTAACTGTTTTCATCAATCTTGTAGGAGGTGGCTGTGATGAAGTGTATAACGACGCGAATTGACTGCCTGGGTGTATCAAGTTCAAATCCAGTCGGTTTCATAGCCCCACTTTTGCTATGGATGTTGGCAACCTTCATGTGATCTCTTGTGCGAGTACCCGATTATAGAAAGAACTGCAGAAACCAATGCCAACAACAGAAGCCGGTCAAAGAAGTCATTATGGGGATTCCTAAAGATTTGCTTGGTGGAGTACTGCTGTCACATCTGGGGAGGTGCCGCTCAGACCTTGACAGAGTACAACATCGATTTTGTAATCTAGTAGGAGATGATCTCATCTCTTTTCTGCAGCCCCTTTCTCACAGAAGAGACATTGTTAGTCTTTCTCTACTCTATCGGTATTTCCATGGTAGGTGTTCAACTGAATTTCAAGCTCTGGTTCCCTGCTGTAAAACCTTCTCAGCAAGAACTCATCTTGCTACAAACACACAATGGACTCTTTTCTTCAGCGTACCAAAAATAAAAAAGGAACTACAATGAACAGACTTTATTTCCAAGAACTTCCCACCTGTAGAACACGTTACCGCAGGAATGTTTCTCTACAGACTATAACATGATCGTTTAAGTCCAATTTAGTTTTGTGCAAAGGGAGTAAAAAAGACGGTGGAAGCCCTTCATGAATTTTTTTTTTTTTTTTTTTTTAAATTTAAAAAATATCTATCGCGTCGTCTTGTGAATTAATAAGAGTTCTCAATCCTTTCATAGTACTGCTCCATCATTCAACTGAAAATATCACTAACCCTTATCCTCGAGGGGTATTTTGCATTGGTAAGTTGTAATCAATTAGTATAAAAAAACACTTAGCTATAAATCTTGTATTTAAAGAAAATAGTAACTAGAAACTTTTTACCTTATATAAAAAAAAAATCAGAAACAATTGTGATTTAAAATATAGCATGTTATTAATCTTATAAAATTTTTTATTCTTTCAGATATAGTTTTTATGACAACTGCAGTTTCATGTGTCATCTAATCATTCGAAAGTGCATTAATAATAAGTCTTCAGCGTTTTGACATACTTGAATAAAAATTGTATTAAAGTGTTATTATTGTTATATTAGTTGGTGTTGCCGGCTCGCTATCGCTGCACAATATTCGCTACTTGAAACATTAATTAAAAATAAATATTACATTCCTAACTTTGTTGTAAACTCGAAAAAAAAAAAATCTTTCTTGTTTATTCATATAGATAAACATTAACATTTTGCTAATTTCCACACAAATTTATTTATCTTTTAAATGTGACTAAAGAAAGGAAAAGAATGAAATCAATTTTCCTTTTTATTTGCAATTTAGAAATAGATCGCAACTTATTGAAAATCAAGTCTGCCCATCTAAAGAAAGTAACACAAATGCTACATATTCGTCCAGGAAATAAAACAATATTGTGAAACAGAACTATTTGTTACATTAAAATCAATAAAATTTCCCTTTTCAAAACCAATATGCAAACTAGTTAACCTAGCTGTATATAAAAAAAGATGGTGCGTCTATTGTGTAAAGTTGAATTAACTTGAAATGGAGTGTTTTTTAATTTATTGGTAGTGCGAGAAATGGGTCAACTTTCACATGTAATCATTGAGATAGTCGAGACATGTGTCGCTAACTACTTTTAGTCTATAAAACATAAAAACTTGAAATGTTATATGAATGATTTGTTTTTATACTAATGAGTCCCCAAGGCCAAAAGACACTCAACGATAATGGTTAATGAGATTGTCAGTTGGATGATGAACAATACTACGAGAGGATTGAAAACTATGAACGGAATGGACAAGATTTTATTACGGAAGAGGACGGTTTGACGTGTATTTGCTGACATTGGATTTGAAGAGAACCATATTGTAGTCTGCCACGGGACTGTTACCCTGCAATGTGTTCCACAGATGTGAAGTTCTTGAGAAGAAACTCTGTTCATGGAAATTTTCTTTGGTTTTAGGTACACAGAAGAAGAAAGGAAAATTCTTTTGAGTAATTGTAGTAAGGCGAGTTCTTGCTGTGAATTATTTACAAAGAGGAACCATAGACTAGAGCTCAGTCAAGCATGGTTCATGGAAATAAGGAGAAAAAGACTAGCAACATGTCTTCTGTAAGAAAGAGGCTATAGGGAAGAGAAGAGATCATCCCACTAGAACGAGACATTGATTTTGTACTCTTTAAAGGCAAAAAAGAGTGCCCTGTGCGGCATCTCCCCAGATGTGGCAGCAGTATTTTATCTTAGGACGTATCTGACTCTCATACAGGTAAAGGATTGTATCAGGAGTCGGATACTTCTTAAGCGGTAGAATGATTTAATGTACAGATTTGATGTAAGTCTTCCATTCCAGGTCTGAAGTGAACGTCTGTCCTTGGAGCTTATGAACGCAAGGTCTTCAACTACCTTTGCAGATTGTTGTAAATGTGTGTACGTAGTGGTATATTTGTCTTTTTTCTTATAAAGGACCCTGTCAAGGGAGCACACAAACTCTCACTGAAATTTGTTAGTCTCCGATTTTAATTAAACCATAATATAATCTCTCAAATTTTTTTTAATGTGTTCCCTCAGGGAACATGACCCCCCCCCCTCATTTCTATACTAAACATGTACAGCAAAATCATGTTGACACACCAGTTCTCATTAGATCACTGAAGTTAAGCGACATGGAGTTGAGCCTGGTCAGTACCAATTGGGTGACCATTTGGAAATAACAGGCATTCTATGTGGGAGGACAGCAACCCATCCCTGCAAAAACTAATGTTCTCATCTCCCCTGACTGGGATATACATGCGACTGGGGATTGCTTGTGAATTAAATATTCCCTAGAAACTTCCTCCTTCTAAGGAAGCTGGCTCAACCTGCCCAGGGTGAATGCCACACCAGCTACTGGACACATTTAAACTTTGATTTTAACGGATTTAAACTATTAAAACACACAATTATACCGATTCTCAGATTTTAAGATCTCCTAATAAAGAAGGTCAACATTTAAAAATGAACCTTTTTCTAAGCCAGAACTTTAATCATATAAGCTCTAGTTTTCATACAGTGTTTGCCAAGGTTGCAGAAGTATAAGGTCCGACTGACTCAGACTCCTAGGATTCCAAAATATCCGACTCAAACTCCTTATTTTAAAGTTTTCCAATATTCAGACTTGATTCTTCGGAGATTAAAAAATTCCACTCCAACTCCAGACATTCTTACAAGTAAAATTCCTTCTAAAACATCTAACTACGCAACCCTGGTTTTTACCATTGCAGTTTGGATTTGATTGCTTTAAAATATTTTGAGGTCAGATTTTTTCAAGTTTGCAGTTATTAAAAAGCTCAAGGATGTCTTAATATTATTAATCTGTCCTGAGAGTGGAGAATCCAGCTAGTATATATATATATATATATATATATATATATATATATATGAAATTAGAAACGATCATTAAAATGAATTTTCCTTACATTTAAAAGATGTTTTTTTAGATCTCTATAAGTAAAAAATAAATTCACGTGAATCAGTGCGGCTTTTTTAAAAGCTGGTTTGATTCTGTTTTTGGCATTGGTTTCCCCGATTCTTTGTAGAATCAGGTACTTACAGAAGAAAGGACCACGTGAAAGTTGCCAACATGCATAGGTAAAAGTGGTGTATTGGAGTCAACTGGATTCGAACTTGGCACACCCAGGTCCATGTCGTTATCCACTTCACTACAGGCACCACCACCTTTCTTCTCTATAAGTGGAAACACCACTCATTTTTATCCTGTTTAAATCTTGAGAAACAAAATCAATTTTTCATTATTTTCTTGCTGGACCTTCACCAAGAACTTTAACCCTTTCTTAATTCAAAATCCAAATTTTATATTTCACAAAAATAAAGAAAAAAAAGAAACGTTAACAAAAAATATTAAAATGCAAATAAACAAAAAGCAAAACAACAACAAAAAATAATGAACGAAAGACATTTAAATAAAAAAATAAGTAATCTATTTTCCGGAACATTGTTTTTTTTTTTTTAATTCCTAAAAATGATAAGAACAAAAAGGCAGCAGACGACATTTCAAATGAAAACACCAAATACATAAGACATCAAAGTTGTGTCGACAAATAAAAACATCTATTGCATATATCTATATACATTCAAGCAAATAAAGAATTTGTGCGTAAGGCCAATGCAGCTGCATTCGATGCAAGCATATTAACAACAATAACAACAACAAAAAAGAAAAGAAAAACATCTATGGTGTTTGATAAACATCAGTTGTACTTAGACTGGCAAAATTGAAATGAAGGAGGGGGTGAACACCGACATTGTATCATCTCATTTCACAAATTATTTATTGTGGATTTATTATATATATATATATATATATATATATATATATAAGCTTTCAATTGAGTTAGCTGGATTTACTGACACACGGTATTAGTCAAAGAGTATAGAGTTGTCGATTTAAAAAAAAAATTTTTTTTATTCAGGTGGATTATTGCTTGTTAATATCATAAAAAAATAAAAACTACAAAATACGAACTGATATAATGTATCTATTATTACACTAAAGTAGAGTTCATCAACATGTGTTTCCAAAAGGCTTTTTTTTCTTATATACTTTAACTTGAAGAATACCTGTCTCAGGAAGGGTAAAATTAATTTCCTGAACAGGACAGTTTTGCACCATTTTTACGTCCCCTTACAAAGATTAAAATCAACATATAATGATTCTAAACAGTATGTCTAGAATCCTTATTCTAATTTTTAAGGAGTGAATCCTGTACATACAAATATAAAGACATGCGCATAACTAACTTCATATAAAAAGAGATAGCACAAAATACATGCTAAAATATTCCGGAATTCAGGGATTGAGTTGCGTTTGAAAAATAAATCCATTTTAAATGTTCTATTTAGCCACAATTCGCAATTAATTCAAATTTCTTATTAAGTTAGTGTTTATTATTCTGACCCTCTCACGATACATATTGCGAGACTCCCCTTCTCTTATTTTATATGGTGTCCATAATTCTCGCTTCCATATCTCTCTCTCTGTTAACAATCAAAGGTAATAGAACTAACTATAAAACTCAAGACAGGGATAGTCTATTTTTTTACATCATCATCATCATCATCAACCGGTTTATTTGTTGAATCAGGCCACAATTAATCCTCTGATGAGGGTGGGGCCTGATTGTCTAGTCTCGAAATCTAAGTCTTCTTCTCCACTCCTGTCTTTGGCAAGGCTTGATGGAATGGCCTTCCTATCACGTTTGACTACGTCCTCCCAAGTCAACTTGGGTCTGCCAGTGGTGATGTTCTCTGCTGGCACATTCAACTGTCAGACTTTAGCAATCCAGCCATCGCTACGCTCAATGTGACCCAACCAACGCAGTCTGTTCTTTCGCATGATGTCTGCAAGGCTTTTCAAGTCGACCTGTGAGAGCAGGAATTCAAAAGAAACGTATTGTTCAGGCCTCACCAAACAGATCCATCTGACCATTGCCCTGTCATTACGGTGCAGATTCCTTAGTATGCCAGCAGAGACAGCCCAAAACGAAATATCACCACATGTAATAATACTATTTAACTCGTAGCTGAGACGGAAAAAAGAGAGGGGAGCGGAATAGGGAGCAAAAAGAGAATAGCTTGGGTTTTGTATTTATTTAAAAAAATTTAACTGGCTTCGCAAACTCATTTTGTTGATTCAAACTATCTAACATAAGCTGAATAGTTGACCCAACAAGTTGCCTTTTTTTTTCTTTCTATTTTATATTTAAAAACAAATTTCAAATTATAGCTTTAGTTTAATAATATAAATAAACGAGAAGAATACCCGTCCCAGGCTAGGTAAAATTAATCCCCCGGACAGAACAGTTTCGCACAATTTTCGAAGACCTTACGAATGGGTCATCTCCATATTTCTGTATATATGTGTGTTGTGGACCCTAACTGTGGATCCAGAGAGAAGGATACAGGCCACAGAGATGAGATGCTTCTGAAAGATCCTCAACCACATTACAAATGAGGAAGTGAAGAATAGACCCATACAAGGAGTCGGGCCATATGAGCATCTACTCACCACTGTGAAAAAGACGAAAAATTAAGTGTTACGGCCATGTTACACGATCATTAGGTATTGCAAATACAATTCTGCAGGGAGAAAAAGGAGGGTCAGACTAAGAAAGAGGGAGGGAGGACAGCATCTGAAAGTGGACAGGGCTTAGCACACTCAGGACAGTAGAAAATCAGGAGGCTTGGAGAAAGCTGATTGCTAGGTCATCTCTGGCGCGCCAACGATCATCCAGACCACAGGACAGATGAGAGTGAATTGATATTTTTATCTTCTAAACTAAAAAATGTCACACCATGTCACACGAGATTTCGTCTGTGAGTTGACAGGTTTCAAATTGCTTTTGATTAGAAACAATTTTGTTCAATTTATAATTTGATCATCAAACGATACAGTAATAATTAAACTTAACTTTCACAAAAAAAAAAATAAAAATAAAAAATAGTTTGTACCAGCATGCAATTTGTCTATCTCTTGGTCTTATTTATAAACTAGCAGAAAGACCCGACATTGCTCGGGATTGAACGAGGATCACTATTATGTATTTTTTCATTATGCTCATGATACCATATTACTTTCTTCATTTTTACTGCACCCTTCCTCCCGTTTCGCCCCCTAATATAGTCGTAAGAAGCTGAAATGTTGGAAAACTCTGAATCAGTGTCTTATACATATAGTTTAAATTTCATTAAAATAAGATATATTTGAAGTTTAAAAGAGGTTATGCCCTCATATCCCCCTTAGGGGTATTCTTAGAGATTAGAGAACACTGCCATTGTCTCGTCCGGTAAATTTTACATAAGAATACATTTAGATTTTATGTAGATTCTCTAACCTTTCTTTCTGTAGGGAACACACAAACATCAAACACACACAGACATTGAATTTTATATCTATATAGAAGAATTAAGAATTATAATAAAAAAACTCTGAAGTAGTAATGATTCATTTAAGTGAAGCGGCCTATTTAAAAAATAAACAAAAAACGTGTGTTTCTACATGACTGTTTAAAATTTCAACTTTTTTAAAACTTTATATTTCAGAAATTTTAAGATAAGGATTAATAATTTGGATTATTCAGACTACTGTTATCATCTTGGTTGCTATTTTAACATCAGATCAGTCAAAACATTGTGAAAATAAAGATAACAGTAGTCTGAATGATCCAAACCATACTTTTTTAACTATTATATTTAATTTAATTATCAAATGATAACTTAAAAAAAAAAGAAAAAGAAAGTCATTGTTTTAATATATATTTGGATTGTTCAAACTATTGCTCTCATCTTGGGTGTTGTTGTCACGTTTCAGATGATATAACTTCCGACCTTCAATTCAAAAGATTTAGTCCTAAAGAAGGTTGGAGTTTATATCAGCCGAAATGTTGTGAGAACAACACTCAAGATGAGAGCAATAGTCCGAACAATTCAAATACATATCAATCCTCATCGCAAAAACAAAAAATTTTAAAATTTAATATTGTTAAGTTTATATAAAAATATTTGAAGCAAAAATAAAAATAAAAACTTTTCCGGGAATTTCACTTTAATTTCATTTTTGTTTTCTCCAACAATTATTATTCTAATAATTTATTCAATACAATACATTAAAATGTCTCATTATTTTATCAAATTATATGTCTTCATAAAAACTAGACATTATTGTCAATTATCACGTTTAGAGGACGATTATCAAAGAGATATAAAAAAAAAAATATTAAAAAAAAAAAAAAGAAATTATTTCCATGCAGTGTTTACTTCTCGATTATACCTGACTTTATCGCTAGTACAACTGAAATCCCTCCTTTATATTTTAGAATATCAAGGGATCTAGAAATTCGGGATTTAAAAATGTCCATTTAACAATGAAGACATAATAGAAAAAATGAACCAACATCCCATTTGATCATAGAAATAGTTTTTACTTATTTTGCTCTCACACTGTACACATCAGGCATGTGTACGCAGTGTGATGATCTATAAAGTGAGTGAGTTTGTTTAACGGCACTTCAATCTCTGCCAAGAAAAAATATAATTGTTTTTCTTTTTATAGTATGGGTTTTTATAGCTTTTTGTTTTGTTATATTTTGTTGAGGAGATTAACATGTTTTAGGAAATTTATTATTTCTTTTGGCCTGGTGTCCCTGAAAAGGTCCTTTAGGTTATCTGCCTGATGGTATTTAGGGTATATTTGTTTGAATTTGTCACATTTTGTATGGGGAAATTTACATGTTGGACATTTTGGGGAAGGGGAGTGTCTCGTTTTAGATCGTGTGAATGTGTAATGTATGTGTGTCCGATCCTGATTCTACTCAGTACTACGTCCCATCTTCGATTGGTCAGTGGTTCTGCAGCTTCTGATTTGACTTCAGGTTGGTGCTTGTATAGTTTGTGGTTTTGGAACATGTCCCAATGAAAGTGAAACCTGGTCAGTGAACACTGAGGATATGTGTTGTATAGGTAGAAATAATATGATGGATGTATAATGTGTGTCTTTAATAAAGGCTGATAACTTCAGAAGAAGATTAAATGTGGACAGTATAGGGAGATGTGTGCAGAACAGGAGACTTTGATGGTATGGCCACATTTAAAGAATGGATGAAAGTGCTTAGGTTAGTAGATGAAGAACAGTTGAGGTAACAGGTTCATTTCACAAGGAAAGGCCAAAGAAAACATGGGAGGAAGTGATAAGAATAGACTTGAGAGAAAGAGGGATACATAAAGACCTGGCCAGAGATAGGTTAGTTTGGAAGTCATTTTTTAAAAGCCATCCAATGCATGCCAGCATGTAAAACAAACATTAAAGCGAATACAATGATGATGATTATTAACTATTTGGCTGCAATTTCAGTCTTCGTAATACTAGAGTATGCATTTCGTCAAAAATGACGGATAGAAATGTTACATTTTTCTCACAAATAAATAGAGCATTGAAAAAAATGGAGGCAAACTTTTTATTTCGCAATGAAATGTATTTCCTTTCGCCTGATGAGCTATTTTAATCATGCACATCAAAATTAATCTTCTTATGACCACTGGTCACTCGCCTTACCTGCCTTCCACAGCCGCAAAGCTAGACACAAGGTTATTTTATGGGGGAAATCCAGTAAGCGATAATGATAACTCACTTCCGGAGAGACCAGTAACTATGTTGTCATTTGTTTTGTTTTAAGGAAGGTCAAGATTTGGTAATAATCAACTCTCATATACTAGACGATTTTAAAAAACAACAAAAAGAAAAAAAGGTGAAAGCGTGAACAGAATAATTACTAACTAACCCCAATAAGTTGACAACACTCATCTATCTTAGCTAAAACTGATGCACTATTTTCTTTTGCTGTAAATAGACAAGTTCACTGCTGAATAATCAGAGGTCTTGGCGTAGGAACACAGAAATTTGTTGGACGATTTCTTACAGCGCAAATGCAATCTATTTTTCCCACCTAGCCAGTTGGAGTTAAGACATCACTTGCACAAGACATATGTTGTTGGCTTTTCCAACTCGCCAATGACATGATGAATCTACCAAGGTACATGGTGCCCTTTAAGATTGACTCTTCTTAGCTGTCACAGCCCAAAATAAAAGGTTTTTCAATGTAGCCTTCAATGTCGTTTATTTATTCATCTATGGGGTCAGATGGACTTTTTATCACAGCTAACTTTGATTATAATTTTCTTCTTCATCAGATCCTTTTTATATCAATGTGCAGGTTTTAGGGGCATGGAAATATCCATGAAAGTTTTGAAGCAAAAGTTTTACAGAGGATGCCCTTCTTTGCCCAACACTTTACCGTGATCTACACTAAGTGCGTCACCAACCAAAGTCAACAGCCCGCACTCGACCAAGTCAGTCTGTCACCTTTTATGGCGGCCGACACCCGCCAAGTCTAAACTTTACATTGTGCATCTGTATGCATTTCATGAAGGTATACCTGACTAGAGCATATCCCACATACACCCTCTGAGTAGGCTGTCAGTTGACCCAGGACTGCTTATTGGGTATTCGTAGCTAACCTCCGTATCTGAAGGCTGTTCCCCAATCGAGAACGGATACAATTCACCCCATCCATCCATTAAAATGCTATCAGAGTTATTATTGTCTCATCAATAATCCATTTAAAATAAGGGTAGAAAGACACAAGTGACTGGAAATGATAATGATTTTGCGTTATTTTGTAATTTACGATGATGAAATCGAAACACTCCAGCATTAACCCTAAGTTTGAAGTGGCGGTCGGGAATGCCAGGATCGGAGTCAAGATACTAAATTCGTCTTCACCTCATTTTTCACAGGTTGCGGTTTACTATTTTATTGAGTGGGGGATACATTTTTCATAACAGCAATACAATAACATTGGGTTCAGTTAGTCCTGGGTAGAGGATGACTCAAATTTACTTGCTCATTTCCAGACAAGGGTTATTTCTTATAGTGTGTGTGTATGTATATATATATTTGTTATAAACCTTTATTTGTACAAACATTTTTGCCTACAGATTTGCAGACATATTTCAGTTCTAGCCGAGGATCAGCTGAACTTCAAGTCAAATTATTAGTATGAAGGTAGAAATTAAAACTTTTCCATTTCTGCTTTCATACTAGAAATAGCTAGAACTAAAACATGTCTGCAAATGTGTAGTTAAAAATGTTTGTACAAATAAAAAGTTTAATATATGCACACACACTATAAGGAATGCCCCTTGTTATCTGGAAATGAAGGAAGAAGTTTTATAATAAATAAATATATAGCTCTATTTATTATTGAGCACAATTATATAAACACAGTAAGGCTTCACTGCATTAACACATGTGGACATAAATTCATATACTTATATGAGAGGTACTGTATAAAGGACACATTAACAATAATGTATATGGTTTACATCGACAAGGTTTTTAAACTTATGACATAAAATTGAACACACACTTTTTATTCAGCATTATCTTGAATTATTTTTTCTAAGCCCGGCAATATGCCTCACCCAGAATGATGGTTTAAATACAGCTAGTTATAGATAAGTATTGATAAAAGAAATCAGCGGTTCATAATAGTTGAGCTTATTATTAACTTTTCCATGGATCTATTTTTCACAATTGCAGAGATAAAAAACAAAACAACGGAAACATTTAAAACTCATGCGTTGATTTTATATATATATAGTATATATATATTTGTTTCTAGAGCTGTTAATACAATGAAACTGCAGTGTTTATAAAAAGTGCTCAATAACAAGTAAGGCTGTTTTTTAGCATACATTTTTATTTATACAAAACCATATTTTTTTCTAAAGGTCTGAGGAAGTTGGCTCTTGAAAGAGAGCACAGCTGAAACATGTATGCACATATGTAACCAAAAATGTTTGTATAAATAAAATATATATATATATTACAAGGTGACATGATGTGAAAGGTTGTCATTTCATATTTGTAAGAATTCAAGATGGATATGGTGTTCTATTCACCAGGAATGAAAGAAAATAATCTAACCTTATAGCATATAATATAAACACACATGGAAGTTAGAATGAAAAATAGTTTACCTTGTATTATGATAAACAAATTGTAAGAAATAAATAGTTTACTTGCAGAAATAGGTAGTGAAATGTTAGAATTTTATTTTTTATTAAAGGTGTATAAGTGCACACTTCTGTTTAAGTGAGTACGGCAAAATGTCTCCACTCTTACAGTATTCTTAGCCGAAATAAGTATTTTCAGAAAAAGAAAATTAAGCGTAAAAATTATATTCGTGCCAATAACATAAATAGGCTAATCCGAATCAAATAGATTGCTATTTGGATCTGACTTTGAAAATTTGACAATATATATATATATATATATATATATATATATATATATATATATATAGATTTAGATTTTTCACTTATAAAATAGATCATTCAGTGAAGACCGGGGTTGTTCCAATAAAAAACAAGCTCGATGATACTCGATTACAGAGTACAGAGCATTTATATGTGATTTTATGAAGGCTTACCAAAGCATTCCTTTCAAGACACCAATGATCACCATTAAAGATATTTTTTCTTACAAATACTATTTATTCAAATTAAATGTTTTTTCCTACACGTGTTTCACTACCAAGCAGTTACTTGCTTGGCAGATCATCAGGGAAATTAAATGTCTGGAATACTGGTTTCAACTGCCGACAAAACACAATGTGGCGTTGTAATAGTTGAGGTCACTTAAGAAGAGAAGAGGAAAAAAAATAAAAATAAAGTTTGACTTATTTTTATTTTTATTTTTTTTCCTCTTCTCTTCTTAAGTGACCTCAACTATTACAACGCCACATTGTGTTTTGTCGGCAGTTGAAACCAGTATTCCAGACATTTAATTTCCCTGATGATCTGCCAAGCAAGTAACTGCTTGGTAGTGAAACACGTGTAGGAAAAAACATTTAATTTGAATAAATAGTATTTGTAAGAAAAAATATCTTTAATGGTGATCATTGGTGTCTTGAAAGGAATGCTTTGGTAAGCCTTCATAAAATCACATATATATATATATATTCTTGGCACTAACATAGAAAAATCAAAACAAATAGCCATGCAATGCTTTACTGGTGTTTAACATGACATGCAAGTTTGTCTATGAACAAAAATGTCAGTGTCGTGCTTTCACCAGTCGAATGGCTACTAAATGGCATTGGTCCCACATGAGCTCAACAAATAAATGTTTTATTAACTTTTTTTTCTCAATATAATTTTTGAAGATATACTCCATCATCTAAATTTCAAATACTTTTTTAAAACAAGAACAATATTTCTTATTCATTTGGCATTAGCCTGCGCAATGTTCTTGACTAAAGAAAACTTTTATCCTGTATTTGCTTCAACACCAAAAGAGATGAAAAAAGGTATTTAACTGTATCTTTATTTGAAATTCTCATGAAGGAGTATATCTTTGAAAATTAAATTGAAAAAAAAATTATTAAAACTAAAATGCATACGGCTTATTTTTAATAATTCAAATTTCCTATATAAACAATGCTTTTTAAAACAAGAACACTATTTCTTATAAATAAATGTTTGTTTCTGAAACCAGGTCCATTTCCGAACATAATTATTAATTCATTTTCCTTTTTTTACAAGAAGAATAATTAGATTTATTTCACAGCATACGTTTCAATGAAGATACATAAAGGGATGTAATTTTTAAGATAACGAGTTCAAACAAAATTCCACAATTAAAGAAACTAGGTTTTTATTTTATCTACCGACAAACAAAGCCAATATTATGTAGATTTAATTAATTTGGTAAATATAGGATACATTGTGAACATTTGATGTTATCTCTTTCCCTCTCATTGTTGCTTTTATTAATGTTAAAATACATGTGTGTGTGTGTGTCTCTCTCTCTCTCTCTCTGTCAACTGACATAACACTCACTTTTTCGCATATTAACAAGTGATTTGCTGTCCTTTATCTGGTCTGATTCAATCCTCCTCCTCCTCTCTGTCAATGTATGTTATTTGCTACTGAACAGTTGCTATGATAAATAAAAGAGAATACATTGTGAATATTTTATATCCCTTGTGGGATCCTGTTCCAGCAGTAGTAGCAACAGCAGCAGCACTCCCGAAAATCGAACCCTTCCTCACTGGCAATGCGGTAGTGTCAGAGCTATGCAGTTTGGAACTCCATTTTCTGGCAGACAGGTTTGCCACCAAACGTTAGAGCTGGAACCCGGCTAACAGGACTCTAGTGAAAATCCAGGAGTCAGTATCAGGATCCGTCGTCGTCGTCATCGTCCTTTGGTCAGCTCTGTCTTTTAATGTGGCAAACAAAGATGTATCAGGTGCAGAACGACAAATCAATGAAATGAAAGTGACAACGTTGCTTCTGCACCATTCTTTAAAAAAAATTTTATTACTTTTATTCACCTCCAAACAAGGCACCTTAAGCTTAAGGTGTGTTAAGAAATTGACATTCAGAGAATCTTAATTGATATCTAATAACTATGGATCGAATTTAATGTAAATTTGAAATATTTGAATTTTCAACTGGGAGGCTGTGCCAATATTATGACCCTTCCAAACATTTTAAAATATTCCCAAATTTCAGTTTCTAGAGTATTTATTAATTGATGTCTAATACCTATTGTTAAAATTTTTAAAAGTCGGAGGCATCACAAATTTTCACCCCTTTGCTTTGCATAAAAATAAATTAAACTAAATATAACCCACATGACCTATTACGTCTAACAACTGTTTAAAAATTCATAATGATCGGTTCATTAGTGTAGGATTGAATCCTTTATATACAAATATATAAACATATACACATACCTAACTGTATACATACAAAGAGATATGTATATTCTGAGATTAATAAGATATAGATATGTGTATATATAAAAACAATATCGTCATAGACAATTGATTATCTTCTATCTTCTTTTTAATACATTTTTGTTTCAGATATGTTGTCTATCTCAAATGTAAATCACTCAATACCACAAAGTGCCTTCTCTATGGTCAATCTTTTAGAGACTAAAAATATATCAAAGTATCATATTGCTGAAGTTATTTTCCACTGGGCAACACCAGTTATCCCTGCTAGCGTGGTTTATAAATGAAGATAATTTTTGGCCTTTTGGCTAGGAGCAATGTGTAGCATCTGTTCTGATACTACACTTCATCTTTCCTTTTCTTCAGTCAGTGACTGAGACAATTTTTATTTTTGTCCCAATCCAGAGTGCTCTCTTTTGGGGAGCTGGATTTCCCCACATTAAAAACCGACCTTGTGTCTAACTCTGTCCTTGTGGGGAGGCAAGTAAATAGGGACACCGTTTCAGAATGAATGCAATCTAATTAACAAACTGAAATGCTCCGTTTTAATTGCATCTATTTTTGTGGATGGGCAGTCTATTTCTACATATGTCCAATCAATCGACACAATTTGACCATCTGTCTGCATCTGTAGGGGGTGTGGCGGGGAGTTGGCTTTCATCCTGAATCAATAAATTAATCATCTAACTTCCATAAAGGCTAGGATGATGATAATAACAACATCCAGATCAATTATCAGCAAAAACTACTCCCCTCCTCCCCGAATAGTCCTGGATTTAGAAACGAGCACACCAGAGAGGGCAGAAGAACCAGTTTTCATTAATCAGAAATGCAAACCACATCCGATTGTTATGTGTTCATCTCTTCATAATTAACAAAACTCGATATCACTTCTGAAAAACAACAGATCATCTTTTTCTCATTGGAATCTTTAAGTAAATCCTCTTTAAGTAACTGTTTAAACATTTTCTTAGTCCAGTTCTTTAATTAAAAAAAAAAAGGCTAAAAACGTCTTTTTGTGTTTTTTATTTAAATGTTTGTTTTTAGTTTTGGTCAGAATGTTCTGAAACTGGACAGTATGACTGGAAAAGAATTTGTCCTCTGATTGCATACTTTGCTAGTATTCATGATGAACGAACACATACTACACTGCCCCCCCCCCCTCTAAAGGAACAGGTAATGCCTGGGAGAGTGCTCTCAGGACAACAAAACAGAAACTACACTACCCCCCCCCAAATCACATTGAAAGATAGTATATTAGTGTAAAAATAGTATAGTAAACTGAATTGAGCATTAAAAAGATAGTAATAGTATAGTTTCAGCTTCAGACAGACAGATACCAAATCTCCATTAGTAATAGATAAAAAAGTTAATACAGTTTTTTAAAACTATGTAAAAATGTAATGGATCTCTTAAGGTTATAGTTATAATCTCTCACCCTGTATAGACTGACATTACAGTGAGTCAACAAAAACTCGTCTAGCTACAACCACTGTCAATAATTCCCCTTTCTCCCTATATATGCTTAAAGCTAAATGAAACTTCCATGAGCAAAGTTTCTTTCCTAGAACTACCTGGCTGTGGAACTCAATACCGCTGGGCTGTTTCCCAGTTGACAACAACATTGTCATTTTCAAGTCCAATGTAAACCTGTTCTTGCTGAGCCATCCTTCTAAATAATCCAACTGCCAAACGTATACAACCATTACTGATCATCACGGTATTGTCTCACCATTCACCTGACACTCATTAACCCTTATGCTCGAGTGGCTTTTTGACCTTGATAAGTGTAAAAGAAAAAAAAAAAAAAAAAAAAAAAAAAAAATTGAGGACCCTTTTACTTCCCAAATCCGGCACTTGTAGGTCATGAAGAGTGTATTAAAAAAAAAAAAAAAGACAAAAAAGGAAACTACAATAATTGATGTAAAATAAGATACAGACACAAAACGGACTTCCTTTTTCAGTAGTCGAAAGAATGTTCAGAAGATAATTCATCTGTACACTTAATAGTATAACAGACTAATTATTTATATATATACATATATATATATATATATACACACACACACATATATGACATCAAGGTTTGCTGTCATTTTTTTTTCAGGAAAGGAATGGGACAAACGAGATATTTCCCAAGTACATCTTACATGTAGACCTGTTACATGATAGGCACTCTTTGTGAAAATAAGATGCTCCATTTGCCAGTAAACGTCCATAAATGTCATCCTTTGAATAAATACGTCGGTTTAAACCTCTATTTCTGTTTCTACAAAATCAAAATTACTGTTCTTAAGAAACAATTCCCAAATCTAAACAGAATAATACAAATTATAAAAGCCTGTGATCGTGTCAAGTGGAGACAAAAATCCATTATTGCATACCCCGTCATAGCTCGGGACTAACGCAAAGAAAAAGATGAATTACAAAATTACACTGCTTTACAAGAATAATTTTTAAAAAAAAGAAGATTTTTGCTCTGAGGCAAGAGTGTGAATGCGTTTTGTTTTACAAATTTTCATATCACCAAACATTTTTACTTTATAAATGGAAATAAAAATATTGAAATATCATTTGGAAATTTTCTTTATTCCATTCATAATTATCATCATATTCGGTTTAACGTCCGTTTCACATGCTGGCATTGTTTGGCTTTTAGAAATTAACTTTCAAATAAACCTATCTCTGACTTGGTATTTATTTATCTCTTTCTTTCAAATCAATCCTTATCACTTCTCGTGTTTTCCTTAGTCACCTAGACTGTTTTATATTATGGCGAACCATACATTTTGCTATTAAGATTTTTTTTTTTTAAATTATATAATTCAGTTACTTGTTTGTCATCATCATCTGTTTAACGTCTGCTTTACATGCTGGCATGTGTTGAACGGTTTTTAGAAATTGACTTCCAAACTAACCTATCTCTGACCAGGTCTTTATTTATCATTCTTAAGTCCATTCTTATCACTTCCTATATTTTGCTTGGCCTTCCCCTGTGAACTGAACTTGCTATGACAACTGTTCTTCATCTACTAGCCCAAACACTCAATTCTTTCAACGTGGCCATAATAAACATCTCCCTATACTGTCCAGATTTAATGTTCCTCTATGGTCATCAGAACTAAGCCTGTCTTTAAGATTTACATTACACATCCATCAGATCATTCTCATATCATTTCTCTCCATGCAACGCATGTCCTCAACCCTCACTGGTCAGGTTTTACTTCCATACATCACACTTTGTACATATTCCTGATATTGAAAAAATTAGAACTTATAAAAAAAGCTACTGAAAAAAGAGACTAAGGAGTTCAGTGTCGGTCTTATACAACAAAACATGTCTAAAGGAAGGTTTGCTGTCAAAATATACTTCGATATATATATATAAAATACAATATCTTTGTTATGGCATTTTAGAAAAAGAAATGAAAAAGTATGTTTTATTTACCACTAGTGAAGGTACTCAGTGTTTGGGGCAATTTTTAATCATATTTCCTTAATATTTTCCTTTCAGTATAATTTGAATCTAATCACGAGTTTAAGGAGGAACAGACGGGACAAAACTATTGCTTTTGTATTTACTTCCGTTTTCAATAAATCAGTAGAGCTCAGTATATAAATATACTTATGGCAAGTAAACTTACTTGCCATAAGTAATTTATATATATGTAATTATTTTTATTGGTGATTGCAGCGTTCGTTGTTTTTTTGCTTATTATTTCGATTGTCTCACTTCCTAAGTGATTAAGATGCAGAAAATTGCATTATTAGTCGCCCTTAACTTTATAGGACGTATTTTTCGTTAATATACATATTTTTATTAATTTTATACGTACATAAAAGTAATCCATGGTTCACAGCCGTCATCAGCATGGCTAACTTAGACAAGGATCGAACCTTCGATATTGATGTCTATAGTCCAGCGTCTTTACCACCGGACCAAGACGCTTGTCTAGAAATATGTACGATTTTTATCACCTAAATATTTAATGTATTTTTTACGTATAAAATTAATAAAAATATATATATTAACGAAAAATACGTCCTATAGAGTTAAGGGCGACTAATAATGCAATTTTCTGCATCTTAATTACTTAGGAAGTGAGACAATTGAAATAATAAGCAAAAAGACAACGAACTCTGCAATCACCAATAAAAATAATTACATAAAATTACCTTAAATATTTAGGTGATAAAAATCGTATATATTTCTAGACAAGCGTCTTGGTCCAGTGGTAAAGATGCTGGACTATAGACATCAATATCGATCCTTGTCTAAGTTAGCCATGCTGATGACGGCTGTGAGCCAGAAACACGTGTTCATGGATTACTTTTATGTACGTATAAAATTAATAAAAATATATATATATATATATATATATATATATATATATATATATAACTATTTGAAAATTGCAATACGTAAACCTTCCTTGTGCCGGCAGAAGGAGTTTATAAGAGCATTGAATTTCTTTGGAGAACGTTGACCCCCTTTTTTTTCTTTTTTTTTTTTTTAAATCCCACGTTGTCCTTTTTTTAAACAACTATTTAATTAAATTTATTTTAATCGCCTATCGGTATTTCCCTGGCACTTCACCCCCCACCCCGCTCTTTCATTGATATTGTTTCATTAAAACTATCGGTTTCTCCTGGTGAGATAGATGATAGTCGAAAGAGCTCCAGAGAGTTTTCTGCTTATTATTTTAAAAAGTATATATAACTTATATATATATATATATATATATGTCTAGCCACACTGACGAGTATTGAAAAAACAAAACAGTTGTCAGATATATATATATATATATAAGTATCAAATTCAAAATTATATCATTCTATGATTTAATAAGTTTCAGAACAAAAAGACTTTTACACATGTTTCTAGGCGACAAAAGTAAACACAGGGGACCCAAGCTGTTAACTCCAACAATCCCCCTTCATCAGAAGGTCAAAAATAAGACATACCAGAAGGTAATCTGGAAGAGATTGATTTTTCAGACTATTAACTTTATAAAATCTTTTGCTTTTATACCTTAAACTTTTTACAGTGTTTTGAACATTATTTGTTTTTTGTTTTTTTTTTAACTTTTTGAAATTTTTTTTGTTTTTTTGCTGGACGTTTTCATCTTTTTATGTCAAATGATTTGAAGTCTCTTATCATCCATGTCCCATGTTTTTTGTGATCTTCTCCGAATTGCCTTTGGGTGTGTCTTCTTTCCGATTTCTGATGAAGGAGGATTGTTGGAGTAAGCAACTTTGATTACCTATGTTTACTTTCGACTCCTTTACAAATGTGTGTGAAAGCGTTTTTTTTTGTTCAGAAATTGTTATTAAATCATAAAATGATATAATTTTGAATTTTAATACTTTATTTATTGTAAGCTCTATTGAATATTTTAAATATTGAACTTCATTTTTGCATTTGAAACTGATTCATATCTGAACTATATTTGTTTCTATATTATTACCTAATATATATATATATATAGCTATACAACTAAATAAATGCATATACACATAAAGTGACAAATGAAAATATACACAGAAACAAATGCATGCAAAGCACAAAAAAAAGACAAATTTGTGAATTTTATCAAACAACGAAGGATAACAAATGCATTCAGATATTTAAAATGAGCAAAATACTAAATAAAAAAATGACAATATGATTTACCAGCTTGTCTCTTGTAAATTGCACAATATTATTTGATATTTAATTTTAAGAGAAGGGTTCATTTAATTTATTTTATGTTGTAACAACTATTAAAAAGACCTTTTTAAAACAAATTTAGATTATTTAAACTACTATTCTCATTTTGGTTGCTATTTCCACAATATTTTGGCCGAGGTAATCACAAACCTTCAGGTGTATCTTTTCAAACAAAGTAAAATTTCTGTCAAACTCGGAAATTTATACGGAATTTTGAACTGAACTCTTTATTTAATCCACGGACAGAGGGGGGGGGTTAGATTATTCTCGTTCCGCCAAACATAACCGGGTAAACGTGTTAACTTTTATGTTATTCGTAGTCATTATCATCAGTAGTAGGGATTGAACCTTAAAATTCCCGTAGACTGTCACTTAGAACTGATTGTTTATCAACAGACTTATGGTGTAACAGTTAAAGTTCTAAGTGACAGTCTTCTGGAGGTTGAAGGCTTAATCTTTACTACAGGCAATAATAACTAAGAATAAAATTAAAAGATTACTTAAGACTAATACAGGGCTGATGCAACAAGAATAATCTACCCCCTTGAATTAAATAAACGGTTTAGTTCAAATTCTATACAGGTTCCGAGTTCAACAAAGATTCCCAAGTTTGAAAAGATGCATCTGAAGAAGGTCAGAGGTTACATCGGCCGAAACGTTATGAGAATAGTCCGAATAACAAAAATTATCAATCCTCATCTAAAAGATTCCAAAGAATAAACAACTTTCTTTAATATCAGGTTTGAAAAGAAAACATTCACCATTTGATTTATTCATCAAGCCTCCTTGGGTACCTCCTATTTTAATCAATAATTTCAAGACAACTTGAAAATAAAATCTTGTGAATCTACGGATAAAACTATCTTAAATATTTCATCAAATAGACCTCAAAAATGTTCCCATGAATTCATTTTTTTATCATTATATCTGAATTCATCCAATTTAAAAAATTGGTACTTCTGCAGTTTATGGACCGTGCTGAAATAATATTTAGAAACCCATTCTTGACTTGGGGGAAGGGGGGGGGGGGGCTTTGTTAACTATTCTGTACTTTCACCTAACAATTTAATCAACAAAAGATACCATAAAAATCGAATTTAACTTGAAAATCCTATCTAAAAGACAGCACAGTCCATAAACTGCAAAAGTACCGAAAAAAAAGTATTTACATTTGTGTTATTTTGTGTTCCAAAAATATATTACTCTATTAGAAAAAAAAATCCAATTGTGTGATGGAGTCAGATTTTGAAATCTTTCTTGTCTATAAATTACCAGTGTGAAGAAAGACACTAAAAAAAAAGTGTGTTGCATATTTAGAAATCCCAGTAATTTTTCTCTCTAGTAAAGTCGTTAAACCTAAAGATTCTAATCTATCATTATAATCGAGTTACCACTGTTGACCAAGGAAAGAGTCTAATAGACATGTGTACGCAGTATGATGATGTAACTAAGTGAAACCTGGCCAGTGAGGGTTGAGGACATGCGTTGCATGGAGAGAAATTATATGAGAATGATACCATGGATGTGTATTGTAAGTCTTAAAGACAGGCTTAGTTCTGATGGAATGAAACTTTTCATGGAAATTCCGTTTAATGTTTGGTACATGGAAGAAAGGAAAGCTCTTTGCAGTTGTAGTAAGAAGACAAGTTCTTGCTGTGAGAGTTTTACAAAAAGGTATCAGAAATCGAACCTCAGTTGAACACCTATGGAAATAAAGATAGAGTAGAGAAAGACTAACAACAGAAAGGGGCTATAGAGATATAGTATAAACATAGCTCAATAGTTTATCAAAAAAGGAAGATACGTGGAAATTGAAATTTAATAGTAGGGGTGGGCTATAGAAACAAAATTTTTCAAATTTATGCCAAAAGTGGCTTATTACCTTCATTTATATGTAACTAGATGGGAACAAGTGATTATTTTCTAAACGGCTCAAAATTGGAGGGTCGCAAGCCTCAAACGAGATTTGGCCGCGTCGATCCGCGAAAACGGCCCAAATTTCACCCCAAAAGACACTTAGCCACTTATTGCAAGTCTTATGGTAAATTTTTTACCAGAAATGCCTTTATATACCAGAATCTGTCATTCTCATATACTGTCCTACAAGTATAGGGCTTCTTAGGGTATCTCAGGGTCCAAAATGGGTCAAAATTGCCCCCAAATAAGCCAAAATTGGCCAAAATGGCGGTTTTTGGCCGAAAAACAGCTATTATCATCTCCCCTAGTCTATAAGACAACTCTGTATGGCTCCTAGCAGTTGGGAAAAACTGAAATTGGCACCCTGCTATCTTCTCCCATTCTTTTTTGGTGTTCTTAAGTGTTAAAAATGACAAGTGGTCAAAAATAAGAGAAAAAGGACCAAAACTGAGTTTTAATGAAAATTACCATATAAGGAAATGTTTCCTTTTAATAGCAATTCATTGTCGTCTTTAAATGGACTTGATGACACTACATTGCACTAATTGTGAAATGATTCATTGCACTATGCTTTCTTTTTCAGTTAGTAAATGCAGTGAACATGGCTGGTGTAGCAGGGCAGATTGATGAGAATTACAGTTATGATGATTGGACTTTTCTTCTGCTTGATTCTCTTCCGACTGAGGCTGAGTGTGTTCAAGCTATACAACATCATGCTGCCAAATACAGTACCATAACACAGAAAAACCATGTTCATCAGTTCTCTTTGCGGCTCCTACAATTGTGGCAGAAAGCCTTTGGAAGTAATGTTCATTATGTAACGATACCTGGGATCAAACATAAATTTGATCGATTGCTAAAAGTCTACGACACGAACGTCTACAAAGCGAAAGGTTCCAGACGTGTGAACATGATCAAGTGGAAACGAGAACACTGTGTCCTTTTCAACCTGTTGGGAAAAGATGTGAACCCTGATGATTTTGATGACCATGAGCGTAGATTCTTTTTTGATCAAAAGTCTCTTGCACGTAAGTGGCTTATCAACACATTCCATGTGGATATGGAACACGAAGAAAGAATTCAGGCAGAGCAGCAACAACAGAATCATTTTGATGATGATCCCTTTGATGCAATTTCGTTTCCGGATGCTGATAGTATATACAATGAGCTGCATCAATCTGGCGAGTGTCCACCTGTGCTCATCTATACTGATCAGGGGGATGATGTTCAGCTGAACAAACCGTGTGTTGCCATATGGGATACACCGAAGGGACGAGAGTGGTTCATTGGTATGACACGGGAGAAAGTTGGGATGGATGAATATATTGTGGAATATCTAGAACCACTTCCCAACCACAATAGAAATAAAACATGGCAATATCCTTCGCGGATTGAGGAGCAGAAGACATTGAAAATTAAATTTTTGCAGTGCAATGTCATTGGTGCATGGGACTTGACGAAACGGAAACCAGTATTTGTGCTAGAGAATTATGATGTGATAGATGAACTCTTTAAAGCATTATATTGATATTTTACTGGTTAATGATAAGTATCTTAATGAGTTGATATGCAAATTTTAGATGCTTCTGTACCAAATCAATGCTTCATACACTGTGGAGTTTTACAGTATCATATCCAAGAAATTGAGAATTTAGGGCCATTTTCATCGATTTTGGGGAGTTGTGGAGAAAAATTGTGTAATCGATGGTCAAAAAATGTACCCTAAGACTTGCAATAAGTGGCTAAGTGTTTTTGGGGTGAAATTTGGGCCGTTTTCGCGGATCGACGCGGCCAAATCTCGTTTGAGGCTTGCGACCCTCCAATTTTGACCCGTTTTGAAAAAAATCACTTGTTCCCATCTAGTTACATATAAATGAAGGTAATAAGCCACTTTTGGCATAAATTTGAAAAATTTTGTTTCTATAGCCCACCCCTATTAATAGAGAAAAGTTTATATTCTTACATGTCGGAACAAAAGATACGAATATGAATTAAACAACAGAATCCAGAAAGTGAACCAAGTGCAAGAGAGATCCAAACAATTACACTTAAAAGAACGGTTAGAATCTTAAAATTATTATTTATTTATTTTTATGGAAATCCAGACAAAGCATGAAACGACTTGATGTAAGGAACTAAGAAAAACAAAAGATGATTATCGCAAAGGCAGGAGATCCTATTGGCCTTAGTCTTGAAAAAACTCAGGCTATCGGTAGAAGGAAACCATCAGCAGGAAGAGAGTTCCACAAGCCTGCAGTTCTTGGAACTACTGAAATAGGAAGATGCATTACAATAAGGTATCAAAACAGTGAATTTATGGAGACCACTAGACGAATGAGTCAAACGAGCTGGAACAAAGGAAGCAAGGGATAGATCACACAATTCCGAAGAACACATGCAATAATAGTATTTATAGAAAAGGCAGATTATCAACATCACATCTGTGAGAGAGGGGGTGCAGAGAAGAAGAAAGGGTGTGGCCAATCAAATTACAGATACGTTTCTTTACCTTATCAAGAACCCTCAAATGGGACAGAGATTCACCAGTCCAAATATGACAACAGTACTCAATACATGGACTGATAATAGAGTTGTAAAGATAGAGAGTAGCCTCAGATGTGAGAAAGTGTTTGGAGCGATAGAGAGAATGAAATAGCAGGTGTATTTCTGGCATCCAGTAGGATACCCCATCCCCAGCAAAAACATTAAAAAAAAAGGAGAGAAAGTAACTGAAGAATGTGACTTGGGACGAAATTTTAACTTTTTATTTTTTTACAAATGAGTCACCTCTTATCAAGGCCCAAAGGCAGGCTACTCGAGGATAATAAACATTTTTCTAATCAGCTCAAAGGCAAATAAAATGATTGGTCAGATGATTAGAAATATTATTTCCACGAGAGCAAATGTTATTGTTAAAATATTGAAGATTTTAATAAGACATCATCTAGAATATTGTATTGAATCTTGAGCACCAGTAGCTTGACATGGGAATTGGCAAAGTGTGCTAAGAAAAGTGACTGAACTAATAAAAGGAGAAGGAGGATCATCATCATCATCAACTTTGGTATAATGTCCTTTTTACATGCTGGCATGTGCTGGACGACTTTAAGAAATTGACTTATAAAGTAACCTATCTCTGGTCCATTTTTATTACTTCCTCCTATATTTTCCTTGGTCTTCCTCTGTAAACTGAACCTGATACCTCAACTGTTCTACATCTACTAGCCCAAGCACTCTTGCATTCTTTTAAAATGACTATACCATCGAAGTCTCCTGTTCTGCATGCATCTCCCTATACTGTTCAGATTTAATCTTCCTCTGAAGTCATCAGATCTAAGCCTGTCTTTAAGACTCACATTTAACATCTATTGTATCATTCTCAAATCATTTCTCTCCATGCAACACAAATCCACAACCCTCACTGGCCAGGTTTCACTTCCATACATCATCACACTGCGTACACATGCTTGATAGATTTTTCTCTTGGTTAAAAGAAGTAACACTATGCTGGTTAGTAATGGCAGAAGTACCCCAAACTTACACCATCGACTCTTAACACTTGCAATCACACTAGCACCAGCTCCTCCCTGTGTTCTATTGGTATCACCAAGATAACAAAACTTCTTGACAACCTTAATAGCTTCGCCATCCAGATATCCTTTCTCCAAATCTGAATTCTCATCCGTCTCCATCGTCTTACACTTCTTGCACACAAACTGGTCATCATCTCTCGAGCTACTTTTAATTCCACTGCAATTCTTGTGTGCCTGATGCTTACAAGTATGCCACAAAAAAATCTAGTTGCACCCAACTCCTTTTACAAACTGAGCAGGGGACTTCCTTGTTTCAGCTAGTAAAATGATTAAAGTCAATGTACATATAAAAATTGTTATTCTAATCATCAGTTTAGGAAAATGAGTAACAAAATTGATATATATATATATATATATATATAAATTTTATTGCAATTTACATTTCTGGCTAAAGGTGCTTACATTAAAAAAAAAATATTTGTTAATTACTTTTATTCACACTAAACAAGGCATATTGCCATTAAAGCATAAGGCGTTACTGTGGTATGGGGACAGATTTATATAGAGAAAACTGTGTGGAGAGTTGGGCCGCAAGATGTTTCTGCATGCTGCTACAGTAGAAAGTAGAAAGGGAATTTCAAAGCAAGCTGTCTGAGGAAAGAAAATCTTCTGGCATTTAGGGACCTCTACTATGAAGGGGTAGGATCTCACAGCTAGTTGGGTGGATTAGGGATACTTTCATTTAGAGAGTATAAGTGCTGTATGTTCATCAGAGCACATTCTGTGTAAATACTTATAAAACAAGTACAGCGATGCAACAGGGAGCTAGCCTATGATAGGCCAAAATATCAGTGGATAAAAAATACATTTTTCCCCATTAATATTTTGGTTTGACGAAGCTTTAGCTTAAGCTGAAGCATGTATGCACATATGTAGCTGGAAATGTTTGCATAAATAAAAATTTATATTAAACTAGCAAAAACTACCCGCCCTCCGGGTGGCAATTACTAAAGCTGTAGTCGTCTTTACAGAAACTAAATTAGTAATTTTCATTTTATATTTTGGTAATTTAGAGGAAATTTAAAAACAATGATGATTGTTGTAGTGTTATTTGATATATTCCAATTTTGGGGAAATATAATGTGCATGAACATCGTCAAAGTTTGCTTTTAGGAAAAAAACAACAAAAAGGTTAATTGATATAGTCTTTAAAGACTATTCAACGTCGATTAATTTTATTTTGTTTCAGCATAAAAATGAAAATTAATTCCCCATTGAAACTGGTTATATAATGAAATTAATAAACATAAGGGTGGAACGTTGATTGGTCAAAGAAAACGATTTTATATTACTGAGTAATTCAAAATGGGTACTTTGTACTTTTCGCCTTTATTATAAACTAGCAAAAACTACCCGCCCTCTGGGCAGCAATTACTGAGACAGTAGTTTTCTTTACAGAAATGTGTAGTGGACTCCTCATTCCCCAGACCTTAGTCCTCTTGATTTATTTTTCTGCCATCGGGTTAAAGAAGAAAGTGTACTCAACAAATTATACATCCAATACACTTGAATCAATGAATGTGGAGTGAATATGCCAACATCGAAGGAATTATAGATTTATTACATCGAGTTCATGAAAGTTTTGCCTTGTAAATAGGAATCATATTGAAGATGTTATTTGGTAAAAATAAAAGTTTTTATTCAATGTGTCTAGACTTTATGGACACACTGTATGTATATTAAATGGTGACTAGATTAATTTGAATTTTAGAAAATATTTGGTATGAACTCGCCCACAAAATAGTTGATATTCTGTAAAACACACTAAATTGAGTTTCAGATAAGCTGCTACCAAGGAAGGCACCAGTTTTGAAAGCATATAAAAACTTAAATTTCTGAAATGGAGGAAAATACTCTGAAAAACAAGTTTTCATAGAAATATTTTTTGGGGAAAAAAATAAATGTTATTTACATCAGGTCCTGACAAAGGCTGAATAGTATAATGGTCGAAACGTGAATATAACAAACCCAAGATTAAGGCAACTGTCTGAAACATGTATAAAAATTTATTTTTTTTAAATGGAAAAAAAAAAGTCCTGTTTTTGCTTCGAAGTGTTACTGTACGGATAAAAACCAGACTGCTCTCTTCTATCTATATTCTAGAGCATTCGATTAACATAGGTTAATTTTAAATAATTTTCCATATTCATTGAAATAACATGCATTTCCTGTGACAATGTTTTCCTTTTTTACTTTATAAAGAGAAGTTTATACACATGTGATATGAGACATCGTTATTTACACCTGAAGAATTCTGAAACGAACAATGGTCGAAATGTTAAGATAACAACCAAGATGTGGACAGCAGTTAGAAATACATCATCAGCATCATATATTTGGTTTAATGTCCGTTTTACATGTTGGCATGCAGCTTTTAGAAAATTGACTTCCAAACTTATCTCTGGTCAGGTTTCTTTGGAAGTTATTTTCTTAATTGAGGCAAGATTTTTATAGGCCAAATGCCCTTCCTGACACCAACCTAGTGAGGTTATGGGGACCAGCATTTTTATCGAGATACCATCTCTAGGTGATTGCCCACCAATGTTAAAGAGCGCTTCACCTGCCCATAAATAAATGTAAAAAGATTTTCTGTGCTTCTTTACAATCACTACTCCATGATAATGTCTTATCTTATAGATAAGTCAGTGTTTGAAGTGAATATTCTACTAGTAATAAACTCTTAATTTCAATGTATTTTGATAATAAACAAGTTTCATGTTTCGTAATTTTTGAGATGAGGATTGATGATTTGAATTATTCAGACTACTGTTCTCATCTTGGTTATTTTCATGTGAACCCCTAGCACAACTGTTCAAGGCGTTGATTAGCAATCACTTCTAAGCAACAATCTTCTGGCGGTTGAAGGTTCAATCCTTACTACAGGCGATAATAACAAATAACATAATAATTAACACTTCTACCCAGTCATTTCTGACGGAACGAGAACAATCTATGCTCGGTTCAGTTTGAAATTCCATACAGGTTTACGATTTCGATGTACAAATTCCCGAGTTTGACTAGGCGTACCTGAAGAAGATCGGAGGTCATATCGTCTGAAAAGTTGTGAAAATAGCAATCAAGTTGAGAACAGTAGCCCAAATAATACAAATTATCAATCTCAGCAATCTCATCTAAAAGATTCCGAAAAAAAACCTTTTTGTGAGAATTGTTAGGGTGAGTATATAAACCAGACTATCCTTATACCAATATTATAAAGCATTTATTTTTTTGTTTTTATTAATTAAAAACAAACAGTTAATTTTACTATGCACATATTAAGATATTTAGCATGTTTTCATTGCACCGTTTTCCTTCACTTTATAAAAAGAAAGCTATATAAAAAAAAGATGTACATAGCAAGATGAAAATATATATAAAGAGAGATGGGTAGCCAGTCTAAGTACAAGGAGACACGGACGGACGGAGAGAGAGAGACACCTGTGCAAATGATACCTGGTTGATATTGGTAGCCCTGGACTGCGTCAGCACCAATATTTGCGTAATCAGGATTCTGGTCCGTATAAATGTAATCAGCTGGATAGTCTCTCCAATTGTATGCCTGGCCAGAACTGGGTGCATAGCTATTGCTGGGGTCTCGGTATGTCCCAGACACCTGCTGATATGGCTGCTGCAACGCATATCCATTACGGTAAGCAGCGGCATTTTGTCGGTAGCCATAGTTGGTGTTGCTATGGTAACCATATTTCCGAGGTGGGGGTTGTTGTTGCTGCTGCTGCTGTTGTTGTTGAGGAGACATATGACCATTTTCTTGTAGGTACTGGTTCTGAATATAATTTTGGCTGGACGGTTGGTAGAGACGACCCTGTAACTGCTGGTTCGCCTTCGGGCCGTTAAGAACGTAATTCTTGGATATAAGCGGCTGGCCATCCTCACCGTAGATTTTGGGCTGGCTGAGAGCAACCTGGGGGTCAATTAAAGGGACCTGATGATCAGACCCACCATAATTAGATGCCCTGCCCCGACTCTGGGGTTGCTGCTGTTGCTGCTGTTGTAAGAGTTGTTCTTCATGTTGACGTTGTTGTTGCTGCTGAAGGTTACTACGCAATACATCCCTGTCACCAGGACCTGCGACCACACCTTGTTTTTGATACTGAGGGTATGAACCAAGATGATGCCACACCGGACCGGAACTTTCAGACTGTGCACCGATTCTTGAAGTCTCTCTTGAAGATGGCTGCACATCAATATCATTCCTGAGAGAAGGATTATTTGCGGGAACATCTGCCACGCCATCATGGCGATAGTTTTGTACCCGTGTCTTTTTTACCCAAGTCTCTTTGTTTATGACGTCAGAATTTTGGATAGGATATTGTTGGGCAGGGATTTTCTTTGCGGCCGGAGGGTCCGCAGGAGCTAAATCCTTAGTGTTTTTAATGGTTTCAGACTTAGGATCTGGGCTGTCTTTTTCGATGGAACTTTTTGCGTTGTACTTGGCCTTTGCCAGTTCCCCTCGTTGTTTTAGTTTCAAGTTGCTGCTTTCGGTGTGGTGAGGTGGTGACGATGGTTTTATTTTTGCGACTATATTCGGCATTTCATCCACGACAGAATCCCTACTAGAACTAGCAGCGACCTGGTAAGGAATGTCACTGTCTGGTCCGTCTTCAAATGCTGAACAAATCATTGAAAACATGGAATTAAATCTTAAGAGGAAAAGAAATGACCCAAACAAAACATGGAAAAAAATTTAAGCTAAAAAAATAAAAAAATAAATAAAAAAAATAAAAAATGGATACATATATACATACATTATATATATATATATATATATATATATATATATATCTCAAGGCCATACTTTTAACAGGCCTAAAGATCTAACATTTAGGGTCTTTTACTGAAAGCAAGATTCCCAGTCGGTCAGCAGATATCTTTTTAGCTGCTAAGATTGCCCTGAGAAAATTTCATTCTGAAAGGGAATTCTAACCCATCAAATTTATTTCAGCTTGAGATTCTGTATCATAAATTACATTTGGATTATAAATTTGTGAATATACTGTAAAAAGTTCAAATTAAATTTTATTGAGAACTATTTTTAGCCAATATTAATTAAAAAAAAATTTCAACTGCAGTTCATACTGTTTTAATTTCTTAGCCAAATTTGTTACTGAGTTTTATATATTTTGTACATGTTTTAAGTCAATCCTTCAGCTGAAATAAATTTAATGGGTGAGGATTCTGTTTCAAAATTAAATTTTCTTGGAACAATGAAAGTGGAGTGTTAGCAGCTAAAAAGATATCTGCTGACTGAAAATCTTGCTTCCAGTAAAAGAGAACAAATGTTAGACCTCTCGGCCTGTTAGAAGTATAGTCTTGATATAAACATCTGCACGGCACTAGATTTAAATGAATTTTTAAAAAAATGTTTTAATTGAATGGAGGACCAATTCTTTTCATGTTTCTTTGTTTTTACATTTAATGAATTAAATGTTGAAAGAGTACATAACTTCGAAACGGCCAAGAGAAACGGATTTATGCTCGTAAAATGTTATTAGAGAAGATCATCTTTTCCTGACAATCATCAAAGGTGTTCCGTCATCAGAATCAACTTTAAATTAAACCATTAAATATATGTTGTGTACCTGTTAAGTACATGAAAAAGCCTCATTGCATTTAGTATAAGCAAGATTACAGATATATGGAGTATAGAAAAAAAAATTAAGTATTAAAATAAACATTTTTTTCTTTTTTCTACTACATTAATAAAAAAAAATTTTTTTCATTTTTTATTGACGTTTTATTTAAGGTTTATAATTTTAATTTCAGCACTTTGTTTACTTTTTTCCTAAAACAACAAAAGTATTAAACGGGGCATTTGAAGAAATCCACGCTAACTTTCTTTCTAAACATGTGCTTATAAAATAGTTTTAAAATAATACAATGTACTTAACTTTTTTCGACAAATATATTAAAAAGTTAAGTACATTTTTTCTAAAAATAAATTTAGTTTGCCAATAAACATAAGGATTATCTGCCCTTGCTCCCTACAGTTCTCTCACCATACTTTATCATCTTGAAGATGCATTCATTTTACAGGTTGTGAGTTCTAACAACAAAAAAAAAAGTTCAAAATTAATTTTTATAATCTTCACAAACAGGTAAACAAAATATATTAATTTTGAAAAGTAGAAATCTTCCTTCATTGTAAACAGAAAAGCATTTTTGTTTTCTACTTTTAAAGTTTTTAGCAATCAGTGTGAATATTTTATTCAATACAGAACTCTTCTCTCATCGGTAGTAATGGGACAATTCCAATATCCTCCCACCCCCCGATTCCGATACAATTACTGATTCTGTAGTTTAAAATCAATAACTATCATTTTATCATTTGAACTAGCAATGAAAAATTAAGTTTTAAACAAAAACACCACAAAAAAAATAATTAAAAGAATCGTTTCTGGCATCGAAAATTAGGCACAAATTTTTCCAATTCTGATACCCTAAAAAGTTCAAGTTTTTCTGATTCCTGATTCTGATTAATCGTCTCAACACTACCCATTAGTGCCCACATTGCTTTTCTTTAATGTATTACCAAAAATCTTTTGTAAACACAATATAATTTGTACTAAATATGTACTTTCAAAGATTTACTTAACTTTATAGGATAGTTAGAGCATTCATTTATACTATTGACAAATGTGGGTTGGAATATTTACCAAAGCATTTTTGATTGAATAATAGATGAAACTGATTGCATCCTCCACTCTAGATTTTCAAAGTATACTACGTACTAAAAACTGAGACATCAGTGTTTCCAATATACATTAGACAGTAGGTGTAATATTTGAAAGACACTATCTTTATGACTAACCATAGATATCTCTGAAAAATACAGATGTTGCTGAAATATGATTAATTATTCTTCTGATCCTAAAAACAGGGCCATGGGTGCTAATGAGTTAAGACATTCAATGGTTTAATGCAGAAGAAATTCTGATGAAACTCCTTTGATGACAATGTTTTTTTTACTCACACGAATCTGCTTTCTTTGGCAATAAGCTATTTGTTCACAATGCATTCAAACATTTTGAATTCAAAAAAAAAAAAAGAAAAAAAAAAAAGAAAACTTAAACAATAATAATTTATAATCGGTCATTATTTAACTCAAAGTCACACCGTAATCCAAGACTTGTCATTTCTGTAAAAAAAAAATCATTTAGGAAGACAATATTGAAGATAACAATATTTAAAAGATTAAAAACTTTTAAATAAAAAAATTAAAAATTAAAAACTGAAAAAATTTTAATGTAAAAAAACAAAACAAAACATACTGACAAAACATTTCAACATTACAAAACAGGTTTAGATTTTTCTTCAATAACAGCTTTAACATTTCAAACGTATTGTAATAGTTTAATGATAGTCTCATTAAGTTTAATTTTTTTTAAATAATCGTGTTCAAAAATCAGTATTTTTTGTTGCATAAATGTTATTTAAAAATCTTTGAAGATGAGCTGTCATTTTATTGACAACGTATGTTCTGTGACTTTTTTACATGTCTATAAAGATATATCCACGAATAAAGCAGCCAATCACAGAGCTTGTTTCATCTGATCCCGTCTTTGTATTTGCTTATGGAAAAAATTTCTTAATATCTACTGAATGTTTTAGTCTGCTTTTAGTCAATTAGTATAAACTAAATGACATTCAAGATCTGTTCAACAACATCTTAGATGTCAGAGAAATTTATTAACCAATTACTTGAGGCATTTACTAAGACACATATTAACATATAGTAGTGGGATGCATGGAAATTTCACAGTTGGGTCCTTCATCTGTTGTATATTGCTGCTGTGCTTAAAAATATTTCCATTCTATGGACGTCCGGTGTGAACACAGACCAACAATATTATTATACCACCTTTGTTCAAACTGAAACATACTTATCTAAGTACTTTGGTTAATGTACTCTAAGAATATATCTGATTGGGGGGGTCTATCCCTAAAACTCTTGTAGGAGTTTGAAATATTTCCATTTTATGGACATCCTATATAAACACAGACCCACATCCACAATATTATTGCATCATCTTTAGACATAACAGATATTACACTTTGATCCCAGCCCGAATGCCAAGAAAGTATACTTTAGTTTGAGTTACATGTTTGACATAACAGCAGCATCTTTTTACTTATATTGCATTGCATCTTTGGCGATCCAGTGATTCCAGTTTTTAAAAAAGAATAGAGGGTGATAAGGTACGTATGAACATGAAATTACTTTAGTGTATTATTATTATAGATAACCTTTTCGAATTCTAAATAAAACTCGATGCATATATACACTTTCTTATATTCATTTCTTCTAATAGTTATATGTCAGTAATAAATTACGAGCAGTTAATAAGAAAGTTACTTTCCAATCTGCAAGTGATATTCTGAGTTTTGGGTTGTAGTTGATGTAGTATGGATCCAAAGTAGCTTTCTAGTCCATCTCAAGCACTTTTGATCTTCAACCAAAAGAGTTCATCTACGTAGCAATTGCTCCAGCTCCCCTATAGGGTTAGAAAAGGTGACGCAGTGGACAAAGAAAAACCTGGCTGATGACGGTTAAAGCCGATTTGGAAACCAACCTGGGCTCCCGAATCTACGGAGTTTGCCGTTGGAACAGTGAATGGCTAGAGATCACCCAATCATTGACTTTAAATTGTCAGGCTTGGTCGCTGTGGCAAGAATCGATGGAGCCGGCTCAACCCACACTGGGTGAATGCTGTTTCAAGTACAAGTAAGTACTTTTGATCTTTACAATCAACATCAGGAGTTAATTTTATTGTACTCTTACTGTTTATTTAAGGTATTTATAAGGAACAACAGCACGATAAAATTAACTCTTGATGACGACCGAGAAGATCAAAAGCTCGAGAGGGACCACAGAACTACCTTGGATTTATACTATATCAACTACAACTAAAAACTCAGAAGATCGCTAGCAGAGTCGAGAAGATAATTAAAACGATATGAAAGAGAAAGAAAGTCTTTAATCAGACTTGCCTTAATATATATGTATAGATGGATGTCCATTATAATGTTGCAAACTGATTTTATTTTTAGCTTTACTTTATTATATCTCCTTATCTTAATTTAATAATGTTAATTATATTTAAGTATTTGTTATTATTCCTTCTTATTTATTTTCATTTTATTTTATTTTTTCTAATTTCAACCATTTTTGATTTCAGTTCTGTGAAGAGTTTCATTGTCTCGAATTTTTCGTCATTAGATCAATGACATGAATGTGGCATTCCTTAGCTCAACAGACAAGATTTCTCATCCCTGTTGAAACCGCAGGTATCAATGGTTAATCGAAGTATTACTCTATAGTATCTTATGTAATAAATGTATTATGGTCTTACAAACGTAATTGAGCACTCTGCTTATATTTCTCCAAAAGTAACAGAGTTATACTATATTATTTATGCTATTTCAATATGTAATACTTTTTTTTCAGTTTTACTTATAAGTAAAACTTTGATAAATCTAAATACTGATGCATTTGCATATACCAAAAAAATTACAAGATACAAAAGAAAAACAAATATCTAGGCAATCAATATAAAACAAAATACATGAAAAGCATTTTGTATCAAGACTGACCATTTCTAATAAAGCAAACGAGAGATAAAAATTACCATTTAACAATTTTTTTTAGCATGCTTCAGATAAATAATTTGTTAATTAAAAAATTTTTTTTTTGTTTTTTCTTTCAACTGCCTTTACTTTTCAATATGATTTTTATGGGGGTGGGGAATAAAAAACATTAGATATTATCTTTCCAATATAATTAAGACCTGTTACGATTAACGACCCTATATTATGGTGGGGGGGGGGGGGCTGTTTTTAGAAAATTTGGAAATTAAAAGTATTTTAAACTTTGAAACTAACTTTTAAAAAGATTTTTGTTTACCAAACTGTTAAAATCTTACGGTAAACTTTTTTTTAAAAATAAATATTTTCTTAATTTTAGTTTGAAAATAGCATTTTTTGATGTGTCCACACATCTTTATAAGAGGATCTGTCCGTCCATTGCGCTTATGTTTGAAATCTCATTTTCATTGCTAAATACAAAGGGATTCATTAAAAATGTCTGTTCTCCTTATTCTGTGCATGTGTGAGTGTCAGTGTATAAATATATAGACTCTGCCCTCCTTGGCTCAGATAAAAGTGTAGCATATTTATGAATAAAATTTAAATTTTCCAACACTTTGGGTATATCTTAAATAGGATGGACCCCGGGAGTAAATGTGGTATTGTGGTGACTGCAATGATTCTAGCTAAGAGTAGGACTGACAGAAGATGCACACCAACACTCGCCTTACTCCCCACACTTTTGATGACCTAATTTGTTAAAATGAATTTTTAAATATTTTTGCAAATAAATAATTCAAAGTGTAGCATCTGTTCTGATACTACAATTTATCTTTTCTGTCCTCGGTCAGTGAAGGAGAAATCCTTCTAGATTGAGACAATTTTAATTTGTCCCAATGTAGAGTGCGTCTTTTCTGGGGATCTAGATTTTCCCCACATGAAAAATCGACCTTGTGTCTACCCTTGTGGAGAGACAAGTAAATAGGGACTCATAATGCTAGAATATCTGTTCTCGTGACTCTTTGCATGTGCGAGTGTTAGTGTGAATATCCAGACGCTGCCATAGTGTTAAATATCCAGGCCGTGTGTATGGAAAAGTCATGTTGACAAGAGATGCACCTGGTGATTATCAAAAAGATAAGATAATTATCGGATGACCAAAAGGTCATTTTAATAAAAATAATGCACCTAACATTGGAAGAAGCAATATAAGATCGATTGTTAAAAGAAAGAAATGTTGGAAGTTTGAAAGGTCATTTGACTAGAAGAACATGCCAGGTACAATCGAGTCATACCAAGAGAAGATAAACAAATCTGTTGGATTGTCAATTGATTGAAACCCCATCGCCGAATAAAACACCTTGGGGGGGAGGCGCTAAAGTGGCAATGTCGTACCATGGGGGCGTTTGAGGTGACCACAAATTGTTATATAATAACCAGAAATTGTCAGTTTTATGATGTTTGGGCCGAGAAGAATCGACCGTCAAATTCCTGTGTGTGAATCTTCCTTCTACCAACCCACCATCCCTCATCGTCACGACAGTAAAGATATATAAATGTGTTGTCATTCTTTTTAAGCACAGCAGTAAAGTAATACCACAATAGTTTATCTTATTCTATCTCAATTAAACATTCATCATCATCTTCGGTTCTGGTATTTAAGGTGCTGCAAACGACCCAGGCTCCAGGGTGGAAAACACCAGGCAACATCTCATACCTGCTGTCCATGTGGTTCAATTCAAGGGGTTGATACCAGTCATGTCATTGTACACACTCAAGCCTGGGGTATCCAATGCATGTTATCGAGTTGATGAAGAAGGTGGCATGCTGTACATGGCTAAACCACCAGAGATGCTGAGCGCGTATGGCATTCAAAATCCAACCAATACCAAACATCTGATAGAGCACGGCTGAAGGAATTCTTCCCTCTAGTTTGCTGCCACACATCCACCTGATCATGGCACTGTCATTATGCTGAAACCGTTACAAATCAGAAGTGTTTGGGGCCTATGTCTCACTGCCATGCAAGATGTCGGAGCGAACACTAGCTGAAAAGACCTTGCCCTGAGGCCTGAAAGAAATGTGCCAAGATGTAATGACTAGCAGTAGTTTCCTGAACCTTCCTCAATGTTTGAAAAAGAAATTAAGTCACTGATAGAATGCCAGACAAAAAAATGCTACAATTTTGATCATTGGCAGCCATTATCAGACCAATTGATATCTTCCTGTACAAAGAGACATTTCAATTATTTTTTAGGTTCGTTGAAGGTCAATACGGTATAAATATCCTTCCGGTGGATGGTTGGCATCAGCTAATTCTTGAAAATGATTCACTCTACACAAGTTAATGTGATCCTGAATTTTAGAAAATGTAACAAAACTATGTTAGTGGTTCATGCCCCCCCCCCTCCCCTTATTATAATTTGTAAACAAACGAACATTTTTTTTTTTTTTTTTAAATCATCAAAAATCAGAGAATTATTTAATTTTAAAGCATTTATTCAATAAATATATTTTTATTTGTTTGCCCATTTTTAAACTTATACAGAAAAAGAAATAGAATTTAAGTTGTAAGGGAGATAATTCTTTTTATATACTTTAATCAAATATGAATTAGTCCTCTTGCTGAATTTGATTTTTAGTTAAAAACGTTTCCTAATATAGATTCTCTGAGTCAGACTAAGTAATTTTTAAAAAATAAACTGTAGCTAAGTAAGCTATTATATTACTAATAACAGCATACAACAATAAATGAATATTGGCTAATCAGAAACAAAGTTTGATTTGTCAGCTTAAATGCTATTTGGGCCTGACTTGAAAAATCTGACAAGATAACTTTATAGATATAGATAAAAAAGAAGAAACATAGAATGAGGAATAAATGCTTTAAAACCATAGCGATTCTCAAATGCATGGAGGTTTGTCAAAATTCATGTTTGAATCAGATTAAAACATATGTGCAGTAAGGTTTCATTTAATACATTATTACTGCTGAAAGTGAATATATAATTTTTTTTCTGATAATATTTTAAGAGGGACAAAACATAAAACTAAAGAGACCTCCAGATTGCTGTTGAAACCAACGGCCAGACTTGATCAGGGCTTTTAGATGTACCCGTCTCTGATTCACAGAAATAAGAGTCAAGTAGTTTCCAATGAGTTTTAAAAGATTCAAATTGAACGAGATGTGTCATTATTTGATATTTTGAATTTCAGCAAAGTCAGAGACACTTCAGAAGATCAGTGATTCTGAGAAACTGCAGTAAAGTGTGAAGTACATTTTTTTATCATCTATTATATATCTATATATATATACACTATTATGCATTAAGCCTCTTTTTTATCGATGATATTGTTTGCGAGGATAGTATCACTAAAACCACAATTTCGGTTTTGTCTTGACGTATCACTCATTAGTGAAGTATTAAGCTGATGCCCATGTTAGGTGTTCCCTCTTCTGAGGCACAGGTTCGAATCCCGTACAAGTCATTTTTCACTTTGTGGTATTGTTTGTTTATATCCAGACCCGTGGACTAAATTGTTCGTTCAGTGATATTAACCGCGAAAATAACAAAAAAGTTACTTAATACATAGCATACTATCTACTTTTAGAAATAAATTTCAAATATTAAAAGCACACACACATATAATATATATATATATATATTATATATATAATAATGGTAATAATCCAGGTAAAAACATCCACAGGGTAGTAATCCAAAGAATTTCAACCGGGTTTATAAAAAGTGCTCAATATTAAATAGAGCTTTATATATGATTATTTTTATCTACACAGACATGTACAAAATCTGCGACACTGGCATGTCGATGTTATCGATCAACAGTTATTATAAACTGAGATCTCATCAGGCAGAGTTTATGATCTGAGGTTAAGATCGGATTCTAACTCTGCCTGATGAGATCTCAGTTTATAATAACTGTTGATCGATAACATCAACATGCCAGTGTCACAGATTTTGTACATGTCTGTGTAAATAAAAATAATCATATATATATTGAATAGAGTTTGAATTACCTACTAGACATCATACTTTAGTGTCTTCGGTCTCTCTGTACAAGGATTTGTCAGGAAAACCTGATATGAAGATACTTCACCCTACAAGTAAACCCTGGCCAAATATTAAAAAATAACATAATATTCAAAGCCCAAATAAGATCCCCTCGACACGGCTATAAAAGGAATGGAGCACCTTTACCAAATAATGTTACCTCAAGTGACACCACTTAGCTGGATACTCCACCAGACTAGATGAATTCTAGTCATGAAATCCGCTAAAATAAAGAGACCACAAGAAATATATACCATACCATAGTTAACTGGTCAATTGAGGAGAGGAAAATTAATGTTCTTAACCTCTTTATTAACTCAATGTTTTACAGGTAAAGAGAACTGTAATGGAATATTCAAATATCTATGTATCTCATATAGAGATCAAGTGTTAGCCCGAGGAAGGGTCCCCTTGATTTCTTAGAACTTCGACTAAAGTAAAATGAAACAAATATATATATATATATATATATATATATATATATATAATTATTATATAATTATTAATAAATAAATATTATTTTTAAAATAAACCCATATACACAAGTGTTTCATGCCAAACCTGCAATCACCAGTATGGGAGGAGACAATCCCTGCTGGCCACACGGTTCAAACCCAGACACAAAAGTCATGTTTAACTCAGTAGCCGAGGTACATAGCTCCACCACACATTTTTTAGAAATGGGAAGTAAATTTAGATCTAAATAGCAAACACGGTGGCTATCCAGCAAGCAGTTGAGAGGACTCAATAGGTGGGCCTAGAGTTATGCATTACGCAGAATTACAGCTTGTTGTCAACTTAAATTGCTCTATCTTGCAAGAGTCACCACTATACTATATATGTTGAAATGTATCTCAATAATCAGGTGACTCATCTAAAAGAAGCCATTTGAAGATGGGCAAAGAAAAAGGTTGTAAAATAAATTAACAAAAACAATTATGGGTAAATATGTTCTTATGAGTAAATGGTACCTCACTTTGGTAACATTAAAAGGAAAATGTTAACAGAGGTCAACCGTTATGTTTTATATTGGTTATATGTAGAAATGTGTCCACTAATAAGTCAAAAAGTTTAAGTGTTATTGTATGTTCTTTTCTGAAAGAATAAAGATGAAAATGGAAAAGAAAGAAAATAAATGAGTGAGAAAGAAAAAGAATATAGGAAAGAAAATAAAAGGGAGAAAAGGATAAGAAAAAATGAAAAGAAAAAAAATGGAAAAAAAAGAAAAGAAAAAAGGAAAAAAAAGAAAAAAGGAAAAAAAAGGAAAGAAAAAAAGAAAATGAAAAAGAAAAAAAGGAAAAAAAAAGGGAAAAAAGAAAAAAGGAAAAAAAGAAAAACAAATGGGAAAACAATGTAGTAAAGAAAACAAACAGAAAAAATAACGAAACAAATTTTAAAAAGAATGAAAAATAAATAAATCAAATAAAAAACAAGAGCAATGAACAGAAGGATTAGTAAAACACAAAAAATTAAAAACAGAAAAACGGAAAAAAACCCAAAACTCAGATATAAAATATTTATTCCGTAAGTTTTTTGTTAATGAAGCCAAAAGTAAAAAAAAAAAAATCCTTTCCAATTTTAACTTCTTACCTGAAATGAAGTAGATTAAGACCTGATGTAGTCTAAAACAAAGTACAATAAAAACTTTTTATAGCCCCTGTCATGCTAAAATGCAAGGAAAGACACTAAAAGATCCCTTAACTCTAATTTACTTCCATATTGACTTACAAGATTGTATAGCAAAAGTCGTAAAAAATCAAGACAAAAAAAAACGTCTAGCCTACAACATTCACCTCTGAAAATACAGATATCCATAAATAGGGTAAAAAAAAAATTCAATCGACTTAAAATTAGCTTCAAAATGTAAGGTAAATAGACCTAAAGTAGGTTTGTGGAGAAAAGGTAACTTACCATCAGGTGAACAGCCTTCCTCATCAGAACTATCAGCACACTGGGGGATGCCATCGCAAACGTGCTGTAATTCTATGCAATCAAGTCCTTCCTTCAGAGTGTTCTTCTTATCGCACTCAAAATGATGCTTGTCACACTGGCGTCCTGTAAGTATAGAATTGGGCCGGCTTTAAGAAAAGGGAATCTCATCTATTGGGAGGGGGAGGGGAGACAGAATACACTGATTACTTTTCATTAGATTATTGAGACTTTGGAAAACAAAAGACATTCTTAAAACAGATTCTTTCAATCTGTACATTTTGCAATCATCATCATGATCTTCCATTTAACGTTCGTTTTATATGCTGGCATATGTTAGACAGCTTTTAGAAATTGACTTAAAAACTAATCTATCTCTGGATATAACAGAAGAAGTTTGGATAATTGATGTACTAGTATACATTTGAGAACCCGCACCAAGAGAAAAAAAAAGAAGAATTAAATTTCTTTTCACACAGAAATAGATATTCAGGGCTTTGGTAAGACATAGTTTTGAGTTAGAATTGTCGGGATTTTCAGCTGTGGAGATCAGGGAAAGGTCAGGTGTCAGTCCAACTGATGTCATAAATTGAAAACTATCAGATAGAGATGAGTTTATGCAAAGGTAATCTAGGCCAAGAGACATGGTGAGAACACATGGTCCATGTTGCAATCGGCAACATCGAAAGAGTCTAACAAGAGGATAATTCAGGTATGAGGAACTCAAATACAAAGATAATAGAAGGAAGAAGGCAATTAGCTGAGCTAGTGAGGAAGGTTTAGTTGACAATTAAGTGCTATGAAATATTCACAGAACAAAAAAGCCGTGACTAAGATCTTCCATACTAAACTAAATCAATGCTGCTAAAAAGTCTCTGAAGTCGATCTCAAATAATAATTTCACACAGATACTTCTGATTGGTGCAAAAATATACATCTGTATTCATTAATTCAATCAGAAGTCTGCGCTATGCCATTTGCGTACAATCGATTTGATGCACTTTTATTTTGTACCTCAAATGGTGAACTTCCACCGCTACATAACCAACTGAGTACCAGCTCTCTCAAAACCCAACTTCCTGTCATGTCCATAGTGACAGGCTCATCCCTCCCTTCCCCTGGAATCCTTTTCTCCTGACCAGAAATCTTGGATTCCAGTCTTTCTCACCGGTCACGCTGAAGATATCTATTAAAGGTAACTACCAGATAGTCTACTCAAGGGGGCTTATCATGGAGACAATCTAAAAAACATTACTTTCTGGGTTCAGCATGATTCTGTTTTTAAGAGGCACTTATTTCATTTCAAACAGAAATAAGATTCTGGGTGGCCCGATATAAAATCGAAGACTTTTTCAAATTCCTCTGTGCCCCCCTCTTTCTTCCTTTGGCTGAGAATCTACAATTTGCACCGTGTACCGCTAAAACATGCAGCCTACGCTATTTTTACGCTAAGACCTTTAAGTTTCATACGATTTCTCCAAGTCTTGACAGAGCAAGCGAGAGAGAGAGACAGAGAACGAGCTAGAGAGAGAGAGACAGAGAACGAACGAGAGAGAACGAGCGAGAGAGAACGAGCGAGAGAGAACGAGCGAGAGAGAGAGAGAGAGAGAGAGAGAGAGACAGAGAACGAGCGAGAGAGAGAGACAGAGAACGAGCGAGAGAGAGAGAGAGACAGAGAATGAGCGAGAGAGAGAGAGAGACAGAGAACGAGCGAGAGAGAGAGAGAGACAGAGAACGAGCGAGAGAGAGAGAGAGAGAGAGAGAGAGAACGAGCGAGAGAGAGAGAGAGAGATAACGAGCGAGAGAGAGAGAGAGAGAGAGAGAGAGAGATAACGAGCGAGAGAGAGAGAGACAGACAGAGAACGAGCGAGAGAGAGAGAGAGAGACAGAGAACGAGCGAGAGAGAAGGAGAGAGAGAGACAGAGAGAGATAGAGAACGAGCGAGACCGAGAGAGAGAGAACGAGCGACCTAGAGAGAGACAGAGACCGAGAGAAACCAAGAGAGAGACCGAGAGAGACAGAGACCGAGAGACCAAGAGGCCGAGAGAGAGAGAGACCGAGAGAGACCGAGAGAGAGAGACCGAGGGAGAGAGAGAGAGAGAGACCGAGGGAGAGAGAGAGAGAGAGACCGAGGGAGAGAGAGAGAGAGAGACCGAGGGAGAGAGAGAGAGAGACAGAGAGAGAGAGAGAGAGACAGAGAGAGAGAGAGAGAGAGACCGAGACCGAGAGAGACCGAGAGAGAGAGAGAGAGAGAGACCGAGACCGAGAGAGACCGAGAGAGAGAGAGAGATCGAGACCGAAAGAGACCGAGAGAGAGAGACTGAGAGAGAGAGACCGAGAGAGAGAGACTGAGAGAGAGAGACCGAGAGAGAGAGACCGAGAGAGAGAGAGAGAGACCGAGAGAGAGAGAGAGAGACCGAGAGAGAGAGAGACCGAGAGAGAGAGAGAGAGACCGAGAGAGAGAGAGACCGAGAGAGAGAGAGAGAGAGAAAGACCGAGAGAGAGAGAGAGAGAGAAAGACCGAGAGAGAGAGAGAGAGAGAAAGACCGAGAGAGAGAGAGAGAGAGAGAAAGACCGAGAGAGAGAGAGAGAGAGAAAGACCGAGAGAGAGAGAGAGAGAGAAAGACCGAGAGAGAGAGAGAGAAAGACCGAGAGAGAGAGAGAGAAAGACCGAGAGAGAGAGAGAGAGAGAGAGAGAGAAAGACCGAGAGAGAGAGAGAGAAAGACCGAGAGAGAGAGAGAGAAAGACCGAGAGAGAGAGAGAGAAAGACCGAGAGAGAGAGAGAGAAAGACCGAGAGAGAGAGACCGAGAGAGAGAGACCGAGAGAGAGAGACCGAGAGAGAGAGACCAAGACCGAGAGAGAGAGAGAGAAAGACCGAGAGAGAGAGAGAGAAAGACCGAGAGAGAGAGAGAGAAAGACCGAGAGAGAAAGACCGAGAGAGAGAGACCGAGAGAGAGAGACCGAGAGAGAGAGACCGAGAGAGAGAGACCGAGAGAGAGAGACCGAGAGAGAGAGACCGAGAGAGAGAGACCGAGAGAGAGAGACCGAGAGAGAGAGACCGAGAGAGAGAGACCGAGAGAGAGAGAGCGAGCGAGAAGGAGAGAGCGAGCGAGAAGGAGAGAGCGAGCGAGAAAGAGAGAGCGAGCGAGAAAGAGAGAGCGAGCGAGAAAGAGAGAGCGAGCGAGAAAGAGAGAGCGAGCGAGAAAGAGAGAGCGAGCGAGAAAGAGAGAGCGAGAAAGAGAGAGCGAGCGAGAAAGAGAGAGCGAGCGAGAAAGAGAGAGCGAGCGAGAAAGAGAGAGAGAGCGAGAAAGAGAGAGAGAGCGAGAAAGAGAGAGAGAGCGAGAAAGAGAGAGAGAGCGAGAAAGAGAGAGAGAGCGAGAAAGAGAGAGAGAGCGAGTAAGAGAAAGAGAGAGAGAAAGAGAGAGAGAGCGAGAAAGAGAGAGAGAGCGAGAAAGAGAGAGAGAGCGAGAAAGAGAGAGAGAGCGAGAAAGAGAGAGAGAGCGAGAAAGAGAGAGAGAGCGAGAAAGAGAGAGAGAGCGAGAAAGAGAGAGAGAGCGAGAAAGAGAGAGAGAGCGAGAAAGAGAGAGAGAACGAGAAAGAGAGAGAGAGCGAGTAAGAGAAAGAGAGAGAGAAAGAGAGAGAGAGCGAGAAAGAGAGAGAGAGAGCGAGAAAGAGAGAGCGAGAAAGAGAGAGAGCGAGAAAGGGCGAGAAAGAGAGAGAGAGAGAGACAGAGAGAAACTCTTACTATAATCATTGCAGTCATCACAATACCACATTTACTCTAGAGGCTGTCGTACTTAAGATAACTAAAAATTTGTTGGAAATTATATTTTTTCATGCATATATTTATATACAAAGATTTCATTAGTATAAAATGAGAAGTGGTGGCAGAACAAAAAGCAAAAGGTTTGGTTAGTAAGACTCTCCCAATCCTTTTTAAATAATAGAATGCACACTGTTTTCCAGTTTGTTTGGAACTAAAAACAAACAGGTTGTTCTCGAAATGGGAGTGGGATCTAAATGGGAGAGAAAAGAAAACGGCGGGGAAGGGAAGAATGGGTGGTGTTCTACCAAAATAAATACAATTTGGTGGAGGCTGAGGATAAAAAAATGAAAGTGGGGTATTGGCATCTTAGCAGATTTCTATTACTGAGGGGGGGGGGGGTCACTTGACTAGCTAAGAGACTAAACTTACCTGTAAGGCTGGGGTCTGACAGGACCAGGAACTGAGTGCGCCATGCTCAGGCAGGGAACACGTACTCATACTTGACTCTTCTTTTTTTTTAACATAGTTCACCCAAACAAGGCAGGCATCTCGCTACTTGTATCCACCTGTTTTCAAAGACCAAGGAATGTAATCTTTTTCTATCACATCTGATCTTTACCTTCAGCTGGTGCTTCAAAAACACTATCAGATCCTGATCAGCAAAAGATTAAACCCCTTGGTCTTCTCTCATCCGCAACATCCACACCATCATTCGCATTATGGCTAGGATTATGAGAAACACCATTCGTCTCTCCCTGTGCCACGCCATCCCGACAGGTGTCAATTATGTAGGATACGTTTAGCGGCAGAAGCTGCTTGGAATTGATACAAGCCGTCACCTCGTTGACATACCCCTCGAACCGCCTGAGTTTGCAGCATTTGAAGAAAGCATGCTCAGGTGTTTCTTATTTGAGCGTGTCGCAGCAGGGGACACTTGGGCGAGTCTTCTATTCCAGAACTGTGTTGTATGGCATTAAAGGGTAACGCGTTCTGGGCTAATCGCCAGGTCAGAGAGAACTGGGAGTTGTTGAGATGACTTGTACCTGGCACTCAACTATTCAAAGCGGATCCTCTCCTCCGACCACCCCAACTGCCAGACGAATAGATCGTCAGCAGCCCCCACGCTCACTAATCCTTTGTGGAATTTCTTTCTAGAAGACTGAGAAAGGTCACTGAATCGAGAAAGCTTTTTGAGCACGGCACAGCATTCTCTTCGTCTCTCGGCCTATGGCCCTCAAATGAATGAGGTCAGGAAAGGTGATATCGACCGCAGGGTTCCACACAGATTCCTCTGTCTAAGTTCGACTCCGGAAAGCCAACCTCTCAGCGTATCGATGAAATGTCAAGTCAGGCATCTCCAAGGTTCCATTAAACGGACGTTGAATACACACCTATCTGCGAACCCAGTGTCCTGTCCCAGAGAAGTGATGACAGAAGGCACCTAAGGACCTTTAGGCAGTTCCCAAGCAGGGGAAGTATGGCCAGTTGGTAAAGAGAGGAAAGATGTAAGTGGCACACGCCTCAGCTCAACTCTTCAAGGAGAGTTTCCATTGAAGTCAAGTGTTAACCGATGTTTCGCCCTTTGACTGTACCCCCGGCCAATTCCTCTCAAGCTTGTGGCTCGGTCCGAACCACACGCCGAGGATTCGAACCAGAAACATCTGTCCAGCAGAAAGGAGCCAAAAAGGTGGTGTCACCACTCCAGGCACCCGACCACAGGTCGATTGACTTGGCCACCTGTGATTGTTTTGTTATGTGTGAGCGCTTCTATCACTATCTTGATGTCTCAGAAGCACAACACAAAGACGGTGATGTCTCAGCGAACATGGAAACCCTGGCTTGTGCAAAGCGATTCCACGTAGGACCAAACTTGCCTCTCTGCTCCTTAGGTTGCGAAGTAGCGACTCCAATGCAAGGATTTAGAACTTTTTCTACTTTTCAATCGATTTCATCAAACTTTATATTCAATCCTGATCAATATTTTGTTTTTTATTAGTCATAAATAAAGGAAGACGAAGTAGTTCTTACCTTCACAGTGAGAAATCTTAATACTGCCACCTAAATTACTGGATGCTAATAAATAATTTTTTTGATATTCACCGGTGAAACCGAGGGGAAGGAAGTCTTGATTTATCCTTTTCGATTGCTTTCTTTCCTTTCTTTCATTGCCTTTGGCTGACCGACATTCAACTCTAAAGAGAGAAAAAGGGAGGGAGAAAAAAAAACAAAGAGAGAGAGTCTCGTTTATGTATTTAATATTGTGACCATTTTGTAGTTGTCTCCATGGGTCAATCAGTTAGCTTGCCATATTTAGAGACAGAGTTTGAGTTCAAACCTCACTTGGGGCATAATTATTTTTACTCTAATTTGGTCCCAAAATTAACTTAAACATTTAGAATACAAAGCAGATTGTTTAATTTTACTTTTATTTTTTCTGTAATCTATGTAATTTACATAAATTAGGATCCCGGGAGACATTGGGTTGTCCTGCTAGTATCTTTTTGTAAAACAATCAGTTTGAGAAAAACAAAAAAGTAGAAAGGCAATTAACAAGTGGAACAGAAAAGGATAGGCAAACTTTCTTTGCCAAAAGAGTTAAAGTCATCTAAGCCCTACCTTCTACCTGCCATTCATTTCTAAGCAAACATTGAAATCATTTGAAGCCTTAGCAACATCTAATTCACTCACCTTTATTGCAAAATTACATAACAGAGGAAAACGGAGATGATGTCTGTGAAAATCGTTTTTTTTTTAATTCAGGAAAGAAAAAGCCTAAAAACAATGGATTTCTGTCAATTAGTGGAAAACTGGCATTCACAAAGAACGTGTGCTTTGTTGTTTTGTTTTACAGCATATCAACCCCTTTCTGGGTTATTTAATGCTGAATTCAGTCATTTTGCTAAAAGTTTTTATGCTTCAACTGGTTAATATTTTAAAATATTTAATAGATTTAATTTTGTATACAAATGGTTTGTAGATTAATTTATTTTGCAGTCATATTTTTCGTAAATAAATAAGGGAGGCAAGAATAAGGGGGCGACTGAGGAAGAGAGAGATTGTCACATTTTTGCCCCCTGCAACAGCGAGTAACCCCTGCTAGTCTATTATATAAAGGGCAGTTGTATGTATGTGTGTGTGCACGTATATCCAACTAAAAGTCAAAAACTACCAATCAAACGGCCACAAAGTTGGTATATTCTTGATCAGTGTTGCCCGGAATGAATAACATCTAAAATTTAGAAAAAAATTATTCATTCTCTGACCTTAAACTGGTGCAGATTTCGTCAGGGGAGGGGGGGGGGGGTTCTGTTTTTCAGCCACTAACTAAGGGAAGTAATTGATTTTTTTTTTCACAGTTAAATACCTTTATGCTGACTCATTCCTCGAGTCATGTGTGTGTGTATGTCCAGAAAGAGGAACGGCGGTGGGAAGAGGGAAGGGGAAAAAGAGGAAGATAGAGATAGAATTTTTAATAGAAATATGTTACACTTTTTCCTCCGGCAATGCGGGGTAGCCCTGCTAGTACTTCTTAAAGCTTTCAAATTTGGATCTTACTAATGGATGCAGTTTTGTGTTATACCCAGAACAGTAGGAGGTAGAGAGCTGGAGTAGTTCATAGGGTTAGAAAACAGGGTAGGCATAAAATAAAGGTAGAAAGGGTAGAGAAAGATGAATTTCAGGGGAGTTGGGTGAGGGAGGTATAAACACCTTTGCCAATGATGTTTAGCGTCATATCGATGAGAAATTCTATTTAACTATAGATCAGACTGACGTTAGAGTACACATGGGAGTAATGGTAACTTCACACTCTTCAAAATTCCCAATTTGGAGTTTCACCAATAGATACACTAGCTACACTCGTCATCATTATATTTAGTTTAATATTCATTTGTTGGAGGTGACGGTGGCTAACGACACGGACTGACAACCTGGGTGTGCCAAGTTCAAATCCAGTTCGTTCCACAAAAACACTTTCACTTAGGATGTTGGCAACCTTCACGTGGTCCCTCCTGTAACTACCCGATGTCTTTCTAGAAAGAATTCTAATTAGAAAGATATCAAGAAAACCAATGCCAACAATAAAATCATCTGATTCATACAAAATGAATGAATGCACGTTTTACATGCTGGCATGCATTGGACAGCTTTAAGAAATTGACTTCCAAACTAACCTTTCTCTGACCAGGTTTTTATCCTTTAGGTCCATTTTTATCACTTCATCCCATGTTTTCCTTAACCGTATCCTGTGAACTAAACTTGCTACCTTAACTGTTCTACATCTACTAATTCAAAAACTCTTATTCATTCCTTCAACATGGTCATACTATCGAAGTCTCCTGTTCTGCACACATCTCCCTATACTGTCCACATTTAATCTTCCTCTGATGTCATCAGAACTAAGCCTGTCTAAGACTTGTGACTAATAAAAAACGGACAATGTAACTATTGTATTATTTTGATTATTCTCATCATGGTTGTTATTTTCACAACGTTTCGGTTGATGTAACTTCTGACTGTATCTTTCCAAACTCGGGAATCTATACGGAATTTCAGACTAAACCCTTCATTTAATCCACGGATTTGGATTTATCTCGTTTTGTCAGCCATAACCGGGTACAAATGTTAATTATTATGTTATTTTTAGTTATTATTATCTGTAGTAAGGATTGAACTTTCAACCTCCAGGAGACTATCACTTAGAAATGACTGTTGTTCAATGCATTTAACCAAAGCTCCATGGCTAACGGAATGAGAACTATCTAACCCAGGAGCGGGCAACCTCCGGCCCGCAGGCCACATCCGGCTTGCGAAGGCTTAGCGTCCGGTCCGGCCCGCCACCCTTCTATGCTTTATTATTGCAACCTGGCCCGCGGGCCACATCCGGCTCGCGAAGGCTTAGCGTCCGGTCGGGACCGCCACCCTGCTATGCTTTATTATTGCAATCCGACCCGCGAATCTCCCAGTAAAACTCATATCATTTTGTGACAGATGTAAAAGTAGGTTTAAATTAAGATTTACAGTGGGATAAAAATGTATAAATATCAGCGAGCGATGATGCATGTATATTTCATTTTTGTTTAACTATTAATTTCAAATCCTTGGCCTGAGATAAAAATAGAAAAAGAGAAAGAGAGAGGCAAAGAGGAAACAAGAGACGAGGAAAAGACATGAAACATAGAACTTATGTGAGGTGTGTCAAAACGAATGCTGGATCAAGTTGCTACTTCCCCCGTCATTATTTTTTATGATTTCAAAATGGCTCTTCGTCGGCGCCTTTTATAACATCACATACAGAAGTCTATTGAGAAAAAATATCAGATTTGTAGAGTGTTCAATGCAATTTTTGTACAATTTATTCATGTAAACAAAATATAGTAATTCTGAGATTTTGTTTTTCACTCCGGCCCGCGATCTCCTTCCAAAAGTCTTATCTGGCCCTCACTCTGAAAAGGTTGCCCGCCCCTGATCTAACCCATGGATTAAATTAAGGGTTTAGTTTGAAATTCCATATAGGTTCACAAGTTTGAAAAGATGCACCTGAAGAAGGTCGGAGGTTACAGTGGCTGAAACGTGCAAATAACATTCAAGATCAGAATAGTAGTTTGAATAATTCAAACAAAAGAAATTATCAATTTTCAAAAATTCCCAAACATAACTATTAGATTATAACTCTGCTGATAAACCAAATATAAACACATGAGTGTACACACTTTCGTCAAAAATGGGGGGGGGGGGATGCTTTGTCAGTGTCTACATCAATATTCCTGTAAAATAACGTCTAGCGGTGAAGTTTAAAAAAAAATAAATAAAGGGAACGTCTCAAACTGGAAAGTTTATAAAAAGAAAAAAAACGTACTAATCAGTATAGAAAAAAGGAAAACAAAAGAAAATGTCTCATTATGAAAATAGAGTGGAGGATTTTTTTCCAAGGGTTTGTCTGACTTGCTATTTGTTTTCTCTTTTCCCTTAAACACTTGAAATGGTTTTGTCCGATACATTTTTTTTACATTATAGAATTATACACACACTGATTTTTATTATAGATTATACAGTTGAGAATACTAACAAATTATTTAATTCATTTTTTCTACTCTTGTCTTGTTTATGGCTAGAGACGATTGTTTTCTGAACATCTGCCTGAAGCATATTTTTTTTTATTTTGTATTTCGTTTTAATTCTGGTATAACCATGTCTTCTTGAAGCCGTTTTCAGCCATTACACAAAAACTGACTCAGCATTTTTGTTCATTAAAAAAAAGATGACTTCAGAAGAAGCGGGAGACATTGAGGAAAGAACAAAATTTTCATATTGGAAATTCAGACTGTCTAGTGTGAGATTTTAGAACAAAAAAATAAAATAATTAAAGATGGGAGGGGGGGGTGTCTCAGTTGACTCATTTTTCCCCCGGCAGATATGTATTTTGGGGCTATGTCAATCTTCCCTTTCTCCCAAAAGCCAGCTAAGGAAGGGGTGGGGTGGGGGGTCCTTTAATATCGGCTGATTAACATGTACAAAATCCTGGCCAGGAAGATATAACATCAATAAACCTGTGAACCATAAAATGTGTATTGTTGTTTTCTTGATAATATTTTGTTATAGGCCTATGCATGTGCATTCTTATGAAGGAATTTGGAGTTATGCAGCAACTCTGAGTTAATACTGGGACCGCTAAATGTGGATGCTTGTGTTTTATGACCACACACAGATGGACGAAGATGACAGTGGCCGCAGACAAGATCCAACAACCCACTTTTATACATGTAAAAGATGAATCACTGCCTCTCTAAGAAACAAGACAGAATCAGACCAACACGCTCAGTTATCCAGCCTATGTAACAAAACAAATGGAGGCAAACACATATACACCTTCCCCAAACAATGAAGTAGTTTTATCCGCTTGGAGTGCAAACCAAGAAAAAACTTACTGCAAATTCCATATTTGATATAATATCCGGATTGGCATGTGCATTTCTGCTGAGTACATTCCGCATGTCTGTCTTCACATTTGTCATCAGATAAACAGTCATCATTCAAGGACACTGAAAATGAAAACAAAATTTAAGAAAAATTTAATAAAAAAATAATCAGATAATTTGATTTTTTTTTTTAGTATTTTTAAAGATTACAATTTGGGAAGCTGAGCGAACAGGGGGGGACTGAACAAAAGAAAGTTAAAACAAAAAGATAACAAAAAAAATCAGATAATTAGATTTAGAAAAAAATATTAAGTTATCCAGAAAGGAACTGCATTTTACTTTCGAGTGTTGACATGTGTTTACATTATTCATTCTCTGTGACATAATCTAGTGTGCACGATAACAAGCAAGCAGGATAACAAATAAGCAAGATCCACAGTTTTTATAATATACAAGACCTCCCAGGGGTTTAGATAGTTCGTCGAGATACAAAGTCATAAAGGATTTAAATTTATAGAGAGACAAATAAGACACCTGTGTGTATCTGTCCATGTCAATGATTGATCTCCAAGAAAAACAATTGACATATTTTAAATAAACTGGTTCTTGCAAATGCTTTTTTCTTGTTTTAGAATTTAAAAAAAAAAAAAAAATTTTTTTAGTTGAAACGTATACAAAACCAAAACTCTTAACTGGAAGCAGCCTCTGGCATGCACATAATTGCTACGACAAATTCTTTGTTTGCAACCACGGATGAGAGTTTTCTGCTAATTATCAGAATCCTGAATGTTTTATTGATTGATTCATGTGAAAAATTGTTATCAAAGTAAATCGTTTTGTCAAAATAAATAAATAAAAGTAACCAAATTGAGATATTTATTTTACCAATCAGCTGTCACTTATCAAGGCCGAAAGCCACTCAAGGATAAGCATTAATTAGATGGATAGATTGACAGTTGAATGATGAGGAATACTATTAGAGGATTGAAAATTCCACATATCACCAACTCAAAATAACAGACGATAAAAATTAAAAACACCAATCCCCCTTCCTTTGTCAGAAACATTGTTCATGGAATGTGAGTGGAGCGAGAGTTACGAAGTTGCCGAAAGTAAACCCAAAGTCCATTCTCCCTATTTTCTTTCATGAGAAATAAAAGCATATTTTTACTACTGAATAATCAAAAAATAAAAATTTCTTCAGAATTTGGTGGTTTATGGATATTTTATTGCCCAAATCCGGCCCATTTGGCATAATGGTTAGAGTGTTCGTTAATGGACCGGGAGATCGAGGTTCAATCCTAGGTTAGGTCTTACTGTTACATAACGAAAGCTGCAAGTTTGGATGGAGAGAATTATTGATGGATTTGCGTTAAAAAATTGACCGTAGCAAACTGAAGTCACAAAACCACAATATTTCTGGAGAAAGCTAATTCTTCCTCTTTCTGGCCAGACACCCAAGTGTGGCAAACACAAAAAAGTTGCCATCCATAAAAATCCCAGTGAGAATGGAGGTGGACACACGATGTTAACTCAATCGTGTACAACACATCTCTGGTTTCCTGTACTTGTCCATTCTGTCTGAACTAATAAATCTTCCATTGAAATAACCCTCTGTGTTCGAGTTAAATTGTTGGAAATGATTAAGATAACCTGGATCATAGACAGGTGTGTATAATAATTTATACACACCATAGAGCAAACATGCTAACATTAATATGACTCCAAAAAATGGTACTTGATGCCTACTTGCTAAACATTCCGGATTACATTGTGAGGATCAAAAGTAGAGCAATCCAGGGAAAAGAGTGGCATCCTCCTCTACATCTCAGTGTAGCAGCCGATGAAAAGGGAGTTTTCGGTTATCGTAAACTATGGTTGATCCATTTTTGTAGATATCTCCTGGACAATGCTGGATACCTCTGTTAGTGCATATTAACTTCAGCCACTGATTCTTTTTTCTTCTCAGATTACAAAAATTTTAAAAGGTACTTATAATGAATGGGGATCCAGAGGATTTCAGTATTGACGGAGAATCCAGAGTCATTTCCGGAAATGGCTGAATCAGTTTATGATTCGAAAACCACTATTTTTTAAAAAAAGTTTTTGCAATATTAATAATTTTTTTTGAGTGGCTAAACGTTTTTAACCTTTCGCATACATAGTGCCGTCTGCTTTTTTACATTGTTTTTTTTTGGCTTTTATATTGTAAACTGCTTTGGTTATTTTCGTGACTGACTCGTGATTCTCCGATACTCAGTACTTATGGAATCGGTTCTGAAATCCTCTGGATACCCATTCATTACAAATACCAGTTAAAATACAGTAAATGAAAGCGAAAACTAAAACAGATATTTTCATTTTGCGTTCATTGGTCTTTTTATGGTTTGATGGTGGAAGAAAAAGCTGAGTTAAAACATGAATGATTCCTACGAATACACAATTCCATTGCACAACAAATAGCAGATGTAGGTGGTTCTTTTAAAAGTAATCGTGAAATCATCTCGCAGAAAAGTGCAGAACAATTATCTGTGAGAAAGTAGAAAATGAATAGCAACAAATTATGGCAATCTCTTTTTATTACAAAGTTGAAGAGAAAGGAGGAGATGCTTCCTCTTGGACAAATGGAAGATTGATTCCAATTAGAAAAGAATTTTTTTTTTTTTTTTTTTTTTTTTTTTTTTAAATTTCATAATCAAACACGACTGATATTTTCGTACTGGCAATAATGACATTTTTCCATACAGTTTTCTACTGTTTGAAAAGATATAAATGCTGTTATTTCTTATTACGAATATCCAGCTTCTTTGCTCACTATACTGTTACTTCAATTGTTATCCTTGGTAGTGTGGATAATGATGGTCAGAGCATCACCAATGTAACATAGAAACACTTCTAAGGTCACAAATTCCAAACATGTGCAATTTGTAGGGGAAGTCCCACTGAAACAGTAGATTATTTAGTTTGATTTTTTGTTTTACGGCATATCAACCCCTTTCGGTAAAAAATTTTATACTTCAAGTTTTTTGTCTTCAAATATTTATTCATGGTGTTTGGCTGTTTTGTAGAGGAAAAATGTTTTTGTTTTTAGCTTTGCAGAACATGAGTTTTGCGAAGAGAAAGGAAACAAAAATAACATCAATGTTTGGTGCATTTGAAGTCAGAAAGCCAGTATCTTCAGACAGCCTGGTCAGAGCATCACTAAAGTAACATACAAACACTCCTAATGTCACAAATTTCAAATGTGTGCAATTTGTGAGGGCAGTCCGACTGAAGCAGTAGATGAGGGTAAGGTCTATAAGGCTGAAAGCCTAGCTGTTTCACACAGACAGACATCTGTATTCATTAATACTAACTAGACATTTTGGGGTCGTAAATTACTATAATAGGTATCTCAAACTAAAATCTTATTTTCATTATATCTAAACACTTTTACTGTGGGCACATAGATCTTTGCAACACAAACAATTGTACCAAATTTATTTTGGTGGCTGAATAAGCTATTGATTTATGACAATTCACATTTTGGTGAAATAAAATTATGTGCTATTGGTCTAGAAACCAATTTTCAGTGTATAACTAAAAATTCAGGCTCCAAACAAGTGAAAAATCCTTACAAATGTAATGTCATCTTGTGGTAAATAAAAATTAATCATAATGGAAGCAATAATTATTAATTAAACCAGTCTAAACATTGGGAAAATCCCATTGAAAAAACGTGCAAGAATGATACAGAACCGCAACTTTGGCTGTTCATATAAAATTAATTTCAACCACTAACACATTGAATCTTCTTAATATGCTTCATAACGCATTAGAGATCGAGCTAGATTTTAATTTTAATAGTAAATCAATAATAAAAACACTCAGATTCAGGCCATGTAAAAACAGACAGACTATGACTTGGACTTTTTTTGTGAAAGACAACTTAAAACACTATATCAAACCACCATATTGACAAGCGTCTCTTTTTCTTTAAGACGGGATTATCTTTAGAGACAATATTGCAAACACCAAATTTGAAAAAAAAATTTTTTTTCACGTAAAAAAACTTTAAAAAAAAAAAAACTTGTTTAAACTGAAAATAGTAACTTGTAGTCTGGAAAAAAATATTAATGCCGCAATCATACATTTATAAAGAAAAAAAGTTAAATTTCGTTTCCCTCAAAATAACCCCCCCAAATAAACGAGATGTATCGCAAGTTGAAATTGAAGGAAATTTCACTATATTTACCTGTTTTTGCATATTTTTTTGCATGTAAAAACAGACAGACTATGACTTGGACTTTTTTTGTGAAAGACAACTTAAAACACTATATCAAACCACCATATTGACAAGCGTCTCTTTTTCTTTAAGACGGGATTATCTTTAGAGACAATATTGCAAACACCAAATTTGAAAAAAAAATTTTTTTTCACGTAAAAAAACTTTAAAAAAAAAAAACTTGTTTAAACTGAAAATAGTAACTTGTAGTCTGGAAAAAAATATTAATGCCGCAATCATACATTTATAAAGAAAAAAAGTTAAATTTCGTTTCCCTCAAAATAACCCCCCCAAATAAACGAGATGTATCGCAAGTTGAAATTGAAGGAAATTTCACTATATTTACCTGTTTTTGCATATTTATCGTTTGTGATACCTACTATAATTGTATATATATATTGTATTGGATATACATACTGAACGTCACTAGAACTACTTGTCTGTATTTATTTATTTATGGTGTTGGGCCAGTTATCAAGGGAAATAACTTTGGTTTTAGCAAGGGAGGACCCTTTTAGCATGAGTCTGTAATCTCGTTCTATCCACGTGGTATCAAATTCAAGACTGCTTTTTAATATTGAAGTCCAACCCATGCCAGCATGTAAAACAAATGTTAAACCGAATATGATGATGATGATGATTTTAAACCCTAATGACTTCATCTTTCTGATGGAGTCAACCAACTCTCTGGTTCCAGAATCAAATGATGCAGTCGTACATTCTTCCTTGCATGGTATATCGCTGCAGGTGAGATTTTCAACTACGTAAAAGTTACATATTCCCTCCATTCTTTTATGCTCGAATTCTTGCTTCTGCAACACATGGGTTTTCTTTGAACAATTGTACTTAGTTTAGGATCCATTTCTTAGTTATTCCTTTTGTCTATCTTTATATAGTACATGTCTCTTAATAGTTGGTTTAATGTTTGTCCCCGACAAACAGTTAATAAACTAAATGTTATTGTATCTAACTGCTTCTCGGTTATCTTTTTCTTTCCGACAAACATGTTGTATATTGTTGATACACCTGTGTATTGTAAACAATATCCAACATAAAATGGTTGCCCAGCACACAGAATAATTCTATATTCTCTGCATGTTGCAATTAAAAATGATAAAATTGAATGTTAAATATTTGCATTTTACACCAGAATTATATAAAAAAAGAACTATTTGTTCTACTTGTCCATAATTATGTGTAATACTTTATTTTCTCTATACTGATTTATGCTTTTGTCCTGGCTCATGATAATTGTAATTCAATTGTCTTTTACTATTCTTGCATGGCCCTTTCATCATATTTGGTTTAATGTCTGTTTTACATGCTGACATGAGTTGGACGGCCTTTAGAAATTGACTTCGAAACTAACCCATCTCTGGACAGGTTTTTATTTATCACTTTTTCTTTCAAATCCACTCCTATCATTTCCTTTCACATTTTCTTCAGCCTTCCCACCTGCCAAATGACCCTACTACCTCAACTGTGCTGCATCTCTCAACTCAACAACTCTTATTCATTCTTTCAATGTGACTATACCAACAAAGTCTTCTGTACACATCTCCCTATACTGTCCAGATTTAATCTTCCTCTGAGGTCATCAGAACTAAGCCTGTCTTTAAGACTCGCATTACACACCCATCATATAATTCTGATATCATTTCTCTCCATGCAACGCATGTCCTCAACCCTCACTGGCCAGATCTCACTTCCATTATTAATAACACTGTATTTTTTTGGTCAACAGCGGTAACACTCGGTTCCGGTTCATTCGATGGGGGCTATAAATGTTCTTCACCTCTTGTTCTTGTTAACATTGCTCTCCCGTTTCATCTTTCGGATAGATAGACGGAACATGTTCATACAGGAAAAAAGGAGACAACAACTATCTTCAACGTCTAAGTCTTGATGAAAAAAAACCAAAAAACCCAAAACATTTATTTGTTCTTTTGTACATTATATTTAAAAATATTGTGTTCGAACAGCTGGTGGTTAGAGATCACCCGGTTGTTGATTTCAAATCGTCAGGCTTTGTCAACCGTTGTGAGAGACACAGTGGTGAGGACAGATGGAGCCGGCTCAACCCATACCGGTTGAATGTTGCTGTTACAAGTACAAATTAACTCTAAACGTATACTATTACAAGCAATATGTCCACACACCTCTATAAAGTGGCTCTGTCTGTCTGCCACACATAAGTTTGAAATAGAATTTTTATATGTTCCGTCAACGTGAACAATAACTTACCTATTTTTGGTTTTCTTTTTGGCGTGGTAACGGCTATTGTTGTTGACACTGTTGTTGGAGCAGAGGTTGTCGTCGTCGTGGTCGTCGTGGTGGAGGCAGTGGTTGTGGCTTTTGAAGTGGTGGTGGGAGGAGGTGATGCATGGCTAAGCGGTTTCTGTTTGTCGAGGCCCGCAAGTTCATTTTCATGTTTGCTTTCCTGGTGTGGTTGGTTCTCAAAGCTATGCTGCTGCTTCTTCCGCTGGGAAAAACTCATGGAGACGTAACTCTTGTGCGGGGCAAACACGCACACGCTTGGTTCTCCGCAATCAAACAGGTAGCAACTGAAGTCATCCTAATAAAAAAGAAGAAAAAAATCTTTAAAATGAAATAGATATTTTTTTTAAAACAATGTTTTTTTTTGTTTTTGTTTTTTTTGAAGTACTTTTAGAAATAAAATGTACAAAATCAGGTTTTATGATATTGCAGTCGATTACGTATGTCAATTTATTTTTTTTAACCGAGAAAACAATTGTAATCAAAATTGTGGTACTTATGCAGTTTACAGACCGTGTTATAGTTGGCACACTCTGGCAGGTTACGTAAACCGCTGGAAGGTGCCAAACAAAAACTTTGTGTATTTTGGTGAAAACGCTGACTAAAGTTTAAACGCTAGCAATCAGTAATAATTAAAGGCAAACATTTAAATAAAGCATTTTTTTTTTTTTGTTACAAAGAAAAATTAATGGAAAAATGTAATTTTTTAAGAACCTTTAAAAATTAAGGAAAAAGAGTTCAAATCAAGTACAGGATTCACCATGAGGAGGTTTAGTTGGCTTCCTCCAAAGGAGGAGGTTTCAAGGGAATGATATTCACAAGCAGTCCACAGTTGCATGTATATCCTGGTCATAGGAGATGACGTTACTTGTTGCAATTTTGTTTTGCAAGATGCCGCAGTCCATCCACATGGTCACCCATCTGGTACTGACCAGGCTTAATATCATTTAATTTTGGTGGTCTAACAAAAACTGGGGTGTCAACGTCATCATGCCGTATACTACGCTATACGTGAACGTGATTATGGCTTATACCATGCTATATATAGATCAGATCAAACATAGAAATTACTTTGTAGAAATTTCCATTGCTGCCCTTTTCCTTAATTCTAAAACGTGGCATAGACTCAATTACAGCTGCAAAAACAATTCTTGATTTGGTTGTTTGGTTGTTTTACGGCATATCAACCCCTTTCGAGTTATTTAATGCGGAATTCGATCATTTTGGTAAAAGTTTTTATGCTTAAAGTTCTTTATATGTTCATGTATTTATTCATGCTGTTTGGTTTGGTAGTTTTGTAGAGGAAAAATGTTTTTGAGTTTGCAGAACATGATTGAGTTTTGCAAAGGGAAATGGAAAGAAAACAATAACATTAATGTTTGGTGCATTTTTGGTCAGGAAGCTGGTATCTTCAGACAGCCTGATCTGGTAGCACCAGTAAAACAATTCTTGAAAAAGGTGAACTTTCACAAGATTGCATTTTTATGACTGATGAAATATATACTCAAAATGGAGCACAGTTTCATGGAAAGTAGTCTGTTGGTTCCAATAAAGATGGTCAAGATTAAAAAGAAATTACTTTATGATCTCTGGTATTAAAAAGATGTGACCATCAGTCGTTAAAGCCTGTCTTGAAGTAACAGTTAATGGCAAATGAGTTTCTAACGAGGCTATAAATTGCATTTTACAATTTGTAAATGCCAATTTATTTTTTTTAGAGTTTTAGTTGCTGATAATGATTCGGCTTGTGTAAAAAGTTTTAACAATTCATAATTCCCCCCCCCCCCAACATTTTTTTTGGGGGGATGGGGGGACACTGCGCATTTACTAAATAATAGTTTAGTCAACAGAAAAAAGTTTGTGTTTCTTGCTTTTAAATTTGAAATGACTTCTTCTGTACTAATGCATCACCGTTATCAAGGCCCAAAGTATACTCAAGGATAAGGGTTACTGAGTGTCAGATGGATCATCATATTCGGCTTAACGTCCGTTTTACATGTTGGCATGTGTTGGACGGCTTTAAGAAATTGACTTCCAAAGTAACCTATCTCTTGCCAGATTCATTTTTATCACTTCTTCACGTTTTTCTTGGCCTCCCCCTGTGAACTAACCCTGCTATCTCAACTGTTTTACATCTACTAACCTAACAACTCTTATACATTCTTTCAACAAAGTCTCCTGTTCTGCACACAACTCCCTATATTGTTCAGATTTAATTTTCCTCTGACATAATCAGAACTAAGCCTGTCTTTAAGACTCACATTATACATTCATTGTATCATTCTCATATCATTTCTCGCCATGCAATGCATGTCCTCAACCCTCACTGGCCAGGTTTCACTTCCCTACATCACACTACTTACACATGTCTGATAAACTTATCCCTTGGTCGATAGTGGTAACACTCTGCTGGTTAGTAATGGCAGACGTTGCCTCAACTTACTCCATCCACTCGTAACTTTTGCAATGACACTAGTTCCTGCTCGAATGAATGGTGAGACAAACACCTTGAGGATTGGAGACAATGAGTAACTGGGCAGAATTTGATTATTTAAGAGGATGGTAAACAAGAATTTATTAACACTGGATCTGAATACCACCATGTTGTAGTCAACTGGGAAGCAGCCTCGTGGAATTGTGTTCCACAGACAGGTAGTTCTTAGAAGTTCTGTTTTCTCCAAATACATTGAGGAAGAAAGGAAAATTATTTACAGTGATTGTAGCAAGACGAGTTTTGCTGACATTTAAAATTTTACTTCATAAGTTTGAATGATTAAAAAGTTTACATAACGATTCACAATTCTCCACCCATGCACCCAAACAGTTTTTTGCCACCCTGCATTTAATAAATAATAGTTTATCCAACAGAAAAAAGTTTGTTTCTTGGTTTTTGGATTTGAAATATGACAAACTAGATATGCCGACCTGGCATTGCCCAGTAATATTTTTATTTTAATTCTTTGGTTTTTGATATATAAATTATTGCTTAATTCAAGCAAGAATTTTCATTAGACTATCCACTCATGAACTAGCAGCCAATCAGAGCTCAGACTTACCCATCTGAGAATTCCAGCCTTTTTATAAACCAGCTTTTTCGTCTTCTTTTCAGTTTATTTGTAGCTCAACTGGTCAGAAAGTTGAGCACTGACTACAAAATGCAATCATTTTTTTTTAACAATGCCGTTTTTATTCTTTTAGAATTGTTTTTGTTCCAAACAACAAAGGCCAATAACTATTGATGAATACAGAGTTATGCATCTTTTTTAGATAACGTTCGTATCAAAATAATTTTAATCTGGTCAAAGTAATTTTTTAAAAGAATTAAATAGAATTACATTGCATTGTTCTTAACATGCTGCAACGATTAACTAAAAGAATTGATGAAGCAGAATCAAACATTGATTTTGTAGGAAGAAAGCTATTAATGAGGGGGGAAGAAGAAGAGAAAAAAAAAAAAAAATCGAGAAAGAGACTGACTTTATTTTATATATTAGAATAGCAAAAAGACGCTCCCTCCGGTCGCATATTTTTACTAGGCTTGGAAGATGATATCATGGTGAACAAACATAATACACTGACCCCCAAAAGAGAAGGTAATAACTACGAGGAGGATATCATGACGAATGAACACTACCCCCCCCCCTCAAAAAAAAAGGAGGAGTTAATGCCTGGGAGGATATGACAACAGAATAGATAGTACACTACCGTCCCCCCTCCCCCCAAAAAGAGAAAGTAATACCTGGGAAGATGGTCTTATGATAATAGAACAGATAATACATTACCCCCTCCCCCAGAGGAGGAGGTAATTCCTGGGAGGACGGTCGTATGACAACAGAACCGATACTACACTACCCACCCCATTAAAAAATACAATAATTGATTAAATTAGTTTTTTGGGTTTTTTTTCATTCATTTAAAAATGCCTTGCCATCAAAATATTTTTATTATTCCTTGGCCTCAAAGTGTAGTATCTGTTCCGATGGATGCTACACTATTGTCCTGTACAGTTGTAGGAGGTCCACCCTCTCATGCTTTACCTTCTCTTTGAGAAGGGGTTAGTTTATTTCTAATTGCCCGAGGCACCCATATCGGGGAATGCCGACGGGGCTGCTCATGCATTTTTTGTAAACCACAGTGCGCTAATCCTAGTTCACTGGCTAATAATACCTGACCTTGTATCTAGCCTCCTGGAGAGGAGGTAAATAAAAAATACTTTGACCTTGTGTCTAACCTCTTTGAGGTAAATAACTTGACCTTTTGGAGAGGATCAAAGTGTAGTATCTGCTCTCAGCATCCCAGCGACAGACGTTTTACTATCGACGACAATATTACGTCTATAAGATAAGATAGTATAATGCAAAATTACAACTGTATATTACAGAATATTCATTTATTAGAAGCTGTTTATAAAATAAATATTCAAATTAAGAAGACCTAAAACTGTGTGTGAGTGTCCGCATTTGTCTATATATACAATATTTCAAAATAGTATGTTATACTATATAATTAAATAAGCACAACCCGTTTTAATGTCAATATAGTTAGGATAGATGGAAAAAAATGTACGCATGTTTCTTTTGAGGCAGGATATATTGTTTGAACTGACATATACAAAATATATGACAAACATTTTAGATGCTAAATTACATAGAGCATTAAAGCTAACATCTACCGCTCTGCACCCGGCTGACAATAACATGTTAACTGTTGCCATTTTTCATTTAATTACCATTGTAGCTTGTAAGAGCTATTTTCCTGGTCAAACTGGCATTTCAAACTTAAATTGATATCATGCTGGTGGACAATAGAAAATTCAAATAAACGATTCACACAATTTTCGGAGCAATGCAGTCATTTCTAAATGAATAAATGCAAAAGTTTTTTTCCACCTATCCTAACTATCAAAACGGGTTATGATTATGTAATTCTATGATACAACACAGGATTTTGAAATACCATATATATAGTAATCTGCAACACCCACGAACACATTTTAGGCATTTTTAATTTGCATATTTATCTTATAAACAGTTTCTAATAAATTAATATTTTGTAATATACATTTCTAATTTGCATTGTGATATTTTCTTATATATATATATATATATATATATATATATACACGCAATAGTTTTGTCAATAGTAAAACGTCTGATATTTTTGGGATGCAGTGAACAGATGCTACACTTTGATCCTAGCCAAAAACCAAGGAACTATAAAAATAAACAAGCCGCGCATGCGTGGTCCCCCTCTGTATGTGACGAGTGTAAAATGCAATAAATTTGGGCAATTTGGGGCATTTTGACCCCCCTGGGAGCGCGAACCAGAATTTTTCTGATGTCAAGGATGCTCATTTTATATCCAGAACAATTGCCTCTACATTTTGGCCAAGTTTCAGAAAAATTGAATGGATGGATCAAACGTTATGGGAGAAAAAGGTCATTTTTTGCCATTTATGGGGGCTTTTGACCCCCTGGGGGCACGAACCGGATTTTTTCCAAGGTCAGCGATACTTAGTTTCTATTATGAAACAATTGCCTCCACATTTTGGCCAAGTTTCAGAGGAATTGAATGGATGGATGAAAAGTTATGGGGCAAAAAAATGTAATTTTCGGCCATTTCGGGGTCTTTTGACCCCCTGGGGGGGGGGGGAGGGGGGCTAACCATATTTTTTTTCAAAAATCGGAGAAAGTCATTTTCTAACCTGACCAAAGTTACAATTTCATGCAAAATTTCAGAGAAATTCAATGGATGGTTGTGGAGAAAAATCCGGACGGACACACGGACGGAAATGCCTCAAAACATAGGTCTCCCAATTTTTTTAAATCGGGGGACCAAAAATCAGTTGTACTGCCTATAAGTATCTTCAAGTTAAAATTATGAAATCAGATTGAAAACCAGATGTGAGATTTTTACAAATAAATGAAACATTTTTTTTTATATTAATCATATATTTCGATATAAACATGTCTTCTTCAGATTTTCTGAACGGCGACGGTGCAGCCAAGAAATCACTAGATCTCTAGATGTTAATGGAGGGAGTTTTAAAAGGTCCAATCCAGTGTAACTGGCAGGTGATGTTTTTAATAAATCAGTTGTGCTACTTATAAGCATCTTCAAGTTAAAATTATGAAATCAGATTGACAACCAGATTACGAGATGCAAGATTTTTTTCAAATAAAGAAAACATTAATCTTTTTTTATATTAATCATATATTTCGACAAACATGTCTTCTTCAGTATATACAGACATTTGTTTTTCATATAAAAAAAACAAATTTTTCATTTATTTTTTTTTTAAATCTCGCATTTTGTAATCTGGTTTTTAATCTGATTTCATATAAAAATAATGTTTTTATGACTAGGCATTTTTAAATGAATGAAAAAAAAAAACCTAATTTAATCTATTATTGTATTGTTTTTTTTTAATGGGGGTGGATAGTGCAGTATCGGTTCTGTTGTCATAAGACCATCCTACTAGGAATTACCTCCTCCTTTCCTAAGGGAGCGGGGAATCTTCCCAGATGTGACAAAGTATCCGGGGCCCCATGGGGATCGGGTAGCCTGGTTACGCACTAGTATGCATCTTGGTGGTGATGCTAGGCCCTGCGTAGAGACATAAAACTAGTATATATTTGACGTGGAAACAAACTTATTCAGACGACGGGAACAAGGTGTCAGTTTGTCGGGTGGAGTCGTGTTTGGTAGTCAACACCGATCGCCACCACAAAAAGAGACGGTTGCCAGATGGGAAGTTAAAGATTAAGAAAATCCATGATCTTAGCGTTAATTCTAATAAATATCAACAAAGAGATATGGTTTTGAGTAAGGATACAATTTGGATTTGCGATTCTGGAGGTCTGCTTTGATTTAGCGGATAAAGAATTAGGCCTGTCATCGTTAATCACGAACTCAGTGAGAGATCATCACCAGCAGTGTGACAGAATGAAAAGGCAATTGTTTTAGCGATAACGCCGGGCCAAAGAAAATTCCATTAATTTTAGAGACAAGGGAGTGAGGCGCCCGTCCACCCACCCCGAGAGAGAAAGAAACGCAGAGAGAAATATGGCAGAGAAAGGAGTGTACGACAATAGACCCCTTCAATAAGAGGAATAGAGAAGTTCAGTAGAGAACCAGTAGAGACGGCGAGACAGACAGTCAGGGTTGGACGTCTGTCCGACGCGCACCGATGAAGGCATGCGTGGCGAAGTAGAGAACGAGTACACAGGACAGTCAGAGTTGAATCAGAGTGAACGGAATTCTCGCCATCGTTTTCTTAGCCAGTTAATTTTTAGCTGGACGAGACGACAAGATCGGCGATGACATCATCATCGTCGTCACCATCCCGGCCGAGAGAAATTTCGATCGATATGTTTTTTTTATTGCCACTACGACGATTGGCTGAAGTGTGTTCACGGTCAGGCAAGACTGCGCGCATGTGGGGTTCACAATTTGGCACTGCGACCAGGATATCATACACCTGTGTGTGCGGTTGACCACGATCCCGACGAGTGGGGTTCACACAGGTATTACATCCTAGGGAGGGAGTAAAGTAGTATGTCATGGGACCATCTTCCCAGGGACTACCTTCTTTTTGGACGGAAGGGGGGGGCAAGCGGTAGTGTAGTATCTTTTCTGTTTCTATGATACCATATTCGCAGACATTACCTTCTCCTTTTATGGGGGGGGGGGGTCCTCCCATGTATTACCTCCTCTATTTTGGAGGGGGTATTGTAGTATTCGTTCTGTTGTCATACAATCCTACCAGGCATTGCCTCCCCTTTTAGGGGTAGTGTAGTATATGTTCGTTCATGATACCATCCTCCCACATATTACCACCTCCTTTTTGCGGGGAGGGGAAGAATCCTCCCAGGCTTTATTTCCTCCTTTGGGTGGTAGTGTAGTATATTTTCATTCGTTATGATACATTCCTCCAAGGCATTGCCTCCTCTTTGAGAAGGCAGTATAGTATATGTTCGTTCCTCACGATACCATCATCCCAGGATTACCCCCCTTTTTTAGTGGGGGAGGGCTGTAGTGTATTGTTTATTTTGTTATGATATCTTCTCAGTCACTACCTCCTTCTTTAGGGTCAGTGTGTGTGTAGTTCGTTTACAATTATATAATCCTCCCAGCCTTGCAAAAATATGCGACTGGAGGGAGCATATTTTTGCTAGTTAAATGATAAAAAAATTAAGATTTGTATAAAAATAAAAGAAAAAACAGATCATGCATGGCCCGTTGAGTCAATTTTTGTCATATTATTTGGAAATTCGAAAATGTTTTCATAAATATTTGGACATTCCAAGTTACAGCTGCTGTTTCTTTCAAACAAACATACATATTCACAGACTATTAGTAGACGACACGTGACCCTTCTGATCATAATTCATCTAGATATGATATTATATTATAATCTCTCTCTCTCTCTCTCTCTCTCGTTTGATAGATAACATTATCCTTTTGTGACATCAACTGTGCTCGGTTATCCCCCATCTGTTTTAACGGATGATGTCAGTCTTTAGTGCTGTTACCCACTGTGCACGGTTATCCCCACCTGTTTTAATTGATGACATCACAAAATGGCAACATCATCCACTCTACATGGGGGGCAGACAACCAACCAACCAAGACTCAAAGTTTTTAAGCAAATATTTATAAACCTATTCTTGTGATGTCATAATGTTCCCTCTCTCTCTCTCTTTCACGTCATTCACCTCCTTTCACCACTTCTATCATTTGCCCCTTATTTACATCATTTGCCTTTCCTCCCACCGTCTAAAACATTCATGTACAGATGAAGAGTGTGCACGGTAACAAGCAAGCAAGATAACGATCAGTTTTAGTAGCATATAGATTATTTCTGATTTGGTTGAATTTTGGAACATATTTCAGATTTTTGTCTTATGACCTAAACTAATAAAACTTTCATTTTTAATTTTAACCCTTATCCTTGAGTGGCCTTTGGGCCTTAATAAGTGGTGACTCTTTAGTAAAAAAAAAAATTTTTAATTTAAAAGAAAAAAAAAAGGAATTTAAAGAAAGAAAAAAAAAAGAAAAAGAGAGAGAGAGAGCATATGCTATGCTTATAAATAACTGAAAGGTATGATTTTGTTTTCACCAGGGTTATGTTATGGAGTCAGAATGTATAATGTCCCACTCAGACTCCTAGGATTCCAAAAATTCTGACTCCAACTCCTTATTTTAAAGTTTTCCAATATTCAGACTTGACTCTTTGGAAATTAAAAAATCCAACTGACTATTCTTACAAGTCCGACTGACTCTTTCCAAAACCTCAGACTCCTTTCGACTGACTCCGCAACAACGGTTTTCACCTGCAGATTGCAAAGTGATCCACTCGAAAATAGATTTTCTCAATATCGACAGATGAGTGGTTATAGGCTTTTGCAGAGACTTTGAAGTACTGAAAGAATACTGACCTGTCGTTTCCCTGTTCAAAGAAAACATGATTTTTTGGAGAGGAAGACCTAAGATATTTTGGTACAGTATGAATTAGAAATACATAAACTCGCGCTCTGAGTAATTACATATCAAATCATCTAGAAAAATTTGAAAATGTTACCCAGACCCCTCAAGATTTTCTTCAAACTTTCCCCAATTTTAAGATTTCAGGTATGTCTTGAAAAGCCACAAAATCGCGACATGAGAAAATTACATTTTTTTGTGCATAAAATGAATTCTAGACAAACTAGAACGTTACAAATTTGCCCCCCCCCCCCCAAGCGCTTCCATCCTGAATCTAATTTTGTTTAGTGTCATTGTTTATCTGCATGACATGTTTTTGTTCATTGCATTCATTTCCAATCCTCTCATAATATTCTTCATCATTCAACTGACAATCCATCCATATCATTAATCCTTACCCATTACATGTCCATACTAGTGCAGATATTTTCCCTCGTTTTGCCCGAGATTCATGTAACTTCGGACATAGTTAATCCAGAAGTCCAACAAAACATCTGCCTCCACAATCAATAGTCTTCTGTCGGCTTCCTTTGCCAACGGTCAGTACTTGGATCCATACAAAGCAGTAAAAGTTTGAAGCATTGATATTTTACATTAACATTTTTTTTTGTGTTTCAGATATCAATATATCTATCATATATCACCATTCAAGTATGACACAGACCAAAGAAGCATTAGAATTTTCAGAGTCATATAAGTTAATTTGAAGGGGGGGGGGGGCTTAATCAGTATTAAATCGCTGCAACCCTCGGGATTCACTTTCCATTGAGTGATTATCTGATTCATCACTGAGGGAAAATAATCAATATTATCTTGCCTAAGCCTATCAGGCTCCTTTCGTAGCAGTCTTAATTATCTATTATATAAAGGGGAAAAGTCTGTTTCTCTCTTTTATTTTTCTTATCTTTCCGTTTTTGCTGGAGATGGGGCATCCTACCGGATGCCAGACATTCACGGGCTATTTCAGACACTCCAGCCTAGAGATCTTTTTAAGATTCTAACCGTCCCTTTAAGTGCAATTGTTTGTATTTCTCTTGCACTCGGTTCACCGGGTATACTCGCCAGATAGCTTTAGAAATTCTTTTTCATTAGTCCTGTTGCTCCTATAATTACTGGTATGATGAAGATTTTCCTAAGATTCCAGTTTCTTTTCATGTCGTACATAAGACCTTGGTATTTTGTAATCTTTTCCCTTTCAGCTCTGTTTAATCCTGCATCATTAGGGACACTGACTTCAACTAGGGTTGCTACTTTCTCCCTTTTGTCTCATATTACGATGTCATGTTTAACAGCTCCGTTTTCTAGATATGTAGCTGTAGGGATTGCATAGTCAGATGTTTATATGCATGGAAAAGACTCTCGAGATACTCGATAGACTCCATAAAGTTGAGATTTTCTGAATCTTCCCCCTTCCAATCCATAATATCGAAAAAAAAAAAAAACAGCCATTTCTTCCTGCCGAACCGACACGGAACTTCTTTTCATCCCCCCCCCCCTCATATTCACGTTGTACGCATGCGTGCCGAGCCCCGATTTGAAACCGCTTTTATTCATTGTCTGTTTGGGCACTTGGATAACGACAAAGGACCATGACCTTGTGGTTGATGGTTCGATCCCCCACAGACTCCCAGAATTTTTTTTTTTATACAACCGTGACGTAAATTTATATCGAAGGGGGAGGGAGGGGGACGACCAGGAAGACTGAGTTAGTACTTACTGTCGGGTTAGGGGATGACACAGTTTTTGGCCTGGGGGTGGGGAGATGGAAATAATTACACCTTTGCCTACGTGGGGGGGGGGGGCAACGATGGGTGCCTAGGGCAGAGGGTGGGCCGAAACGGGTCGACCGTCGGGTTAGGGGAAGAGGGAGACGACCAGGAAGACAGTACTTAATTTTTTTGTCGGGGGGGGGGGGGCGACTGGAAAATAGAGACATAATTACACTTGTGCCTACGGGGTGGGGGCAATGCCGGGTACCCCTGTTAGTTAAGGATATGGGATGAGCGATAGTGCCTCATTTACACAGACATGACAGAAGTAAATAGACACCCCACAAAAATAATTCATACAAGTTTCGTCTTCCTTGCCCACTGATGCCCACACCCCTAAACTGTTGTAAGCACTCATATCAGAGCTGTACAATGCAGCAGTAAAAGTTTGAAAAATCGACATTTTATACAAATTGACATTTTTTTGTGTTTCAGATATAAATGTATCATATCACCGTTTAAGTATGACACCGACCAGAGAACCATAAGAATTCTCAGTTTCAAAGCAGCCATATTATAGGTTAATATGAAGGTAGACTTAATCAGCACTAATTTTTGTTTTATGAACGAGTCACCACTTACCAAAGCAAGTTGAGGATAAGGATTAATGATATGAATAGATTGTCAATGTAATCATGAAGGATATTATGAGAGGATTGAAAATGAATGAAATAAACAAAATTTGAGTTTTGGGTATATATTTCAGACTTATTTTACAACACAAATTATAAAATCGACGCACACCTCAGGATTCTTCTATTTTTTAAATTGTTATTCACCTTAAACAAGGCGTATTACTACTGAGATGTAAGGGGCTACTGTGATTAGGTGCCAGATTTAGGGGAGGGGGCGTCTTAAGTGAGGAGTTGAGCAGAAATGAGTTTGTTCACATTACATCTAAATTTCTGCATCTTGGTACAGTTTGGGAAACAGGGAGCAGGGAACGAATTCCAGAGGCAACCTGTCTGAGGAAATAAGCTATTAGAGCAGAAAGTTTTCCGGCATCTGAAAAGCAAATATGCACAGGGATGCAACATTGAGGAGATGGGATGTCAGTGATGATGCAATGAAGAAGCAGTATTTTGACTTATTTTCATAATGAGGTCTTGCTATTGTATACTGAGGGACGAGCGAGGGGGGTACATCTGGGGAAGGAAGTGCGACTCCGAGTACTCTTTCCTGCCTTAACAGAATACAAAATCAGCTTCAAAATCTAGTCGGGAATGGTCTCTTCTCTTCCCTACAGCCCCTTTCTCATAGAAGATATGTTGCTAGTCTTTCTTTGCTCTATCATTATTTTCATGGTAGGTGCTCCAATCTCTGGTTCCCCCTGTAAAAAAACATTCACAACAAAAACAAGTCTAGCTACAACCACTATAAAGAATTTTTCTTTCCTCTGTATCTAAAACTAAACGAAACATCCATGAACAGAGTTTCTTCCCAATAACTTATCTGTGGAATACGATACTACGGGGTTGCTTCCCAGCTGACTAAAACATGGTCATTTTCAAGTCCAATGTTAACAAATTCTTGTAGAGCCGTCTATTTAAATAACAAATCTCATCCGTCATTTCCAATTCTATCAAAGTGTTGACACTCATTAACCTTTATCCTTGATTGGCCTTTGAGACTTGATAAGCAATGACTCACTAGTAAAAAAAAAAAAAAAAAAAAAAAAAAGAAAGTCTTGTGTGGCTGTGATATCACTTACAAGAGGTGAATACTTAAAAATGGCTCCTTTTCAATACTTCAGCAAACGTGGATATTTCGAATCCCTGTAGGATCCCCCCACCCCACCCCACACACACAAATACCTAGAATTTAGGTTTATATTATGTGCCATGGTTTATGAAAGGTTTATCCTGGCCAGATAAACAAAAGACTTGTTTGTAAATTAAAAAAACATTTTGTAATTGTAAAATAAAAAATAATTGTCCATTAACAAACAAATGTTTAATAGCTAATTTTATATCCAAAGCAACAGTAAATAATATTAACAATGAAACCCAAAAGGGCAGTTGGAGCATTCTTTAACCTTAGTGGGCAATCACCTAGATATCGGTACCTCAATAAAAACATTGATCCCCATCACCTCACTTGGTTGGTGTATGTAAGGGTGTCCGGTCTATAAAAATCTTACCTCAATTACGGAAACGACTTCCAAAAAAAAAAAAAAAAAGAAGGTTAGCTTGGAAGTCAAATTCTAAAAGCCAGCTAACACATGCCAGCATGTTAAACGGATGTTAAACCAAATATAATGATGATTATGATGAGTGCGGCAGCAAAAGTTAAGGATAGGAGGAGATAGAGATGGGTGGTTTTACCGAAAAACCGCGGTTTTTCGGTTTCGTCTCCATACCGAATACCGAATTGGTTTTTTGTTTTTTTTAAACCGTAACCGTTCGGTATTGTGTTTTTACTACAGTAAGCCACCATATACAAGGAAACACTGTTGAAAAGATTTTCCGATTTGAATAAAATTGAATATTACCAAAAAATGTTATATTAGTAAGAGGACAGATTGAACAAATATATGATAAAAACATTTAATTGACTTGTAGGAAGAAATCTTTGTTTACAGTTTGTTTATCATTAACATTCTGAATTTTCAAATGAAAAAAAGAGAAATACGACAGACAACATGACATCGTATTTTTAGCATAAACTATTTTCAAATGAAAAAGAAAAAATCAAACGCGTTCCATATGATGTCGAAAATCTATTTGATTCAACTCAAAATTGTAAAATAATTATTTATGTTTGTTTCAGAGTTATCTAAAAAAATAAGTTATTAAAATGAAATTAAAAAAAAAATACTTGTTGTAAAAGTAAATAAACGAAAAGTAGCGAGTGAGTATAAACATTTAAAAAGAAAAAAAGTAGTTGCCAATGCAACTTCATTTTCATCATCATTTTTGCTTAATTTTATTTGTAAAATTATTTTGTTTGTTTAAATAAATTTTCGTTTTTTAATTTCTTGCATTTCTGAGTTATATTTTAGCTTCTGATGGGTTAAAGAATTGGATAGAATGTATATTCAAACTCAGTTTTATTCTTCAGAAATCTTTCATGAATCTTTGGTCACTGTTTTAATGAGTTAACTGTTGAAAAGGTATCAGAACTTTGATAACAACAGTCAACACCTTAAAACTTATATGATTCATATCATGGAGAATGATTCAGTCACAAAATTATCGAAACAGTGGCATAATTCAACTAAACGTTGAATAATAACTAATCACACAAGAGAATGAATAGCTTCTATAGTAAAAAAATTTTAAAAAAAAAAAACGAAAAAACGAAACCGATACCGAAACCAAAATTTCAAAACCGCCCAACTCTAGGAGGAGATAAAGCTAAGACGATACCATGACATGATAAATATTCAATATATAAAGTAAAGCGGATCTGCTTCTCGAATAGTTGTGCTTAATTTTTAATTACTTTTATTCACCCCAAACAAAGCATATTGCCACTGAGATCTAAGGGACTACTGTGAATTACGGGTCAAATTTATAAGGAGCATCCTAAGTGAGGAGTTGTGCAGTGAGATGTTTGTTCATATTACATTTAAATTTCTGCATGTTGGTACAGTTAAGGAAACAGGGAGTAAGGAGCGAATTCCAAAGGCTAGCAGTTCGAGGAAAGAAGCTATTAGAGTAGAAAGCCCTATAGCATCTGGAGACCTCCACAGTGAAGGGATGGGATTTAGCTGACTGCTGGGTTGGTCAGGTGTATTTACGTTGAGGCGACACCAGAGTAGCAGGTTTGTTGGAGTACATTCCATTGAGGTACTTGTAATAGTTTTTTTGCTACAAAATTAATGTTTGATTTTGGTTTGCCAGTATTTTTTTTTTTTTTTTTGTAGAAGAATGTTGGTCTATGTTAACAACAAAAAAAATGTATTTCGATTTAATTTCTTTAAAAAAAATAATTTATCCGTCTCAGAAGACTTTAAATAATGACCTAGATAGCAGCAACCAGTACAAATACTAAATGCATTACAAAAGATATAGCCAGCTAAAATAGCTCAGTTGGGGGGAGGATCAAAATGAAGACCTACAGGTCCATGTTTCAATCACGGGTCTTGTCATCCGCTTTTATTCTGTTGGAAATCCGTTATTTACTATTAATACATTATTTTCGTTTCTTCGTAAATAAGTCGGCTATTTTAATATTTTGTTATAACCAGGGGGGGGGAGCTGAATTTGTGACCCATTCAAAAATTTATAGCAATTTGGAAATATTGAAACTTGAATAAAAGGTAATTTTAACTATCTTCAAAATTTTTAGCAGATACTTATGTATTAAAAGATTGAAAGTTTTGGAAGCTATTTACATCCCCAAGTTTCTTCTCGGAGCAAAGTGCAGTATCTGTTCTGATACTAAACTTCATCTTTTCTATCCTCAGTCAGGAGAAATCCTTCTAGATTGAGGTAACTTTTATTTTTGTCCCAATCAAGAATGCCCCTTGTTGAGGAGTTGGATTTTCTCCACATTAACAACCGACTTTGTGGCTAACTGCCCTCGTGGAGAGGCAAAAGAATAGGAACCGAGCATAGGTAAGAAAAAAAAAAAAATTGTGAAATCAAATTAAAGTGAAAACACTCCCGGCCAACACCGGATAGACACAGCTTGTTTGTAATAAGAGCAACTGGTTATTATTTCAAGAATCAGAACATGTCACGATTTGACAGAAAATTCAGTCAGGTTGAGGAGAATGGCTAACAAATATCTTTTTGTTTTTATGTACATTCACTCGTTTTAATTAAGGACTGGTTTTGTAAGTCAATTTGAAGTGGAGCACCGACTTTCACTTCTCCCATGAAGCACTTATTTTGCATTATCACATGAGACAAAATGGCTGCCTTAGAGTTTCCAAGTAGCAGGGATGTGAGTAGGCAATCATAAAGAAAGCCGAAATTGAGATTAATTTCTTAACCTGGAGTGAGTGAGTGTGTCAAGAGGCAAGCGCAAAATTTGTTTTTCCTAAACAACTCCAATCAGTTTCGACTAAGAGAAAGACACCGAGTGCACATATAGGGGGAGAAAGAGACAGGAAGTCATTCTTTGATGAAAAAAAAAAGGCATGTAACTCTCCTACTCCCTTCATGAATGGTTTGAAGTCTTAGCGTTTATAGAAAAATTAACATTTTCAGTTTTTAAAAAGAACTGTCATAACAGGGAAAATGCAAGATAGGAAGAGAAAGGGAGAAAAAAAAAAAAACAGGTAAACAGAAAGATGTTTGTTTTGTTTTATGGCATATCAACCCCTTTTCGGATTATTCCATCAGGTCAGTTTGGTAAAAGTTTTTATGCTTCAAGTTCGTTATATCTTTAAATATTTATTCATGGTGTTTAGTAGAGGAAAAATATTTTTTGTTTTTAGCCTTGCAGAACATGATTGAGTTTTGCAAAGGGAAAGGAAAAAAAACAGTAACATCAATGTTTGGTTGATTTTCAGACAGAGACAGGGAGAGAGACAGGGAGAGAGAGACAGAGACAGAGAGACAGAGACAGAGAGAGAGAGACAGCAAGAGAAATAACATCCAGTTCAATAGCAACAGAAAAATAAGGAGGTAAAGCTCTAGCGTTTTGGCAGAAATCAGCTTTTTCATATCTTAAAAAAAAGAAAAAAGTGGATTTCGACCAAAAAGCGGAGAACTCACCTCGCTCTATGGGAAATTCGAGCAATGTAAACTTTTTATTGACCAGAAAACACAGAATTCTACTAAAAAGCGAAGAACTTGCATCCCTAAAGTAGATTGACACATTAGACATTTTTTTTTACTCTGTCTAACAATTTCCCAATTTAGTCAATAAAAATCTACATTTAATTTTTATCATTACTTTGAACTTTTTGCTTTTTTTTCCAAATAAGTTAATACAATTTTTATTTTTTATTTTTTTGCAGCATTTTTGAGAAATTGACGATGTGATCAGTTATGTATAACATCTTTCTGTATGAATCAGCATGGTATTACTTTTGACAGGCTCGATACATTTGCTGGATTGGTTTCCTCAGTTCTGTATAGAATCAGGTACTTATACGAGGGACCATGTGAAAGTTGCCAAAATACATAAGTGAAAGTGGATTCAAACTTGGCACATCCAGGTCAGTATCACCACCATCTTTCTTATGTATGCCTGATTTATATGTAAATAACCCTGTCATTTTTTATGGGTACTATGCTAGAGACGTTGCTAACTAGAATATTTTTTTTTAAATGGTCTAGATTTTTCAATTCCTGTGTGTGCATTTTGTTTTCTAAACTTGGAAATTTAACGAAATTTGTTGGGGTTTTTTCAAACATTAGTTTTTTTTTTTTATTACTTAAATCTACAGAGTGCTAAAGGCCAGAAATAAAATAATCTGCTCAGGAAAAACAAAAAAACAAACATTTCCCATCAGGTTTTCTGTGTTATAATCCCCCCCCCCCCCCTCGATTGACAGATAATGCTAACATTCTGATTATCTTATTTGCACCTCGAATGCTTTAGATGAGAGAAAGAGCGAATAAAACAAAACATTATAGGGAGGAGAAAGTGATTAAAAAAAAAAAGGGGGGGGGTAGTAGAAGAATAAAAGGATGCCATAAATAAAGAAAATGGAAAACTTAAAAATTACAAAACATGGTAATATAGAATACAGGGCTGGGAGCAGTAGTACACAGAGGTACTCATTCATCACCAAGTAAGTTCTTAGGGAATATTAAATTTTGTAGTCAGTGCTAAATTGTCTGACCAGTTGAGCTACAAACAAATAAACTGAAGAAAACACAAGAAAGCCGGTGTATAAGGCTGGAATGTTCCATTATGCTCAGATGGACAAGTCCATTCTTTGAGTTATTATTAGCTGCTAGTCCATGAGTGGATAAGCTTTTATGAAAATTCTTCCCGGAATTAAGCAATATTTATATAACTATTGGAGTTTCGATTTGCTTCTACAGGGAAGGTCTGGGAAAGAAAGGGTATTTCAGATGGAATGTGGGTAGTGCATTTGTGGGATGGAAATATAGTTGGAGGAAAGGGGGGAGAGGAATATAAAAACTTAAATTTTGATATTCTATAACTTAAACAGAATGCAATTGTAAAAATATTTAAATTAATCGTCAGCTTAGTAAATCAATAAACAACAAAAATAAAATTGAAAATTTTAACGGAAACACAAAATTAATTATGTAAAGTAAAATGTTAGTGATTGAAATTGGTTCAATCGTTAATGGAATCACCATTGTTGAAAAAGGAATAAGCAATGTTTTTTAATAATTATTTCTTTAGAAAGAATTTTACAGAGTCAAATTGAAACTACTTTAGTACAAAAGAAAGTTTAACTGCAATCGAATCTGAACTGACTGCCTTTACTTGAATTAATACACATATATGTCAAGAGAAGCTATTCACCCCTAACTCTGAAAGTATTGTGCTATTTTTGTATTTTCATCTATTTATTTTTTTGTCATTCTCAAAAATATACATGATTATTGTTACGAAGAACAAATGTAGTCAAATATTATGATGTCAATCCTATAGCCAGCTTTATAAATGTTTTCCAATAAACGTTAACAATTATGTGAAATGTGCACCAATTAAGGCTGGCAATTCAAGCTAGAGTCATATGTAGCACACCAATGAAAGTTGCCACTTGACAGATATGGAATATGGTTGGTTACTTAACTGCATGTAGGTCTCAAGTGCCTTCACAAACCACATTGTGGAATCAGGTGTTCATGAAAGAGTAAGCGTTCCCTGCTACCCATGGGTTACCCGCCATTTCTTACAAACCTTATTGTCCAATGTATGTCCAAGGATTTAATCATATATATATTACTCATTACGTTTCCGTTTTACAAAGAATAATGTTTTGTTGTTCATTTTCTTAAAAATAAGAAACTAAATTTTCGTTATTAGCTTAAATCCCATTAGTGAAACAAACTAAAATGTACTTTTCAGCAACTTTATGCGAACAAACATTTTTTTTTTTTTTTTACTTACACTCATATTGCAAAGGCTTTTAAAACAATTTCTTTACTTTGCCTCATTACATTTTAATTTTACAAAAAATAACGTTTTGTTCAGAACAGTTTCATCTTTCTTAAACATTCCCATGTTCGCAGGCAATGCCGGATAGACCTACTAGTATGCAAAATAAACAGATCGAACAAATAAGATTAGCAGCAATGTTTCTTACGGATGTTATTAAATAAATCTATCTAGAAAATTTGTTTAAAGGGAGATAACTCTTCGTACCCTAAAATGATCTCACATGCCAAGAAACATTTGATGCATGATTGATCTGCCCTTGGTGAGAGAGATTGGGACAGGATTATCTGCCCCTGCATCAACCAGACGAAGGAGAATAACAGAGGGAAATTCAAAATGGAGGCTGCTACCAAAATCAACTTAGCGACAGACAATCCCTCCTTATTCATAGTAATTCCTTCAGTTGTAAAATAAATCATTTTATATTGTTGATCTCCATAGAATCGTTTTCATCCATTTATTTCTTCATATTTGTGTCACCACTCCCACAACAGGTTCTTTGAGTGAATATTCCTTTTTTAATAATTTTCAACCCTTTACTGAAATTCCACAGAATATTCACACTATTAAATTACAGCTAATATTTCATCCAATAATTTCCAAACAAATCCCTCTTAATTCCTTTTTTTACCATTATTTCTAAATTAATCTAATTCCATCTATGCTATAGCTGTTTTAAATCACATCTGACAACAATTCTGTCGAAGGTACCCAAAATGGCCATAATGCAAAATTGAACAAAAACAAAAGATAAGATTTTTTTTGTACTGCTGTTCGATTTATCCAGCATAAGAGTTAATGAAGGGCATGTTTTGTTTTTTTAATTATTGAGAGAAAGAGAGAAAACAAAAGAGAGATAGAGATAGAAAGAAAGAAAAAGAGAGATAGAAAGAAAGAAAAAGAGAGATAGAGAGAGATAGAGGATGCAAGAAATATATCCGTGTCTTTCTCCAATGAATGACATTTCCTGACTGGAGGTTGGAATCATATTCCCATGGATTTCTATTCCATTAAAACAATACAAATGACCTCAACGCTGTACTTTTTAGAGGGTTGGAAAGGCCTTCTCATTTGTTCATAAAATCATGCTGAAATTGACCTTGAAATTTTTCCTATACAAGATTAAATTTAAAAAATTATGATGAAAAAAGGGGAAAAAATAAAAAGAGGGTGAGGGTAAATGAGAAGAGATAAATAATAAGAAAATAAGAGAAATTACGAAGTAGAGAGCGAGAGGAGGAGAAATTACGAGAGGGAGAGGAGGAGAAATTACGAGAGGGAGAGGAGGAGAAATTACGAGAGGGAGAGGAGGAGAAATTACGAGAGGGAGAGGAGGAGAAATTACGAGAGGGAGAAGAGGAGAAATTACGAGAGGGAGAAGAGGAGAAATTACGAGAGGGAGAAGAGGAGAAATTACGAGAGGGAGAGGAGGAGAAATTACGAGAGGGAGAGGAGGAGAAATTACGAGAGGGAGAGGAGGAGAAATTACGAGAGGGAGAGAAGGAGAAATTACGAGAGGGAGAGAAGGAGAAATTACGAGAGGGAGAGAAGGAGAAATTACGAGGGAGACAGAGAGAGAAATTAAGATAGAGAGAGACAGAGAGAAAATAAGAGAGAAAGAGAGATAGAGTTGTTAAAACTAGTGGTGGGACGATTTCAATATTTTTCTTAATTCTGATACAATTACTGATTCTAATTCTTTTTAAATTTCTAAATATTCAGTTGTAGAGTTGTTGTTTTTTTTCATTTTCAGATGACCATAAAAAACCTGTGTAATGTGTGCATATAATTTTGCAAAAGTAAAAATATACTTGTAGTACATTACACGAGTAGATATTTTTAACTATTTTTTTCTCAAATGTTTTCCCCGTAATTGACTGAAGTGAATAAAATGTTATTCAATTTTTTTCATAAACAATTGAACATAATCGTCCAGGACCTTTTTTAGTAAAATAATAGAATAAAAAATAGACAAGTAATTAACTTATTTTAAAAATGAAAATACTGCAAAGAGAAAAGAAAGAAAAAGACAAAAAACTGTCCTCTTTATTTATTTATTTTTTTTATTTAAATATTTATCCACTTGAGTCATTTTTACCGTTGTAATTTTTTTCTGGTGTCATTTTTACCCAAATTCGTTATTATGATGTATAGATTTCAGTTTTACTGGTAGTTAAAAAATCAATATTCATCATGAGTACCAGCAATGGAAAATTTTGTTTTAAACAAAAAAATAAATAAATAAAATAAAAGAATCGTTTTTGGAATCAGAAATTAAGCTCAAATTTACCGATTCCGATACCCAAAAATGTTCCGATGTTTTAGATTCTGATTAATCGTCCCAACACTCGTTAAAAGTAAATCCAAAAGAATGGCATTATCTATTAAAATTTGAACATGTGTGTGTGCGTTCACTTGCAGAGGCCATGATCCTCTACTCGTTATGCTAGTCCACAATCGCCGCAGTGTCAAGGTGGTTTCGGTCAGTGCTATAACAGACGAATTCGCCCTCCAAATAAAATCACAACTAGTTTAAAACAACAAATGTTTATTTTCCTTTAATGGTTACAATGACACTAGTTTTCTTCTACTGAACAACAGACTTGCAAATCAAGGCAATATCTTAGCTTAGAGCCCAACGCCCATCTTGCTTGAAGAGACACACAAACCTCAACTGACCGTGAGACGTTTAGCCAACAGCCCCCCCCCCCCTGTCCATTTGCTGGAATATATATGAATATTCTGAGACCACACCAGAAAAGACAACTTAGACAATCAGCTGCCAATCTATGAACATAAAAAAACTGTTGTCTAGGGGGGTCCCCGTATCTAGCTCAAAAGCACAGCAAGGAACCTCGTATCTGTAGAATCATTACTGTCTTGAGGCTTTATCTTTCAGCATGAACTCCCGTTTAAAGAGATACTAACCTTTTTCAAGGGGACAAATTGAATTCTGGGTGGCCAATTCCAAACCGTTCATTTTTCTAATTTCTTGGCTGGTTTCTCTTTTCTTAGGTAAATATTTCTTACTCGCAGTAAGCCTGTTATTCGCATGCATTGCAAACATGCAACCCACAAAACATGCCGTCGAGTGCATGTTTACAGTATTTGTTGAGTTATATTTAATGAAAGCTGTGGCTTAAAATCTTCTGTTCATGGTTACCTCAGATCTAGATTTTGAGCCACTGGGAGAAACGCATTTCAAACACTGTCCATGGAAAAAGTGTTACGATAGAACCATAGTCTTTGTAAATTTTCGGAATTTATTTTGAAAACGTTCATATCTCATTTGAATTAAAAACGCTCAGTGAAAATAAATGGTTGTAAAATTCGTTTTGTTTTCACGGTTTAAAATTTATTATAGAACCGCACCTAAAATGTTTCGGCACACGACAAATTGGTTATTCATTTCAGGGGTAAACTTGGGGTTGTTATCTGATTGGTCAATTTGAGTGATGTGTCAGTTTTTAAAAGTAAACAGAACCAGACAACAATTTTACGATAGAATATTTTGAAGAAATTTTCTTCAGATGAAATCTGGTCGTTGAATCGTCAACACCTTATTTTTCATCTCCGTGGATATGCTATGTGGTCACATTAAATTTACCCCTTTACATGTAAAAATCGACATTATGATGTTGAATATTAAATTTAAATGATAATTTTTAAATATAATGAGAAGTTGTCCTCTTAGTTTTCAATGAGAATTTATTGAACGAAAGCGTCAATTTTGGACTGCAAGCTTTTATTCTGTGGAATAGATGACAATTTAAAGTTATTTTTCTTAGTAAATTTCAAGAATTAAAATATATGTATGACTGGGTCATTGTTTAAAGTTGTTTGGAAATCCCAATATCAACTATTGTTTGGTGAAAAGAAATTTATGATAAAATGTCAGTATTTAAAAGGTAATATTTGGAAAACGATGGCCAAATGTTAGCTGAAGTTTGAGTGAGAATATTTGGGCACAAGGACTCTTAATATTTTCTGTTTCGTCAAGAAAGACTAATTGTTTTGAAGGATTTGTTGAAAATATTGAACACAAGGATCCAGAATATTTTCTATTTAGTCAAGATGACTAAATTATGTAAAAGATTTATTGAAGTTAATATTTGTTTATCCGAAGGATAAATAAATACAGAAGAATTTGAAGTCATAGTATTTTTTATTTGATTTGAGGTTTGCAGTCCAGAAATTCACATTTTAATATGTATTAAAAAACAGAAAAAAGGAATAATTATTTTAAAAATTAATGTTAGAATTAATTAAGTTAGAAAATAATAATTATTTAATTTTCAGAGAAAAGTATTATTTGATAATTTATTATTACTTGAAAAAAAACAGAAAAGAAAAAAGCTAGTTTCCAGATTTTTGCTCATACGCAAGAATTTTTTTTTTCAATGAAAATGTGTCGTCTGCCTAGAATGTTTTTCCTGTCGGAAAAAATGAAAAACTTTTTCAAGTGAACTTTGATCGCCCACTGATGAGTGAACTAAAGAAAAAAATATACAAGAAAATTTCCACATCTATAAAAAAATATATTGTAAAGGTGTGTTAAACTGTATCTTAATTTGTTAATATTTTTCTTTTTTATATGATATATGAACAAATATGCATGTCAACACATATTTTTATTTTTTTCTCTTTATTTTGAATTTTTTTCGATTCATCAATATACAAGCAAACGTTGTCTTTTTTATTTATTTCTTTTATTGTTAACAAAGAAAAAAAGCGTATAGATAAACACGTCTTACGCAATGTATTAAAAAAAATATTTTTTTCAATCTAGGAAAGTTTACAATGAATAGATTTTTTTTTTTTAATTAAGTTTTAGTTTTGTATAATTTTGATTATTCGGACTACTATTCTCTTCTTGGTTGTTATAGTCACAACTTTTTGGCCGGGTATATCTTTTAAACCACTAAAACAGGTCATAAATGGATACTGTCATCATTTTGCAACGTCATTCAGTAAAACAGAGGGGGTGGAAAGGATCGGGAAGAAATCCTTTATGATGTCATAAATGATGAAGTAACAAAACATCTATTAAAACATAACAGACGACTCATGACCCTTCGATCTTTTGGTCGAGATCAAAGTGTAGTATCTGTTCCGATGGATATTGCACCCCTGGTATTGTCTTGGCCTTCGGGGCTTGACTTACGCCTGTCTATGGGTCTGTCCTGTGCAGTTCTAGGAGGCCCACCCTCCCAGGCTTTGTCTCCCCTCTTTGGGGAGGAGTAAGTTTATTGCTTACTGTCTGAGGCGCCCCTACCGGGTAATGCCGACGGGGCTGCCCAGGCAATTTTTTAAAGTCCCCTAAGTACTCTTCCCCTAGAGTGCTGACTTCTCAACTCCCACTTTCCGACCTTGTGTCACATTCTGCTCCGTGGGAAGTAGATAAATAGGGGTTAAGGGTCATCTTAATGATTCAGAGCATAGTCGAGATCAAGCTAAAAAAACTTTTAATAGTAAATCAATAATAAAAAAAAATTAAAAAGTTATATTTAAAACAGATGAAAACAAGTTGATAATAGGGCAAACATTTCATTCACTAAAGTTTTCAACTTAGAATTTTTTGTTGTTGTGAAAGACAACTTAAAACAACTATATTAAAGTGCACCATACTGACGATTGGCCTTTTTTCTATAAAGATGGAAATATCTTTATATACCTAGAGACACACAATATCATGTACACTAATTTTTAAAAACACTAACATTAGAAAAATAAATTGTCTGTCACCGAAAATAGTAACCTAACGTGAAGCAGTTTGGGAAAAAACTATTAAATGACACAAGAGAAGGAATTGTATACTTACAAAGAGAAAAGATTTAATTTTATATATATATTTAAATTTTATCAAAATAATCCCCAAAAAATAAATGTGATTTTGCGAGTTGAACGAAATTTCACTATATATACCCATTTTTGCACTTTAAACTAGGCTAGTTTGTGGTGCCTAGTTTAAGTTTATTAATTTTCAAATTAAATCAAAGTAGAATAAATAGTGGTTGTGATCAACGGGTCACGAATTAGTCTAGTATAAATTAAAAGCAAAAGTTTTCAGAGTATTGAAAACTATGGAAGAAACTAGTGATGGGACGATTTCAATATTTCTCCAGATTCCGATACAATTACCGATTCTGTTCTAAATTACTAATTCCGGTTCCAATAACAAAAGCACCCGAAAGAACAAAGCTACAGCATAAAAAGTAATCACTTGCGCAACTATCGAAAGAGTTCATTAAGAGTGTCGATTTAGGGTCGTTTATACAGGAATTTTCTGATATTTGGAGCTTTTCTTATTGCAAACTTGTTTTATTTAATTTTTAAAACATTTTTCGAAACCTTGTCAATCAACTGAATTTTTTTAAAGGTTACCTAGCGAATTTATGCAAAGTTGCATTTTTTTGTTTTACACAAATTTACATCGTATTTTGATGTTGTTATGATCTACAGATTTTAGTTTTACTGATAGTTTAAAAACAATAAACATTTATCATTAGAACCATCAATGGAAAATTAAGTGAAATTGTTGTTTTTTTTTTAGAAAGAATCGTTTCTGAAATCGGAAATTAGGCTAAAATTTTTCCGATTTCAATACTCCCAAAAGTTCTGATTAATCGTCCCAACACTAGAAGAAACTGATCCTGTGGTGGATTAACAAGCAGCAAACATAAGATAATTCGGCCACTCATAACTTTAAACACTAGCTCCACCTCCACCTACCAAGCCAATATCTTCAAAGAACACTTAAGTATATTTTTCTTCTCTTTTAAATCACATTATGTTGAACTCTTCTGACTACTATTAAACTTTTCACACTTACATGCCACACATACATTCAACTATAGTCAGGCACACTTATGTTTTACTAGACAGCCAACCTACATACCGCATTTATCATCCAAGAAATTTAAAAATGAAGGGAGAAATTAAATTTTTTTTAATTTAAAAAAAAAATGAGAATTACTATGGTGCTTATGCAGTTTATGAACCGGACTATTTTTTTAGATAGGATTTTCAAGTTAAATTCAATTTGTTATGGTATCTTGTTTATTAAATTGTTAGGTGAACGTACAGTTAATAAAGCCTACCACCTCCCCATGTTAAAAATGTCTTTCTGAATAATAACGTTATTATTTCAGCCCAGTTCGTAAACTGCATAAGTACTATTACTAAAAACACTAGTTGCTCACATAGATTTTTTTTTGAAGCGCCTGTTGTTGAGCGCTGCTTTTTAATCGGTCAGGGTTAGTTTTTTATTTTGTTTCTTGTTGTAACATCCAACACAAAACAATATTGCATTTAAAGGTTATTATAAAACTGAACAAATCAGCTTTCATTTTGATCTCCTAAACCAAGAAAAAAGTGGCGCTCGGCCACATTTAAATATTTTTTATTTTTATTTTTTTTCATTAATCTTGAACGGAAAAATTCAGCAAATAAGATTTACTGATCGAAGTTTAAAAAATAAATCACTCTACAAATTAGGCACAAGGTCATCAAAAGTGTGTGTAGTCGGTGGTCATCCATTGTCTATCCTACTCTTAACTCGGTGCATGTTGACCCATTCGTCCAAGCACTTTAGTCACAATACCACATTTACTCTACACTCTGATCCTACATAAGTACAAAGTACAGATACTAGACTTTGATCCTAGTTGTTATATTCTTTTCTTTCTTTTTACTGATAAGTGAATATTCTTCAAATAAAACTAAAACTTTAATAGATTTAACCTATTTTTCTTTTGTTTTTTACAGAAAAAAAAGAGCAAAATTTGGGCTATAGATGGTTTACATCTGTTGTTGCTTAGTTCCGATTTACCTGCCTCTCCACAAGGACAGAGTTAGACACAAGGCCAGTTCAGTTGTGATGACTATGACAATAACAAGAGCTATTATGAATGTATTATGAATTCACTGTACATACCAAGCGTTGCTCCAGAGTCTTTGTTTTCATTTTTTGCCCTCCCTTAAACTATACCTCTATTTTGCCTTATCTACCAAATTATTTCTTCTTTTTGTTTTGCAAACAGGATTTTAAAAGTTAAATGTAATTATTACGCTATCGTTTGACGAGTAAATAATTAATTAAGCGAATACTTAACTAATCTTGTTAAAGGAATGTTTTAATCTATTTATAAAATTAAAAAGCTTCTAAAACTTTCAATACATGAGAATTTGCTAAGCATCTTAAAGTCAGTTTAAATGACATTATCTACAGTTGTTTTAATGCTTTCAAATTCATTTCAAATTTCGGAGGGTCACAAAATTTATTTTTTTTAAACTATAAACAAATGATTAAAATGGCTGACTTGTTTACGAATAAATGCATTCTGATGGATTTAGTGTCGTAATTAAATTATTTTTAAAATAGAATTTGGTACTTGTAATGAGCACATAAAGGATTTCAGTTCTTATAGAGTCAGTTCCGAGTATTGACGGGGAATCCTGAATCAGTCCCGAAAATTGCTCAAATTTTAAAGCCACCTTACTTTTTCTGATTAAATTTTTTCAACTTTTATATTTTTTGACGAGCTAAAAAAATTCATCCTAACCCTTCGCATGTTTAGTGTCGTCTGTTTTTAAATTTTTTCGCGGCTTTCAAATCGTAAATTCCTTCGGGCATTTCCGGGACTGACTCTGGATTCTTCGTCGATATTTGGAACTGACTCTATAAGAACTGAAATCATAAGAACTGAAATCATAAGAACTGAAATCATAAGAACTGAAATCATAAGAACTGAAATAAGAACTGAAAACATAAGAACTGAAAACATAAGTACAAGTAACTAGAACTTGTAAATTCTTCTTTTATTTTACGCTAAGTAATCGATTAATAGTAAATAATAATAATTTACTGTGTAAGTCACGTAGAGTCGAGAAACACACATAACGGCACACGGGAAGTGTTCACACAATACTATTAACAGATTTAAAAAAAAAAAAAAGGGTATCTTTTAGAATAATCCGCAGAGTGAAAACGCTCAAAAAACAAATATACAACAAATAAAAGTAACTGTAGCTGATAAAAGTTATTTTCCAACTTATCTGTGACATTTGTTTGTATTTTTAAGCCGTTTCAACTGCTATTTATTAGAAATCAGTATTTTTGTCACACGAACATGGGGGGGGGGTCGTAAGCGATGCTTGAAAATAGGCTTGTCGGCGCCATTTTGTTTTAGTAAAAATACGTGCCCACAAAAAAAACAAATTTTTTTTTTTTACATCTAATAAAAACCCATTTATACTACGTAAAAATATAAACAAATTTCATAGGTAAGTAGAAAAATATCTATTCTCGACGTAGGTCACATTCACTTGTTGTATATTTATTTTTTTAAACCCGTTTTCGTCCGTTTTTTGGACCCAGTTCGCGACTCTGCAGATTATTGTAAAAGATACCCAAAAAGACAACAGGTGAACATCGCAGTTCCAAATAAACTAACTGGAATACTCTGATATATTTATGTATGAGGCAAAAATAGGTATATACACAAAAAATTAGCAAAAATTATCGAGTAGAACTTTAATTAAAAATAAAAATCAGTCTTATTGTATTTTATGGATCCGCCATTGATTCGAGCGAAAAACACGCAAAACGGGAAGGGGGGGGGCATAAGTCAGTCTGTCATGCAAACAAGTAATAAATGAATGGTCATCGGCGAAGTACGATAAAACTGATTTTTATTTTTTATTAAAATTCTACTCGATAATTCTTCCTAATTTTTGGTGAGAATACTTATTTTTGCCTGATGCGTAAGTATAAACAATAGTTTTTTATTTGGAAATGCGTTTTTCATATGTGCCCGCATCTATATAAGAACCCCCCCCCCCCAAAAAAAAATGATATCATCAATTACTAAATTATATACATATATAAAGATCGAGTCATAATTTTAATAGGAAACACCAAGACAACTCAGAAAGCACCCACCCTCTCTCCAAAAACAGGCAGCTGATTCAGTACAACAACTACTGTAGCACTGCAGTAGTAATGTTACGTAGTAAATAGTAACATCTTTATTTCCATCAAAATAAAATAGACATTTAATTATCGCAACATTCTATAAATAACAATTTTTTTTTCAAACTATTCGTAGAATGTGTAAATAAAATTTATATCAGCCCGGCATTCATTAATTATGCATGTGCTTTAGTTTTGCTTAAAGAAAAGTGTTTTTTATCACATGAGCCACGTCTGTTCCCTCGACGTAAATTCGTAGTAATTTTTATAAATTAATTTAATAATGCAACTAAAAAAAATAAACTAGTTGCATTATGAAGAATTGTTGGTTTATTTGTGTTTTAGTTGGTTGCATTAATAAAATGTGTGTGTGTGTGTGTGTGTGTGCATAGATCAGCCCCCACGGCGGCTCATATTGGCTCAGCTGAAAGGCACAAAATTAAAGCTGGTTTCTTGAAACGGAATACAAACATTTTATGATTTATTTACATTGCATTTTCTTTACTGATGTATTTTGTTGCATAGTATTTTTGTTTTGTAAAGTGTGGATTTTTATTTTTTGTAATTCAATTAGTGTTTGTTTTTTTTTCACTCACGTAGACAAATTTTTTGTTTTTTATGTTGCATTCTACGCGAACAGTGCGTTTGGTCTTGTTTATGTGTGTGTGTGGGGGGGGGCATATCCGCGTGAAATACAACAAATTACAAAATTAAATATGTGTGACCAAAATAAAAATAAATAAAAAGCTATTCCGGGAAAACACCTTGAGCCTGGTCTTGGTCTTCCAAGCCAGCAAGACATCCAATGAAACTTCCTGATATTTTCATATTGGTTTTGAAAAATTACATTTTACTAATTAACTATTGTTGTTGTTGAATAAATTTTAATTTTGCAAAAAGCTACAATTTACAAAAAATATATATATATACAATGCAACCATATAAATATATGAGTAAATAAAACTAAAATTTTTCGCTTTCCATTTCAGGAACTCGAGTTTAATTTTGTGTGATCGCCTTTCATCTGTTGTAGCTCGTTACCGGATTTTACCGAGTCAATATGGGCAAACATGGAGATATAAGCACGATAAAATCGCGCACGAGACTGAGTCAATTGATTTTCTTAAATCCCAAAATCCATTACGTTAGTAGACTTTCTGGCACATGTTCGTCTTTTCTCACAGTCCGTTTTTCACAACTTTTTAATGACCAGTTTTTTTTTCTTTTTTCGGTGTACACTTACCTATCAGGCTGCTAGAGAATTCCGGGGTTTTTGGGAAAAAAATTCAAATATTTTACATTTTAGGAGCGGGGATCAGTTTCCAATGTTAATTCAACGTAGACTGATCCCCCACTTTTTGACCATCTCAATTTTTTTAAAAGTCCTTTTCGGTGTACAATTACCTATCATGTCAGTAGAGAATTCCGGAGTTTTTGGAAAGAAATTTCAGAAAATTTAGATTTTAAGACGGGGGATCAGTTTTCAATGTAAATTCAACGTAGACTGATCCCCCTCTTTTTGACCATCTCAAATTTTAAAAATCATTCTTCTGCTTACAAGTACCTATCATGTCGCGAGAGAATTTCGGGGTTTTTGGAAAGAAATTTAAAAAAATTGAGATTTTAAGACCTAAAAAGTTGTGAAAAACGGACTGTGGGAAAAGACGAAGAAGACTGATCCCCCGTCTTAAAATGTAAATTTTGTTAATTTTTTCCCCCAAAACTCCGGAATTCTCTCGCGACATGATAGGTTATTGTAAGCAGAAGAAGAATTTTAAAGATTTGAGATGGTCAAAAAGAGGGGGATCAGTCTACGTTGAATTTACATTGAAAACTGATCCCCCGTCTTAAAATCTAAATTTTCTGAAATTTCTTTCCAAAAACTCCGGAATTCTCTACTGACATGATAGGTAATTGTACACCGAAAAAGACTTTTACAAAAATTGAGATGGTCAAAAAGTGGGGGATCAGTCTACGTTGAATTAACATTGGAAATTGATCCCCGCTCCTAAAATGTAAAATATTTGAATTTTTTTTCCAAAAACCCCGGAATTCTCTAGCAGCCTGATAGGTAAATGTACACCGAAAAAAGAAAAAAAAACTGGTCATTAAAAAGTTGTGAAAAACGGACTGTGAGAAAAGACGAACATGTGCCACGAGTCAACAATTCCGTTACTGTTTTCATAGAAAGAAAATTTATTTTTTTAATTAATTCGAAACTTGCTGAAGAAATTAGGGGGGGGGGGGTCTGAAACACTAAACGAAGCGCGTATTATATGATACACATTCAAGAGACAACACGAAATGACATCGTATTGTTTGTTTCTGTCTGCAGTTTTAGAAATCCCTCGAGACTGACACCCAATCTTGGCCTTTTGGCTAAGATCAAAGTGTAGTATCTGTTCCGATGGATACTGCACGCCTGTCCTGTGCAGTTCTAGGAGGTCCACCCTCCCAGGCTTTGCCTCCCCTCTTTGGGGAGGAGTAAGTTTATTGCTTACTGTCTGAGGCGCCCCTACCGGGGAATGCCGACAGGGCTGCCCAGGCAATTTTTAAATGGCCAGAGTGCTCAGCTCTCGAGCGCTGGCTTTTCAAACCCCACTTTCTCGACCCGATCTTGGGTCACATCTTACTTGTGGGAGTAAGATAAAACTGGCCTTGTGCCATACTCCTGGGGAGGAGTAAATAACACCCTATAATAATGTTTACACCTGATAAACTCAGACTTGAGTTTTCTTTGTTACTTGTAATGAATGGGTATCTAGAGGGTTTCAGTACTTACGGAGTCAGTATAGAGTATTGACAGAGAATAAAGTTCCGGAAATGGCCGAAGCAGTTTACAATGTGAATGTCGCGACACAATAAACGAAGACAGACGACACTAAGCATGCGAAGGGTAAGGTCAGGGTTTAAAAAAATTTTTACTCCCTAAATAATAAAGTTGAAGAAACTTTCTAAAAATAAAATAAGTGGCTTCCAAATCGCAAACTGCTAGAGTTATTTCTGGGAATGACTCTGAATTCTCCGTCAATACTCGGGACTGACTTGGTAAGTATTGAAATCCTCTGGATATCCCTTCATTACAAGTACCGAATTTTTTCTTTTGCTTTCAGATTAAACAGTTTTCTAACTTTCCGAATGTTTTAGTTGAGAATTAATTGGATTAATTTCTAATGTTTTTCTTTAAAATTCTAATTTGGAGGGATGCACGCCTTTCCTGGTGCACTTGATTATTCAATGGTATGACAGTGCACAGTTCAGAAAGATCAACATTGGGTAGTGTATATCTGTCTATATACTTTCGATTTTTAAAGAAAAAAAAACACTCCTCACGAGTCAGACACTAGGTTCGTTTTCAATGTAAATCCAGCTCTTCAAAATGAGGCACTCTTGATCGGGAACAGAAAAAAAAAACTAGGTGCTTCTTGAGTTCAACCCCAATACGTAAAAATTGTCGCCATTCTTAACGGAGGGCTCTGTTAATTATTAGTAGATTTATTTCCCTTTTAATTAGCTCTTTAAAAGAGAGTTCCTTTTTTTTTTTTACATATTAGGGTTGAACTCAAGAAGCACCAAAAATTGCCTTATCCTCATAGTGAGGACAGATACATTTTGACTCATTGATTTATAAATAAATTAATAATCAGGGTTTTTTTTACTATCACACCCATCGTATTTTATTAAAAAGTAAAAATGAGATTCTGTGACGATAAACTTTTTTTTTTCAGCTCAACAAATTTAGGTGAAGGTACAGAAAGACCCCAACCCACCGTCTCCATGTTAAAAACGGATTTCTAAAATTCCGATGGGTGTCAGAGTAAATATTTACCTAAAATCATTTTAATTCGGTTATCTTAAACTTTTCAGCTTTAAAAGAATTGCGGGGTGCCCGAATTGCGACTGAAACCAAATTAGTTTTAATTTTTATAAAAGAAAATGATTCAATGAAAAATTTAATGACTAAACATTGTAATAATTACAATATTGTTTGGTTTATTAAATTATTAATTGAACCAAATTGTTATAAAACTAGAACTAATTTGATTAAGATAATGAGCGTGTCAATTACACGCACCTTAAAGCAGACAAGTTGAAGGTAATTAACAATTAAAGATCTAAATTTGATTTTTTAAGATAATGTGCACTCAATTTCCGTCAAATAAATAAACAAATTATTTTTTCGATTTAGATAAGAGAACACAAGACCGGCAATAATATTGTTTTTATTTTGAAATCAAGCTAAACTGAATGGCATTACCTTTTTACTATAAGAATGTACGACAAGCACCTGTGATTCAATTCTTCATTTAGATCAATACGGAGCATGTCTATATTAATAAAATTGTGTAATCACATCTCGTGTTTCTCTGTACGTATGTTTCTCGCCTCTATGTCACCTACACCATTTTTTCTTCATTTTACTATTAATCGATAATTTATTAAAATTAAAAATGCAATAGCATAAAGTATACTAAAACTATTTAAAAACAATTTAATTACGACATTAAATCCATCACAATGCATTTCAGTTTCTTCGTATACAAGTCAGCCATTTAAATCTTTAGATAAGAATCTAAAAGATTTTAAAAAAATAAAAAAAAGAAAGAATGCATTAGGGTACTTTGTGACGTTTGGAATTTGAAAGCATTTAAACTGTCAAATAGAAAATCATTTAGATTGGATTTAAAATGCTTAGCAAATAATCCACATTAATTAAAAGATTAAAAGTTTCGGAAGCTATTTACATCCAATAATTTGGTAAATTTATCGTTTCCCACCTAAAATGGCAGACAACTCTGATGTCAATAAAGCGTCTGCTATTTTCCGACTCCACGAATGAGTAAGTAAACCCAAATACATTGTTTGGGACTATCCAACTGTATTTCCTTTAAAATAATTTAAGGTAAATTTGATTGATTTGTGAGGTCGGAAAATACAGACGCTTCATTGACGTCAGAGTATCCGCTATTTTAGATGGGAAACGACAAATTTATCAATAATAGTTTTATGACAAGTAGGGTCAATTAATCATTTATCAAAACAAAGGATACCGTAATAATTAAATATAACTTTTTAAAATCCTATTTAAAAAAAAAAAAGATAAATGAAAGTAAAGCGACTTCCGGGTAAGTACAGTTGGTTCTTATATATAAATAGATAGCATTATTGATTAAAGAAAAGATTCTAAAATAGAGGTATTTGTAATTATTAATTACAAATACCTCTATTTTAGAATCTTAATTACTAATTAATGAGTATCCAGAGGATTTCAATACTTACAAAGAATTCCGAGTCAGTTTCGGAAACGGCCAAAGCAGTTTACGGTTTGAAAGCTACCTTGTTTCCGAGGAAGTCTTTTAACATTTTTTTTTCGAGGGGTTGAACTTTCTTTGGTGCTGCTCCAGATTAGGACCCGAGCTAAAACCGACTTGGCGTCGGTAAGGTCAGGGTTAGCTTGGATTCTAATATGGAGAAGTACCCTTTCTTTAACCCTAACCTACCCCTTAATATGCTTAGTGTCGTCTGCCTTTACATTTTTTTTCCTTTCTGATCATAAACTGCTACAGGATTCTCCGTCGATATTGCCTTCGTAAGTAAGTACTGAAATACTCTGGATGGATACCCAATCATTAAAAGTACTAAAAACAACATCAATACCATAACAAAATCACTTATAGATTTATAACAAGTTGGTTCAATTAATAATTTAATGACCAGCATAATTAAATGTAACTTTTTAAAATCCTATTTTACAAAAACAAACAAACAAACAAAAACAATAAGAAAATCCCGAAAAGCCGAACAAAAATGAAAGTAAAAAGACTTCCGGGCAATGCGGGACAACGTACAGCGAGTTTTTTTTTTATATAAAATGTGGTTATTTTATTTGCATTCATTTTAAAGCTGACATGAGATTATTGCTTAAAACAAAAGATTCCCAAATAGGACATGATAATAAATAAATTTACCTTATTTTCAAAAACGGCTTGATTACAAGAGGGTGTGTCACAACATTGCTTGGCGCATTCGAAGCTGTTTTCAGCTTGGACATATTTTACAAATTTCGCCCCAGCGGTCAAAGACCTGTTGGTTTTAATAATAACTGTAGTATTCGTATCATAGTAACAAGTCTGTCGATTTCCCTGGGTATTCCAAGAAGATCTCGTGTCGTCTGCATTGTCTTTATGAAGTCCTCTTACGCTATGGAAGGCTTGGACATTATTACCATCAGCGACCGAGCGACCATGTTGTTGATGTTGTGATGAAATAGAATGTCGCTTTTCCAATTTAATAGATGACGACAGTCTTTCAATTAGAGGACTCTGAAAATTGTATTCCTTGGCAAAGGAAAAGGCAAACACGCAAGTCAGAACTACGAGCGGTTTCATTATGACAAGGCTGTGTTAAATTCTTCCTTTTTTTCGTAAAATTAACAACCAGATTGTCAGATTATGTGAAACAGGTGTCTAACCTGGGCAACCATTTTCGATTTTAGTGCGCATGCGTCACCGGAAGTCGACAATATTTATTTTCATAAAATCAAAAATCGTCACCGGAAGTGGATTTTTTTATGTATTTTTTTTTTTCTTTAAATATATTCAAATGAAAAAAAAAAGGAAATATTTTATTAAAAAAAAACTCTTTCCTAAAAAAATAAATTATATTGTTAATTCACCGTTTCACAGCAAAAATGGCGAACAATGAATCGGCTGCATTTTTCTGATTTTTTTCTGACCTCACAAATGAGTAAGTAAACCCAAATAAATTGTTTGGGTCTAATTTCTCAACTTTATTTTCTTTAAAATAATTTAAGGTAAATTTAAAATTTGAAATTAATCCAAAACAATTTATTTGTGTTTACTTACTCATTTGTGACGTCAGAAAAATGCAGACGATTTATTGTCCGCCATTTTGTTAAGGAAACGACGAATTTACCAATTATATTTTTAATCCAAAATATTTCTGTTTAAAAGTTATCTCAGGAACGGCTGTCGTCGGGTCCTAATCTGCTGGAGAAGCACCATATATTTTACCAAATTATTTTTTAGATCGAATTTTCAATTTTGAAAGTTAAATTTAATTATTACGATATTGTTTGATCTTTAAATTATTAATTGAACCAAATTGTTATAAAACTAGAACTAATGTTAAGGTAATGTTTTAATATCTATTTATAACATTTTTGGATGTAAATAGCTCTTATCTTTTAGTACATGAGGATTTTATTTTTTAAAAGTCAGAAATGACTTTCCATTGGACAGTTTCAATGCTTCCAAATTCCTTTAAATTTTCAAAGTGTCATTCTTTTTTTTTTTTCTTTTTTTAACTATTAATAAAAGATTAAAATGGCTGGCTTGTTTATGAAAGAAAACCGAAAATGCATTATGGTGAATTTAATTTTGCAATCAAATTGTTTTTTAGGATTAAAAAAATCTTTAGGCTCCTTTAGTTTCACTATATGTTAGGCCTCTCTTTTTAAAAAAATAGCTAAAGAAATGTATAAAAATTTGTTATGTATTTACGTGGTAGCTGAAAAGAAGACTTTACAATAAAAATTACGCAAATTCATTAAATTAAAAATAAAAAAACTATTTTATCTATCGGTCGCCATTTTTTTTTTTAATTTTGAGTTTTTCCTGAAATAAATTGAGTAATCTCCCTTGCCTAATCAGTAAGCTGGAATGTCTACCGATACGTAAGATCATCGTTTTTTTTTTCTTTTCTTTTTCTTATAATTTAATAAATACCGGATGAATTTGCGTATTTTTTTCTGTACAATCTTATTTTTAGCTAACAAAGTTTATACATTTCTTTAAATATTTTCATGTCGTAGCGAAACTAAAGGAACAATCTTTATTTTAATTCATTTTATACTATTGCATTTTAAAATTTTAATAAATAATCGATTAATAGTAAAAAATATTTTTAAAATATGTTAGTGACGTAGAGGCGAGAAACACGTACACACGAGAAATTGTCACACAATTGTATAACTTGAGACTTCCCGGTCTAAACATCGTCTATTTGTTTGTTTTTTGTTTTTGCTTTCTATTATTTAACTATATGCATTTTCACAGAGGAACATTTTTTTTAATGTTTTATTTTATTTCAGACCAGATTTGCAAATTATTTAATAGAAAAATCGGTTTCGAACTAACTAAAACGGAAAAGAAACGATTTTAAAATGAAAATTTAATCCTTTTGACGATGACGTAAAAACAACACTCCTTCTGGTTGTAAAAATGCGTAACTAATCTTATATATTTTCGAAGAGATTCGATCTATTTTTAATTTTGACAACTAGTCTATAGTTTTTTTTATCTTTATTATTTTTTTTTTTTCATTCAAATATTCTAACAAACCGAAGATGCAACCACATGTTTCCGGAAATCCCGGATTTCGTTCGTAACTTTCCGTAAAAAGTGTGGGCGGAAAAAGAAACGATTATAGTTTAATAAATTACCTGTAGACTTTTTTTTTTTAATTAGTTTAATATTAATCTTTTTAAAAACATGTTATTGCGTTCTTACTTTTATTTGCTTAAAAAAAAGTTTTATTTTTAATCACGGAAAATAACGAAATATGCCCAGACTAATCAGCAGCAGCGGTTCATCGTCTGCACCAAGTTGAAATCTTAATATTAATTTTTTTAAGTGTAACTACTTTGTCGTGTGTTTCTCGCAACTACGTGACGTACACATTATTTTTTTATCTACTATTAAGCGATTATTTATTGAAATAAAAGAATGCACTAGCATACTAAAACGAGCTTTTTAAAACCCTAGTTAAGTTACAAAAAATAATTTAATTACAAAATTAAATCCACAAGTATGCTTTTCGGTTTCTCCGTGAACAAGTCAACAATTTTAATATTTTCCTAATAGTTGAAAAAAAAATTCTTCAGAAATTTGAAAGGAATTTGAAAGCCTTTAAACATTTTTTTTTTTTTTTTTACTTCAATTCATCCCAAATATGACACACTGCCACTGGGACGTAATGGGCTACTGTGAATTCAAGGGCCAAATTTCTAGGGGCGTCCTAAGTGGGGAGTTGTGCAGCGAGATGCTTGTTCACATTACATTTAAATTTCTGCGTGTTGGTACAGTCGGAGAAACAGGAAGTAGGGACGGGATTCCAAAGGCAAGCTGTTCAAGGAAAGAAGCTATTAGAGTAAAAAGCCTTCTGGCATCTGGGGACCTCTACAGTGAAGGGGTGTGATTTTGCTGCTTGTCAGGTTGGTCGAGAGTATTTACGTTGAGTGCAGCAAGTCGTTGGAGTACATTCCGTTGAAATACTTGGAAAAACAAGCATATGGACGCAACATTGTGGCGATGGGACAGGGACTGGAGCTTGATAGACAGTGTGGGGCCTATTAGGTTAGAAACTCTTTTTTGGAACCTGTCCAAGAGGGAGAGACTAGTGGTTGGTGCACCAGCCTAGATGTGGCATGGACGAATGGTGGCTTTGTAGAGACTGTCAAATAGGAAGTCATTTAAACTGGTTTTCAAATTCTTAACAAATCCTCATGTATTAGAAGATTAAAAGTTTTGGAATAATTTAATAAATAGAGATTAAAACAACATTACCTTATGGACTTTAAAGCCCACACTAAACTAAACCTACTCCTGACAAATTAGTTCCTATTTACCTCCCTCCCCACAAGGTCAAATTTAGACATCAGATCGGTTTTTAATTTGAAGAAAATCCAGCTCCCCAAAAAGGATCACTCAAGATTTGAACAAAATAAATATTGCCTCAATCTAGAAAGACCGAGAACAGATGCTACATTATGATCATAGACCGACGACTGGATCACACTTTACTGACAAATTAGTCTAACAAAAAGAATAAGTTTCCTTTAGTGTAGTAAACTATTTGGCTCTGAAGAGTCCGTAAGTTTAAACCATAACATGTTGATGCAAGCTATAAACAACATTATTATTTGGGGGAATTTTTTAGATGAGGATTGATAATTGGTATTATATTACTATTCTCATCTTGGATGTCATTCTTATTTGTGAGAATAACAAGATAGGAATAGTAGTTTGATATAAAAAAAATAATAAAATTTAAAAAATAAAAAATATTATTATTTGTATTCACTAGGAGTTCTCACACAAGTCATCATCAGTGATTGCTCACTGATAATAACCGGTGGTGTTCCCCGGAGTCTAAGTGACAACAAGCCTCCCCAGATATCCAGTACGATCCACCTCTTTTCGATAACACCTGCAAATGACCTTGCGGTATCGCAACAGTCGTCTACCATTGATTTCTCACTGGTGACGACCATTGGTCTTCTCTGGGATTTGGGTGGCAATAAGCCTTCCCCAGGTCCTAGTACTCTCCTCATTCTTCCAGTGGAGGTCTGGTTAGTGCTCTCCCTTGTCGATCTTTCAATCCTCCTTGACCCGTCACAACTATTTTGTGTGGTATCGGCCGAGACTGGTACCAACATTTTTTTTTAATTTATGAAATTTCTTGCAGTTTCTGTTCCTTGGGTTCATGTGATGGTGTTTTTCCTGTGGTTTTGTTTTCTATCTATTTTAACTTCCAGGTGACTGGTTACCATTCGTAGCTTATGTGGGTTGGTTTCAGCATTCGAGGATTTTCCTTAAGATTGCAGCTGTTTTCATCATTGCCGTCCTTTGTATGGTGTCAGTGATCCCTTTGATTCCAATTTCTCCCAGTCTTTTTTGTGGGGGACTGTTTGTAGTGTTCCTACAATTATTCATATTATATTGACTTTCTTCATGCTCTATATCCCTTTCAATTCTCTGGCAAGTTCTGTGTATTTGCTTTGTTTTTCCGTCTCCTTGATCTTCACTCTGTGGGCTGCTGGAACGGCAAAATCTACGATCTGGCAGGATTTTTCCTTCTTGTTGACTATTATGACATCCGGTCTCCTTGCTTGTATAAGTTTATCTGTTTGCACCTCCATGTCTCAAAGGATTTTGTGATTTTCGTTTTCCAGTACTGTCTCTGGTTTATGTTTGTACCCTTTGTCTGCATGTTCGAAATGCAGTTGTTTGCATAGTTCCCAGTGTACTGCTTTCCCACGCAGTCGTGTCTGTTCTTGTATTCTTTTAGGCTAGTTTGTTGCATTCACTTATTATGTGATTTACTGTTTCGTCTCTTTGTCCACACAGTCTGCATTTACTGTTTTCCTGAGTTTTTATTATTAATTATTATTATCATCAACTCACTAAAAATTCTCATACAGGTCATCATCAGTGATTGCTTACTGACAATAACCGGTGGTGTAGTCTGAGTGACTACAAGTCTCCCCAGATTTCCTGTATTCTCCACCTCTTTCGATAACCATTGGAAAGTATTTTGCACTATTGCAACAGCCGCTTACCATTGATTTCTCACCTGACAACGACCATCGGTTGTCTCTGAGATTTAAATCTTCCCAAAATATCATCATCATCATCATCTCACTAGAGAAATCTCACACAAGTTATTACCAATGGCAAAACAGATAGTGTTCCCGGGAGTGAGTGACAGCAAGTCTCCTATATTTCCGGTATTCTACGTTTCTTTCAATCTCCATTGCAAATCACTTCACGTTCTGGCAATAGCTTTTTACCATTGAATTCTGGGTAATTGGTTTTTCCATTGTCCCAGACCCTTCATAATCAGTTTGTGTGGTCCCAAGCAATGTTGGTCTTACCGTTTTTCTTCTTTTTTTGTGTGGCGCAGGAGAAGAGAGGGCAGATTATGTGATTTTCTAATATTCATCATCATCATCATCATCATCATCATAATCGTATCCGGTTTAAGGTCCGTCTTACATGCTGACATGCATTGGACGACTTTTAGAAACTGACTTCCAAACTAACCTATCTCTGGTCAGGTCTGTATTTATTCCTCTTTCTCTCAAGCCCGTTTTTATCACTTCACCCCACGTTTTCCTTGGCCTTATACTGTGAACTGAACCTGTTACCTCAACTGTTCTACATCTACTAACCCAAGAACTTTCATCCATTTTTTCAACGTGGCCATACCAGTAAAGCCTTCTGTTCAGCAAACATCTCCCTATGCTGTGTAGATTTAATCATAAATACTAAGCCTGTCTTTAAGATTCACATTACACATCTATATATCATTTTCATATCATTTCTCTTCATGTCCTCAATCCTCACTGGCCAGCTTTCACTTCCATACATCATCACACTGCGTACACATGCCTGATCGACTCTTCCCTTGGTCGACAGTGGTAATGCTCTGCTGGTTAGTAATGGCAGAAGTTCCATGAACTTACTCCATCCACTCCTAACTCTTGCAATCAAACCTAGTACTTGCTCTACCCTGTGCTCCAATGGTATCAAAAAGGTAACAAAACTTCTCAACAACCTCAATAGCTTCGCAATTCAATTCAATTCAATAAATTTGGCAAAAAATAAAACAACCACACTTCAGTTGCCATGTAGGGAAAGAAGGAGGGTAGAAATTTACACAGAAGAGGATACAGTGGTCCAGCACCTGTCCAGTTTCGTCTTGAATTGCTGTGTCGTTACCACATCTGGAAGTCCATTTCAAGATTTAGAGATCCTAATTGAGAAAGCGACCCTCTTCCGGTTCTATCAAAATCGATAGTGAGACAGTTTCTGGTAATACTCACGCCAACCTTATTCTGCTGAAGGAGCGAATAGTAGGTCCTGGGAGAGATCATAATGACCATTGAGCCGATTGTAGGCCAAAATGAGATCATTGCGTAAACGTCTGTGCTCAAGGAAGAAAAGGTTAAGCTTCTCGAGTCAACTGGCATAGGGCAGATCCTGTAGTCCTTGCACCATTCAAGTAGTCAATCGTTTAACTTTTTCCAGATATGGAGCAGAAGCCTGAACACCATACTCTAACAGCGGCCTAACGAGAGAGACATAAAGTGGGAGAAATAATACAGGAGTGGTTTTGCAGAATTAGCGTTGAATGAGAAATAAGGTGCTCCGTGCTTTCTTTGAATCCTGAATGCAATGTTTAGATAGCTTGAAGGATCACCAAGATCTTTTGTTTCCTTCACCTCCTTGGGCAGAGCTGTGTCATCGCCAAAAGTAAAAGCTGAACCAACTGCAATATAGCAGTATTTATCAACACTGAGGTATAAGTCCCATTCAATAGATCATTTCTAGGCATGTTGAAGGCTAGACTTGAGGTTGTCAATCTCGCTACTATGGACTACTAATTTGATGTCATCTGCAAATAGGAGTACGTTTCCACCAATCACGCCTGGCATGTTGTTGATATAGAATAGGAACAGAATGGGATGCACCACAGAACTTTGGGGAACACCACTAAATACACCCATAACAGACTGCCATTTATCTGAGCCTGAATCACACACCCACTCCCCCCCCCCCCCCAAAAAAAAAAAATGAGATTCTACTTTTTTAGTCAATTACATGTGAACACCCCGAAAAACTTGATGGAAAGAAGAAAATAAATCATTTTAGAATTTAGAGTAGGGAATCAATTTCGCATATAAATTTAACATAAAATAATCCTGCATTTTCGGGCTATTCTAGCATGTTAGGGCAGTAAACCAATTTTATTTTTTTTTGCTAAAGGAATATAAATGCTGTGCGTTTTATTTTCGGGGGGGGGCGGTTACTTTATTAGCCAATTATGTGTGGTTGTACGACCCTTCCACTATGACTTAGGGTTAATGGTAAAAAAAAATAGGTTAACTGCTCTAAAAAGCTAGAATGGTCCGGAAATGGAGGATCATTTTACATTAAATTTATATACGAAACTGATCCCTCACTCTAAATTTTAAAATAATTGTTTTTTGTTTTTTCTTCTTTCTCACAAATTTTTATGTGTATTCACATAGTATCTCATTTTTTGGGAGGGGTGATTCTACAAATTTACCAACTAATGTTTGGTCTTCATTATTTGAAAGACTTTGTTAAAATATAGACATGATAAAATAAGGAAGAGGATAGAAAAAAAAAGAAATACAGATACAGAAATATAATGGAGAAAGAAAGAGATAATTGTTTTAAATGTTTAAAAAATTGTCCGGTGAAGGCAAAAAAAGAAAGGAGAGACAAGAAAAAGAATAACACATGTTATTTGCCAATATTCTTGGTCGACATCACATAGGAGGGGGAGGGGGCTATGAACGAAAATGCAGACATTTCATTTTTATCCATTATCTAGCTTAATGTTTTTATCTCAAACTCTAATTTTAGCGAAACTAAGTATGATCTAGTAAAAGCCTATCCGTTATTTGATAATGTTAGGCTGGGGAAATGATAGCCAATTCAATGAGTCGGTAAAGATTTGGTACTTCTGTCTTATTGGGTACAGATGAAATTTTCATTTTTATTTTAGTAGAGTCGGTTAAAAGAGGAGATAATTCAAACTTTTTTTTTTTGTAACCATAACCCATAAGAAAAATCCAGAGAATTAGTAAGAAAATAAATTTTAAAAAGGATACTTATGCAGTTTATGGACCGAGCTGAAATAATAACACTATAATTTAGAAAACCATTCTGAACATGGGGAGAGGCTGATTAACTATTCTGTTTATTAAATTGTTAGGTGAAAGTACAAAATAGTTAATCAACACCCCACCTCCCCATGTTAAGAATGGCTTTTTAAATTATAACGTTATTATTTTAGCCCGGTCCATAAACTGCATAAGTACCCTTTTTTTTAAATTTATTTTCTTACTAATTTTTTGGATTTTCCTTATGGGTTATAGTTACAACAACAACAACAAAAAAGCAGCTTGAATTATCTCCCCTTTCAACGGACTCTTCTAAATTAAATATGAAATTTCATCTGTCCCCAATAATACAGAAGATTTTTTAAAAGTTGGTTGGTTTTATTAGCATCACTAAATTTTATTCTTAAGCATAGTCACCATTGGTATCGCTACCTGTGGTGGTTAACTTTGTTTGTTATTTTTAACCTTGTTTATCATTGGTAACCTGTTCACCAGTAGTAACCCTGGCATTTACTTGTTTTGAGGTTGGTAATCTTGTCCATCATTGCTTGGTATCGTCATCCGTCATTGGTAACTTATCTATCTTAGGTATCACTATCTGTTACTGTGAATCATTGGTATCACTAACTTTCATTGGTAACCATGGTCATCATATGTGATTGGTAACCGTGTCCATTGGTAACCCTGTTCATTAATAAAAATCCCCATAATTAGTATCACTGTGTGTCATTTGTAATCTTGAGCATCATTGGTAATCCTGTAAATCATGAGTATCATTTGTTAGTTTACTCGTTACATAAATCCAGTCATGGACACACATCCGTTTGTCCAAACCGTCATCTTTATTTTCCCAGTCAATAACCAACACCAAGAAGCAAGGGAGATCACTCTAAAACCTTATCGCAAAGGAATAGAACTCTTATATCTCAATACAAGGGAGATAACTTAACATCACTGTCTGTCACTGGTAAAACTGTCCATCATTGGTAAACCTGTCAATCATTGGTAAACCTGTCATTCATTTGTTATGAGGTTGGTAACTCTATTCATCATTGGTTGGTATCGCCATCTGTTGTTGGTAACTTATTAGTCATTATGAATTGTATCAGTCATTGGCATCACTAACTTTCATTTGTAACCATGATCATTATCTGTGGTTGGTCATGAATAATGAGGGTTCAAAGAGTCCAAGGAACGTTCTGGTGAAAGAAAGGTGTTTTGTTTGTAAGGAGAAATTGAGTAGATGTGTTCATTTCAGCTGTCACCATGTGTGTCAGTGGGATAGTTATGAAGTTGGACGTGTGTGTATATTAGTAAGCCTGTTTTGCAAGCGAGAGAATATATGTATGAACTGTGTATGTATATATAGTGGTGTGTGCGTGTGCTTCGCTGGACGTACAGAAGTTTGTGAATGTCTCTCATCATGTGTGTGCTATTGCTGATTTGAGCTTTTGTCTAATAGAGAGCCAATATGTAAAAACAATATTCGCTGCCACTGCTGCTTCTTATATTTTAGTGTGTGTGTGAGGGGGTGATTGGTTTGGAAGAACGCCAGGAAGAAGAAAGTCACTTTGTACAGTTGGTCATGTCTGGACGTATCTGACTGAAACTGAATATTGAATAAGAAAAAAGTCACAATCTTCCATGAATAACATCAAACACATACACTAAAATATGAATCCACTTTTATATACGGGAACACTGGAACTTAAAGAGAGTTGCTAAATCCACTGGCTTTGTCAGAAACAGAATGCGGTGTTCTGGAGTTCCACATCTCGCCTAGACGTACATATAAACAAAAATAGATCTCTCATGCAACTGCTACAAAATCTTTGGTAATCTTGTTCATCATCAATAACCCGTTCATAATTAGTAAATGGTAACTTATCTGTCATTCTTTGGTAATCTTGTTCATCATCAATAACCCGTTCATAATTAGTAAATGGTAACTTATCTGTCATTCTTTGGTAATCTTGTTCATCATCAATAACCCGTTCATAATTAGTAATTGGTAACTTATCTGTCATTCTTTGGTAATCTTGTTCATCATCAATAACCTGTTCATAATTAGTAAATGGTAACTTATCTGTCATTCTTTGGTAATCTTGTTCATCATTAATAACCTGTTCATAATTAGTAAATGGTAACTTATCTGTCATTCTTTGGTAATCTTGTTCATCATCAATAACCCGTTCATAATTAGTAATTGGTAACTTATCTGTCATTCTTTGGTAATCTTGTTCATCATCAATAACCTGTTCATAATTAGTAAATGGTAACTTATCTGCCATTCTTTGGTAATCTTGTTCATCATTAATAACCTGTTCATAATTAGTAAATGGTAGCTTATCTGTCATTCTTTGGTAATCTTGTTCATCATCAATAACCCGTTCATAATTAGTAAATGGTAACTTATCTGTCATTCTTTGGTAATCTTGTTCATCATCAATAACCCGTTCATAATTAGTAATTGGTAACTTATCTGTCATTCTTTGGTAATCTTGTTCATCATCAATAACCTGTTCATAATTAGTAAATAGTAACTTATCTGTCATTCTTTGGTAATCTTGTTCATCATCAATAACCCGTTCATAATTAGTAAATGGTAACTTATCTGTCATTCTTTGGTAATCTTGTTCATCATCAATAACCCGTTCATAATTAGTAAATGGTAACTTATCTGTCATGTTTTGGTAATCTTGTTCATCATCAATAACCCGTTCATAGTTAGTAAATGGTAACTCATCTGTCATTCTTTGGTAATCTTGTTCATCATCAATAACCCGTTCATAATTAGTAAATGGTAACTTATCTGTCATTCTTTGGTAATCTTGTTCATCATCAATAACCCGTTCATAATTAGTAAATGGTAACTTATCTGTCATGTTTTGGTAATCTTGTTCATCATCAATAACCCGTTCATAGTTAGTAAATGGTAACTCATCTGTCATTCTTTGGTAATCTTGTTCATCATCAATAACCCGTTCATAATTAGTAAATGGTAACTTATCTGTCATTCTTTGGTAATCTTGTTCATCATCAATAACCCGTTCATAATTAGTAAATGGTAACTTATCTGTCATTCTTTGGTAATCTTGTTCATCATCAATAACCCGTTCATAATTAGTAATTGGTAACTTATCTGTCATTCTTTGGTAATCTTGTTCATCATCAATAACCCGTTCATAATTAGTAAATGGTAACTCATCTGTCATTCTTTGGTAATCTTGTTCATCATCAATAACCCGTTCATAATTAGTAATTGGTAACTTATCTGTCATTCTTTGGTAATCTTGTTCATCATCAATAACCCGTTCATAATTAGTAAATCGTAAGTTATCTGTCATGTTTTGGTAATCTTGTTCATCATCAATAACCCATTCATAATTAGTAAATGGTAACTTATCTGTCATTCTTTGGTAACTTTGTTCATCATCAATAACCCGTTCATAGTTAGTAAATGGTAACTCATCTGTCATTCTTTGGTAATCTTGTTCATCATCAATAACCCGTTCATAATTAGTAAATGGTAACTTATCTGTCATTCTTTGGTAATCTTGTTCATCATCAATAAAACGTTCATAATTAGTAAATGGTAACTTATCTGTCATTCTTTGGTAACTTTGTTCATCATCAATAACCCGTTCATAATTAGTAATTGGTAACTTATCTGTCATTCTTTGGTAATCTTGTTCATCATCAATAACCCATTCATAATTAGTAAATCGTAACTTATCTGTCATTCTTTGGTAATCTTGTTCATCATCAATAACCCATTCATAATTAGTAAATGGTAACTTATCTGTCATTCTTTGGTAATCTTGTTCATCATCAATAACCCGTTCATAATTAGTAAATGGTAACTTATCTGTCATTCTTTGGTAATCTTGTTCATCATCAATAACCCGTTCATAATTAGTAATTGGTAACTTATCTGTCATTCTTTGGTAATCTTGTTCATCATCAATAACCCGTTCATAATTAGTAAATGGTAACTTATCTGTCATTCTTTGGTAATCTTGTTCATCATCAATAACCCGTTCATAATTAGTAAATGGTAATTTATCTGTCATTCTTTGGTAATCTTGTTCATCATCAATAACCCGTTCATAGTTAGTAAATGGTAACTTATCCGTCATTCTTTGGTAATTTTGTTCATCATCCTTAACTTGTTCATTATTAGTAAATGGTAACTTATCTGTCATTCTTTGGTAATCTTGTTCATCATCAATAACCCGTTCATAGTTAGTAAATGGTAACTTATCCGTCATTCTTTGGTAATTTTGTTCATCATCCTTAACTTGTTCATAATTAGTAAATGGTAACTTGTTCGGTCAGCCATCACTGGATAGAAGTGTTAATTATTTATTATGCTATTCTGAGCTATTATCGCCTGTAGTAAAGATTGAACCTTCAACCTCCAGAAGACTGTCACTTAGAACTGATTGTTAATCCACACCTTTATCTGTTGCTCCACAAGTCTATGTGGATAATTTTAGTATGATTTTTTTAAATTCTGTATTAGGTTCCCGAGTTCGACATGAAGATTCCCGAGTCCAAAAAGAGGCACATGAAGAAGGTTGGATGTCAAATCGGCCGAAAAGTTGTGAGAATAACAACTAAGACAAGAACAGTAGTCCGAATAATCCAACTAATACAAATTTTTAAACCATCATCTCAAAAACTGCGAAACATAAAAAATGACAATATTGAATTTAAATAAGGGTCAGTTTTGTTCTCGTGATAGAAGATGTGGACATACAGATAAAATTTCTCCTCATGCATATTTATAATAGACTAGCAGGGCTACCCGTCGTTTCCCGGGGCAAAAGTGTAACATATTTCTATTAAAACTTCCATCTCTCTGTATTCTCCTGTTTTTTCTCAGCCTAGCCCATTCTTCTCTCTGGACATACACAGACACTTTTCTAGATTACATGAAGAATCAGTCGACATAAGGGAAAGAACTTCTTGAAAAAAAAATCAAAGTTACTTTCTTTTAGTTAGTACATCAAATGGCTAGAAAACATACCCCCCTTCCCAAATCTGCCCAGTTTAGGGTCAAGAAATGAATAATCTTTTCTAAATTTTAGATATCATTCAGCCGAGTCAACTTCATGGCTGTTTGTTTTGTAGTTTTAGAGTTTGAGCTGGACATACACACAGATAACTACCCTTTGTATAATAGATTATAGATGATGACATTTAAAGCAATAAAATTAGCTATGCCTTCATGACCAACAAGAAACTGAATTATATCATTTTTTTGATAAAATTTATTTCCTTGTTTTGGTCCTCCATAGAAAACAGGATCCAGTGCATTCATTTTATCCGATTGGTTGATTAAGAAAAAAAGGGGATGAAATAATTACCGCTGGGTTGAAATTAATTTGGTCAGTTCATAACAAAGGGGATTGCTATCAGTTTTATGGATTGAATATTTGAAATTAATTAAATTAACTAATCAATTAATAATACATTGATTGATTAATTATTTTGGGGAAAAAAGAATTACGAGGAAATATTTTCACGGTCTGAGAGGTACACAAAAAAGAAGACATTTTAAAAAGGAAGAACACACTTTGGCAGACGTTGAAGAAAGGTTCTTGGGGAAAGGTGTTAAGACAGAGATAATAAAGAAAAGGCATTAGGGATAGAGAGAGAAAGATTGATGTAGAAGTATAGGATTGACATGTATCCTAATCCTATCATATTAATTGGCTAACAGCATGTGCGAAGAGAGACAAGCCACGCCCAAAAATAATATCTAAAAAAGAAATTACATTTTCCGTTCACAATCGGCTCCCATAACGTCCGCAGCGTGTCAAAATCAACTCGTGCGTTTGAAATCACTTTTGGTACCCAAAAGTATATATCACTCGTTACGAGCCAATGAAAAATTATTTAATGCCAGAATTTTCATCGAGTTAACCAGTTGAGCACCCTAAAACCCCCAGAAAACTGCTAACAACGATATTTATGCTTAGCTTCCCTTTCCCAAAAAGGGGCAAGGGAGAGCTAATCATAATTCTCAAATCACGCACACACTGTCACAGGCATACGCACTTTGAAAAAAGCAACACTCACACATGTCTAATTATCTCACACTGTTACACGCACTGACAGGAAACAAGTGTATGCACACATTCGTTTTTAACACTCGTAAGTTTCTTACTCTGAACTTTCTACAATCTGAGGACTCAACATTTCAAAAAACATTTACTTACTAACATTAAATAACTTTCAGCCAATGGTAATTTTGTATATGTATAAATATATTGTGTTAGTTAAACATGTTTTATCTCTTTTATTCAATACTTATGTTTTTATTTGTTTTTAACCATTTTCAAACATTTATAACAATTCAGTTGTCAGTGTGGATCTTAGGAGGTTTTCTAAGATGCAACAAAAGTCAACACCTTTGCGAAGTTACGGTCCACACTGCTACAGAAGATTGAGAGATGCATTGAGAAAGTTAGGTTAGGTGTACGGCATATCAACCTCAGTGCCATCCATATTCGGACGTGTTTTATTTGCGAAACCCCACTCACAAAACAAATCTCAAGTTTAAATGCCTTCAGCGTAGAACGCCATTGGTCTGCTGACCTCTTGCACTTTTTGAAGAGGAGGGGTCAATATTTCTAACCCCTGGTTTTACTGACATTCAGATCAGTGAGTAAAAGATATTAATAAGTAATTATATAGATTCAAAAAAATGTGAACAGACTTTGATCATTTCGATTGAACCCTAGGATCCCTAGACCTTGGAATGTACTTTAAGAGATGTAATAAATGTGCCAATAACACAGCAATTCAAGACGAAATTGGACAGGTGCTAGGCTACTGTATCCTCTTCCATGTAAATTTCTACCCCTCCTTTCCCTACATGGCAACTGAAGCATGGCTGTTTTATTTTTTGCCAAATTTATTGAATTGAATTAACAAGAATGAATAAAATGGATAATGAATCAATCAATTCTATTGGCAAAAAGTAGCAAAGCACAACAAGCCATATAAAAAGACAGTTCGAAGATATTGCATCTATATACCGTCTGAATGTTGGTTCAAGGCAACTTTAAACCTGGATATGGTAGGCATCATCACAACCTCCTCTGGCAAACTGTTCCAGGGAGCACGATCACGGACAAAAAAATGCTACTTTTCTTCTGTTGAGGCGAAAGCGACTATGGTATATCTTCACGACTTAGTGTTGGGGTAAAAATTCCTCTAAAGGTAGATCTACATTCTCTTGATGATGATGCTCAAGTGAGGACATATTTAGTCTTTGAAGCCGTTCTTTGTAAATAAGCAAGGAGAATAAAGTTTTAAAAGAGAGAGTACGTTTCATTTTGATGTGAGATCATGTGGACAGTAGAAAGTGGACCTTGGGTTTACTTTCGGCGGCCTCATAACTCTCGCTTCTCTTATTTTGTTCTTTAGTTTTCACATTCCATGAGCGATGTTTCTGATAAAGGGGGAAGAACTGCTGTTTTACTGGGTCGGAATCCATCCATATAACACTTATTGTTGGCTAGTTTTTGACCTGGAGCGATTTCCATTGTAAAAAAAAAAATGAAATAAAAAAAAAATGGAATTAATCGGTTTAACGTCCATTTTACACGCAGGCATGCATTGGACATCTTTAAGAAATTGACTCCTAAAGTAACCTATCTCTGCCTAGGTCCATTTTTATCATTTCCTCCCATGTTTTTCCTTTGCCTTCTCCTGTGAACTGAACTTGCTAGCTCAACTGTTCTACATTTAATAATCCAAGAACTCTCATCCATTCTTTCAACATGGCCATACCATTGGAGTCTCCTGTTCTCCATATACTGTTCAGATTTAATCTTCATCTGAGCTCATCAGAACTAAGCCTGTCTTTAAAACTCACATTACGCATCAGTTGTATCATTATCATATCATGTCTCTCCATGCAACACATGTTCTCAACCCTCAATTGCCAGCTTTCATTCCCATACATCATCACACTGCACAAAGATGCTTGTGCATAATTAAAAAAATACTAAATAGCTAGCTTTCTTCCTCTTGTTAGGTATTTTCTTTTCAGACTCCGAAAACAAGATTAAGCCACTTGTTGCAGACGCAATGACAGCCATTCATGAATTATTACATGCACAACGCCAACATATGCACACAGTTTATAAGATATATATGATTATTTTTCTCTCTCTTTATATATATATATATATATATATATATAACTTAATTGCCATAAATATATTTTCATAACGTACTACCTAGCTCTACTCATGTATTGAGCACGGTCAAAGTAAATACTGAAAATCGATACATACAAGATTATATCTCCTTATAACATTTTATGTGGATACATGAAATAATAATAATCATATATATATATATATATATATATATATATATATATATATATAGAGAGAGAGAGAGAGAGAGAGAGAGAGAATGGTAGTTTGCTTGAAGCATTGCTTAAAATCTTACATTAGCTTACAACACTCTTGCTGTTATGTAAGATTTTAAGAAAAATAAATAGTAAGTCATCTTTCGTATTCGATTTATTATTTTTGTTCCTTCCAACTTACATCTTACCCGGAATTTGCATTGCCCACAGCCTTTTAAAAACATACTACTAATATATATATATATATATATATATATATATATATATCGTTGAATATGACGGACAACTTATGTCTAGGTATCTTTGTGTAGATCCTTTCCAATAGCCGAATCAGGGTCTTTGTTTCAGTGAGGAATTAGCTGATGAATCTGCCATAAGTGTTGATGTCATAAAGTAACATGAAACAAATGAACAAAAAAGCTTTAGAGAAGAAGAGAATTTCAAAAAGAAGCCGAGAATGTGCACATGAAGTCAGTTAGACATCAAAAGAACGAACCAGTGCAGTTCCAGGAGAGACGTTAACAATTTAAATTCCGGGACGCCAGAATTAGCGTCACAGTATGAATTGCATTACGTTAAGCATTTTAAAATGTTGTAACTGGTTTCATACGTAATGTTATTTATTGTAAGTTGCTGAGTTTTAATAATGATAACCTCGAGTATTTTTAATTTTTTTTAATTGGTTTCAGAATGTATTATTTTTGTGTTATTAACTAAAATTTGTCTTTAACTAGAGGGAGGCGATAGTTATCTTTTTGTTTATGCTGGTAAATTGAGCTAGAGTTTACAAGGTGTATGGTCAGGTGGTGGGATAGGGGAGTTGTTGTAAAACCAATGTAGCTATTAGCTTTATTATTATGGGAGGTGCATTCTCCCAAAAGGCATTTAAACTTATAAATAACATTGGTTCTTTCTAATGTTTTATGGGTTGGGGGAGGAGTTATTTTTTACTAGAAGATTTCGGGTTATAAATTTCTTATAGTAAATAATGAGTCTAATTTTATTATTATCAATTTATAAGTTTAAATGCTCTTTGGGAGAATGCAACATCGAGCAAGAGCAATGTGTAGTAACATCAATACATATCAAGATGAGATGGACAACTTAAGAGAAACCCTCCACCGAAACAACTACCAGATGACATTATATCAGCTCCAAGAAATCGTGATCAAACATCAAAGGACACCACCTGAAAACTCACCACAGTTTGTATACCATATATGTAGGGCTTGTTTGCAAAAATTAAGAAAATATGTAGTCTACATGACATCAGAACAGTATTCAGGAGCGACTCAACTCTTCGAAAGCATCTTGTGCAAGTCAAACCCCCTACGGAAAAAGTCATGACCAAGAACTGCGTATGCAATTTCATTTAAGTGTGGAAAAATATACAACGGTAAGACATGTCGCCCACTAAAAGTAAGGTTAGAAGAACACCGGAAAGCCGTAATACGTGGAAATATTGAAAAGTCGGTATGGCTGACTATATATGGAGGGAAAATGGAAACCTTATGGGACTAAGTAAATTATAGACAAATAAAAACGGTGGAGAGTAAGATGCCTCAAAGAAGCAGCACATATGTTGGGAGAAAATGACCTCCTAAGTAGACCTCGAATATAATTTCATACAATATGGGAACCATTAATCATAAATAAGATTACCAAGAATATATATATATATATATATATATATATATATATATATATATATATATATGAAGCAATCCAACAAAAGATATAAGCGTCAACTAATATCTTATAATTAGTGAAACATCCGGATAAAAAAACTGAAGCTCAATATACTGGATAGAGCATTAATATTATAATATAAAATGAAGTAATAAAATAAGGTGTCAATCAAATTTTATTAGAATTCAAAGTTCATGCAAAGCATCCTTAAGTCCTTAGCTCATGAGTTTTCAAAGATAATTCTTCTCTTCAGAGGACCATTACCGCAGTTATACTACTACAGGCAATAAAATTACGCTTTGAAAATATATAAAATTATATACACAAATATATAAAAATACATAACATCAAACATATCAATCCAAAAACATACTTTTGTTGAATCCATACAGTCCATCCAAGTCATACAAGTTGAGAAGCATAATCAGGAAGGACATTACTCCAAGATACAAACAGCAGTCCAAATATGTGAAAATTATATATTTTTCGCTCTTCTGGCTAGATGTGATGGGAGTCCGTCTTATTTTGCTCAATTCGGATTTAGCGGGTTTTCTAATTAAACAACGAATTTGGATTTGATTAGAGTTGCACATGTTGGGATCTCGGAACTTTGATTGGACTTTTTGTATTATTTTGATTGATTTATTTATCATTAACATTGAATATGGACACATTTCGCGACTGGATAACTTTGCCGGCCCCTTCAATTTCACATATTTGGACTGCTGTTTGTATCTTGGAGTAATGTCCTTCCTGATTATGCTTCTCAACTTGTATGACTTGGATGGACTGTATGGATTCAACAAAAGTATGTTTTTGGATTGATATGTTTGATGTTATGTATTTTTATATATTTGTGTATATAATTTTATATATTTTCAAAGCGTAATTTTATTGCCTGTAGTAGTATAACTGCGGTAATGGTCCTCTGAAGAGAAGAATTATCTTTGAAAACTCATGAGCTAAGGACTTAAGGATGCTTTGCATGAACTTTGAATTCTAATAAAATTTGATTGACACCTTATTTTATTACTTCATTTTATATTATAATATATATATATATATACAATCCAGGTAAAACATCCACAGGGTAGTAATCCAAAGAATTTCAACCGGGTTTATAAAAAGTGCTCAATATCAAATAGAGCTTTTATATATGATTATTTTTACTTACACAGACATGTACGAAATCTGCGACACTGGCATGTCGATGTTATCGATCAACAGCTATTATAAACTGAGATCTCATCAGGCAGAGTTAGAATCCGATCTTAACCGTAGATCATATTTGGAAAGAATGAAATGGAGAAAAAAGAAAAGAAATTTAAAATTTAAATTTGGAAAGTCACGTGGTTGGGACCGTTTGAATCAAAATAAAAAAATAAAAAGTAATATGTCAAAAAAAAAAATATTAATATAAAATATAATATATAATATATAAAATAAAATAAAGTGAAAAGAGAGAGAAATAATAAAAAGGTAGATAGATGAATAAGAAGATAGATAGATAGATAGATAGATAGATAGAGATAAAAGGAAATAAAATAAAATGGTACGGGATAAAATAAGATCATTTAGGATAGAGACAGAAGTGGGAGAAGAAGGGAAGGAAGACATGCGATAGGACGTGTCAAAATCAGTCTAGGGTTATATATATATATATATATATATATATATATATATATATATATATATATGTATATTTAGGCAGCAAGTCATTATCTAAGCAAGCATTGTTCAACATCACGGAACTTTCGCGTTTGTATATTTTCCTCGTGAGGTTCTCAAACCGTCGAGCCATCTTTCTGGTTTCAGGTGGCAATCTGTATAGTACTTCACCGATAGTTTTTAATTCGGCCATTTTCTCGAGCGCTTTCGACTTTCGTAGTCGTCTTCAGGATTAGGGTTTTGTTTGTTTTTTAAAATTTAAATAAGAAGACTGGAGTTAGTGTTTTATAGTTATCGTTACGGGCGAATGAAAGAGAGAGGGTGTGTGGTTGAGTTCATTTTATTCTGTCGTTTGTGTGTTTGGTTTTATTGTTTACTTATTTATTTTGTTAGTTCTTATTTTTGCTATTATTTATTTATGTATTATTATTTATTCCTATTACTATTATTACTATTATTTATTTATTTATTTATCAATTTATTTATTTATTTTGTTTTTACTTAATTTCCATTTAATTATGGAATACTTTTAATATGTTGGTACCTGTGTTGAAAGCTATTTTGTTAATGTTAGGCTGTTTAGTTTTAATGAATATTGCTTCTAGTATTTTAAGTCTGTTTGACATATACAAATAGACGGCATTTCGATGGGATCCCCCCTAGGCCCCACCTTTGCCGAATATTACATGACAAATATAGAAAATACAATCTTCTCCGACCCAACATCTAAACCTAATATATACACTCGCTACGTAGATGATATCTTCATCGCCACAGAATCCCAAGAAAATATAAAAAAACTCAAACAAAGACTCGAAACCCACTTGGTACTTACATTCACAACCGAATTCAACATTAACAATAAAATCCCCTTTCTCGACGTATTAATCGACTCCAGCAATCCTACAGAATACACAACATCAACTTATAAAAAACCCACAAATAACAATCCGAGCCTCCTCAACTATCATAGTGAATGCCCACAAAAATATAAAATAGCTCTTATTAAAAATCTCGTTCATCGCGCACACACTATATCCTCATCCAAACAAATATTTTATAAAGAATTAACCAATATTAAACAAACATTAATTAAAAACAACTTCCCCAATAAAATAGTCGACGAACAAATAAAATCATATATAAACTCCATACACGACAAAAGCAAAAATAAAACTCATAACAAAAAAGACACGATCAACCTCTATTACAAAAACCAGACGCACTCTAACTACAAACTTGACGAAAAGGCAATACTTCACATAATAAAACGATACACTAAACCTAACGACCAACAAAAAAAGATCAAACTAATAATTTACTATACAAAATTTAAAACAAATAACCTAATTATTAAAAATAACACTGTCAATACAACTCTCAGCCAAACTAACGTTATATACATGTTCTCATGCCCTCTTAAGGAATGTCTCCCTACAACCCAAACAGAACAAATACATAACACCTATATTGGCCACACTACAACAACTCTCTCTCAACGCCTAACTTACCATTTATCCGATACCAGCGCCATCCAACGTCACATTACTACACATAACAAAAGACTACAGTCGGCCGATATATGGAAAATATTAACATCTAACACCAAAATAATACACAAAAATAACTGCACAAACAGACTTAAAATACTAGAAGCAATATTCATTAAAACTAAACAGCTTTCAACACAGGTACCAACATATTAAAAGTATTCCATAATTAAATGGAAATTAAGTAAAAACAAAATAAATAAATAAATTGATAAATAAATAATAGTAATAATAGTAATAGGAATAAATAATAATACATAAATAAATAATAGCAAAAATAAGAACTAATAAAATAAATAAAACCAAACACACAAACGACAGAATAAAATGAACTCAACCACACACCCTCTTCTCTCTTTCATTCGCCCGTAACGATAACTATAAAACACTAACTCCAGTCTTCTTATTTAAATTTAAAAAAACAAACAAAACCCTAATCCTGAAGACGACTACGAAAGTTGAAAGCGCTCGAGAAAATGGCCGAATTAAAAACTATCGGTGAAGTACTATACGGATTGCCACCTGAAACCAGAAAGATGGCTCGACGGTTTGAGAACCTCACGAGGAAAATATACAAACGCGAAAGTTCCGTGATGTTCAACAATGCTTGCTTAGATATATATATATATATATATATATACATACATATCATCACCATCAGGGGTTTGATTACTCCTGGAAGAGGAATCCCTCACTGGATTCTGACACCTTATTGGTGACTGTCATTCAGGGTGTTTTGTCATAGTCACCACGCTAGGCACTGCGGGTTCGCAACGCTATTTGCCCATAGCTAGATAGATATACATATATGCATATATAGTAATAAGTATTAATCTCTAGTGATAACTAGTAAGACTACACGTCTAAAACAAGAATAGGTTTAAGGCTCCTAAAATTCATACTAGAATTGTCTGCAAAAATCCGAGAACACAATTGCGAAACAATGGTAAGACCATCGTCAAAAAATAAATGCTATGAGTAAAGACTGAATGTTGGTCATTCGAATTTAAATAATCACTTTATATGCAAACCCGGTTCTTAATGAATAGTAATTTAAAGATAAAAAAAAAAAAAAAACATGAAGTAGCAAAAATATGGCACAGTTGCAAAAGAGAAAAAAATCATTTTTTTAAAAAATTATCATGGAAAATAAATCGTATATTAATTTCATACATGCAGTCAATATCTATGGTAAAATTTGACCCTTCCTTCCCCCTATGCTGTCAACAGAAGAATAAAAATGAGATTCTATTTTTTTGTGTGCGATTACATGTCAACACTTTGGAAATACTTAGAATTTGTTTTTAAAAACTAGAAATGTAAAATATTTTATACTTTAGGGTAAGGAGGATTAACCTTATACTATATAAATTTAATGTAAAATAGTCACCCAGTTCTTGGCGCGATAACAAAGCACAGAATTAGTAACTATTTTTTTGTTGTTGTTATTTCAAAATGGCTGCCATTAAAAAAAATTTAATTTACTTTTCAGAACTACTAGTATTTTTTTCAACAGACCCCCCCCCCACACACACACACACAAATACTAATCTGGGGTGGCAAAATGATAAAAACTAAAATCTAGTTTAAAATGTAGTTTAAAAACAAAGGTTAAAATACAGTTTTTAAAATTGCGGCCATTTTAGAAAAACAATAAAAATCACATAATTTCTCAACCTATGTAATTTTATTAGAAAGACGGTATGCAGTAGCTGGAAAATTATATATTTAAAAAAAAAATTATGATATGTTGAACGTATTGGGGTTAAAATCAATATACTATTAAATATAAAATACTAAAAAAAAACAACACTTTTTAAAAATTAGCCGACACACAGCTCTTCCTGGCAAAATGTAAATGGGCATTCTCTAAGCTCGTTGATCTAAAAAGTTGGAATGAAGAATTGTTAAGACAAAGTGAATATAAGTTGGTTGTTGCCAAAACAAAATAATTATATTGTGAAACAAATATTTTTATAAATATTTTAATTCTTTTAAATAAATTATTTTTATATAACTCAGTAAAATACTTTACTTCTTTTCGCTTAACGTAATACTAAATTGATTTTAGTGCCAATACGTTCAGCATGTCATAATCTAAAAAAAAATACACTTTTTGAGCTACTGTATATCGTCTTTTCGATAAAATTACATGAGTCGGGAAACTACGTGATTACCAAAATGTTTACTTATTCTGTCCTACACTACGTGGTCAAGAACTGGTTGATCAATAACTGGTCAGAAAGTGGGTGATCATTTTATATTATATTTATATAGTAATGTGAACCCTAGCTAAAAAATCTAAAATATTTTATTTAAATTTTTCCAGATATTTTAAAAAAGTATTGACATGTAATCGCCCCCCCCCCCCAAGGTAAATTTGTACATAAGGAAGCCATGCTAATCCCCCATCCACCCAAAAATGAGATTCCACTTTTTTTAGGCGATTATATGTAAACAACCTGAAAAAAATAGTGGTAAAAAAAAACAACAACAAAAAGAAACCAATTACTTTAGAATTTAGAGTGGGAGATCCGTTTTGCATATAAATTTAATGTAAGATGATCACCTATTTCCGGACCAGAAGTTTCTCACCGGATAGCGTTTTAAGAACAGGGTATGCACAATGGAATCAAAATCTCTAACGCATGAGCATGACAAATATTAAAGGTCCACGATTTCTAAGAAATAACCTGAAATACTTGGTGGTAAAAAAATTATTACATGCCCTCCCTTAACCCTACCACTAATCCTAAGTCTGGGTGGCAACAGAACCCTCCTTCCTCCAAAAAGATTTAAATAAAACCAGAAAATGGTTATATGTAGTTTAAACGCTATCTGGTCAGAAAGTGGGCGATCATTTTACATTATATTTATATAATAAAGTGAACCCCTACTCAAAAGTCTAAAAAATGTTAAAAATTTTACCACAAAGGTTTTCACTGTATTTAATGTTATCGCCCCAAAAAGTAGAATCTCGGGTATTTTTTACTATCACACCCGTCATAGTTTACCAAAAAATAAAAATAAAATTCTACTTTTAAAAGAAAACACCTCTTTTAATTTTTTTTTTTTACTCATATTCACCGCAAACAAGGCACATTGCCACTGAGACGTAAGGGGATACTGTGATTAGGGGACAAATTTATAGGAGGCATCCTAAGGGGGGAGTTGAGCAGCGAGATGTCTTCTGTTTGCATTACATTTAAATTTCTGCATGTTAGTACAGTCAGGGAAACGAGAACAGGGAGGGAATTCCAAAGTCTAGCAGTTTGAGGAAAGAAACTAATTAGAGTAGAAAGCTTTCCGGCATCTGGGGACCTCTACAATGAAGGGGTGGTATTTTGCTGTTTGTCAAGTTAGTCGGAGGTATTTATGGCCCATGTAATTGTAGGCGTATAAATGCGAGCGTGTTGAAAGTCTTTTGTGTGTATACAAATGTAATATGTGTTTGAAGAAATAAGAGTTCGTTTGGATTGAAGATAGATTCTTGAATAAAAAAAATTACCTTTTTTCTCCCTCCCTGGGGGGGGGGGATCGCCGAGGGAAAAAGAGAAAGAGGAAAGGAGCGCGTGCCCTTATATGGACCCAAAATCACGCGTGGTCAAGCCGGTCTGTCGGTATTTTATTGGCCGAAATTCTTTGGCCAACGTGATCCCGCATGACTTCGCGAGGGTCTCTACTTCAGAGACAAAGAAGGACTAAGTAAACAAAGAAAGAAAGTTGTGGCATGTCCACATATTTACGTTGAGGGGGCACCAATGCTACGAGTTCGTTGGAGCACATTTCATTAAAATACTTGTAAAACAAGCACAGGGATGCAACATTGCAGCGATGGGACAGGGGTTAGAGCTGGGTTGACAGTGTGGAACCTATTAAATTGAAGACTCTTTTGGACCCTGTTCAATATGGAGAGACTAATGGTAGATGCACCAGCTCAGATGTGGCAACAATACTTAATACATGGGTGAATGATGCCTTTGTCGAGATATAGGATACTGGCAGGTATGAGTAGTTTTCTAGCGCAGAGAAAGAGCCCACCTTCTTTGCAGCAGCCTTGGCAATGTCTTCTATGTATTTGTTCCAATTTATGTTGCCTGTGAATATTAGGCCGAGGAGTTTGAATGATGAACTCTCAGGTAGAGTGCTATTAGCCATGGCAATCGGTGGGTGAGAAGGTTTCTTGTAATTGTTAAAGGAAAGGAGCTTTGTTAAAAACAAAACATACTTTGCGTCATTTAACGCAAAGTATGTTGTTTTTTTGTTTTTTTCAAGTTATTTAACTTGAAAAAAAAAATTTATTTTTATATCCAAATAACCAAAAACCAACCCAAAAAGAAACGAAATTAAACAATTTCGAAAACAAATCTAATTTTTTTAAAGTTTTTTTAGCCCCACCCCATTTATATTTAAAATAGGAAAAAAACTAAATTAAATAAATAAAATAAAGTCCCCCCCACCCCCCCACCCCCGTAAAAAAAAAATTGATATATCAATTGGTTACATGTCTCTATTACCTCTAACTGGCCAGGAAGTGGGTGCTCATTTTACATTAAATTTATATAGGAAAATGATTCCTGACGCTAAAATCTAAAATATTTAATTCTTTTTTAAAATTCCTTCTTTGTGGATATTTTATTCAGGCTGTTTACATAGAATCTTAATTTTTATTTTAGGAATGGGGGTAAGGAGGGGGTAAACTACAACGGGTGTGAAAGTAAAAATTTACCGAATTTCGTTTTTCTTTTTGAGTGAACTAGCATAGAGTCTTAGTGTACAATAATACCTCCCCCCCCCCAATAAAACCTCATTTTTATTTTTTCGTTGACAGCGTGGGGGCAAAGGTTAAAGTTTGACCCATAAATCTACAGTGGCATTGAAAAAGCACGTTAATTAAGTTTCATCTCTTCTTTTTTTGACAGAAATGTAACAGAAATGATTCACGGATAAGCCTTCAAGTAAGAGTTGCCTCCCTTGGTTTATTGACTTGCTTATAACTAAACTAAGCTTAAAGTTGTGATTAAAAGTGTAGTATCTGTTTTGTCCTCGGTCAGGAGAGGAGAAATCCTTCCAGACTAAGACGATTTTTATTTATTTTTTTGTCCTAATCCAGAGTGACTTCTTTCGGAGAGCTGGATTTTTTTCGCTACTTACAAAACCGACCTTGTGTCTAACTTTGCTCGAGTGGGGAAAGGCACGTACATATAAACTAATGCTTGTTATTTAATCTCTATTTACTTGTCTCCCCATGAGGACAGAGTTAGACATAAGGTCGGTTTTTAATGTATGGAAAATCTAGTTACCCCTAAAAATGGCACTTTGGATTGGGATAAAAAATAAAAAATCGCTTCAGTATAGAAGGATTTCTCCTTCACTGACAAATGATGTGTAGTATCAGAACAAATACTACACTTTGCTTCTACCCAAAGGGCCAAGGGGTTGCAGGTAATTATGACAAAAATCGGAACCATCGCCTTGTTGAAAAGATGGTCCGTCAAAAGGGAAGTTTCCCCCCCCCCCCCTCGATGCCAACATAAATTTCCCTGGCCTCTAAATTGGAAATCCTCCCACTTTTATATGCTCATCTCTTAAAGGGAGGTGGCTATGATGAAGTGCATAACAATGCAGATTAACTACCTGGATGAAACCAGTTGGTTTCACTTATGGATGTTGGCAACCTTCATGTGGCCTCTCTTGTGAGTACCTGATTCTAGAAAGAATCGGAAAAACCAAACATATATTAATACCTATTTACTCAATGTTTCGAACAAATCATAACATTTTCTTTCTGTGCTTAGCCAAAGCAGTTTTGTAATTTTCAACAAGTTATTTCAACAATGCATAAAAACCGAAAGAATTCAACTTCCAAACACGGACTTGATACCACATGTAAAACCGGAAATCTAGTAACAAACGATACAGAGAAAAGAAAAGGCAAACAAAAAAAAACACTCTGTCCTTAATTCTATTTGATAAGGAGATTTTATCTTGAAATATCATTGGAGAATCTAATAACTTTTACCATAAGAGATATTTTATTTAAAAATGTGCATTTATAAGTTATTCAAGTGATGGTTCTATTTTATAGCGTTTACTAGTATTGTCCCTAGAATTAACGAGGACCTTTGTGTACTTCTGCTCCCAGCCCAAACCCAGATTACAATTTTTATTATTTTTTAATTTGAAAAAAATAAAAATGCTATCTTTGCTGTTTGTGGATGTATGAGACAAACACCAACACCATAATATTAATTGTAAAATCCCTCAATACAAAATGAATGACACCATTAAGTTGCTTGTACAATTTTAATCAGAATATTGTGTTAGATCTTGGTATAGGGTTGTTGTTTTTATTTTAATTTTATGGCAGATAGACAGAGAAACAATATTTATATTAAATTTAATTTTTTATTCTAATTCAGTGAGGGTTGCGGATATGCGTTGCATGTAGAAAAATGATATGTGTAATGTGAGGGTTAAAGACAGGCTTGGATCTGATGACCTCAGAGGGACAGTATAGGGAGATGTGTGCAGAACAAGAGACTTCGATGGTATGCCCACGTTAAAAGAATGGATGAGAGTTTTTGGGAGAACAGTTGAGGTAGCAGGTTCAGTTTACAGGGGAAGGCCAAGGAAAAAATAGAAGAAAATTATAAGGAGGGACTTGACAGAAAGAGGGATAAATAAACGCCTGGGAAAAGATAGGTTAGTTTGGAAGTTAATTTCTAAAAGCCATCTAACACCTGCAAGTATGTAAAATGGAAGTTAAACAGAAAATGATGATCAAGGATGTGGGTCTACTGCTTTTTTAAAAATCTATAAAAAGTAGATTACCGGTACTGTTCAAATAAATGAATAAAAATTCTCCGCTTTTTGATTGAAATCTACTAATTTTCCCTCTTATGACAGTTCTCTCTGAAAACTGAAATTGTTAATTTTGCAGTGAAGGCTTAGACTTCAGACATTGTTTTGTTTTTTCACGTCAGTACGATAGAAAATCAGTCGAAAATAAGTTTATAGTAATTTTACACAGTGAATTTAAAAAAAACCCAAATATTTCGAGATTTTAAAATTGGCGAAAATTCGCAATTTCTGTAAAGTCCAGATATGTCGCGATTTTCGTTTAAAATATTTTTTTTTTCGTTTTTTAACGTCAGTATAATGTAAAATCAGTCGAAAATAGGTTTAAATTACTTTTTACACCTTGAATTTCTAAAAAATATCGAATATATCAAGATTAAAAATTGGCGAAAATTGGCGATTTCTGTAAGGTCCGGATTTTTTTTTCCATGTCAGTATAATGTAAAATCAGTCGAAAATAGGTTTAAAGTACTTTTCACACCTTGAATTTCTAAAAAAAATATCGAATATATCAAGATCAAAAATTGGCGAAAATTGGCGATTTCTGTAAGGTCCGGATTTTTTTTTTCACGTCAGTATAATGTAAAATCAGTCGAAAATAGGTTTAAATTACTTTTTACACCTTGAATTTCTAAAAAATATCGAATATATCAAAATTAAAAATTGGCGAAAATTGGCGATTTCTGTAAGGTCCGGATTTTTTTTTCACGTCAGTATAATGTAAAATCAGTCGAAAATAGGTTTTAAGTACTTTTTACACCTTGAATTTCTAAAAAATATCGAATATATCAAGATTAAAAATTGGCGAAAATTGGCGATTTCTGTAAGGTCCGGATTTTTTTTTCACGTCAGTATAATGGAAAATCAGTCGAAAATAGGTTTAAATTACTTTTTACACCTTGAATTTCTAAAAAATATCGAATATATCAAGATTAAAAATTGGCGAAAATTGGCGATTTCTGTAAGGTCCGGATTTTTTTTTTTCACGTCAGTATAATGGAAAATCAGTCGAAAATAGGTTTTAAGTACTTTTTACACCTTGAATTTCTAAAAAATATCGAATATATCAAGATTAAAAATTGGCGAAAATTGGCGATTTCTGTAAGGTCCGGATTTTTTTTTTCCACGTCAGTATAATGTAAAATCCGTCGAAAATAGGTTTTAAGTACTTTTTACACCTTGAATTTCTAAAAAATATCGAATATATCAAAATTAAAAATTGGCGAAAATTGGCGATTTCTGTAAGGTCCGGATTTTTTTTTTCCACGTCAGTATAATGTAAAATCAGTCGAAAATAGGTTTAAAGTACTTTTTACACCTTGAAATTCAAAAAATATAAAATATCTGGAGATTTAAAAATTGGCGAAAATTGGCAATTTCTGTAAGGTCCGAACATGTCGCGATTTTCGATTAAAAAATTTTTTTTTTCGTTTTTTCACGTCAGTATGATGTAAAATCAGTCGAAAATAGGTTTAAAGTACTTTTTATACTTTGAATTAAAAAAATATAAAATATCTCAAGATTAAAAAATTGGCGAAAAATGTGCGATTGCTTTAATGGTCCGGATATGTCGCGATTTTCGATTATTTAAAAAAAAAATCCGTTTTTTCACGTCAGTATGATGGAAAATTAGTCGAAAATAGGTTTAAAGTACTTTTTACACTTTGAATTTCTAAAAAAATATCAAATATCTTGAAATTTAAAAATTGGCGGAAATTGGCGAAAACTGGCGATTTCTGTAAGGTCTGGACATGTCGCGTTTTTCGATTTTTAAAGAAAAATTCTTTTCGTTTTTTCATGTCAGTATGATGGAAAATCAGTCGAGAATAGGTTTAAAGTACTTTTTACACCTTGAATTTCAAAAAAATATCAAATATCTCGAGATTTAAAAATTGGCGAAAATTAGTGATTTCTTTATGGTCCGGATATGTTGCGATTTTCGATCATTTAAACAAAATTTTTTTTCGTTTTTTCACGTCAGTATAATGGAAAATCAGTCGAAAATAGGTTTAAAGAACTTTTTAAACCTTGAATTTCAAAAATATAAAATATCTCAAAATTTAAAAATTGGCGACAGCTGGCGATTTCTGTAAAGTCCGGATATGTCGCGATTTTCGATTTTTTTAAATATTTATTTTATTGTTTGTTTTTTCACGTCAGTATGATAGAAAATCATGCGAAAATAGGTTTAAAGAACTTTTACCACCTTAGAATTTCAAAAGAATATCAAATATATCGAGATTTAAAAATTGGCGAAAATTAGCGATTTCTGTAAGGTCTGGACATGACGCAATTTTTTATTATTTTAAGAATAATTTTCTTTCGTTTTTTCACGTCAGTATGATGTAAAATCAGTCGAAAATAAGTTTAAAGTACGTTTTACACCTTGAATTTAATAAAAATATCAACTATCTCGAGATTAAAAAATTGGCGAAAATTGGCGATCTTTGTAACCTCCGGACATGTTGCGATTTTTGATTACTTGGAAATAATATTTTTTTCACGTCAGTATGATGTAAAATCAGTCGAAAATAGGTTTAAAGTACTTTTCACACCTTAGAATTTAAAAAAAATATCATTTATCTCAAGATTTAAAAATTGGTGAAAATTCGCGATTTTTGTAGGGTCCGGACATGTCGGGATTTTCGATTTAAAATTTATTTTTTCGTTTTTTTCACGTCAGTATGATGTAAAATCAGTCGAAAATAGGTTTAAAGTACATTTTATACTTTGAATCTAAAAAAAGTCTCGAGATATTTTAATCTCGAGATTTAAAAATCGGCGAAAATTGGTGATTTCTGTAACCTCCGGACATGTTGCGATTTTTGATTACTTGGAAATAATATTTTTTTTCACGTCAGTATGATGTAAAATCATGCGGAAATAGGTTTAAAGTACTTTTAACACCTTAGAATTTCAAAAGAATATAAAATGTCTCGAGATTTTAAAATTGGCGAAAATTAGCGATTTCTGTAAGGTCTGGACATGACGCAATTTTTTATTATTTTAAGAATTTTCTTTCGTTTTTTCACGTCAGTATGATAGCAAATCACGCGAAAATAAGTTTAAAGTACGTTTTACACCTTGAATTTAATAAAAATATCAACTATCTCGAGATTAAAAAATTGGTGAAAATTGGCGATTTCTGTAAGGTACGGATATGTCGCGATTTTCGATTTTTGAAATATTTCTTTCTTTTTTTTTCACGTCAGTATGATGGAAAATCAGACGAAAATAGGTTTAAAGTACTTTTTACACTTTGAATTTCAAAAAATATCAAATATCTCGAGATTTAAAAATCGGAAAAAATTGGCGATTTCTGTAAGGTCCGGACATGTCGCGATTTTCGATTTTTTGAAGAAAAATTATTTTCGTTTTTTCACGTCAGTATGGAAAATCAGACGAAAATAGGTTTAAAGTACTTTTTACACCTTGAAATTCAAAAGAATATCAAATATATCTATATTTATAAATTGGCAAAAATTAGCGATTTCTGTAAAGTCCGGACATGTCGCGATTTTCGATTTTTTAAATTTTTCTTTCGTTTTTTCACGTCAGTATGATGTGAAATCAGTTCAAAAATAGGTTTAAAGTACTTTTATACTTAGAATTTCAAATAAATATAAAATATCTCGAGATTTAAAAATTGGCGAAAATTAGCGATTTCTGTAAAGTCCGATATGTCGTGATTTTTGATTATTTAAAATATTTCGTTTTTCCACGTCAGTATGATGGAAAATCAGTCGAAAATATATTTAAAGTACTTTTTACACCTTGAAATTCAAAAAATATAAAATATCAAATATTTGGAAATTTAAAAATTGTCGAAAACTGGCGATTTCTGTAAGGTCCGGACATGTCGCGATTTTCGATCTTTTTAAGAAAAATTCTTTTCATTTTTTCACGTCAGTATGATGGAAAATCAGTCGAGAATATCTTTAAAGTACTTTTTACACCTTGAATTTCAAAAAATATCAAATATCTCGAGATTTAAAAATTGGCGAAAATTAGCAATTTCTGTAAGGTCCGTTTGCTGCTAACTTTAAGTCAGGTACTCTTCTTGTTTACCCCATAGTCCGTGACGGTGTCCATTAGGCCACCAAGTGTAGATTCAGCACCCCAATTATGCGAACAGCATAAATAAACGGATTTAGCACAAATTTTAAAATCAACTTGGTTGCAGATTACCATATTTCTTAAAGAAAAATCCAAAACAGTTTATATCTGATTAGGCGTCGCTAAGAATTCAAAATCTAGTGAGGGATGATCTCTTTTATTTCTTACAGCTCCTTCTTAACTCTGCCCTCGTTTGGAGGCAAGTAATTAGGGACACAATGTATAGGGATATATTTGGAAAAGGGTATAAGCAAAAAGCCAAACTAATTAGACCAAAAGACATGATATTCACCATATTTCGTCAATGTTAAGGACTTTATCAAGAATGCATGTTAAAATAACAGAGTCATTATATATATATATATATATATATATATATATATATATATATATATATATATATATATATATATAGTCGATAATGTTAGTATAAACATATATAAGCACATACATATGCATAGAATGAACATGGTCGCCATTTGCTGTTAATTCTGTCTTAGCTCTCTAAATGTAAATCTAAACACGCCCTATGACTTGGCACTATCCATTTATAAATACTTTAATTAATACAACCAAAATTGATTAACCAGAACAATACAATCAACTTATTCAAACGCTCCAGGAAGTACCTGCTTCCAAATTCAATCCACTAAAATGGAAGACGTATATCCAGTCTGTTGCTAATGTCACTGAAAAAATGGTTGGATCATTCTACCGCTCCAGAAAGTACCCAACTCCAGATGTAACCCTCTAGCTATATAAGAGTCAGATACATTCTAAGATGAAATACTGCTGCCACATCTGTGGAGGTGCCACGCAGGGCACTCTTTCCTGCCTTTACAGAGTACAAAATTCACATCGAAATCTAGTGGTGGGTGATCTCTTCTCTCCAGTGCAACCTCTTTGCCACAGAAGAAACGTTGCTAGTCTCTCACTACTCTATCGTTATAACAGTCGAGGCAGCAGTTCAAGTTCACAGAGGAAGACCAAGGAAAACATGGGAGGAAGTGATAAAATGGACCTGAGGGAAAAAGGGATAAATAACATAACATGGCCAGGGATAGGTTACTTTGGAAGTCAATTTCTTAAAGCCGTCCAACACATGCCAGCTTGTAAAATGGACGTTAAACCAAATGTGATGATGATGATGATGATGATGATGATGACCCATTAGTACAAAATATATCTATTATTATACTAAATGTGTGTTAATCAACGTTTGTTTCTCGAAGGCTTTTTCCTATATACTTTAATAACACATAATACAGGCTGACATATACTTTAGTTCTGGGATTGAGTTATGTTTGAACAAATTAGTAATTTATAATTAGCCAAACAACTCACCCATCCCTTTCTCAGCTATCTATGTATTTCTCTCGCTTCTCTCAATCTATGTTGATTCAACCACCCTAATATTTTTTAATGTCTCTGTGACCATTTAGAGAAAAGTGACTTTCTTTGTTCAACGTGGCCATCTAATTTACATATGTCTATCTGTATACACAACAAACACATATGTAAATTCATGGAAAAAAATTCTATTTACTTCTATATTATAATACTAATATTACTACTACTACTACTACTACTACTACTACTACTACTACTAATAATAATAATAATAATAATAATAGACTGGAACTGACAGCTGGAAAAGAATACCTAACTGAGATAAGAATACAGAGAGGCATCTTCCAAGGAGATTCTCTATCACTATTACTGTTCATCATAGCCATGATGCCACTCAACAACATACTCAGGAAATGTGATGCCGGATACAAGTTTACAGACACAGAAGAAAGAATAAACCACCTCATGTATATGGACGACCTGAAGTTATTTGCGAAAAGCAAAAAGGAACTAGAAACAACCAGAATCTTCAGCCAGGACATTCAAATGGAATTCGGAATAGAAAAGTGTGCACTACTAGAGATGAGAAGGGAACTACCCAACCAAGGAGAGACGAGGACATTAGACGAACATGATACCTATGGTAATTTGGACAGGTGCTGGGCTACTGTATCCTCTTCTATATAAATTTCTACCACTCTTTCCCTACATGGCAATTGAAGCATGCTTGTTTTATGTTTTGCCTAATTAATTTAATTGAATTAAATATAAATATTTGAGAGTTCTAGAAGCAGACACCATCAAATCAACAGAAATGAAAGAGAAGATTTGAAAAGAATATTTGTGAAGAACAAGAAAACTCCTAGAAACAAAATTATATAGTAGAAATCTAGTAACAGGAATAAACAACTGAGCAGTATCACTAGTAAGATACTCTAGACCATTCATAGGCTGGACCAAGGAAGAACTGAGGCATCTTGACCAGAAGACTAGGAAACTAATGACCATGCACGATGCACTGCACCCAAAGGATGATATTGACCGACTCTATGTGAAAAGGAAAGACGGGGGAAGAGAACTGGTAACTATAGAAGACTGTGTGGATGACACAAAAAAAGAAGTTGAAAAATACATAACGCAGAACACAGAAAGTCTAACCATTGCAGCAAAAGACACTGTCAAAATGAACAATACAGGGAACAGAGAAACGAGAAACAAGATGAGAAAAAAAATGGAAGAGAAACAGCTACACATAGGATTCATAAGAATGACAAAAGAGACTCGCAAAAACACCTGGACATGGTTACGAAAAGGACATTTAAACAGAGAAACGGAATCCCTACTAACAGCCATAAAAAATAATGCGAGCAAAACTTATTACATCAACGCTAAGATAGACAAAACTAAGGAAAACAGCAAATGTAAAATCTATGGACAAAGAAACAAAACGGCAAATCACATAATAAGTGAATGCAGAAAACTAGCCCAAAACAAATACAAGAACAGACATGACTGTGTTGGAAAGGCAATACACTGGAACTATGCAAACGACTGCATTTTGAACATGCAGACAAATGGTTGAGACACAAAGCGGAAACAACACTGAAAAACGCAAATCACAAAATCCTCTTGGACATGGAGGTACAAACAGATAAATTCATCCAAGCAAGGAGACCGGATGTCATGATAGTAAACAAGAAGGAAAAATCCTGCGAAATCATAGATTTTGCCCTCCTAGCAGATCTGAAAGGGATATAGAACATGAAGAAAGTCAATATAATACCAATAATCTTAGGAGCACTAGAAACCGTCCCGGAAAACCTGGAAAAAAAAGACTGGGAGAAATTGGAATCATAGCGAAGACTGAGACGGCATTGATAAAAACAGCTGATGAATACATTAACTGTGAACGCTAAACAGTCACATGGAAGTTGCAATAGAAAGAAAACAAAAACATAGAAAGAGCACCAACACATAAAAACCAAGGGAACTGAAACTGCAAGAAATTTCATAAACTCCCTCACCTCTCCTCCCCCCAAAAAGTGATGGCACCAAGCTCGGCAGATAACCCACAAAATAGTTGTGAAGGGTCAAGGATGATAGAAAGCCAGAAGGGGCGAGCACTAACCAGACCTCCACTGGAAGAGTGTGGAGAGTACTGGGACCTAGCCACTCAAATCCCAGAGAAGACAGCGAGAAATTAATGGTAAGCGGCTGTTGCGATAACGCAAAGTAATTTGCAATAATGTAGTGACGGCGGCATTTTATCACACTCGGCGGTTCTTTGATACGATAGAGGCGCGTTCAAATAATTATCGAAAGAGGTGGAGAGTATTGGAAATCTAGCGAGACTTGTCACTCAGACTCCAGAGAACACCACTGGTTATTATCAGCGAGCAATCACTGATGATGACCTGTGTGAGAATTCCTAGTAAGTTGATAATAATAATTTTTTTTTTTTATGGAAATCGCTCCAGACAAGGCATGAAGCCACTTGATCTAAAGAGCTAAAAAAAAAATACTACTTCAAGGTCAAAAACTAGCCAACGATAAGTGTGAGATGGATAGATTCCGACCCAGAAAACAGCAATTCTTCCCCATTTGTCAGAAACATCGCTCATGGAATGTGCAAACTAAAGGACAAAATAAGAGAAGCGAGTGTTATGTAGCTGCCAAAAGTAAACCCACGGTCTACTTTCTACTTTCCTAAATAATAATAATAATAATAATAATAATGACCAATGGTCCTTACCAGCGAGAAATCAATGGAAAGAGGCTGTTGCGATACTGCAAGGTTATATGCGGTGGTTATCGAAAAGAGGTGAAGAATACTGGAAATCTGGGGAGGCTTGTTGTCACTCAGACTCCAGGAAATACCACTGGTTGTTGTCAGTGAGCAATCACTGACGATGATCTGTGTGAAAACTCCTAGTGAGTACAAATAATAATAATAATAATAATAATGATAATAATAATAATTATTATAATAATAAAGGCTGACACCACACAAAACCCAACCTAGGCTGACACCACACAAAATATTTGCATAGGGTCAAGGAGGATGAGAAGACCGAAGAGGAACAGCAAAAACCAGACCTCCACTGGAAGTGCAGAGACTGCTGGGACCTTGGGGAGGCTTATTGCCACCCAAATCCAAGAGAAGACCAATGGTCCTCACCAGCGAGAAATCAATGGTAAACGGCTGTTGTGATACTGCAAGTTTATTTGCGGTGGCTATCGAAAAGAGGTGGAGAATACTGGAAATCTGGGGAGACTTGTTGTCACTCAGACTCCAGGGAATACCACCGGTTGTCGGTGAGCAATCACTGATGACCTGTGTGAAAACTCCTAGTGAGTAAATAATAATAATAATAATAATAATAATAATAATAATAATAATAAGAATATAGTATTTATTTACTCCTCTCCAGGAGTTAGGCACAAGGCTAGTTTTATCTTACTCCCACAAGTAAGATGTGACCCAAGGTCGGGTCAGGAAAGTGGGGTTTGAAAAGCCAGCGCCTGAGAGGTGAGCACTCTGGCCATTAAAAATTGCTTGGGCAGCCCCGTCGGCATTCCCTGGTAGGGGCGCCTCAGGCAGTAAGCAATAAACTTACTCCTCTCCAAAGAGGGGAGGCGAAGCCTGGGAGGGTGGACCTCCTAGAACTGCACAGGACAGACACATAGACTGGCGTAAATCAAGCCCCGAAGGCCAAGACAATACCAGTCTATGAGGTGCAGTATCCATCGGAACAGATACTACACTTTGATCTTAGCCAAGTATTTATTTACTCCTCTCCAGGAGTTAGGCACAAGGCCAGTTTTATCTTACTCCCACAAGTAAGATGTGACCCAAGGTCGGGTCGGGAAAGTGGGGTTTGAAAAGCCACCGCCCGAGAGGTGAGCACTCTGGCCATTAAAAATTGCCTGGGCAGCCCCGTCGGCATTCCCTGGTAGGGGCGCCTCAGGCAGTAAGCAATAAACTTACTCCTCCCCAAAGAGGGGAGGCGAAGCCTGGGAGAGTGGACCTCTTAGAACTGCACAGGATAATCCCATAGACCGGCGTAAATCAAGCTCCGAAGGACAAGTTAGCCAAGTATAATAATTTTGCTTGATTCTTTAAAGTGTAAACATAGAGAACGGATCCTTATTTTGGGCCTGAGGAAATCGAGCTAATCAAAGCTACGATTGAAACATGTTCTGAGTGTGTAATCATTCTATGTTTGTATAAATAAAACTGATATTATGTATAAATAATATTCGTCACAAAACTTGGTCAAAATATCAGTCATGGTCTAACGAGCTGATTTAATTTGGGGATAATAAGGTCAAAGGTCAAGGTCACAGAAAAGGTGAAAGTCACACTTTTGGCAATATCTTCGGTTCTGTTGACCATAGAGATTCTCTACTTGGCCCATATTATAGCCAATAAAGTCCCACATGTTATATGACATTAACCTTGAAAATTTTGACAAAATTTCAACTTTCAATTTTTTTAAATTTTTTGTATGGATCCGATGCTCTTTGATAATAATAATAACCACTATGAAAAATTTCACTTTGCCCCTCGGAGTTAGCATTAGTGATAGAGTTAAGGGAGTTTTTTTTTCGGGAAAGGGGCCTTTCTACTCTGACCCATATTTTTGGCCTTTTGGCTAAGATCAAAGTGTAGTATCTGTTCCAATGGATACTGCACCCCATAGACAGGTATTGTCTTGGCCTTCGGGTCTTGATTTACGCCGGTCTATGTGTCTGTCCTGTGCAGTTTTAAGAGGTCCACCCTCCCAGGCTTCGCCTCTCCTCTTTGGGGAGGAGTAAGTTTATTGCTTACTGCCTGAGGCGCCCCTACTGGGGAATGCCGACGGGGCTGCCCAGGCAATTTTTAAACCCCACTTTCCCGACCCGACCTTGGGTCACATCTTACTTGTGGGAGTAAGATAAAAACTGGCCTTGTGCCTAACTCCTGGAGAGGAGTAAATCAATACTCTGACCCATGGTTAGTGGTAGAGTTAAGGGAGGTTTTTTTTTATAGCAACACTTGTTTTTGGTTAATGCCCTAAAAAGCTAGAATGGCCTAACAACGGACGAGCATTTATTGTTAAATTTAGATGCAAAACTGATTCTCCACTCGACATTCGAAAACATTTCTTTTCCTTCTTTCCGCCACGTTTTTTGATCGCTTAAAAAAAAAAGTAGAATCTATTTTTTCTGAAGTGGGGTGTTCATCATTGAATGGTCGAGTAAACTTTTTAAAAAATCGCGAAAAAAATAGACAGAATTTTTAACAGGTTGTAACGAGAAAATAGAAAATCTTTTGTTAAAACGTGTTTTCCCATAAATGTCTGGCACTTAAGAATGCCGAATGAAGAAGTAATTAAAGGGTGAGTAGCGTTTTGTTGGATTTTAGCTGAATAATCCGAGCATGTGACCCTTATTATGAGATGGAAAACATTTGATTCGATCTGACTCTTTGGGACGTTTCATATCGGATTAGTCGACAGAGGGGGTGGGGACTTCTAATCTCGACAAGTGCGTGTGTGCGTCCTTCTGTTTGTGTGTTCGTCTAAAGGGAAGCGTTTTTTTCCTTTTCCTTCTCAGAAGAGGAGGATTTGCAGCACGTATGTGTCAGAGAAAGGGAGGTAGTAAGTAATTAGAGGGGGGGGGAAACAATGAAAGAGAGAGAAAGATAAAGTATATATATATATATATATATATATATATATATATATATAGAGAGAGAGAGAGAGAGAGAGAGAGATCTAGTTTAAAAATCTAAGAAAGAGAGAATGTAGAAAGAGAGAGAGAGAGAGAGAGAGAGAAGAGAATATCTATCTAGTTAGAAAAAAGTAAGAGAGAGGAAGAGAAAGACATGGAGAGGGGTTATCTTTTTAGATAAAGTAAGATAGGTGTAGTTAAAGAAAGTAAACGTGTAGAGAGAAAGAGAAAAAAGAGAAAGTGGGAGAAAAAAAGAAAGAAAGAGAAAAGAGAAAGTGAGAAAAAATAGAAAGTGAAAGAAAGAAAAGAGAGGAAATAAAAAGCGAGGTAAAGAGAAAAGAGAAAGTGATAGAACGAGAGAGAGAGAGAGAGAGAGAGAGAGAGAAAGTGAGAGAAAGAAAGAAAAAGACAGAAAGAGGTGTAGGGAGAGGGAGGGGTCGGAAGAGCGAGTACGTTTACACGCACTCGGGCTGAGAGGAAGAGTTGTTGTTAGCCGAGGCAGATCGAGGCAGACTGACTGTGGATACACATGTTGGGTCGGAGGCTGCTAATATATATATCTATACACACGCATTACAACCAACAATATTAGTACCATACGCGCGCACCAGCCTCAATATTACGTTTTCCTCCCCCTTAAAAAACAAGGGGGGAAAAAAAGAAAAGAAATAATAACTTATATCATGTACAACTCAAACAACAAGGATTAAAAACAGGAGCCGGAATTTTGGAAATCACGTTTTGAATTTTACAACCACATATTTATTCGAAGAGAGAGAGAAAGAGAGTTTACCATTTCGTAGCAGTAGTTCAGTCATAATTTAGGGCTTTTTTTCTCTACGCTTATTTTCTTTAATGATGTGATTCACTTCCACGATTTAAAGCCGGCATATAAAGAAATACACCGTTTTTAAGTATCTACTAGTTGTTAGTATATGCGCTAACTAGTTGATACCGATCGTTAGCTAACCTAGTTAGTTTGTCGTTAACTTCAAGTAAGCAAGTGCAAGTAATTATTATACGGTTTTAATTGCTTTTATCCTTTTCTTCTGCTGAGAAGCGCTTTTCTCTCTCTATATAAAAAAGGTACTAATATATATATTAACACAGATTAACTTAATTTAACTAATGCATTTTGTATACTAGTTAAATAACACTTGTTAATCTAAAGATTAACCTACAGCGCTTTCATTTATTTGGATTAACTCGTTCTTTCGAAGTGCGCCGATTTTGAATTTTTGACCGATCTTTTAAGGCAAAATTGGGATTAATTTTCAATTAATAATAAAGTTCTCTGGAATAATAAACGTATTTATTTGACAAAAAAGAAAAAGAAACACATCGGTTTTTTATTTATATTTTTTTTTTCGCAACAAAAAGAAAACACTGTTGCTTCTCCAGGTTCTGATTTAACTTTTTCTCATCTGGAAAAAAAGAAAAGGAAATCCTCGTCTTAAAAAGGGAATATACAATAAAAACGAATTATTAATTCGGTATTTATTCGCTATTAGTGTGTTTTTATAGAAAAAAAATACGTCTTTGCGGTGGATTTTTCAATTTCAAAACTTAACAAAAAAAGAAAAGGATTATTCAAAAACCGTGGATATTTTACAGAAACCACACCTGATAATTGCGGAAAAATATCAAATTTGGTAAAAAAAAAAAAAAAAAAAAGAGAGAATATATTGATAAATAATAATAATAATAAAATCAGCTCCGGATCTAAAAGTTTTTGTTTTTTTTGTAAGAGGTTCTCCATAAATAAAAATAAAATTTTCAACATATATATATTTTCGATTACAAAAAAAAATCTAAAGAAAAAAAACAAAAAAACTTTTTCAAGCGCGCGCACGTGCATGCATTCAAGCGCCCCGACGCAAGAAATTGCACGCGATAATTTTGATACCGATATAAAATAATCAATTTAAAAAAAAAGTTTATATTTTCGGTTGTTTTATTTTATTTAAAAAAGGGGATAACCAAACATTAAAACGAAAAGAAAAAAACCCAAAATTTGAAATTGAAACCATTATCGACTCACTTGCCGTCTTTTAGTAAAAAGAATGGCCACCACGACGTACCCTTTAGACAAAGTCTCTTCTGGCGGCACCAGTTCGTCGCCGGGCACGACGAAAAGCCATCGCAACGCTCCGACCCTTTCGTCGACGACTTCACCCCCTCATCAGAACCGATCGGTAAATTTTAACACACAACGGGAGGCGATAAAGGAACAAAAAAAGAAGTACCTCACGGCCAAATATGGTCAACACCAAATGTCTTTAATTCGGAAACGTTTAAAAGTAGAAGACTGGCTGGACGAAAGATTGCGTTTCTTGTACGGATGTAAGGTACGTATACTACTATATATTGCTTTGCTTTCGTAAAAAAACAACTTATACTTATGTATATGAGAGAGAGGTGCTTATGCAGTTTACGGACTGGAATATTTTTTAGATAGGACTTTAAGTTAAATTCAATTTTTACGTATCTTTTGTGTATTAAATTGTTAGGTGAGAGTACAGAATAGTTAATGAAGCCCCTGACCTCATGTTAAGAATGGTTTTCTAAATAATAACGTTATTATTTCAGCTTGGTCCGTAAACTGCATAAGTACCTCTCTTTCTCTCTCATTATATATATATATATATATATATATATATATATATATATATATATATATATTATATAATGGGAGACAAACTATAGGTCCCCTTTGTTTCGGTTTGAAACCAATGGTACCGATCTTCTGTAATACATACATAAATAAATATGTATATATTAGAATACCTCCCGTCTCCAATAGGATGGTTTTTTTTTCTTTTTACGACCCCCCCACCCTAGGTTTTTTTTTTGGGGGGGGGTATTTAGCCACCCTGACTTAGAGTTAGTGATAGGCCACGACCATATTACGTTGGTCTTGGGGAGGGTATCTAAAAAAAAAAGAAAAAAAAAAGCAACACCCGATTTGAGACGGGAGTGATTCTATATAAGAAAAAAAAACTCCCATATAACTGACCAGGTTATTTTCTAGAATAGTGTCCCTCTCCGGAAATACTGTTTTTCTGGTCAACCTTACTATTGACGACATAAATTATTTTAAAGGAAATACAGTTGGGAAATTAGCCAAAAACAATGTATTTTGGTTTACCCCGTAAATACTGGTTGTGAGGTCCAGAACTTCTTAAAATACCAAGATGTATAACCCCTTATTACTTTACTCACAACCAATATGTACGGTAACATAACACGCTTATATCTATTAAATATTAACCTTTTTGATGCTTCTGCAGAATTTGAACAGAACTAAACCTAAATCTTAGGCTAGGGTTGAAAACAACAGTTCGATTCTAATTCTGTAGAAGTACCAACTTTAACGCAAATAGGTCACAGATGAGTAACTAAACCAAAATAAATTGTTGTTTCCCAACAGTATTTACTTTAAAATAATTTATGTCGGCAATAGTCACGTTTACCATTTTTTTTTGGGGGGGGGGGGTTAGCAGCGCAAATCTTACTAGATGTTGGTCTTTAGTTTAATTCTATCCAGGACTTAATTCCGAATTGGCAGTTTACAGGCTTCAAAATAACTTCTGAATTTCATGAGGTCACGAAAAATGACCGTGGTGTCCATTATTTTTGTAATTTTTTATAGAATCATTCACGTCTCCAAACTTAGGGTTAGTGGTAGGGTTTAAAGTTTCTTAGTTAAGAGGTAGATCTTGGCTTTTTTTTTTTTTTTTAATTCTCTTTAGTTATTAGAAAAAGCAACAACTTCTGGAGTAGTGACTTTAAAAAAAAAAAAACTTTTTTTTTTTTTAAATATGTAATAATGGAAATCTGACCCGATGTTACTTCATAGATTTCGGCATTCGAAAGTAATGTCTGGTTATAATTGAAGTTTATAGACAAAAGTCAAGTATGATGGTACATTTGCGTTCCTAAACCAAAGCTAAACAGTCATTCTCGAGAGGTCCACTATTCTAGAAAAGAGATACTGACCAATTTGGCTTTGGGTGAGTAAAGTTTTGAGTTCCGGCTCCTTCCTTGGGGAGACCCCCTATTCTCCAAGGTAAATTTATAGAATCATTCCCGTCTCCAAGTGTTTTTGAGTTTTTAGAGTACCCTTACAACGATTTTGACATTGGCGGGGCATGTCCTTCATTAAACCCAACACTAACTCTAAGTCCGGAGCGATGGATTTAAGTAACATATTCGTTTTAATGGCCCAAAATAGGAGACACACACATTTTGGAGTTATTATATAAAAAAAATACCCTACCCAATTTAATATTAGGTGCTTTTGCAGAATTTGAACCGAACCAAACCTTGGGTTAGTGTTAAAAAAATAAACAGTTTATTTAAAATTCTGTAGAAGACCAAATAGTATAGTAAAAGTGTACTGGTACTCGTCGTGGTACACCTTGAACTTGTATTTAGTAAATACTACTTACTATAAAGTAAACTATTTTTTTTTTTACTGCTGATAAAGAGGAACACATGAACATGAATTAAACTACTTAATGTCTTTTTTCTTTTAAACACTTTAGGCAATAAGATCGTGTTACATGAAAGGAGCATATTTTTGTCGTATTTTTTAAATCTCTCAACACCGCCCATGGCTGAACTTGAACTTGAGATTCCATTTCTTGTTACGACTTTCTATTACCCCCCCCCCTCTACACACACTAACAAATAAAAGTGATCCTGCTTCCCCCCCCCCCCATGAGAAACGTACGTTGGAAACAAAGAAAGCATGTCCTCTTTTAAAGATCATTATCAACCAATTTGGAACTAAGTTCAGGGTTAAGAAAAATAGGTAATTTTATAGAATCATTTCCGTCCTCAAGAAAACAAAATCAACCCTCGCGTAACCCTTGGATTAGTGATAGGCTCACTAATCCTAAATCAGAAAACGGTCGTAATTTAAAATGGGGTGGCACTTTTACCCCCCGGCACCCCCAGCGCCAGCATTTTGGCTCACGTGACTCGATTGTAGTCACTTATAAACAGAATAGTCTTCCGTATTAACAATTAGCATATATCCCCCCATGCATTTTTTTTGTTGTTTATTGTTTTGTTACCTTACGAAATAGAATGAAGGTTCGAAATAACCTGCATGATTATATATATATGCAGGTTATTTCGAACAACGATGTTTACCGTGTTCGTGAAAATTGAATTTGGGTGTGTTTTATCTAAAACATTCGTAAAACAAATATGAAAGGTCTAAACAACATTTTTTAGCTTCTTGGCTTGCAGTATTAAAAATTTTTTAATTGAAAATTGGTTCAATTACTTGCAGAGCACTGATTTTAAAGAATTTGAAACATTTATTTTTTCAGTGGGGATATACTCAGAAGGGAAAATCCATCAACCTTCATTCTATTTCGTAAGGTAACAAAATAATAAACAAAACAAAAAATGTATTATGGGGGGGGGATATATGCTAAGTGTTCATAACGAAGACTATTCTGTTTATAAATGACGGCGATTGTGTCACGTGAGCCAAAATGCTGTCGCCGGGGGCGGGGGGTAAAGTTCCGCTGGGAAAATAGCTAAATGTGAGATAAGGTGGGGGTTGGGCCATTTCGAAGGCGCATATATGGGAGTTTATCTTTGGATGTACTGTTAGACCAACGCCTATAATATTTTGTGCAATAAAAGAATCGTCAAATGAAAGGAAAACAAAACCATTCTACAAGTAACAACGATTTGTATTTATTTAAGTGACCTGCACCGTTGGGTGTAGGTTGCCATAAGTTTAGAAAGTGAAGAAAGGAATGAAAGTAGTAACGTTCGGCTGCCGAAAGTATTTTCTAAGAGCGGTGTATCTTCAAGTGAAGATAGCCTGTTGACAATGGCAAAAGAGTCGTCGTCTTTCTTCGTTGGTGCCTGGAAAGCTCTCTGTGGGTGTGACTGCTGTGTAAATCCCAGAGGGTCTGGAAGTAGTTCTCCAATAGTTCGGTCGAAATTAGTACGCCCTGGAGGCTGATTGATTCTCGTGTGACCCAACCACCTCACAGGGGCTGCTCTCCGAGAGGAAAGATATGTTGGTGTTTATACCTGCTGCACACATGGGCGGTAACAAGTTACTTATAAAACTTGTCTAATCTGACCCGTCGCCATTCCTTGCGAGTGCGCCTCAGGCGACAAACCCCCTTTCTTTTGAAAGTAGAGCCTGGAAGAATGATCGCCTGAGAACCAAACAGATACTACACTTTTTATTTATCTTCCTCCCACAATGTAAGATGTGACACAAGGTCGGGAAAGTGGGATTTGAAAAGCCAGCGCCTGAGACTGTGAGCACTCTGATCTACAAAAAATGCCTGGGCAGCCCCGTCGGCATTCCCCGGTAGGGGCGCCTCAGGCAGTAAGCAATAAACTTACTCCTCCCCAAAGAGGGGAGGCAAAGCCTGGGATGGTGAACCTCCTACAACTGCACAAGACAATCCCACAGACCGGCGTAAATCAAGACCCGAAGGCCAAGACGATACCAGTCTATGGGGTGTAGTATCCCTCGGAACAGATACTACACTTAGATCTTGGCCTGATCGTATATCCGTCTATCTCTATGCGATACTATTGCAGGTTATTGTAGTATATTTTCTATCTTTCGGGTTCATTTTCTTCAAGAAAGTGTTCAATCAGCTCTAGCAGTATTTATTTATTTAATTTATTTTATTTCTTTCTCTTTAAACAAAGCTATTACACAGGAATTAACTCACTTGCACAGGAGGAGTAAAGTTAAGTAGTAGAATATAAAAAAAAAAGAAAGGTGCTTATATAGATGAATATTCAATGTCGATATTGGCTCGGTAAAATCCGATAACGAGTTACAACAGCCGTAAGGCGACCACTCAAAATTAAATCTTGATTCCTGAAAAAGAAAAACGAAAACACTTCCTGATTTATTTATTTGTTGTTTTTGTAAATTGTTGCTTTTTTATTGGTGCTTCTATAGCTGGACACCCATACGAACTCTCATGTTTCCGATTGCAATTTACGGAACAAACGAGAAATGGTCAAAGCGGTTTACGATATCTCATTAAATGAAATGTGGAGACAGAATGTATGAAAGACAGAATGATAAAAAAAAAATCAAATAAACGAGGGATTCACTGGTTTCGTTCGGATCAACGACTTTTCCTGGAGATGTTCGTTGATCCGAACAAAACCGGCAGTCAACCCCCCCCCCCCCGTATATTTGATTTGTTTTTATTTTTTTCATTCTGTCTTTTGTTCATGTATGCATATGCACACATATATATATATATATATATATATATATATATATATATATATATATATTATATACGTATTACATAATCGATATTATGTAATGATGTTCCAAAAATTCAACATCAACAAAATTTTATGTGTACATATGTTTCAGAAGTTCTTTAATAAAACCACTTCGTCAGCACAAAATAACAAAAGATAAACTCCCTATCATTTCGTTACAGCATTAGGTAAACAATTGAATTGTTAAATGACCACAAACACATAAAACAAAATTACCCATCAATATTCATATTAAGCTAAATGTACACCTGCATTATTCACTCAAATCTTCCAGATTTGGATCGCTTGATTTTTTTTTTTTTTTCATTTGTAAAATTGAGGTGTGATATTTTCTTGTCTCTTTAAGATACACTTAAAGTGAAAACATTTTACTTTCTTTAATATATATATATATATATATATATATATATATATATATATATATATAATGTATTAAAGTAAAGTCGATTTTCCCGTCTATTCATATAGATACAAAAAACATAAAACAAACACAAATAGCAGTCCTTGTTTTTTTTTTGTATTAAGACTTGTATATAAGAAACTGCATTTACTTATACCTTGATGATATTATATAAATAAAATTAAAAAAAAATTTTTTTTAATTATATATATGTGTGTGTGTGTGTTTTCAGTAACGCGTGTTTTATTTTGTGTCGTAACTCATTACCGGATTTTACCAAGCCAATATGGGTAGCCATGGTGGCTGATCTATATCAGCACCAAGAAATTTACTCGGCTTAGGAAAACAGAATAATTACTCATGATAACCTTGATTTCAGTTGTGAATGGAAGAAAATCGACCCATTTAATAATCCTTTACGGTGGTTAATTATTTCGATTTATTTGTTTTATTTATTTATTTTTTTTATTAAATCTTGTTTTATCTTAAGTGCACGAAGCTAAAAATAACGACACAAAGAAAAATAGAAAATTGCTTTAGTTGAACCATTTTTTTTTTGTATAGAAAAATGTATTTTATTTAACTCTAACGTAAGAATAGCCACTTATATTACTGTACTCGATTGATTTAAAATAAAACTAGCATGCTTACCCGACGTTTCCCGGGTACAAGGACAAAAAATAGAAGGGTCAAAAAGTGTTACATTTTTCTTATAGAAGTTCTCTATACCCCCTTTCCTCCCCCCATCTCCGAGGACAGAACAAAACGGATACTACACTTTGATCCTAGTTCGAAGGCCAATCAAGCGTATTTTAGTTCGAGTTTCACACCAAAGGTCGATGGGAAAAAATCGCTCTATATTCACCCACCCCACCTCTGCTGAGTAATTGTGTTCCTGGTGAACCGCCCCAAAGAATGAATATTACAAAAAATAAAATGTCCATATTCTGTCTAAGGCAATACTTAAAAAGATATCTGATTTGTGGGTGTCTTGTGTAGCTCCTGACTTTTTGCTGGATACAAACGTACAACCGTTCTTTATATAATAGACTAGCAGAAAGACCCGACGTTATTCGGGATTGAATAAGGATCACTACTATGTACTTTTTACTATGCTCATAACACCATATTACTTTCTTTGTTTTTACTGACCTCCTTCTCCCGTTTTGTTCCCTAATATAGTTGGAAGGAGCTTAAATGTTGGAAAACTTTTTGAATCAGTCTTATACATATGGTTTGAATTTCATTAAAATCAGATATAAGTGTTTGAAGTTTTAAGTGACTTCTGACTCCGTTAAATTTTAGATAATACACTTTTAAATTTTATGTGGATTCTCTAACCTTTCTTTCTATAGGGAATACAAACATCACACACACATCCATTGAGTTATATATATATATATATATATATATATATATATATAAGATTACAATAAAATTGAAACCACACCATTAACAAACAAAGCGTATATCTTCCATATTCTATATCTTCTAACATATGAAGTTATCTTGTCGGATTATTAAAGTCAGACCCAAATAGCATATAAGCTGACAAATCAAACTTTGATTCTGACTAGCCTATTTCCATTTGTTATTGTTGTACTGTGTTATTGGCAATATAATAACGTACTTAGCTACAATTTATTTCACAAATGACTTAACCTGACCCTGACGACTATTGAATTGAATTTTTTTTCTTTTATGGAAATCGCACCAGACAAGGCATGAAGCCACTTGATGTAAGGAACTAACAAGAACGAAATATGATTATCGTAAAGACAGGAGATGCCTATTGGCCTTAGTTTTCAAAAGAAAAGAAGCAGGGAATAGATGACATAATTCTGAAGAACATATGGCATGATAGTTTTTATAGAAAAGACTGAGACTAGCAACATCACGTTTGTGAGAGAAAGAGTGAACAGAAGGTGTGACCAATCAAATTACAGATACGTTTCTGTACTTTATCAAAACCCCTCAAATGGGACAGATTCACCAGCCCAAATATGACAACAGTACTCCATACATTTTCTGATTGTAGATTTGCAGAAATAGAGAATAGCCTCGGGTGTGAGAAAGTATTTAGAGCGATAGAGAGAACTGACTTTACTTTACGAGAAGCAGAAAGAGCAATGGATCTAATGTATGAACTCCACGAAAGATTTGATGAGAAAGAAAGACCAAGAAGTTTCAGAGTCGATTTCTCCTCAAGAGAAGAGCCATCCATGAGAATCTCAGAAAGAAAAGGGGCACGCCTACGATTAAAAGACAGGAGTTGAGTCTTAACTGGATTAAACGAACCAAGCTATTTCGTACCCCAATCCACAACTGAACCCAGGTCAACTTCTAGATCAGCTGCCCATTTCGACTGATGCGAATGAGATGAGCAAGAAGCAACACTACAATAGAGAGTGGTATCATCAGCATAGATGTTAATTTTCTTAATAATGTTCTCTGGGGGATCATTTATATAGAGAAGAAACAGTGTTGGGCCTAGAATAGAGTCCTGAGGAACATAAACATTGATAGGAAAATAGATTGAAGAGACAGCGTCCAAATATAATAGAAGTTGTCTTCCTTAAAGTTAAAATTGTGCAAACAAATAAACAATTTAACACTAAAATAACTTCACTGCAGCGCCGGATAGGTACAACTATACAAAAATATGTGCCCCTTATTTTCTTGCTTCCCCACGAAGGCAGTTAGACACAAGGTCGGTTTTTAATGTAGGTGAAATCCATCTCTTTAAAAAAAGAGGCATTCTTAATTGGGACAAAAATTGTCTCAGTCTAAAAGGATCTCTCCTTCACTGACCAAGGACAGAAAAGATGAAGTGCAGCATCAAAACAGATATTACACCTTGCACTCTACCAAAAAGGCAAAGGGAAAACATGCCTGTATGTAGTGATAGACGGTTGTAAGCGAAGATAAAAGAAATACAGGGTGATTCATAAGTCACTTAGCTATTTATTTTTGAAATTCTAAAGTTCAAAAATACGGTAATACAAAACAGAAAGTTTATTCAACAAATTCATCTATGGAAGTTTAAAATTACAGCAAATTTTTAAAATTTCCACCTTCGTTCTGCATGCATAGCTCCATTCTTTTTTGCAAGGAATTTACAACTCTTTGTAGCATATTTGATTGATTATGGTGTTGTGCGAAGGAGGCTTTCTGTTCACATCACGTTTCCATTGCCTTTCAACAAGTGTGGGAGATTCATAAAATTTGGCCATATGAATAACAATAATAATTCGCTCTTCAATTGTAAATGACATTTTAAATAGCTAAGTGAAGTGACTTATGAATCACCCTGTATAATTTCATATCCTTGTTTTTTTTAACTTAAAACCAAAGCATTTTCTTTTTGAGCAGAAAAAAAAAAAATTTTTTGTTTTCAATTAAAATAGAATAAAAACAACTCGTTCAATTTAAAGAGTGTTTTAACATATTATTAACGGGGCACCTGTTGATTGCCTTAAAAGCCAGTAAATAAATTCTGTAGATTTTTTTAATTCTTCGAGTGTGCTGTGCGTAAATCTTTGTAAATTAAACATTGGACAAGTATGACACAAGGCCAATTAATGTGCGACTGTTCGTTTGGAAGAGTGTATGTGTGTATAATATATATATATATATATATATATATATACAGGACCGGCGGCACAGTTATAAAAGTGGGGTGGGCCGGTTAAACACATGCATATATAACTTCATTATTGATGACCGTAAAGTAGGGGGGGGGGGGCTCAAGCCCCCCCCCCGGTGCCGCCGTCCATGATATATATAACAATAGTTAGCTACATTCCAAAGACAACGCTTTTATTCATCTTACGAATCATTTTTTCAAAACAAAAACCTTTGATGCAGGTTGATTTCGTTAATCATTCATCTCCTCTCTTTCATCCCCCCCCTCTCTCCTCTTTCATCCCCCTCTCTCTCCTCTTTCATCCCCCCTCTCTCTCCTCTTTCATCCCCCCTCTCTCTCCTCTTTCATCCCCCCTCTCTCTCCTCTTTCATCCCCCCTCTCTCTCCTCTTTCATCCCCCCTCTCTCGTCTCTTTCATCCCCCCTCTCTCTCCTCTTTCATCCCCCCTCTCTCTCCTCTTTCATCCCCCCTCTCTCTCCTCTTTCATCCCCCCTCTCTCTCCTCTTTCATCCCCCCTCTCTCTCCTCTTTCATCCCCCCTCTCTCTCCTCTCTTTCATCCCCCCTCTCTCTCCTCTCTTTCATCCCCCCTCTCTCTCCTCTCTTTCATCCCCCCCTTCTCTCCTCTCTTTCATCCTCCCTCTCTCTCCTCTCTTTCATCCCCCTCTCTCTCCTCTCTTACACCCCCCTCTCTCTCCTCTCTTTCATCCCCCCTCTCTCTCCTCTCTTTCATCCCCCCTCTCTCTCCTCTCTTTCATCCCCCCTCACTCTCCTCTCTTTCATCCCCCCTCTCTCTCCTCTCTTTCATCCCCCCTCTCTCTCCTCTCTTTCATCCCCCCTCTCTCTCCTCTCTTTCATCCCCCCTCTCTCTCCTCTCTTTCATCCCCCCTCTCTCTCCTCTCTTTCATCCCCCCTCTCTCTCCTCTCTTTCATCCCCCCTCTCTCTCCTCTCTTTCATCCCCCCTCTCTTTCCTCTCTTTCATCCCCCCTCTCTCTCCTCTCTTTCATCCCCCCTCTCTCTCCTCTCTTTCATCCCCCGCTCTCTCCTCTCTTTCATCCCCCGCTCTCTCCTCTCTTTCATCCCCCTCTCTCTCCTCTCTTTCATCCCCCTCTCTCTCCTCTCTTTCATCCCCCCTCTCTCTCCTCTCTTTCATCCCCCCTCTCTCTCCTCTCTTTCATCCCCCCTCTCTCTCCTCTCTTTCATCCCCCCTCTCTCTCCTCTCTTTCATCCCCCCTCTCTCTCCTCTCTTTCATCCCCCCTCTCTCTCCTCTCTTTCATCCCCCCTCTCTCCTCTCTTTCATCCCCCCTCTCTCTCCTCTCTTTCATCCCCCCTCTCTCTCCTCTCTTTCATCCCCCCTCTCTCTCCTCTTTCATCCCCCCTCTCTCTCCTCTTTCATCCCCCCTCTCTCTCCTCTTTCATCCCCCCTCTCTCTCCTCTTTCATCCCCCCTCTCTCTCCCCTTTCATCCCCCCTCTCTCTCCCCTTTCATCCCCCCTCTCTCTCCCCTTTCATCCCCCCTCTCTCTCCTCTTTCATCCCCTCCTCTCTCTCCTCTCTTTCATCCCCCTCTCTCTCATCTCTTTCATCCCCCCTCTCTCTCTCTCCTCTCTTTCATCCCCCCTCTCTCTCTCCTCTCTTTCATCCCCTCTCTCTCCTCTCTTTCATCCCCCCTCTCTCCTCTCTTTCATCCCCCCTCTCTCCTCTCTTTCATCCCCCCTCTCTCCTCTCTTTCATCCCCCCTCTCTCCTCTCTTTCATCCCCCCTCTCTCCTCTCTTTCATCCCCCCTCTCTCCTCTCTTTCATCCCCCCTCTCTCCTCTCTTTCATCCCCCCTCTCTCTCTCTCCTCTCTTTCACCCCCCCTCTCTCTCACCCCCCCTCTTTCTCTCTCTTTCACCCCCCCCTCTTTCTCTCTCTCTCTCTACTCTTTTTCACCCCACCTCTCTCTCTCTCTCCTCTCTTTCACCCCACCTCTCTCTCCTCTCTTTCAGCCCCCCCAGTCTCTCTCCTCTCTTTCACCCCCCACCTATCTCTCCTCTCATTCACCCCCCCCCCCTCTCTTCTGTCGTTCGTTTTGTTCGATTAAAAGAAAATGGATTTTGAACAACAAAAAAACTGCGTTGGATCAATTACATTTAATTGGACAAGAAATACCAGTACACACACTGCGGTATATACTTATCTTCACAAACCATTAACCCATTACTTAAGAACCTTGACTCTATTCAAAACTCAAACGACACCCATAATTTCGGTTAGCCTCTTTTTTTAGTTTCTTTCTCTTTCTCCTTTTTTTTTTTCTTTTACAAAAATAATGAACAAAAAACGTCAACTTGTTGCTATGATTGGAAAGTCTCCCTCCCCTTTCCACCTTTAACCGTCTCCTTTCTTAAGCTAACCATACCAGACAAGGATACGTCCTCGACAATCACTTCGACAGAGACTGCCCCATTGTGACAGAGGTGGCTTTTTTTTACTCTCGGGCTGTGGTATTTGTTCTGTTCAGCTCTAGGAGGTCCACCCTCCCAGGGCTTGCCTTCTCACTTTGGGAAGGAGTTAGTTTATAGCTAACTGCTTGAGGTGCCCTCACCGGAGAATGCCGACGGGGTTGATTGGGCCATTTTTAAGGGTCAGAGTTTACCACTTCTTGTCCACTGGACTAGTTTCCCCACCTTTCAGCCTTGTGCTACATCTTCCCTTAGTGGGAGGTAAGTAAATACACTCTCTACACTCAGGTAGGATCTGATACAAGGTCAGTTTAATGTGAAAAATTACAACACCTTTTGATGACCAGGGACATTAGAAAAAAAAAGAAAATTGTATTTTCAGCATCCTTCCTCCCTGCTCTCATTTTGGGAGGCACTAGATGATACGGACCAAATATTGGGTGGTCCAAATGTCTTGTTACCTCTACCAAAAAAATAGCAACAACAGAAGAATTAATGCACCAATATAAATCACATATCTTAAGTAATCAAATTTTGTCCATTCCGTCCATCTTTTTCAATCCTCTCATAGTATTATTCATCATCCAACTGACAATCTCACTAACCCTTATACTCAAGTGGCTTTTGGTCTTTGTAAATGGTGACTTGTTAGTATAAAGACATTGCTTCTCTGAGGGCTACAATATGATCCTATTCAAATTTGTGTTGGGACGATTAATCGGAATTGGGAACCGGAAAAATCTTAACTTTTTGGGGTATCGGACTCGGAAAAATTTTAGCCTAATTTCTGATTCCAAAAAGGATTCTTTTACTTATTTTTTATTGCTGGCACAAGTGAAGAATATAGGTGAAAATCTCACAATGAGTTTATCAAAATCTTGGATACGATACGCAAAGGGCAAACATTTAGAAGTTTGTCAAATTAAAAAAAAAATTATATCTACATTTAAAAGTAGATGAGGACTCTCTGCATCCTCCCATCCAAATGAAATCCTACTTTTTAGGCAATTTTAGAATTGGAATTGGGAATTTGATCAGAATCGGTAATTTAGAATAGAATCGGTAATTGTATTGGAATCGTCGCATCACTAATTTAAATCTAATGTTAATAAACACTTGTCATAAACTGTCCTCATAAGTTATGTGGCTTTTGGCCTTGATAAGTGGTGTCCTCGATTCGGTTTATTCACTTTGAGAACAGTAAAACAAGATAGGAACACTAGAACAATAGAAGTAGTAATACAGTAATAGAAAAAAACAGGCTGTGGTCGCCCGCTCGTTGTGCTGGTCTGCAGTTGGTGCTCGGTTCCGACACTTGTCGCAGTGTCAATTGTGTGGTTTCAATTAGTGTTGCAACAGAAGGATTCTCCCTCAAATAAAATCACAACTCCCGTTTAAAACATAAAAGTAAATTAATTTTTAGAGGTTACAATGATACTCGTTTTCCTCTACTGAACAACAGACTTGCAAACCAAAACTCTTAGCTCGACTGAATCAAAACACATGTCCAACCAAACACAATATATTAGCTAAGGGCCCTGCTCTCTCAGAGGGGTACACAAACTCAACTGCATATGAGATATCTAAAGGGTCAACTAACTACCTTCCCCTACCCATCTGCTGGAATATATAGAGAGATATTCTGATCTTTTGTGGCAGACCACTGAGTTATCAACTAAAGAAAGCTAATCTGCTGCAAATCTATGAACATAAAAAACCCTACTGCCTAGAGGGTCTTGTATCTAGCTGGACATGATATTTTTTAAGTACTTAGCTCTCAGCATGAACCCCGTTTAAAGAGACACTGACTTTTCCAAGGAGAAATCAAATTCTGAGTGAGCAAAACTCCAGATAAGACATATTTCCAATTTCTTGTATGGTTTCTCTTCCCTTGGTAAAATCTCTCTCACAGCATACAGGTGCTACCAGATGAAGCTGTCTGAAGATATTGGCTTCCTGACTTAAAATACACCAAACATTAATATTGTTGTTTTTTTTTCCTTTCCCTTTGCAAAATTCAATCATGTTCTGCAAAGCTAAAACCAACAATTTTCTCTACAAAACAACCGAACCAAAGACCATGAATAAATATTTGAAGATATAAAGAACTTGAAGCATAAAAACTTTTACCAAAATGACCTGCTTCAGCATTAAATAACCCGAAAAGAGTTGATATGTAGTAAAACAAAACAACCAAAAACAAACTCCCACAGTAAGCCTGTGTTATTCGCCTGCATTGCAAACATGCACCCCAGTAAACATGCAACCGCCTGGTGCATATTTACACATGTAATGGGTTCAGTTTATTCACTTTCATTGACACCGTCACACATCGAGAAGGTCTGTATGAAAAAAGAAGAGGAATAAGTAATACAGCAATACAAAACACATGTCCTCGATTCAGTTTATTCAGTTTTAAGAACGGCAGAACTAAAAAAAACTTAATAGTAAAAACCCCCAAAAATGTAAGTCACGTAGAGATGAAATATACAGATACATGAGAAGTGATCACACAATTTTATTAATAGCAGCAATTTTTCCTGTTTTAAAATTAAAGAAACAGTAAAAACTATTTCCTGTGCGTTTTTTTCTTTCTTTTTGTTATTTCAATAAACAAAATTATTGAACCGAATAGAGTAAGTTCGTATGGCGGGCAAAATCTGACTGTGATCAAAAAAAAAAAAAAGAAAAAGAAAAGTTTCTTTGTTTGAAAACGAAAAGTCATTTTTCCTTTCTTCGCTTCACTAACAAAGACAAGCGACTTGTTGAGGAAAAAAAAAACCCACCTCAAACAAAGGAAAATGTATTATTGGATGCTTACATCACATTTTTCATAACAATGGAAACTAGAGTTAAACTTCAGAAGGTATCCAAAATGGCCACCATGCAAAATTTTACGAGAAAAAATTTTTTTTATTCATTTTTTAATGATTCAATTAGACTGTAACAGCCAAATTGAATCATTAAAAAATAAATTAAAATTCTTTTGTTTTTTTTATTTTATGTAAATTAAGCGAGCATTTTAATGTATTATTTGGATTTGATGTTGTTCTCACAACGTTTCGTCCGGTATAACCTCCAACCTTCTTCGTGTGTGTGTGTGTGTGTGTATATATAGGAGGTTATATCAGCTGAAACGTTGTGAGAACACCCAAGATGAGAGCAATAGTCCAAATAATACATATCAATCCTCATCTCAAAAACAAATTAAAAAATTAATAGTATTTTTGTTTTCATACTGCTGTAGAATTTTATCCAGTGTTAATGAAGGGCATATATTTTTTCTCAACTGTCAACCGCTATATAACTTATCACAAATTCACTGACTGCAACCCCATGTAGAGGCCCCCCCCCCTTAAAACGGGGCCACTTGTAGGCCGTGGATGTCGACCCGTGATGGTTTAGGATGGGATCCTGGCGGCTGAGCCATTCTTCCACTTTGCCACTTACTTAGGCTAGACGGGTGATCGGAAAGACCCAATCAGATAAATTGGCTGGTCACGTCATGCCTTAGTATCTAAGTTCATCCCCAACAATATTATTCTATCTGATTCTTAAAAAAATCAGAACCTTATTTCTCTTTATTTTCTTCCCAAATAGATACTAGAAGCCGGTGGCTGAGGGTCAATCGTGTTGAGAACTAAGATTACCAATGCCAAGGAGTAATTTTTTAAAAGAGTAATTTTTTTTTAGAGAAATGTATGGGGTTTTAAAAAAAAAAATTTTTTTTTAGCTGCATTTTCCTTACATCTCCGACCTTGTGTCTAACTCTGCTTTCGTGGGGAGACAAGTAAATAGGAACAGCTTACACATGCACATATGTACACATCCATATATATTAACAGGCCAACACTCCTTACGTAAGGCTTGTGGCCAACACAACCTGATGTAAGACTAGTATTAGGGTTAAGAAGGGACGTATTTTTTTTTTTTTGTTTCATCTTGTAGGTGTTGTCCTATTTGAGGCCTATGTTAGCCATTTATTTATTTACTTTTTTTTTTAACTACTAGTTTTAGAAACTTGTTCAAAGCGAAAAAATAAAAATATGACAGGACGCTGATATATATATATATATATATATATATAGAGAGAGAGAGAGAGAACTAGACATATGGTGCGATTTCATTTTATAGTGGCCAAAAAATGAAACCGCATCAAAAAACTTAGCATTTTTGCTTACAAGCACTTTGGCCACATTATTGTCAGAACTAGGGTTGAGGAGTGGAAAGGTATAAGATCGACTCCTAGTATTCCCGAACTCCTAGAATTTCAAAATCTCTGACTCCAACTTATTTTAAAGTTTTTCCAATATTCAGTAATAATCGGAGTCAATTTTTTTTCTTTTAATCCAACTTCGACTTCTAGCATTCTTATGAGTCTGACTCCAACTCTTTCCAATATCAGCAAATCTCTCAGGCTCTGACTCAGAATCCCTGGCTAGAACTACTTTATTGTTGCGTCCACTAAAATATTTTAAGTATTGCAATATAAAAGATATTTAAAATCTTGAGCTCAACAATTTAAATTTAGAAAACTAAGGCATTTGGTTACGGAGCTCAGATAAGCCATAATACTTGACTTTGGTGTATATACTTTATTTCTAGCCACAAATTATTTTCTATTCACCAATTTTAAAACCTTAAAAATAACATCGAATTTTCTATGGCAAAAATTTTTTTTGCAGCAACACCATTTTTCTTTTCATTATCATATATATATGATAGACTCTCCCGTTGATTTCGACGTATGAGTGCCCCGCCAGGGGCTGCCCGCGCATGAATTTGTAATTACAAGGGTTGCACAATCTCCAACAACCGCTCTCCTGAGTCGGCATTGCTTGATTCCAATGGCAAGTAGTAATACAAGACAACTGGAAACAATGCCGAGATAAGCAGAGCACATACAGCACCTGGTATTCCCAAATGGTCACCCATTTTAGTACTGGCCAGGCTCGACGCCGCTTAACTTCGGTGATCTAACGGGAACCGGTGTGTCAACGTGATTGTGCCAGACATATATGTGTGTGTGTGCGTAGGCTTATTTTCGGTATAGAAGCCCTCACAGGCAAGATGGCGGCCGTCCCTGGCTGAGTGGTATGAAACCTCTAAATTATTTTCCCTGTTTTTGTTAAGTATACCTTTTTCTTTCCCTTTTCCCTGTTTTTTTAAAAAAGAAATCTTGTTCCTTGTTTTTTAATAAATCTTCATTGTTTTTTTTTAATTTAAATAACTTATTAACCCCCCCCCCCTCTAAAAGTAGTACTTTCCATTAAAAGTCTCTTAACAAGATTTATTAAAAAACAAGGAACAAGATTTATTTTTAAAAAACAGGGAAAAGGGGGAGAAAAGGGTATACTTAACAAAATAATTAAGAGGTTTCATACCACTCAGCAAGGAACGGCCGCCATCTTGCCTGTGAGGGACTCCTATATCGAAAATAAGCCGATTTAAAAAAAAATTTATACAAACATTATTGGCTACATATGTGCATACATGGTTCAGCTGTAACTTTATTCCAAGTTCAGCATCCTCAGGCCGTATCGCTGAACTTGGAATAAAGTCACAGCTGAAACATGTATGCACATATGTAGCCAATAATGTTTATATAAATAAAAAAATTCTATACTATTATACAGCTCTACCTGTTATTGAGCACTATCTTATAAACACTGTAGTTTCATTAAATTACCATATAGGAAACAACGACCATACAAGCACTATATATAAAGAAAAATTAATTAATCTTGCATTGATAAAGGCTTTTATTTTTAATTTTAATAATTCTACCTACAACGTTTTAAAATGAACGATCTATCTTTCTAAAATACCAGCATGCTTATGCTTTTTTCGACAACCAGAATTTGAATTCAAAACCACCCATGCGGATACAAACATTACAAGAACTAACAAATTTTTGCTAGTTGTTTTATTTAATTGCTCAGTAAAATGTTTGTTTCTTTTTCTTTTTATTTTTTGTAAAAAAAGATAAAGAAAATCACCCCATCCTTTATTTTAATAAATAAAACACGGAATAATAAAAAGATAATTTTTTAACAAAATTTACCCTTTACGGCGTAAAATGTAAAACAAAAAAATCCTAAACTCACTTAAGGTCGTAAAGTTATTCAAATCGAAAAAAAAAGGTGTGCCTAAAATAAAATCAACAATTAAAAAAATAAAATACAGTGAACACGATTCTAAATTCAGTTATTTAATTGCTCAGTAAAATTTATTTTACAAAAAAAAATAGTATTTTTTAAATCAAACAATTTGATTCAATAAAATTTGTACTTTAAAACATACTTTCTAATAAGATCAAAAAACAAAAACAAACCCAAAACGTTTTAATAAAAAAATCAAAGTAAATATATAATTTTTGAGCGGCTCGTACGATAAATCTCAGAGAATGTGTTGTTTACATGTTATTAATCAAATAACGCGCCCCTGTCTTGTGTCCATCTCTCTCTCTCTCCCTTTCCCTCTCTCCCTTTCCAGAAGACTGTCATTTAAAACTGATTATTACTTCGCGCTTATACCGATACTAAGAATACAATTACGAATTACTTAAGACTTCTACTCAGTCATAGCTGACAGAATAAAATAAGGGGTTGACTGTTCGAAATTCCGTACAGATTTCAGAGTTCAGCATAAAGATTCTTGAGTTTAACAAAATGTACCTGAAGAAGGTCGGAGGATACATCAGTCAAAACGTGAGAATAACATCCAAGGTGAAAACAGTAGTCCAAATAATACCAATCATCAATCCTCATCTAAAATATTTGGATCATCACCTATCTCTGATCAGTTTTTATTTATCCCTCTTTCTCTCAAATCTATCCTTATCACTTGCTCCCATTTTTTCTTTGGTCTTCCTCTGCCAACAGACTTTGTTACTTCAACTGTTCTACATCTACTAACTCAAGAACTATCATCCATTCTTTCAATATTACCAAAGCAACAAAGTCTACTATTCTGCAAAATCTCCTTGTACTGTTCAGATTTAATCTTTCTCTGAGGTCATTAGTTTTAAGACTTCAATTACACAACCATCATATCATTCTCATATCATTTATCTCCATGCAACGCATGTCCTCAACCCTCACTGGTTTAAAAACACATATTTTGTTAAATGTCCACTTGGTTATTTTTATTTTGTCCTGTTGTCATATCCAACATACTCCGATAAATCAACTAGAAGTAATTACTTCGATAGACTATTGGCACATGACAGAAATGGGCGTAGTTCTGTCTTGCGCAGTGCATACCATCCTAGGTATTGACCAATCAAATAACATCAATGCAACAGCATTCAACTGAATACTATATAAGTATTCTAACCATAAGTCATTTTGGGTTCGCTACAACAGCAACACTCCAGCCAACGATCACCACAATCAGCAGCAGTAACACTTGCTTCCCTACATACAGATATATCCCTGGTGACGAACACTCCTGCTGATGACAATCAATCAACTTCATTACTCGGCGTTGTAATCATTATCACCCCTATTCTGGCGTTTCATGAAGGCAGACAAAATCTTATCGACTGATACAAAACTGTCCTTCTGAGAACAAAAATCTCATTTGCTACTGTACTATATGTGATAAATTGTCCTCTTCAGAGCAAGTTTATTTTTCAAACTATGAAAAGCGATAACCTGTCTTTTTGGGGGCTAAGCTTCGTCCTTGACGTACTACATGTGATAAACTGTCCTTTTTAAGAACAATTTCAACAACTGATTCAGAAAGCCATTTCCAAGGTTACCTGAAACCGAGCCTTCATACCAGTTACGCCAATGAAGCCAATGAAGCAACTACCTGTACCATTTTTGTTTTGCCGAAGACAAAACTTGGCACTAATAATTAAATATTCCCACTCCTGCATTCTTGTGTTGGCTGCTGCTTCTAGGAACAAACAGGAGACCCACGACATCTTTTTCTGGAATCTATTTTGGTGAGGAGTCGAACTGGAAGTTAAACAGATTGCTAGTTCTGTTCTCATATACATACGTGTGTGTGTGTGTGTATATATATATATATATATATATATATATATACCATATTAAGTAAATATTAAATTATTTTTACCTATAGACGCCGGCGTTTCAAGCTTTTTGCTCTCATCAGTGTAGGAAGTGATAATTTCAGACAGTTGGAAGATTCAAACCCAGTTACAGAATCAGCCTAGACTCCGCAAGCTAGCACTCTAACCCCACGACCACGTAAAGAAACAGGATTTAAGTTCTATTTGTGCCTAAGAAAACTAGCAACAAACAGTAGACAATCGAGAGGGTTCAATAGAACGTTGTCGGAACCTTGCGTAAAGCTAAGTGACGGTTTAATTTTGAACTCCCGGAAGAGCGCTCAAATCTAACAATATTTATTAAGTAAATATTAAATTATTTTTACCTACAGACGCAGGCGTACTAGCTGGCTTTGCCAAGTTAGCTATTTGAAAAAAAGATTTTTAATAAACATTTCATTCATAAGTTTCTTGTAAACATGAGACAAATCAATTCGCCTGATCATGTGTGTGATCTCTTTTCTGTTACTATCGACAAAACTATTGTATATATATAGGAAAATAAAATTAGAAATAAATACCAAACATTAATTTATGAATTATTAAAAAAAATAGTTATGCAAATTAAGCATTCAAATAGCTATCCTTTCGTCTTTCATCTGTACTATATATACCGTTTTTCTAAATATTATGTTGTACTATTGATTTAAATAACAGTAGGCAGTTTTGATGGTAATATAGGAGTGATAAATGAAAAAAAAAACTGCTGTGCATTATTGTTGGCATATTTTTTAGTTGACCCCCATTGGTCAATATAATTACACTTTCTGAACAATGTTAATATGTAATTCAACACTACAGATCTGATGAGATTTTAACTCAACATAAGGTATGATGCTGTCGTCCATTTATGCTAACCACACACCCGCACCCATAATGGAAAAACTTGGAAAATGCAGCAGTAAAACCGGATATTGTAATATTAAATAAGGGCAATTCTATGCCAAATCATCCAGGCCTCAAACCATCCTCTTCAGATTTTTTGATTTTAACACCATTTCCTCCTTACCTAAAAACTAAAAGAAATGTGCAATATCAGAACCATTGGACTACTAGAACCTAATTTCTAGGCTAATTTAAATTAGACCAAATCTCGTTTTTTGGAGCCAGACAAGACCAAAATCCAACTATGGTAGTTTACAAAAACTGAATTGCTTTGAAAAAGTCACCATATAAGGTTTTTGGGTTAAGGATTCCAAAAATGATACTTAGAAAGGCTAAAACGAAAGTAAAAACACTTTTTGGCCTATGTTGGTTTTGTGTGAACGTTTTGAAAAATACTACATAGAAGAGATTTAAAATTAAATTTAAAAAAAAAAAAACAACTGTGATAGCGTGAAAGAATAATCTTTTTTTATTTATAGAACAACATATGATTGAACTATTTAAAACATCTAAAAAAGTTTTTTGGAAATTTGCTACAATTAAAAAGAAAAAATTATGCTGGAAATTTTCCACTTTTTAATATTTTTAATATTTTTTTATAAAAAATCTGCACAAATTGTCAAACGAGTTAAAACAGCCGACAAAAAAAATTTGATTTATGATTTTTTAAAGTGTCAAAATTAAATGAAAATCCCCCACTAAGTATGTAATTAGCTTAAAATGGTGTGCAACACATACTTAATGAAGGAAATTCCAATATGTGCAAGTTTCCAGCAAATTTCCACTCCAATCCATCAAGATAAAAAAGTATGCAGTAAATACAATCAAAATAATTTTGAGTCTTCTTCAGTTCATCTTCTAGAAGGAAGTATTACCTTCGATTTTCTGAGCATTGTGGAGTCTGGACTACCATGATCACTTTAGTGATAGGAACATAACCTTTGTCATCACTTTGTGGCCAGTGAAATTTATTTGTAGGACTATGAGGATGTATAAACTGGCAGGTCAAGTCTTTCTCTTCAGTATTAACTGAATCAATCAGCGCCAACCACCAAAAGCTATCAAATACACAGGTAACATAATCGTTTGCTTTCAAGGAAAGAATAGTTACAGGTGTGATAGGAACCTTAGAAAATTAATGAATGACTAAGGGCAGGGTGTCAGTATTGAGTTGCTTGCCTTCGATAATGTGTTCTGATTGAGACATCGTATGATAGCAACTTCTTGTGCCAGGGACAGTACTTCCCTTATCATATCTCATACTCAGCTTCTCCCTGACTGACACCATCTCTCCTTTCTCAATGACAATTATAGTTATAGCTGGTAAATTACTTTTGCAGAAGAATTCAACAGCCTTGCATGTTAAAAAAAGTTAATCGTCTATGAGTCTCTGCAAACTAGCCCTCAAAATGGTCCTTTTCACAGTGCACCAATACCATCACATGGAGAGTTACCATGAACAGTAGAAAAGAATGACCACGCCCCATTGAGATGGAAATCAGTTTTGTGGTTGCAAAGGTTCAGAGAATTCTAATAATTTTTATATGGCTTAACACACCCATCACTGAAATATTCAACCGTTTTGACATGTGAAAGAGTCTCCCTGATCAATTTAGCAACACGTTCCTGAACTTGATGCACAAAAGTGTCATGGTCCAGATTATTAGATATTATGCAAAATGATGGATGTTTCAATTACCACGGGATGAAGACTGCATTGGTCCTTATTCCAGTCATAACCTTGTATCTCGTCCTGAACAACGTAATGATAATTCTCTGTGACGTCTACAAGAATTAAGTATTCTGATCTGTCAAGTTCTTTTTTTCTCTTCAGATATTGGGCTTAGCCTTAAGCAATGAATGAATGTGTAGTTAGATTATCAATGCTATAGACCAATAACTCTATGAAATCCTCCACAGAAAGTAAATGAGATTTTAATAGTTCTGTCAACACTCTCCCACTGACTGTAGTGGACCTCTTCATCAATCTCAAGCTATTCCAATCTAGTCCTCACAAAGTTCCCCAGTAGACACAGGGGTTAGAATATTTTCTTCATTAGTTCTTATTCTCAAATGTTTATTTATAAGCGAACAAAACACATCAACCATTAATTTTGTGTTTTGATGATGTGTACAGACATAAACTGAATGTAACCCGGCAGAAGACACTGTTACACACCACTGAGCTCACAAAATGTTGACAAAACTGATCTGAATGTTTTTCTCTATAGACTATGTATAGTTCTTTCAAGTTACAGTAATAAACGTTTTTGTTTGGGGGTTTTATTTCTAAGCATAGTTCTTCCCTCCTGGCATCATCTGCGAAAACTCATCCTCATAGAATAAATTCATTGATCGTATAACTTCATCAGAGAGGGTTCTGCCTTGCTTTTGTTCAGGAAGTGCAATAATTCCATGTCACAATGAGGCGTCTTGTTTCTCTCATAATATATTCAGACACATTGAAATGCTCAGAAACCTTCTTACAGGACCAGCTGGGCAAGGCTAATATAAGTTAAACTTTCTTGCGAGTTGATAAGTTTCCTTCAAGCTTACCCTTCATCAACGCCACCAAAAGGTCGAGATCAGCTGCTTTGCTATGAATTTCTTTTCCACGGATTCCACTAACAGTAGGAGTACTGAATTCGAGACTTTCATGCACTGTTGCCACTGTTTCTTTCTGCCTTTCATAACTTTGTCCAATTTTGTCCAATGCCGCAGAGAGCTGTGTTCTCTTGGCTCTAGGCCGTGGGACTTTAATGATGAAATACCAAAACTTCCCCAAATTCCTGCTCTTCTTGTTCAAAATCTTGTACAAGATCTACCTCATTTTCACTCTCTGCTGTACCAACTCTGATTCTTCATCAAATTAGTTACCTCATCATAGCATGTATAACTACAGAGTAACTCCATTTTCTAAGCGACAGGAACATCTTTATGGTGATGATATGAGTACCTATTTTGTTGTTTGTTGATGTATAGACATGCCTCTTGAAGATGCTGCACCATTTTGTATGTTTTCTTTCAAAATAATCATGAAGCTGAAGTAAATGGTAACGACAGATGTTATGTTGTGAAGAATCAGACTCCAATGCACCAGCTCTCAGTTTCAAAAAAGATTGTTGCTGATTCTTTAATTCTAATAGACTTGATGGTTGGTTTCAGGTTAAGATGGTATTTACTAATCATGAATATCCCAAAAGAACATTGTTCCTCTTCCTGTAAAGATTCTTCTGCTTCAGTTTCATTTTCTACTTGAGCAGCCACTTTTGGTGCTTTCCTCTTTCTTGTACTTTCCATGTTTATCTAATGATAATAAAACGATTGTAATAACTTATCATTTAATAGCTTTTGATTCAATTGAAGCATTTCATTTTAATTATGAAAACACATGTCAAGAAATTTAGCATCATATTTGATCATTCTGAAGAATTTACATAGTCATTTTAGGATAAACATGTCAATCTGAAATAAATGTCTTAACACAGTTTGAGATAATAGGCAACTTTTCTGAAAAAAATATGGCACCATATTTTGAAGAAAAAAAAATTCAACTATATTGACATTTTAACCATGAAATTATCCCTTTGAAAAGAAAATTACCATTAAAAAAGTGAATTCATGATATAAGAGCGGAAATTAAAGATTCTAATAAGATTTTTTGGAAAATCTTAAATTTTCAAATCGCAATCTGATAATTCATCAATTTTTTTTTAAAGAATGATTAATAGTATAAGAAGCCAATATTAACAGGTTTATGACTGCTTGTTGTCCTATAATTCCAGATTTTTGGACCATATGTAAAATAAAATATATGGTCATTGAACAACAGGTCAACTTTGTTTACAGTGAATCACTGAAATGAAACTAATAAGAATGGAAGGATCCACCATTGATCATTAGAAAGGGAAAATTATTTTCATCAGAAAATAAAATAAAGTATTATGACAAAATAATTCAATTTTGATTGTTCAAAAATTCGAAGGATTTATGTGAAAAACGAGAAAAATAGACTTTTTGGGAAATAAATGTTGCTTCCAATACCATTTCAAAGAAAGCAAACATTAAGTGCAGTGGCTTGATATATCCAAGGTATAAGAAGATACATTATAATTTTCATGCGTAAACTGTGCTGATTTGACACACAATCTTTTCAAATTTTCACTAAAAATACTGAAAAATGTCCTTTGTTGAGGATAGATTTCTTAAGTATGCCAATTTTCTTAATAACTTTTTTAGATGTTTTAAATAGTTCAATCATATGTTGTTCTATAAATATAAAAGATTATTCTTTCACACTATCACAGTTGTTTTTTGTTTTTTTTTAATTCAATTTTTAAATCTCTTCTATGTAGTATTTTTCAAAATGTCTGCACAAAACCAACGTGGGCCAAAAAGTGTTTTTAATTTCGTTTTAGCCTTTCTAAGTATCATTTTTGGAATCCTTGCCCTAAAAACCTTATATTGTGACGTTTTGAAAGCAATTCATTAAGTTTTTTGGCTTCAAAACTGCAATTTTTGTAAACTAATGAGGTGGGATTTTAACTCCATCCAGCTAAAAAAAAACGAGATTTGTTCTGATTTAAATTGGCTGACAAAATAGGATTCTAGTTATTCAATGGTTCTGATATTGCACATTTCTCTTAGTTTTTAGATAAAGATGAAATAATGTTAAAATCAAAAAAATCTGAAGGGGGTGGTGTCAGATGATTTGGCATGGAATTTCCCATAAGGCAGAAAGAGTGGTAAGACTGGTTGAGGTGAGTGTTCCAAATGACAGTGGTCTGAACAGAGCAGAGAGGGAAAAGGTCACAAAATACCAAGTCCTAATGTATGATATGAAGAGAAACTGGAACCTCAAAAACATCAATATTATCCCAGTTATAATAGGAGCTAAAGGCTTCATGAAGAAGAATTTCGGAAAGTATCTGGAAAGTATTCCCGGAAAACTAAGTGCGAAGGAAATCCAAAACGACCAAAATCCTTAAAAGAGCACTCGGTTGGAGCCACTAAATAGCAGGCGATTGTCTGGCATTTGGAAGGATGCCCTATTCCTAAGCTAACGAAAATAGAAATAAAAATTTAAAAAAAAAAAGAGAGAGAGAGAGAGAACGAACTGTGATATCTTAAAATCTCTATTCTTATGTTATAACCATTGAAACAAATGTTATGTATAAAATTTACTGATGTAGATATTAGTTATGATGTTGTTGCAATGACATTCACCCTGGTCAGGTTGAGCCGGCTTCTTCCCTGACCTGCACTACATCTAGAATCATGGTGGCTCTAAGCAAGGTTGCACGAAATGACTAACCAATTGCAATTCCACCATTGAACGCCAACCACCTGTAGACGTGAGAGCTGTCCACGTCCTCAGCTATCCACCAACACGCTTGCGCCACACAAAGAGGTACAAAGGATTACATCATAAATTGGCTCTCCCTCTGGGTGATGAGCAACATGTCAAACCCCTCGAAGACGTCACTGCAACCGGACAGATAGCAGAGACTTAAGATTGAGGTGTTGGTGGAGAACAGGAGTGCAGTAGTTAGGACAATGTCAGATCACCGGCAATGCAAGATGCGGCAGACACTCATTGTCAAAGACTTCCACTAGTACGTTACGATGTTCACTATTTTCAATTAAAACAAACATAAACATTCTTCCAGCTAGGAACAAAGTGTAGTATCTGTTCTGATGCTACACTTAATCTATTCTGTCCTCAGTCAGTGAAAAAGTAATTCTCGACTGAGGCAATTTTTCTTTTTCTTCCAATCCAAAGTGTCTTTTTTTTTTTTTTTTTTTTTTTTTTGAGGAGCTGGATTTTCCCCACATTAAAAAAACGACCTTGCGTCCAGCTCTGCCTTCGTCGGGAGGCAAGTAAATACGGACATTTTTTTTGAAAAATTTAAATGAGACGGTATTTTCATTACATGATTTTGTAAGGAATGTAGGTTATTTGATACAGTACAAAGGCATGAGAAAATGCGCCATAATCATGTTGACACACTGGTTCTTGTTCAAGCACCGACGTGACCATTTGAGAATACCAGGTGCTAGATGTAAGAAAACAACCTCTTCGAGGCTCTGACAACAGACGGTGTTACACATTGGTCAGATTATAACTTTGGCAATCAAACAAAATCTCAATAGAAAAATCCAGTGTGGACCTCGCATAATCACAGAAGTTATTGTTGACTGTTTCGAGGGCCCATTCTGAACTATGATGAAGAAGTGAATTAGTTTCCCTCCGCTGTAGTAGTACTATCCATAATGTTCTTCCAGACCTTAATGGTGCCATGTTTTTGGATGTTTCCAAAGCTTCCCTTGGATTTATCCAACTCCCGATTTTATTTTTGGTACCATCCCAACTATGTCAACAATTATTGGCACATTTCCCAAATTTTTTTTCTATCTCTCTTTTCTGGTAAAATCCGAATATCTGTTAACGATCATTAGTTTTATAATCCATATGGAAGCGGATCCGTCTTTTATATCCATATATACAAGTGTACACCATTCGAAAAAAATTATGCTGTGCTAATGCTCACACTAATATTCATTTAATATAACATTCCAGTCAGTGAAAGCTTAAAAAAGAAAAAGAAAGAAAAACCATCTCAATAGGTATAGAAAAAATGAAGAAAATGTTTCATTATATGTATGTATATATATATATATATATATATATATATATATGAAGGATTTCTTTCTAAATTTATTTTAGATTGTGGAGGTTGTCAGACTTGCTATTCGTTTCCTTCCTCCTCCCGAAACACTTGAAATGGTTTTCTCCAGTAGTTAACAACACGGATATATATTTATCAACAAATAAATACACATTGGTATTTATTATAGAGTGGAGGATATATATAATTTTGACGATTTAAAACATTTTTCAAATAAAGAGTATACACTAAGGTATTATGGTTGTTTACAGCGGTTTCAAAACAGTGTTTATTTTAAGTCCTACAATGATTCATAAAAATTATAAACGCTGACTATCTTCAGAACATAATTTTCTAATCAGAATTTTTGTAAGTGCCAAACACATTATTATTATTATTATTATTATTATTATTATCATCATCATCATATTGTATTGTTTAAAGTCACATGAAGGTCCGACAGCTCAATGCTAATTTTTACTTTTATAATAACCCATAAATACCAGAACTCAAATTTTTTTTTTATTAAAACATTCTATTTTTTGTCTCCAAACAGTTGTTTCACCCATAGAAAATCACAAGTAGTTTTGTTAATTATATATATATATATATATATTATAAAATGCCACCTAAGTAATCAAATGGTAATCAAAACTAAAAAAAATCTCATGAAATATTTTTTTTTTTTTTTTCAATACTCTTTCAGATCATCTCAAGTCAATTCATCGGTTGAAATTTCTCAAAGATTCTAATGGCAGAAGCCACTTTATAACTCTTTAAAAGACAATAGATTTTCTTCTGGTAATCAACTTAATTTTTTTTTTTTTTATTTTATTTAAAAAAATTTTTTTTTAGTGAAGTTCTATAAAGCATTTTTGTCAGTCTATCATGCTTAAATTCCATGGTTGAATTTCATGCTTAAATTCCATGGTTGAATTTCATGCTTAAATTTGTAATAGCATTTTTAGATGCGTCTATGAATCTTTTAAAGAGTTCCTGTCCATATGTCCATCACACTTAAGTGTGAAGTAGCATTTTCATTCCTACATACAAATTGAATTGAATGCGTTTTAATATCCCTTTATATTATTTGGAATATTCGGACTACTGTTCCCTTTGTGGATGTTATTCTCACAAAGTTTTGGCTGATGTAACCCCCGACCTTCTTCGGGTGTGTCTTGTCGAACTCTGAAATATGTACGGAATTTTGAACTGAACCATTTATTTAATCTAAAGGAGTACATTGTTCTCGTTCCGTCAGCCATGACCGGGAAGAAGTCTTAAGTAATTCTTTATTATATTCTTAGTATTGACGGTACTGAGGATTGAACGTTGTACTATGGAACTAGTTGGATTCGAACTTGGCGCATGCAGGTTGTCAGTCACTTGTCGTTATCCACTTCACGGTCGCCCACCTCCCATTGCTTCCTAATTCTGTGGAACATTTTACCATTTTCTTTTTAGGGAGTTACACAGATGGTGTCATGTGGTCGTCTATGTGCTCTCTCTTACTGTTAATAACAACTGTGATGACCCGTATTTGTGGCTAAAAAATATTTATATTTTTGTCTCTTTTTGTACTTCCATCAGTCTAACTAACGATGCTTGTTGGCTAGAGGAGTTGTCTGTCGGACGAGAACAAAAACACGAAATACAATACACAGTGAAAGAAGCACGAAGAAAGATATATATATATAAAAAACTGAAGGTTTAATTTCAGAAATATAGATAGACATATTGTTTAAACGAAATGTGATGCAGTCTGTTTGTCAATATGAAAAATGGAAAAAAAGTTTGTTGGCCAATGTGCGAATATATATAGAGATGAGAGAGGTTTCTTTACTTAGCTCGGGGATACGTCGATATCCCACTTGTCCTTATTAAATCTCAAGTTAGTAGACAGAAAAGGATCATTCCGTCTTCAAATCCGGGTAGCAAGCGACTCCAAGTTTTTTGTAAGAGGGGTTTCTCGACCGAGCGAACGCTTTGAAATATATTCTCTGACTTCTTATTCAAAATCCTTTAATTTTCCACGCGTTGTTTTGCTCCGGGAATTAGCATTTTGTACGATATGACCGTTCATATCCTTCTCTATTGTTTTATATCTCTTTTCCGAGCCGCTCCTTTGATTCTAGTGCGGGAAAGGGTTTAGGCCTACATTCGGTATAAACTGGGCGAGGAATGAAAAGTGAAAGAAAAGGTCAAGCACACCGTGGTCACTGTTGTTTACGTACACCTTTCTCCTCTCTTAGTAGCACACTCTTTCCCATTTCTCCAAATGGTTGGTAAAGGGAATCTTCGGACTCAATCGTCATCTAGAACTGATTATTACTTAGCACTTCATCCGTTGTGCCTATTATCAATCCTCATCTAAAAAAATCCACAACTTAATATCCCGTAACTTATTTTTTGGGTGGGTGTCAGTTTTCTACTTAAATTTAACATAAATTGTTCCCTTCCCTCCTCCCAATGATGTAGGTAGCCAAACTACTGTTTTTATTATTTATTTTTGAAAACATTTGTTCGGCCCAAACAAGGCATATTGCCACTGAAGCATAAGGAGCTACTGTGATAAGGGGGCTACCTGGGGAGAGAGTTGGGTAGCAAGATGTTTGTTCACATTACATTTACATTTCTGCAAGTTGGTACTGTCGTGGGAGCAGTGAGGGAATTCCAAAAGCAAGCAGTCTGAAGAAAGAAGCTATTAGAGTAGAAAACCTTCCGGCGTCTAGGGACCTCTACAGTGAAGGGGTGTGGTTTTGTTTCTAGTCAAGTGAATCGGAGATATTTACGTTCAGGGGATACAAGTGCAGAAAGTTCGTTGGAGCACATTCCATCAAAGTACTTGTAAAACAAGCACAGGGATGCCAGTTTCTTTTAGTTTTTGTTTTTTAATTTAAGTAATTTTAAATATGTGTTGATGCTGTGGTTTGAAATAATCAGAATGGGGTAATTCAAAGACACACGTAAAGTGGAACCAGGTAACCAAAATGGGTATGGGTAATATGAACATTGATCTATATTGAAAAAAATCTATCATGTCGGGGGGGGGGGGGGGTTCAACTTACATTAAATTTAAATAGTACCCTCCACCCCCTATAAAAAGTTCACTTAGTGGAACTCTATAAAAGCCAAAGCAGTTTCTCCCTGGAAGTCGATTAAAAAAATAAAATTTTTCACATCAACACCTGGTGGAATGTAAATTTTTTAAATAATTAAACCATGGCCATCCTTATGATAGACCATACGATTGTGAAACTGGAGTCTTTTACTGGAGGTGATGTGAATTTTCTAAGATAATGATATAGCAGTTAAAAACACAAGGAAAATTTCTCTGAGATTAGTTTGATGTTTTTATGTGTTTTACATTCCAATTATGGACAGATTCCTATAAATGAAGAGACAGGTAACTTTGAATCAACAAAGACAGATGCATATTTCAATGAGTGATTTTTATTTCAGTGTGGGATATTCTTTAGATAAGTTGTACGTAATCATGACCATGGTTAGAATCCTTTCAGAATGACATTTTCTAGGAGCAATGACAGTGAAGTGTTAGCAGCTAAAACTGATCATAAAATTTGCCTCCAGTCAAACTCCAAATGTTATAGGGAGCCTTCCTTCTAAGCAAGAGCTGATAAGATGCTGGGTCCACGACAGGAAAAACGACCTTGTGCCATACTTGACTCTCCTATGGAGGCAGATAAATCCCTATTTTTTTCTTCTTAAATGTGGGTTGAAAGTCATTTTAAAACGCGGATGGCAGGTCATTTTAAAAATAACTAGAAATATGAATAATATACGACTAGTTATCAGGACTGCAGAATCAGTCGGAGGTTTGTCAGTCTGGGTTGGATTCGTAAGAATGATAGGAGTCTGAGTTGGATTTTTAATTTATTTTTTTTAAATTTTTTATGTGGATTGCAGGTTCCAATCGAGCCTTCGTATATATGCTCTTTTTCTATTTAACTCTTGTGCCCTTTGCGCTCCCTTTCCCATGGGTTTTTATTTAACATTTAAAGTGTCTTTTTATAGAACGCGGTTTTCTTTTTCAATAAAAATAGCCATTTCTAATGACGATAATATTTGTTGTTGGTTTCTTTTTCTTTCCCTGTCTTACGACCTAATTAAAACTTTTTATCTTAATCACTAAACTATTGTAGGTCAGCTCCATTTACAGTTCGAACGCAGCCACGTAGCTCTGAGAGGTTTCGTCTGTAAGTCAGCCGGTCTGCTGCGCTCCAGTTTTAAAATAGCACTTTTAAACGCCCAGATTGAATGGATGTATCTTGTGTTCGCAAAAATATTTATTGTGCGAGTGTTCACTCTCCATGAAAAAAAACAAATAAAAATACCTTTCACCAGTGTTCGCAGCACTAATATTCATATAGAATAACAACTCCATCAGTGAAGTTAAATAAGACAAAAAAATTAAGAAAACGTTTCAAACTGGAAAGTAAAAAAAAAATTTAAAAAATAGAAAAAACGTATAAATCGGCATAGAAAGCAAGAAGGGGGGAAAAAAGAAAAAAAATGTTTCATTATGGAAATAGTTTTGCTGTCTCAATTCTTCTAAATACTTGAAATGGATTCGTCCGGCAGTTTTTTTTTAAATCTTTCGTGCGATGGGATGGATATATATGAGAATAAATAAATAAATTTACATTATTTATTACAGTTCCAAGAATTCAAGATAAACAATGGTTAGGCGTACGATCGTTTCAGAGACGCCTAGGAATTATTTTTATTTATTTTTATACATAAATTCCAATATGTCTCTTCTTTAGTGCCTTATACGAACGATCACAAATAAAGGCTCAGTGGCAACATAAACATATCCCACCTATTTTCTGAACATATGTTATATATATATATATATATATATATATAAATGGATAATATAAAAATTATATTAGATCCTATCAAAATATGGTGAAGCTCAATATAGTAGATATATAATTTATATACAGATAATGAAGTGATGAAATAGATAGAATTTGCATAGTTTACAAGTTTATTAACTCATTAAGTGTTCAAACAAGGAATACAAATACAAAATGACCTTTAAGCCATGGCTTTTCAAAGATAACGCTCTTATTGTCAGAAGGTCTGACCAATAACAATTGAATATTACTTAATTATTAAAAGTGTATATCTTGAAAAATGCAAAAGTGGAAAAAATTTTTGAAAAACATTATCAGGAAAAAATGTCTCAATTTAAGTCCTGAAACAGATCAAACACGATTCGAACTACGGGCAGAGTGTTGTATAAAAGTTAAATGATCCAAACTGTTTAAACAGTTCCATATGTATGTATGTATGTATGTATGTATGTGTGTATATATATATATATATATATATATATATATATATATATATATATATCTTTATTTTTTAAATTTATTTATTTATTATTATTATGTATTAATTGTTAAAGACTGATAGGGAGTTAGTACCAGTGGTGAATGCTATTTTATTAATTGTGGGTTGTAATGTTTTTGTGTAGGGCGTCGAAGATTTTTAGTCTGTTGGTGCATATATATATATATATATATGTATATATATATACAAAAATTATACACATGGCTCTTTATTATAGAATAGAGAATTTTTGTTGTTACAGCCATTTACTTTAAATTGATTTTCAATAAAATATTTAGGTGAAGGTACAGAACAGTTAAAGCACTCCAATCACCCTCACGTTTTTAATATACTAATGAGTCACCACTTATCAAGGCCTAAAGGCCACTCAAGGATAAGGGTTAATGAGTTTCAGGTGGACGGTGAGACAAACACCCTTTGGATTGGTAATGGTTGAAACTGGGCAATATTTGATTATTTAAAAGGACGGTTCAACAGGAATTTAACAGACTTTAAAACAACCATGTTGTAGTCAGCTGGGAAGCAACTCTGTGGTATTGTATTCCACAGACGGATAGTTCTTGGAAAGAAACTTTGCTCATGGAAGTTCCGTTTTAATTTTAGGTACACAGAGAAAGAAGGGAAAATTATTTAGTGGTTATAGCTAGACGAGTTCATGTTGTAAACGTTTTATAGGGGGAAATCATAGGTTTCTAAATAATAACATTAGTTTAAATAAACCCATTCTGAACATGAAGAGGTTGGGAGAAGGAGAGTAAGACCACTCGAAGAAACAGCACATATGTTTGTCGACAATTACCTCCTAAGTAGACCTAGAATATAATTTAATAATATAAGAACCATTAATTATCAATAATAGATTTGAAAAATGTAGTAATATATCGTGATAAAAAGTAAGACTACAAATCTAAAACAAGAATAAGGTTTCTGAAATTCATACTAGAATTGTCCGCAAATACCTGTGACGTAACGGATATAAGTGCTAAGTAATAATCAATGCTAAGTGACAGTCTTCTGGATGTTGAAGGTTCAATCCTCAGTGAAGACGATACTAAGAATAGAATTACGAATTACTTAAGACTTTGACCCGATCATGGCTGACGGAACGAGAGCAGGCTAACCACATGGATTAAATAAAAGGTTCCGTTAGGAATTCTGTACTGATTCCTGAGTTGGACAAAACGCACTTGAAGAAGGTTGTAGGTTACATCGGCTGAAACGTTGTGAGAATAACATCCAAGATGAGAACAGTAGTCCGAATAATACAAATAGTCAATCTTCATCTAAAAACTTCCGAAATATAATGAACTAATTCTGTCTTTCAAAATTGTCTGTTATACTTCAGTTGTAAAATAGCGTTTTCATTGCTTAACCAGCTGATAGTAAGGATGCATTTTATTCGCCCCAAAATATATTATTTTTGTTGTTTTTCACGCTTAGAAATCAATGGTTTAATAACATGTTTATTTAGGTTTTAGTTCATGGTTTTGAACTGATTCTGTCCTCAAAATTGTCGGATAACTTTATAGATGTGTCCACTCATTTCCGTAAGAGGCTCTGTCGGTCGGTTGGTTGGTTGGTCTGTCAGGCTTAAGTTTATAAAAAAAAATTTCTGTTGGTTTGTCACATGTGGATTGAATGGACGCATCTTAAGAATACCCGTTCTCGTGATTTATTTCCTTTTTCTGTTGTGACCTTGAGTGACAAGCTTAGGTCGGATGAAAAACCTCTCGGATTCTCTCACATAAATCGGTTGTTGGGGGAGTGTCCACTTCTCCTTCCTGCTCGTGTATCCTGGGAGTTTCGCATTGGCTCAACACTTTAAGAAGTCGGTAAAACATAAAAATACGAACTCATAGAAAAATGCAGAGGGAAAAGGAGAAAAAAAAAAGTGAGTAACGTGAAAAATATTTTCTTTCGTTCCAATCAGGCTGACCTACTAATTGGAGATTTCAAGATGAAATCTGGGTTGTTCAACGAGTGAGTTTGGAGGGGCGTGTGAATACTACCCTGCAGGGTCCTTCCTCTGGGCAATGGAGGCCAGCAGGTATGTTCCGGCAGCATATTTCATACCAGCCAAGGTTCGCTTCGGCAATCATTTCGACAAACCAGGGACTGACTTGATAGCACTAGGCTCTCACAAGATGACTTAGTCCTAGGAGATGCACCCTCTCAGGCATTTTTTTTTTTATGGAAGTCGCTCAAGAAAAGGCATGAAGACATTTGATGAAAGGAGCTAATTCTAATAATAAAAAGGGAAAGGAAAGTAGAATCACTTAAAGACAAATCGAGCCTGAAAGATATCCCATCACCAGCGTTCAACCCCCTGGACTCCAAATAGGCTAGCCAAAAAATAAACCCTTCAAGAGAGAAGGAAGAGGTTCCAAGGCTGGCTGACAAAAAAGTCTATTCCTAAACTAGTTAAGTGGCTGACCAGAAACCGGTGTTTTTAGCATCACACCATCACCATTTAAACATATTGTTTTTAGTATATCTTATAATATACTTGCATATATATATATATATATATATATATATAAACTAGCAATAATAAATATTTAAAGGAATTTATCTCAGCACCCCACTGCACCTTCACAGTAAATCCAGTCGTCAGAAATGTATTTCTATCCCACACATCTGTATACATCCGAATATTTGTATACATTCCTATTTACTTGCCTTCCCACGATGGCAAAGTTGGACACATGGTCGGTTTTTAATGTGGAGAAAATCCAGCTCTTCCCAAAGGGAACTCTGGATCGGAACGAAAATTAAAATTGCCTCCGTCTAGAAGGATTTCTCCTTCACTAACCAAGGACAAAAAAGATGACGTGTAGTATCAGAACAGATAACTACCTTTTGCTCCGAGCCAAAAGACCAAGGAACTAAAATCTGTATTCATTACCTCCTTTGTTTTATGGGTTGGGGAGGAGGGTTTTTTTTTTTTTTTTTTTTTTTTTTACTGTAAGATTTTGGGTCTTAAATTTCTTATAGGAAATAATGATTCTAATTTTATTATCAATTGGGTATATATATATATATATATATATATATATATAGGGGGGGGGCAAAAATAAGGGTCCTATTTTTAAAAATTCGCAACTTTTTTATTTATTGATTTTTTTTTTTTTAATTTTTTTTTTTTTAGAATAAGTAAAGGACCCCTTCCGAAGCAAGCATGAGCCGTATTAGCCCTAAGGAACGTACCCTCATTTAGAAAACATTATTTTTGCTTAAAAAACTCAAAACAGTGTAAAAAACAATACTTTAGTTTTTGTAAGTTTTAAGAAGTGTTTTTCGGCTAAAATTTGTTTTGTTTATTTCAAAAAATCTCGGAAGGGTCAGTCTACACACACATAAAGTTTGGTGAGTTTAACTTTTATTTTGTGGAAGTTATTCAAATTCAAGTTATTCAAATTTAAAGATAGGACCCTTATTTTGGCCCACCCTGTATATCGGTGTATAATATTTTTTATGGCTTTTTCTTCTAATCTAAAGTTGGGTTGCATTTGATTACAATAGTATGAGTTAATATAGTTTGAGTTGTGATGTTGGATATTTGTAGTATTTTCGAATCATTAATTTTATTTGTTTATCAACGATATAATTAGTGAATTCATTATTAATGAGGACTTGTTTTATATCTTTTTAATTCAATGAATAGTATTTTTTGTGGAGGAGATTAGTTTTGCACGGTTTAGTAGGCTTTTAACAATGACTATTTTGTAGCGATGGGGGGGGGGGGGGTACGTTCGCTCTTTAAATTTAAGACTAGAATTTAAGCTGATTGGTTTTTCATAAGTAGAAGTGTTAAACGTATTATTAGAGGTGTCAATAAGAACATCAAAGAATGGGATTTTATTATTTACATTTAGTTCTATGGTAAATTCAAGAACAGTTTTTGGGGGAGGGGGGGGGGTCAAAGAGTTCTGTAGTTTGTATTTGGTCATTAATATCAGCTAGAATAAGAATATCGTCGACATAGCGTACCTAAATAGAGGGTTCTATAATGTTATTAAATATTTTGTTTTCTAGGTTTGCCATATAGAATTTAAGTCTGACCGAGAACCAAATCCATTGAAACTCTGTCAATTTGAGTGTAAATGTTTCCCTTAAAGTCACAAAATGGTACTTCAGTGGTGCAAATTGATAGTAACTTAATATTTAAAAAAAATTATATTTAAGTAGATGGAGAGATGAGTTATTGTATACATTATTGATAATTATATCAATTGTTTCTTCTACAGGTACATTAGTGAATAAGCTTTCTACATCAAGAGAAGCAATGATTTGTAGGATTTGTGTTAGTTCTGACGTCCCGGAATTTAAATTGTTAACTTTTCTGGAACTGTGTCTAACTGACTTCACCTGTGCGTTCTCGGCTGCCCTTTTGAAATACTCTTTTCTCCAGTTTGTTCATTTGTTTTTGGTCACCTGAAGATGATTCGACAAAGAATCGCAAACGTTCGTGATACATGTGGAACATATATTCATTTTTTAAATTTATTTTAACACCAAAAAAGATAATTAGAATCTTTTTTTAAATAAAGAAAGGTATAATTAAGCATTAGAATTTTGTTATTTTTAATGTTTGCTTAAAATGTATATTGAGCTTCATTTTGCTTTGGAAATTGATTCTCATAAGCATTAATTTGAACTATATAACAATTTTTTTTAGTACGTCTCCTAAGCTTTCATTTTTTTCTGAGTAGATATGGACATCTTCCCCTCTCTCACACACACAGAAGAGAACTCCTCCCGGGTGTGTGGGTGCAAATTAAGACCAAAGTTGATTTGGTATCTGGTGACTGTTCTGGTTTCAATCTTCGAATTAATTAATAAAGATTTTTCAGTTACTGGTGGGTGTGTGTGGGGGGTGATAATTGGCAAAATCTATCTCAGGCCAGAGGAATAGTCATGACTAAGCAATCTTTCTATCTCTCACCCTTACTGGTATCCTCCTCCCACCTCCCCCAAAATGCTCAATATGGTCAGACCACCCTCACCTCCCTTTAACCCCCAGTCACCAGAGGACCAACAAAACAAGCAAGTTCTTTACTTTCTCTCTCTCTCTCTGTCTCTCTCCCTCCACTTTATCTCCCAGCAAAATATGAAGAGTACTTAGGTCATGTGACTAAGAAGTCACTTTTGGAACCAAGTCCTTTTGGTTCGCTCTTCTTCTTATCTCCCCCTTCCCTCCCATATCTGTGGTGGGGTGAGTAGGTACATCTAAATGCAATGGAGAGGGGAGGTAAACTCTATGGTACTCATGTTTCTTTTTCCTTTTTCCTTTCTTTTTCCTTTTTCCTTTCTTTTTCCTTTTCATTTCTTTTTCCTTTCTTTTTCCTTTTCATTTCTTTTTCCTTTCTTTTTCCTTTTTCCTTTCTTTTTCCTTTTTCCTTTTTCCTTTTTCCTTTCTTTTTCCTTTTTCCTTTCTTTTTCCTTTTTCCTTTCTTTTGCCTTTTTCCTTTCTTTTGCCTTTTTCCTTTCTTTTTCCTTTTTGTTTCCTTTTCCTTTTTGTTTCCTTTTCCTTTTTGTTTCCTTTTTCCTTTTTTTCTCTTTTTCCTTTTTCTATTTTCTTTTTCCCCTTTTCCCCCTTTTTTTTCCTTTTTTTCTATTTTCCCTTCTCTTTATCCGTTTTTTCTATTTTCCCTTCTCTTTATCCGTTTTCTCTATTTTCCCTTCTCTTTTTTTCCCTTTTTTTTTCTTTTTTCTCTTTTTTCCCTTTTTCTTTTCTTTTTCTTTTTATTTTTTTCCTTTTTTTCATTTCCTCCCTCATTAATAATAATGCTGATCTTCTTAGTCATATTACGTTTGTTTTCGCTCTTGTAAAACTGAGAATCTTTGAATTGAGTGATTGATATGAAGCCATGTTTCAGGCTAACGGTATCACGTGGAGGAGGAGGGGGGATGCAAAAATATGAGAACACCGGTGAAGAATATATTTATTTGCACGCACATGGCCGTCGCAAATTTCAACGCAACAATTCTTCAATATGAAAATTGAAATAAACATAAATAAATTTCTATAAGCATTACGTTTGTGGAGTTAGAGGGAGTTGGAGGTTTTGTTCGGAGTCACACTGGAATCTATACAGAATTTCGAACTGAACCCTTCATTTAATCCACGGGGGTAGATTGTTCTTATTCCATCAGTCATGATGGCATAAAAATATTGCTTTTATGTTGTTAATACTAGAATTGTCCAATGGACATCTGGTGTAACTGGGGAGGACGTTGGTTAACATTCGTTTCTAAGTGATATTCTTTTGGATGTTGAAGGTTTAATCCTTACTCCAGGCGATAATAACTAAGAATAACATACAAATTAACACTTTTACCCGGTCATGGCTGATGGAATGAGAACAATCTACCTACATGGATTAAATAAGGGGTTCAGTTAGAAATTCTGTCCAACTCGGATAAGCTATACAATATTTCAAACTGAACCCTTTATTGAAGCCACGGGGGTAGATTGTTCTCGTTCGGTCACTCATGACTGAATATAAGTCTTAATTTTGATGTAATTAGTTATTATCACCGTGACGTTAAAGTTAAAGGCATTGATTAAAAATCAGTTGTAAGTGACAGTCTACTGGATGTTGGGGTTCAATCCTTACTACATGCAATAAGCTTCTGAATTTTTGAGATGAGGATTGATTATTTGTATAAATTGGACTACTGTTTCCATCTTGAGTGTTATTCTCAGATGTATCTTTTCTAACTCTGAACTATTTCTGTCTAACTCGGGAATGTTGACGGAATTTCGAACGGAACCCTTTCATTTAATCCATGTGGTTAGCATGATCTCGTTCCGTCAGCCATGACTGGGAGAAGTCTTCAGTAATTTGCAATTCTTGGTATCGTTCGCACCAAGGATTGAACCTTCAACCTTCAGATAACTATCACTTACAACTGAATTTTACTTAATACTATATCCACTGTGCCAAGGGTCCTTGCGGTTCAATCCTCGGTGCAGGCGATACCAAGAATTGCAAATTACTGAAGACTTCTTGCAGTCATGGCTGACGGAACGAGAGCATGCTAACCACATGGATTAAATAAAGAGTTCTGTTTGAAATTTCGTCTACATTCCCGAGTTCAAAAAGATACACCTGAAGAAGGCCGGAGATTACAGCGGCCGAAACGTAGTGACAATAACACTATACATGAGAACAGTAGTCCGAATAATCCAAATTATATATGCAATAACATAAGAATAACATAAAAATTAACACTTTTACGACTATGACCGACTGAATGAGAACAATATATTGATGTGTATGTTCATGTATCTAACATTAAGTTATGTTTTGAGATTTTGAAAGTTGGACCTAAATAGCATTTAAGCTGACAGATCAATATTTGCTTTTGACTAGCCAGCCTTTACTTTTTGCTTCAGATTTTTCTTTTAAGGTAACAACTTAAGAATTTCTACATATTACAAAACTGCTGGATTGGAGCAAGTATTTTCTGAAATAAATTGCAAATAACATGTTATTACAATAACAACTGAAAATTGGTTCGTAAGAATCAAAGTTTGATTTGTGTAAGAAACGAAGATTTGTAGAAATCTCTTAAAACCATAGTACGTTCACAATGACGGTCAAAACTTCGGAAGGGCTGTTTATACAACACCTTAACACCACTGACAAAATTACAAATGCTTTCTCTATTCGACTCCCCGTCTGCTCTTAATCTGTCTATTTAAAGTCAGATGGTCGCTACATTCTCTTACACATACAAATAAGTTTCAACTATAAAAATCTGCCGTTCTGAACACAAGTTCCTTTCTCTCTGGAAAACGGTCATCCTACATGCGAAATATCTAATATGTTTTCAAGCTGGTAAGTGTTTATTTTCGTCTCCATTGCAATGATTAACCATGTGATACATCCCGTTTGACTTGGCCTTTTGGCTAAGATCAAAGTGTAGTATCTGTTCCGATGGATACTGCACCCCATACTGGTGTTGTCTTGGCCTTCGGGTCTTGATTTACGCCGGTCAATGGGTCTGTCCTGTGCAGTTCTTGCCTCCCCTCTTTGGGGAGGAGTAAGTTTATTGCTTACTGCCTGAGGAGCCCCTACCGGGGAATGCTGACGGGGCTGCCCAAGCAATTTTTAAACCCCACTTTCCCGACTCGACCTTGGGTCACATCTTACTTGTGGGAGTAAGATAAAAACTGGCCTTGTGCCTAACTCCTGGAGAGGAGTAAATCAATACTCAACGATATTTCTCACTGGAATCCAGATACCTTTTGTGTCGATACACCTTGGAATTTTAGTTTAAATATTCTGTCTCCCCTCCCCCCACATTGATTGTCATCATAACATTTTTTTCCAAAACAATATCTCTTTTTATATATATATATATATATATATATATATATATATTTGTATTATTGGGCAACATTCCCCCCTTATACATGTTTGATTAAACAGGAGTGCCAACTTCTGCTTATTCAATCCGTCGTACGAAGACTAGAAAAAACGGATCAAAAGCTGAATAAGCAGAAGTTGGCACTCCTGTTTAATCAACATGTATATATATAATGTACGGCATAATCACTTTGACACACCGGTTCTCGTTAAATCACCGACGTTAAGCGATGTGGAACCTAGCCAATACTAGATGGGTTATCATTTGGGAATGCTAGGCGCTGTATGTCATTTTCCCATGGCCGAGATTTACATGCGGCTGGGGACCGCTTGTGAATTTGATATACCCTGTAAACTTTCTCCTTCGGAGGAAGCCAGCATAGCCAACCCAGAGCTAATATCATACTAGGTATTACCGGTTCGTTTTCGGTTAATCGCTTTAACAAGATGAATTATCCTGACCTCTATCTTGTCTTGTGGTTTGAACTTTCCTTATAATTTTATTTCAAGGACTTCTGCCTCGTTAATCCGTATGACTAAATTATGTCGACAGCTTGAGGAAAGTTCAGAGAACTTCTGCCAATCCTAACATCCCGAGCCATCCCAATTATTACCAGGGATAAGGTATATGATAACTGTGTAAAAAGCGTGATGTTGTATGGCAGTGAGTGTTGGGCCCTCACCCAGGCCTCACTTGCCCGACTCAAGAGAAATGACAGGGCAATGATAAGGTGGATGTGCAATGTAAAGCCAGACCAGATCCAGAACATTCGGTCAGACAATCTACATAAGAAATTGGCGATCCCAAAACTTGATGGAACATCGTCTTCACTGGTTTGGACATGTTGAAAGAAGCAATGGGTTTATCGGCACTTGCAGAGACTTAAGACTGGATAACAAAATGAAAGTCAGGCGCTCTGAGAAGACATGGAAAAAAACCATTAGACAAGATCGTAAACGGTGGCAAATGGACACAGTCGTGATCACTGGAGACTTTGCGTAAGGACAACCAGACAGCATTGAACCTCTTGTTGAAGGGAACATAGACGATAAACCAGGATAATGAGTGCTCTATCTTGTCACTTTGGGGAGCTATTTCATTGTAATCCCTATTTCAGAAGACAACATAACAAAAATGATATATTGTTAAAACTTTCATCTCTGTCGATATTCGTGTTCGCTCTGTCGCTTATCTCTTAACTACTATCAGTGGTCGCAAAGTCGCAAATCCCAATCAAATTGCTTTTTCTCACGCTGCATTTTCATAAGCCTGTAAACATATCTCCATCATTGACTTTTCTGTCTGACCTCTTGCGGCGATGTATTCTTTTGACTTGACCGTGAATACCTTCAATAACACCCAATATATTACAAAATGGAAAATAAAAATTATTTGAAACTAATGTACACATCCGAAATTCAATATATTACATATCCTTGGTTTTGCTTTTCTTTAGAACATACCAGCTCGACTGTGCTTCCAATCTCTGCCCCTCTCCCCTGTAAAACATTCGCACTTGTTTACCTACCGCCACTACAAAGAACTTTCCTTTCTTACTCTAAGTACCTAAAACTAAATGGAACTTCTATAAATAGTTCTTTTAAGAATTTCCTATCTGTGGAACACAATACTATGGGACTACTTCTCTGCTGACTACAACAAGGTTGTCTTTAAGTCCAATATCAACAGATACTTATCCTCTTAAGTAATCAAATTCTGCCATTTCCACCCATCGTTTCCAATCCTCTCATTCATCTGACCATCACATTAATCCTTATCTTTGAGCGGTTTTGGCCTTGGTAAATGGTAACTCATTCATATATATATATATATAAACAGATCACTTATGACCTTTACAATAATAACAGATTTAATTCGAAACTCTGATTATCTATATAATAATACGCTAAGCCACTTCATGGTCGTATGTATGTTATCACCTTTCACACACTTTAAAAAAAAGTTAGATCAGACGGTTAGCAAAGAAGTGTAGCATTAGCCATTTTAAAATGAATTGTTCCAAACAGTACAATTTTAAATAAATAATATATTTTAAAAAGTGACATTCGTTTCATTGATTTGAAGAATATTTAGCTGACAATCATTTTTACGGTAAGAAAGCAAAATATTTTTGTTTTTAAGAATTAAATTGCTACAATTTTAAATAAGTAAAGAGCAATTCTTTTTAATTATTTAAAGAATATTTAGCTGACAATTACAATTATTTTTTATGCAAGAAGACGTTTTTTACCTAATAGTATTACCTTGACATACATTTAAATCAACAGGAATATTATCATTGAAAGTAAGTTATACGGATTGATTTAGAAAGCACCGTGGAATTTCCATGTGGGCTATATTTATTTTTATGCAAAGGGAGTAAAAAGTCGGTTGAAGCCCTTCGCGAAAATTCAGATACTTCTGATTTTTGTGAAATTTTAGCAATAGGTATTAGACCTCAATTAATAAATATTTCTCAAATGTCAGTTTCTTTGGAGTATTTTAAAGGGTTTTTAGGTGGCATAATATAGGCAAAACATCTCATGTGAAAATTTAAATATTTCAGATTGCTATTAAATTTTTTCAATAGTCATTAGACACTGATTAAACATGATTCCCTGAATTTCAGTTTCTTAAGACCCCTTAAAACGTTCAAAATTTAAGACTTAAGTCTTAAATTTTGAACATTTTCTCGAATCAAAATTATGTAATGGCTTTTGATCAAAATTGTAATAAGGATTATAGATTTAGTATAATTTTATTTTGATTGTAATCTTCATGAGACATAAATGATAAAACTTTCCTGTTTAGAGAATTAATTTTGCTCATCCTTACATGTTCAGGAAGTGTGTATGTATATATATATATATATATATATATATATGTACAAATACACATTGGTCTTTATTATAAAATTTTTTCAGGATTTGTCTTATTCTGACTATGATTAAATTACATACATTTAAAACCAATATCAATTTCCAATTTTTTTACGGACTGGAAATGAAAATATAGAAAAGAATGAATATTTATTTACAATATTTATTTTTGAAACGAGTTTCATGAAAATTTGGGTGAATTTTGAGACACTATAAGTATCACTTTTCAGCCAATGACCAATCATGTCAAAGTATTTGTTTAAATTGAGCCCATGTTTTGGATTTCGCTAATGAAAGAAAAATCTGACTGGAACGACCATTGCTTAAACAAGTTGATAGTCCTTTTTCTGTGGAATGGGGACTTGTAATCTACTTTAATGATTTGGATTGGAAAAACAGTTTTCCAGGTGTGAACTAGAATGTTTCCCCTGGATATCTTTATCTCCCCTACTCAATCTGTAAGTGGGTTAATTGGGGTGGGGGTTAGATTTGCCCTTCTCACCTCTTTGTTGCATGAAAAGTCTTATCTCATGTCCCACACATTAAATCCTATTTATCCTGCTACATAACATGGCTTTGGTTTTTATAAGTTTGTTTTTAAAAAAAGAAGGAATGGTTTAAGCCAAGTTTTTATCATAATTTTGATCAAGCCCTCCTTTTTTTAATGGGCACACCCAAACTTTGGGGTAGTTATTACCTGCACCTGGTCTTCAGATAAAAAGAAACCCTCCCTAGCTGGGTAACTTAAAGTCCCTCCCACCCACTCCATGTTTATCTAATTAAGGTTCCCACCTGATGACACTATCCAGGGAACAGTAATCGGGGTAGGGGATAAAAGAAGTAAAAAAAAAACAAAACAAAAAAAAAAACAGACCACTTGCCCAACCTCCATTTTGGGAGGCATTAAATATTGGCACATGTACTACAGAGTTGCCCAAAAGGTCTTATTAATGTAATAGAGGAAGAATTAATACAGCAATACAAAACATATCTTAAGTAAACACACTTTGTCCATCTTTTTCAATCTTCTCATAGTGTTGTTCATCATTCAACTGGTAATCTCGTTGACCCTTATCCTCGAGTGGCTTTTAACCTTGGTAAATTGTGACTCGTTAGTATAAATAATTTTTTTTGAAATTAATTAAAACAAATACAAAAAATCTAACAAAGTTATCTATTTAATTTTAAAAGTTGGAGCTAAATAGCATATAAGATGGCAAATCAAACTTTGATCCCGATGAGCCAATTTTCATTTGTTATTGTTGTACCGTGTTATTAGGAATATGATAATGTACTTCACTGCAATTTATTTTTAAATTATGTAGTACTGAATATATTAAAGGTTGAAGTGGTGCCAATCTACCCCCCCCCCCCCGCCCTTGAAACCACAGATTAGCAGACGCAAACTGGATCCAAGACCACAAAAACGCAGTGTGCATCGGCCATCGCTACTGAAAGGTTGTGTTGGAGTTTCTCTCTGCTAGCGTTTGTATTAACTGCTATTATGTTAGTATTAGTTATTGTTAGTTATTATTGTACATTTTGAGTTGAACAATTTTTGAAAGGAGGGAATTATCATTCTAATACATGATGAAAGGGTTCATGGGCTAAAACAGGTTGAGAACCACTGGTCTTATGTATATCATTGGGAACTTATGAATTGGCCATGTCAAATTCAAGCTTGATCAGATCACTTACTTACGAATACCAATGTTAAAGATATGACCCATAATTTTTCCCAAACTGTCGTACATAAAACTTTAAAAAAGAAAAGTAATCTTCATCTAAAAATATCATGAAAAGCGTGTAATTTATATCCTTTACTCATCGTTTATATCAATCAACTTTACGATTGATTGAGTAAATATACTAATGTTATATAACGAGAGTCATGTTTGAATGGAAAAGTTTGAGTGACACCGTAAAGTTCAGAGGTGACTCCCAGACGGAAGTCACAAAACCATGTGACTTCCGAGGAGAGGTGGATTTTCGATCTCTTCATTGGTGAGATTTCAAGTAGGAAAGGCGTGTCTGGAGTGCTGTCCCCAATGAGGGGGAGGCACATAATATAACTACGTGTAGCATGACAAGCTATCCACCTATTTATCTTTCTTTCTCATGCGTACACAGGTGGCCCGTGGCTCCTCAGATGTTTTCTGTGACTATCTATTTTAAATAAACTCTTTTATAAATCAACATTGATGTCTGAGTGGTTTTCTATCCACAGGTAAGCAACCTGGGTTCAATGACTGCACGGTTGTATAATGATTTATACACACATCGTAATACGGCATAATCATGTTGACACCCCGAAGTTGAGCTTGGTTAGGACTAAAATGGGTGACCATTTCAGAATACCAGTTGCTGTATGCGCTCTCTGCTTATCTCAGCATTGTTTCTGGTCGTCCTGGATTTCTCCTTGTCACTGGAATCAAGCAGTATCAACTCAGGAGAGGTATGGTTAGAGATTTCGCAACCCTTGCTTCACAATTACAGGAAGTATTCATTGTCTCTGAAGATTGAACGGAGGCCATGGCACACATCGATAAGTGGAAATAAAACTCAAACTTTGATTTGGAATCTAGATTCTTTTGATTGGAGGAAAAGGGGATGAGAATTTTTCGATGTTCTGTTCAATGCTCAGATGGGAGTAAAATGGCTGCTATTTGCTCATTATCTTTGGTAATTCAAAACGAGCATCCAATGATTTATTGAACCGACTGACAAAAACAAAAATCGTTTTCTGAAGTGAACGTAAAATTTGAACTTTGGAAAACTTGAGGATTAAATTATGATGCCGTCCCTTCTCTAAAATTTATTTTTTACTTTTTTCTTTTAAAAACTATTCCGGTTACTATTAGTAAAGCATCAGATTTATCTAATATGAGAAGAATACCTGTCCCAGAACGGGTAAAATTATTTCCCAAACAGTGTCTGAAATAGGCATATTTGATGACAACACTATGTTCTACTCTTGTCATGTGGGTAAAACGTACGTGCACATATCCGAGGCAATGGCAGAATCCTTAGAAAGTTACCTCCACTCTGTAGTGAAATGGGGTAATAAATGGATGGTAACATTTAATGCTGCCAAGACAAAGCTCCTTTCCTTCAACAACTACAAGAAACATCTCCAACCACCGATTGCCATGGCAAATGACATCCTACCTGAGAGTCCAATGTTCAAACTCCTCGACCTAACATTCACAGGTAACATGAATTTGAACAAATGCATAAAAGACATTGCCAAGACTACTGCAGAGGTGGCCTCCTTCTACTATACTAGAAAACTTCTAACACCTAACAGTATCCTATATCTCTTCAAAGCCACCATCCGCCCATTCATGGAATATTGTTGTCACATCTGGTGCACTATCCACTGGTCTCTCCCTCTTAGACAAGGTTAAAAAAAGAGTCTCTACTCTGATAGGTCCCTCAGTATCCACCAAGCTCCAGCCGCTGTTCCATCGCTGCAATATTGCATCCCTGTGCTTGTTTTGTAATTACTTCAATGGAATGTGCTCCGATGAACTTGCTGCTCTAGTGTACCTACCCCCTCCCCCATGACGTAAATACACTCTACTAACCAGACAATCAGCTAAATCCCATCCATTCACTGTGGAAGTCTCCAGATGCCGGTGTCTTAAGAATTTTAAATTCAGGGAATCTAGCTTCATTTGTGTCTAATAGCGATAGATCAAATTCAAGGCCAATGTGAAATATTTGAATTTTCAAATGGGAGGTTGTGTTCATATTATACCCTTTAAAATACTCCAAAGAAACTGAAATTTGGGGAATATTTATTAACTGATGTCTAATACCTATTGTTAAAATTTCACAAAAATTGGAAGTATCTGAATTTTCACAAAAAGCTTCCACCCCCTTTTTTTCCCCTCTTTACATAAAACTAAATTAAACTAAATATAGCCCACCTTAACCAACCGTATGCCTAGAAGCTATGTTCCAAAATTTATAATGATCGGCTAATTAGTTTAGAAGTGAATCCTATACATAGAAATATATTAACATATACACATACCTGATTTTATATGCATGCACCTCTTAAATGTTAAGATTTACAAAAGAAATGTGATCATGTTACCCACCGTGTTGCCTAGAATATATAAAATTCATAATGTTCCGTCCGGTGGCAGGGACTTCTCTCAGCCCGGACCTTGTTCCTGTGCTCCCGGTAGTGGCTACTACTTCTCATTAACCAATCATGTCAACCCAATATTTCTATGTACTTGCATGACATTTTTCTTTAAATTATCAATCTGAGGAAGTCTTACAAATAAAGACGAAACGTTGATGAATACATAAAAAAAAACATCTTTGGTTTTTCCTTTTTCATTTCCCATTACGTTGGACTACCCTCATCCTTCCTTTCTCATATATATATATATAATGTGTGTGTGTGTATATATATATTACATACATATCTATATAAACAGTCAGACAAAATCTTCACACACAAGACTAAAAATTGATTCTTCACTCAAATAACTTAAAAAGATTGATTCTTAGTTCAGACAATGACCCATTGATGTTTTTCCTCAGATTCCGAAGACTGCATTATTTCACATGATTAATTCCTGAAAGAAAAAAAAAAAGGATACAAAATTGGTAAATTGATTCTTGGCTCCATCAGCAGCTTGCAGCAGAAATTGATCACCGAATCTTTTAACCGAAATATCACAGAAGGTATTGTTCTTTCTCTCGAATGCATAAAGCGCCATTAATTCTTTAGAAGAACAATATTTTAAATAGCACATTTTTCATTCAAGACAAATTTGCTGCCATTTTTTTTTTTTTTTTTTTTTTTTTTTTTTCCTCGAAGCCAGTCGGTTCGGGATTATTTGTGTTCTTGACAAAAGGCTATATAACTTACCAAACTATATACATTGTTAAAACAAGAAAATAAATCTGTGCGAAACTTGACATTTGCCAGATAATTCTATACAATGTAAACAATACAAAAGGTTTTTTATTTGTATTATTCGGACTACTGTTCTCATCTTGGATGTTATTCTCACAGCGTTTTGGCCGATGTAATTAAGAATTACCCAAGACTACTAGCTCATGCCTGATGTCAGTAGAGTAATCTACCCCCGTGAATATATATATATATATATATATATATATATATATATATATATATATAAAGGATTCAGTTCGAAATTCTGTACAGATTCTCGAGTTAGACAATATGCACCTGAAAAAGGTCGGAGGTTACTGAACGAGACAAAACGTTTAGCCAGAAATAATTTGACCCTGGAATTATTCTTTCGTCACTTTTGCTTTTTACGAACAATAAAAAGTCTATCCAAAAATAATGTGACACTTTACCTTTCTCTTTCGTTCATTTTCTCCAACCAATGCATCTGCCAAAATCACGTTTTCCCTGTTCTTTATATCGGCGAAATCTCACTTATGCTAATGAGTCGTGTGCGACATAAGCCAATGCTTGTGGGCGTTTCCGGGTTCGCGCCGGCAGCTCTCCTCTGCACAAGCAGCAAACCAAACAGACTTTTTGTAATATTCATTCCTTTGGGGGTCTGCAGGAAGAAAATTAGTCAGGGAGGAATTTTCATTTAGATTTTTTTTCTGAACCAGAACTTTCACTTGAAAAGAGTTTTGAGTATTTGATGCTTAATCACAAATTATGTTACATCGTCTGCTCTCTAATGATTGGTCGGGCAATGAGAGCTCTTGTTTCACATTAAAAAAATGGACCTTAAATTCAAGCCACAATATGTACATTGGATTTCATTTCAATAATAGCACTGACAATTTGTTGACAAGTATTTATGGCAGATTTATCTTAGGTAACCTTTCAAATCGTAAATGCAATTCATGATTAAAACTTATCATTCTTTATCTTTTTTATCTTCGGTCAGTGAATGAGAAATCTTTCTAGACTGAGACAATTTAAATTTTTGTCACAATCCAGAGTACTTCATTTAGAGGAGCTGGATTTTTTTCTCCACACTAGAAAACTAAACTTGTGTCTAACTCAGCCATCATGGAGAGGCAAGTAAATAAGAAACTTTGGTGTAAAATAGTACTTTTTGTCCTGGCACATTTTTTTAACGTATATAAATGATCTTTTTGTTCATATTATATAAAGGAAAGTTGTAATTTTATGTGTGTTTGTGCGTTTTGACCATGTGCTGCCCCCCCCCATCCCCGACGATCGTCGACCCCCAACGCTTGTGTGCCGTGGTTTTCTTCTCTTTCATCTTCTGTTCTGGTTGTCTTGACGATTGCTGAGGGTGCAAGCACTAATTTAGAAGTATAGAAAAACAAAACAATGCAGACTCACAAGAGAGAACACAAACTTTGATACATTGTGTATAAATCGTGTGTGTGTGTGTGTGTGATACCATCACGGAAAAGGACCCCAACATCTTAAATTCTAGTGTATCAGCTAAACCCCAACTGAGATAATTCGTCTGTAGAAGCATTATTGTCGTTCGGTTGAAGTCAGCTCATTTCGGGTCTGTGCCA